>CM034548.1:44754295-46004295 GCA_020055645.1 Tomocerus qinae
GTGGGTTGACAATCTATTGTGAAGAAAGTACGAGTATTATATAATTGAGACTTTTAAGTAAGTAGGCTTTGACTCTAATGCATACTGCACACTACTCTGTCTCTATGGCTAAAATGCTAATAGGGCTAAAGAACTATTGGTAGTGATCTTAAGTAGCAGCTATGACTCTGCATTCTAGATAAGGTGCCACTAACTAATATACTATGCTTACTACTGCAATTCTGTTGCACGGCTAAGTTATTATTATGAGTGCTAGTTAAATTGCATAGTATATATATATATATATATCATAATGACAGCTAAGTAACACTAAGTAACAGTGCGTTGGTTTATCTAAGCTCAATTCTAAGTAAGTAGGTAGTAGTACCTATAAATAGATCTTTGGTTGCCAGAATGATTAATTAAAATGTGAATTAATATAATGAAAGAAGTGAGTGTGGAAAATGAGATTTTGGAGACTGACCTGGAGTTGAGCAAAGAGGCGAGTCAGGGGGCGAATGTCCGAGGGAAGAGTGACGAGAGGATGAGGCACGGACAGATTGCTGCGATCGCTTAAGAGCTGCCAATTCTAACATCAACTCCTCATGACGAACATTTTGGAGCTCCGTCTTCTTCTCCAGCTCTCGGATCTTGGACTGGCAAACAAAGTGAAGAGACAGCGTTTTTAGTTTTTGCATCTCATGAATGCGACAGACAATAAAATTTTAAGATCGAGTAGTCAATCTACTGATAAGTGGCAAAGTACAAGTTGTATTAAGTACTTATTTATATAGTATGGTGTAATGAATCTAAGACAGTTATGAAATAGAGCAAATAAGTAAAATGCAAAATCCATGAATGGAATCAATTGAGCTTATGAATGAATGTTGAGACAGACAGAGGGAAAGAGAAAAGAGTGATTCCAGTTTTTAGTGCGGTAATTTGGATAATAAAATGAAAGGAAAGAGGGAAAGTTGACGAATGAAGCAATAATAAAAGTAGGTAACAATAATTATTGTTATATGCATATAGGAATGTTAATGTATAATACAGTATAAATAGATAGAGTTAGTAGTAGTAGTAGTAGTAGTTAGAAGAGGATAATAGTAAGTAGTAGTCTTACATTGCGAATACATGACAGATTAACAGTCAGTAGTTAGTGGTGTGTTATTGTAAGGTAAAGAGACACGTACTCGTATTTGTGGAAGTGGTGAGTGTGTCAATAATTTTAACCCGTAAATGTGAGAGCATGAATGGGTGAGTGAATGAAAGATGTTTATCATGGAGTGGGTTGTAATGGAGATCGAGGTTTATGTTTATGACTTGATTTACGTTCGATTCAGTGGCTAGCAATAATACAATGACACAGATCCTTAAAATACCAGAATCACATCCTGTGCACTTGCTCTTCCAATCAACTGCATTTCTGTCTGAGACGCTAAAAGAGCAAAATGCCCACCTGCAGTGTCTCGATCGTCTCGCCTGACTTTTTCTTGTCCACTTCACTGAGTCGGTTAAGAAGGCTGACCTCATCTTTCCTCTCTCGCAATTGGACCAAAGCTTCGGCATGCTGTCTCTCGAGTTCTTTCCTTTGTTCTGACGCTTCACGTAATTGCTAAACCACCCACACAAATTATAATCAATTCACTTCCATTATTATTATTATTATTAACTATTTATACAACTATAACTACTTTCTCCTCTTCTCAGCTAAGTAGTGCACGCCCACACATCAAAAACAAAAACACACGATTTATTTATTCTAATACGCCATTTTTCTGAGTCATTTACTTAATTACTATTATGGGGCTTTTATCATAGACTTTGAGCTTGTCACAGCACACATTACAGACAGAAGCACATAAATCCCATTTATTTACCAGTCATTAATTACATTTGACAGGCATATGTCCATACTAAACCACTTTTTAATATGACACTTACACAAAATGTCTGTATGGCTTTTCTATGAATCCAATAACTTTTCCTGGCGTCCAAAAATATTTAATTTATTTTCGCCATTATTTACTACAGGAATTTCCTTGCCATTCGACTGTCCCAATAATTCCACTAAAATATTTACTCGGACCATGTTCATATGTACATAGGTTGCAAGGACGAGGACACGGAGGTAGGATAATAATGTAGCCTACTAATGCACATATTAGTTAATAGTAATATCGATATACATACCCAGAGCATACACTGACTTAGTTCGTTGTAAACATCGGCAGTGTAAGTACGTGTATAGGGAAGTCTCTCTGCTTTCGCCGTCTAAATATTATAAGGATACGTGATTGCACAGTACAGTGCACCCTCTATTTTGGACCACCTCTATGAAAGGTCCACCTCCACACGCGGACCGATTTCTTTCCACAATTTGTCCAACAGTATTAAACATCTACAATCTACCTGACCTCTATAAGAGGACCCATCATTAACGGTTCACCTCCTTTCTCAAATAACAGAATTTACAAATAAATCAAAGATTTATAAGATATTGATGCACGTGGCTGAAAATACTAAACATTACAATTACAATATTGATTAGATAATTTAAATTAAGTTTCCCCAATTCAAAAGACTACATTGAATAAGGATTTCTTTCAAAATTAAATCATGAAACTTTGGACATTTGAAAACTACATTATTAATTTTATAATCTAGATGATATTATTTCTTTCTTTAGCAGTTTAAAGACTATTCAAATGTAATCGCCTATAACCACACATTTGAAAAATAAACGTCTATGTAGAAAAATTGTTCGTATTTGGTCCCAATGTGGAGATTTTTTATAAGCGGACGAACTCTAAACTGGCCGATACGTTTCCCATCAAAGATGGTCCGCTTGTAGAGGGAACACTGTATTATAAACTGTGTCTGTTACACAGCACGAAAATGAATAGTAAAATGATATGTCAATAGAAAGTGACAGAACCAGATAGATAGGACTATAACGAATGGGCTAACTAACTAGCACACTACTGTACCGGATAGCTCAGAAACATTAGGGTAGTTTGATTTTGAAATCATTTGATACAAATACAGAGTAGGAGCTACTCCTCGTTTTGGGTAATTCCTAAATAACGTAAGGAAACGTCCTACGCTTTCTACTGTGGGAAAATAATTTAATGAGCTAAAGATTATTCATGATAGAGAGATAGTTACAGAGAGATTAGGCGTTTATATAGCTACAGAGTGTAAGGACTACTTTATATTGTTTAACTAGTATTTAGTAGATGAAGGGGTTCAGAGGGAGAAATATTTTACCTTAAGAATTGACTCCAGGTTGGAAGGCTTACTGGAGGGTGCCCAGCACACAAATGCAAGCCCTCAAAAATACTCCTGGAAGATGTGCCACAATTTGGAGAGGGAATGGCATTCCACGAGATTTGATTGACCACTACATGTGACTATAATTGTGTAATTGAAGGATCATGAGGATGATGACTTCGTAATTATGTAAGTGGCACTTGTTCTGCTAGGAAAGACTACGATTCCACTGTGAAACAGATTCATTTGTGACTGGTGGACAAATGACAGAGTAAAATGAGAATGCGGGACATTGTGAAGGTGATAAAAAGTGGCACTGATGGAGGTGTGTATGTACTAATACGGGTTGGTCTGGTTGGCCCGAGCGGGAATTTACATTTACTCTACTAAGAAAGAGTGCACCACTTCAAGACGACGACGACGACGACGATAGACGATGAGGGCACTTGAGGTTCGTGGGGTGTGAGTCGGAGGATGACGGAGGAGCAGTGGTGGAACGACGAGGCCCTACCTGCCTCCCGGAGAACAACAATCCAGTGCAGGGAGACTTATTTAGTTGTGCATATCAACACTTGTACACGGAGTTGCGGGTCTAGCCTTGACTAGGTGTCTGTCTGTCTGTGTAGGTAGGAGGAGGAGGAGGTAGGCACTGGATGGAGAGCCACTTTATCTCTGTACACTGCAAACGTCCCAAGATCTACTAGTCGAACTCCCACTTCCCACCACAGTCCAATGTTGAATGAGGAAAGTGAGCTCAGAGTAGCCTCGGTTTTTAGGAAATGTTTTTGGAGCGAGAGACGAGGGACGAAAAGGACTCGAGTGTCTTCTGTTGCTGGATTTTACGTTGTCTTCTCCAGCTCTGCAAAGGCAAACACTCGGATTAGATTTGTTCGGTTTGTCGGACTGTCGGTCGCTCGCTCGGCTGGATGGTGAAAGGAGAGAGCGTAGTACTACTACGAGAAAGAAAGAGAGAATCAGAGGAAGAGTTCATGTAATATAAGATGCACGTTGCTGGAGACTCTATAGAAGGGAGAAAGTATATCGACGAGGGAAAGATATCTGTATTTTAGTAGTTAGTGGCTACGTATAAAGTATTATAGCTATAATAGAGTACATATAGCTATAATATCTAAATGGGTCCTATATATCCTTATATACCAAATATCTAAAATATCTAGTCTAGTATATATTTATATATGTAGTATATTATGTTGTAGCAGGCAGTAGTGGTGGAAGAGTGTGACATCTATAGACATAGTAATGGTATAATATGGTTGGGTTGGTTGGTATGTCTGTCCGTGTGTACTGTTGTAGGTAGGTATAGAGTATAATAGGTAGTAGAGGAGTAGGTAGGGACCCAGGCAGGAGTTGAGTTCAGTTTGGTTCAGTTTAGTTCGTTGGACGATGGCTGACTGACTGACACACACGTTGCCACTCACTTGTCGCGAGTCCCACTGTCCAACTGTGAGTCCAAGAGAAATGCTCTGCTCAGTGCCACCCGATCCTCTGACAGATCAATCCCAGAATCCAGCCGACTTTGAAACAATGAGGAGGAGCAAATTGTAACAATGGACTGAGACTTTGGTGCAGACGAGTTGGCATCCTCCTGCTTTCGCAAATTCTACGCAACCCCAGTGAATCGATAAGAACGGGAAAGATGCAGTAGGGAATTTCGGTCACGAGGTTCAAACGGAGGAGGTATATAACTTTCCCGTTGGTCTCCTCCCGCCCCAGCTACCAACAACCAGCGTAAACCCAAAACTAACTAACTAACTCGACTGAAAGCTAAACCAGAGTAGCGGAGCTTCTACACTGCAAAACACAACCGACCGAACCACCACCGCCAACCTCTCTACTACATACATACTACACTTATCAACATATACTTATAATATTTATTTACGTACCTTCTACTACTCACCTACTACTTCCACTACTAACTATCTGCTGGACTTCTACCACTACTACTAGTACCACTGGACTTTCTCAATCTACCTACCCTACTACACCAACACTAAATAATAACTCATATACGTATCTATACTACATATACTACAATACTACATATACTACATAGTAGTATATCTCTCTTTTACTACCTATACTAAAACTACTACACACGACGACAACGACAAGGCACGGGGACGTTTTCCTTTCTACAATGTCTTCTACTTTCTACTAATGCTTAACTGCTATACATGGCTAGTGTAGTCCGTTAACATTGTACATGTAACGTAGTAGTGGTAGTAAGAGTAGTAAGTAGTAAGAGTAAAAGTGCGCCTATAGCTTCCCGATTCTACGAGCAAAGGTATGTTCGTATGTATAGATTGTACACACTTACTCAGTCAGTCAGTCACGGAGAGCATAGAACAGCTGCCGACCTGCTCGCCTTCCTTTCCCTGCCTTTCTCCCTATACACTAGCTTTTCTCTGTACTTACTCGCTTACTTAGTGGAGAAGCCACTATTTATACATGGCTTATAATAAAATATAACCCAAGTGTACAACAGAACACGAGGAAAAGCTCACACTCCGTTGTACTCTTTTACTATTTACCTCTTTCCTCCTCACAAGTACAGATAGGAACGTCGTCGTTACTCCACCACTACTAGTACTCTATGTGCATATATTTGTATATCCCTATGTATAACTATAATGCTAATGTCGTTGCTCGGTGTACTTTGTAGTAGGTAAGTAATTCTATTGCTGCTACATCCTTAACTGCTTTGTGTGTCCTCTCGCTCTTTTCTCTTGTTGGTCGTCTCATGTCTCTCTCTCTCTCTCTCTCGCGACATGCTTTCTCAGCTTTCTCCCTCTCTAAGTAGTAGTCAGTAGATATAGTTGATTATGTAGCAGGTACCTGCTTTATATTATTTGATGTGGCGTATCGTTAGTTAGTTCGCTTCGTTTACTATGACTGTTTCTGCTGGCTGTGTACACACACGGAACCGTAGTAGTAGTAGTAGTGGTGGATTGCTATTCAAGAACATATTGCAAACCACTCACAGAGTTGCACAGATACACTGAGAGAGGCAGATTACTAGAGCAAGGGAAGGAAAGCCGTTAGAGCCCCACTTCTTTCCAGCCAGCCCACACGCAACCTCGTTGACTTAACGCGGACTTTCTACTTTCTTAATGCTCACTATCATAGCACTACTTAAGTCTGGTATAGACGACTGACTACCTCTAGTCCACTGGTCCACTTACTCGATCACACTTACACTTCCTCTTCTTTCACACATCATCTATTTCATCTTCATGATCCATGCTCCCCACATTGAACCTACTTATATATGCCACTCAACCTACTTATATCCTTCATACACTCCCTACCAGCAATCCTATTATCATGATGATATACATCGTGATCGTTCTACTACCACCACTACTACTCTACTTTCCAATTCCATCCAAATAGGGCTTAATATAATCTTATGTTTGTATTTACTGCACTTATTATTATGCACATTTCAAGTTATCGCACAAACAGGGCATTAATATTACGTAGGTGTATATAGCAGAGTTGATATTGTGTGTAAACTTTCAATTTTAATATTACACTCGTTGTAGTTGGAGTACTAAGAGAGTTAGAACGTCACACACAATTCACAATCAGGTCTGTCATATAAGCCCAGTGATCGTAACTGGAAACCAATAAATTGTTAGTGTTTTCTCAATTAATCTATAGAGTCTATTTGTGTGCGGATGCGGATAGGTATGAATTTCTCACTTCACTCCTTACGTGTAAAATGTTTCTTTCCTTCAAGTTCCACATTTGGGAACTGACTGAGCGGATTGTTAGTGAAAATGCATAGTAGTACAATTGCTTCGTGAATGTATGCAGACTTGACTTGAGACTTATTTTATTAGTGAGACTGTGCTTTGCACAAAACGCTGTATATTTAGCTATGCATGTTTTATACATAACTATAACAATATTATTATAGAACTCTACTACTAATGCTACTGCAAAGACTGTTACCAGGGCAGTATAGTGTAAGTGGGAAATAATATGTATGTATGTATACGAGTGGAGCTATATAGTACTAGTGAGTGAGGAAGTCGGTACTAGTAGGGAGAAAGTCCATACCACTAAATACTATGTGTAGGTAGGTAGGCATATCTGGACAGGTAAGTACAAGAAGTGTATAATATTAGAGTAGTAGTAATATCATAAGTAAGTAGGTATGGGTATATACGTTAACGTATGCATAATAGATTCCGTATGTATATGTGTTCAATTCAGCATTCGACATTCTCTTACACTTCTTCCCAGAGAGAAAGTCATTTAATAGATTTCAACCCACGAGCAAATCACAAACACTTACTCTGTACCATACCCGTTTCCTTTATTCGGAAGAAAGAAATGCCTCTTTCAATTTTCTCGGGCGATATCCACATTATGCCCCATAAGCATGTGCCTATATGCTTATACTTAAGTATTTCTTGTGATGGTTTTTGTCCGTGGATAAATTCCTTGTAAATAGCTCCGAAAGAGAGGAGAACGTCTGCCTATTCTTTTTATAGTTTATGTAAGACTCTGATAAGACAGTTAGTCGACGGAAATATCACAACTGGTACATAACATACCTCATCCAACAAAGACCATCACACACAAATACGGGAGATCGAAATAATAGGTTTGGTTGGGCTGGTCCGCTCTCTGAAAGGACTCATCCATTTAGAGGAAACTTTTCCTAGGATTGCATTGTGTCTGAGGAGGACGACTCGCCTGCTCGTTGTTCGGGATGGAAATGGAAGACGTACAGAGAAGAGTCAAAGGCAAGAAATTTTTTCTCTTAACAATGAACAGCCTTGGTTTAGCCTTGCTTGTCTTTCGTCGGGTCGCCTTTTTAACCTTTTGCCGCACCCTGTGCTCTGCAATGATATCTGCAACGGCTGATGGACTTAAGAGAAACCGGCAGGTGCCTGTGCCTCCTCCTTCCCAACTGCTAATCGATAACTTCCAGTTCCAGGTTCCAAAGAATGCATGCATATGTACGAGGAGTGTGTGCTACCCGCCGACCCACCGACCCACCGACCAACTCCATCATGATTACATAATATTATCCCTATGCCTACTTACCATTACTACTTACATCCAACTCTTGCTTTCTTTCTTCCTTTCCCTCTCTTTCCGTACCTAACTAAATACAAACCAATTTTACAAAATTCACTTCACTGACTTCGCTCCTCCACGGCCTCGTCTCAAGTGCGGTGCCAATCAAAGGAAAGTGTCAGAACAGGATATTCCGAAAGTACACTATTTACTATGAATGATCATAACGATATAATAATGCTCTGATATACAAGTACATGTATGTACAATTTATTAGGTAATGCCTTATATTATACAGAGATTGTTTCGGGTTTCACTGGTACAGTATTTCCAGGAATAAAATAAAATTCTTACTAATTATAAGATTATAACCCAAATGTTTGCTTTATTCTTTCATCTATTTATTTGTCATCGGGAGAATTTTTATTGCAATGGTAATTATGTGCAATAATTTAAGAATGGATATTGGAAGTAGAAGTGGAGGAGATATATAGCCCCCTGGGATTTGATATCTCCATATATTTCCATGTATTTGATTTTGCATTTTTCCAAGGTGGATGGAGGAAGTGAAAGTTGGGATCCCTGCCATAGTGCACAATGCACATGTACTGACAAAACAAATTGTGTCCCAGTTTAACCACCGTACTACAACTACTGTCTGTCGAGTTAAGTCAACTGCTTTGAGTTTTACACAGACAGTGGAGTTGAACTGAAGTGATTCCGAACTCATCTTACTTATAACATGTGCTTATGTGTAGACAACGAGTGGGAATAGAAAAGGAAAAAAAGCAATTCTGTCTAGTCGTCTACGTTGACGTTACTCATCGCTTCCCTATTATTCTGTCTCTATACGTATCATACTAACGCTGTTGGATGCAGTCGTGTTTTATTTTAGCCTGCCTATCTACATTTTAACTATCCGCTGGACAGACTAAAATGGTTAGTGGCTAAATCGGCCAATATATTTTTGCTTTATTTTGATGGCCACTGCCTGAAATGGGATTTTAGCCAATAACTTGCAACCACTAGCCATTGGCCAGTAGTGTTTGGATATGGAGACGAGGAGGCTCATCTACCTAAATACTTAGCATAGCATACTATAGTATAATGTTCCTACCAATAATAAAGTACATCTCGTATGCCTCTCTTCACTCCCTATGATGTTAGAGTCAGGTTTCGCACTGGGAGTAGGTATCCTGTAATTGAGATTTATTTCATCGGTGTGGGATTTGTGTTCTAACTTCAAAATTGCAATCTTTGGAATATTTCTATGCATATCTAGAGACAGACCATTTCCTAATACTCCTTGGGATTATCCAATCCGAGGCTACTTTAGCATTCCGTCAATCCAAGGCTACCTAATGCAAAATCTAGTCAGTAACAGTAGTCCAAAGTTCGTTTCGGATTTCAAACACAAGATCCAGTTCCACCTCTACTGCCCACAACTAAGGGCAAAAATAGAACGAGTACCTTTCAACCTCGACTATAAATCCCATGTTTATTTTAACCCACATTTCCACTAGAAAAATTTGTTTGCGTCCTATCCTTACCACTCAGGGCCAACCTACATAATATATCTTTCCCAGGCTATGAGTCCTTTTACATAATCGAATCATCAAAACTTTTTAAAACCCCACAAATAAAAATAACCCAGTAAGTAGTAAAGTTAATTCCGTTTAATTATTTCTAAAAATGAACTTAGATAAGTTAGATTGTATAAATGTATTACGTGTTGGCATTTTTGATTGGGCCAAGTGCTTAATTTGGTTGCAGAAATTAAGTAATAAGTTAGTCCATTTATGAAGACGGTTAAATATTTTGTGGAATGGGGTACTAAAAAGTTGGTTCGACTCTATAAGTGCGAACAGACTCCATTATACGAAAATGAAAGCATTTGATGGGCAGTCTGAAAGAAAATTTTCCCATGTAAGTTTTTGTCGAGTGCACGAAGTAAAAGCCATTTTGCACATAACCGGAGGATAAGCCGCAAGTATAGCGAGAAAGTAGACAAGAATTCTCGTTTCCACTCTGAAGCAGCTCCAATCCCGAGTCTGTTTCGTACTTCTTGCAGAGATCCTGTATTCTTCCCTCGTTCTTTCATTCTCACTTACAATCAAGGAAGCCAGTCAAGTGTCTTCCTATTCCTGGTTTACGCATCCACCTCTAGAAAATAGTTTCGCTTCAGTTGACTCCACAAACCCTGCCAACTCAGGACTCACGACCAGCTCACTCAACTGTTTACTTACTTACAATTAGATAGTTTAGCTTTTCTGTATCTTCCTGTTACAGCACATACAAAAACGTGCTACACCGACAGGGTAAATAATATACAACGATCATACGTACTTTATGTAGTTCATTCATATAGACTAAGCACATTTCGTGAAGCTCAAGCACAGGGTTAGATAGACTACGAGAGAGAACCCACATATCCACAACACAGCCAATGTATTTACATCCCCATAGTAATGCTTTTCACAGGGTAATCCAATTCTACCTGTTCAGGATCCATGCATGCAACCAGTATGACTAATAAAGGCGCCACTATCCCACATCAACCCACGCAAGCCTCGTCATCCCATCCCGAGCGACTCTAACATTTCCGATCGCCAAGAAGAATACAAATACTGCGAAAAACAAACTAATAAATACATTCAAAGTTCGTCCAGGAACGGACAATAACTTAATATTTTTAAGACCTTATATCTCAAGATTTGCGGGTTGCTATCAAATACTAATTCTCACTTAACTCGCTGGAAAATGTATCATTAGTACATGGCATATTTATTTTAAATCATTTTATGAAACCCATTTCGCACCTCTAATGTTGCATTTATCTAGAGAAAATGTTAGTCTACTACGATGAAGAATTTCAATCTCAACTGACAATTGGTGTCCAAACTTTATGCATGGTTGAAAGGTATATAGGGAATGTAAATTGTAAGCTGTCTGAAATATCTCAAGTGTGTGATCCGGTAATTGTCGCTGCATGCATGTAACTTACAAAGTCAGTCCCAAGTCGCTTTCTGCTTGATTGCACATCGACTCCTGAATACGAGGATTCTGTAATTCTGTAGCACGGATCTCGAAATGAGACTTTCTCATCTCGATTGCATAAAAGAAGTTGCTTCGTGTCGTCACTACTCGGATGTCTTATTTCTTTATTATGGTTCATGTATCCATGCACCTAACCAAACGAAACGCTTCCCGTCCGACCAAAAATAGCTTTCACCTTCCTTTCTTAGACTTTCGCCAATTTGTTTCTCTTGGATTTCTTTGGGGCCAGGTGACACGGCAATTTGTCTTTAAACGCCAACCGTACGCGTACATTCTGATTGAATGAAAGCTCTCACAGAACCTGCAAAGCCGTATTATTTACTCTACCAGCTTTAAATCTTAAGTATCATTTCTGTTTACGTTTCAGACAGACAAAAAATTGACGTGACATGTATACAGTGCCCAATTTCAAGCAAGTTTTTTGAATGATAACTTGCCATTATTGTGACTATTGGTGAAGAGCTATGGTTGTGCTATTATTAGTTATATCACGGAATACAATTCGTGTAATTGGAGTGCCTATTTTTCCACTCGAATAAAGCTAAACTCTGAACTCTAAACCATATATATTTCAACTGAATATAATGTGTTGAAACCATTTTCCTAGAAAATGCATTAGATAAATAAGAAAATACTCCTCATACCAACTTATGACGTAAATACGTTAGTAGTAAAGTTTTATTGCAATTTTGAGCCACCAAGTCCTTTAACATGGCCGTTCATGGCCACTTAAGACGGTTATGGTCAGTAGCCAAATTTTAGTTAACAGTCTTCTAAGCCACATTATTGACACTGGTAAATAACCCGAATTACTTCATTTCAGCTGCCTTTTTTACATTTTAGCCAGCTTTGCCGGTTAGAATAATCAAAAGCCTGGTTTCAATTCTAGCCACAGGTTAAAAATGATTTCAGCCAACCACTGGCCATTTTTGTAATGACCTAGCTGTATTTCTCGTTTGAGACCTGAAGCACTCGACGAAGCTAATGTGTTTGTTGCTCCATCTATAAGTTGATAGGTATATCATTTTAATAAACAGCAACACAACTTCTTTTACTACTAAATAAACGTAAAGTGGGACATGCGCATGGAATTCTGTCGGTTGTATAATTGAACGTTGTATGTCCGTATCGTTTTGTAATGGGTAGACTATAGCCGAACTGGTAGTCGACTACCAGTTCTGATTTTGTTTTACATTTCAACACGCTTAGGCATCAAAAATTGATCAACTAAATAATCAACGGTCTATCGATGATTATAAAATTCGAGCCAATGCACAGTCGTTAGAAATTTACCTATTTCAACAGTTTACTAGCACATTGTGCTAGGTCTGCAGCTAGTCTCTAAATATCAACCGATTTCTTTACAATTTGTACTACTAAATGCACATCTCATAGTCAAAAACTCCAATGAACATTTTCAAAATTACCGGTTCTATAGAAATATTTTTATGATTTATTGAATGTCAGATTTTTCCTTGTGAAGAGTGGGGAGTTTTGGAAATGTGATTCACTATCCTCTCCTACAGTTTTCAGCCGATTTTCATTACAATTTTTGTGGAGCTGATAATGACTTAAACTTAGATCGTCATAATAACGTACCTTTTTCAATTTTATGATTTCAAAAAATTATTTGGAAATTTTACATGTAAAAGAAGCTATGCGCACAGAGTGAGGTATTGACTCACATGTGAGACGAGGTTGTTTACAATGACGGTATACTATAGTGACTTACTGATTCAACAATTGCAGATAACTCCACGTCCGTAGAACAGGCTTATATCTAGTATGAATTGTCAGGAATATTTTCTTTTTCGTTACAAACTTTCACAGGGCAACGTAGAATATTTTTTTCAGGTCAAAGCAAAAAATCTTAGATACAATAAGTATATCATGTGAGATAAGTATGTTGTAAAACATTGTAACAAACTAAAAAAGTGGTTGAACCTTATTTCTTTGGTGAGTTTACTTACATTTTATGAAATTCAAACAGTAGCAGTTCCTTGTTATGATGGGCTTATTTGTAATTCCACTTGTATGAGCTTTCTGTTACGACTTGTCTTTTGTAAAAAAAATAATTACCGATATTTTAGTTTCAATTTCAATTCAAGTTGTAAATGCTTGATGATACCCTAGCTTTAAGAATCGTACATAGTTCGCCATCTACTAGCGATCATTAAAGATCTTGACAACACTGTCATTGTATGCATGTTCATATACATATCGTAATTTTTTTTAAATCATAAAGGTATATGGAAAATCTTAATAAATAGTTACAAATGATGAATAAAATAAGAGTTAAGTGGCTTATTAATAATCTGAGTTACTCCGCCCCTCCAAGAAAAATGTAGTGTAGTTCTGTAGTTCATTCTTACAATGTGTAAATATACATGTCTTGAAATTCTCTTGCAAGTTTGAAAATTTTATGCCCTAAATATATTGTGCAGTTATACATTCACTGAGCTACTTGCATTCAAATTGTACTGAAAGAGTTGAAAAATGTCATTTAAAAAATAATGACCAAAAACTCTTCTGTTGTAAATGTACTATGAATGGATGTTTCAAGTTTTGAAAACTTTGGAAGGTTTTACCTTGTTTTCATGAAAATAATAAATGTAGATAAATAGATTTTAATAGATAGATTCATAGATTTATGAAATTACTTTCCGGCACCATACAGGGCCGTAGCCATAAAAAATTTGGGTAGGGGCCCGACAAATTATAAACATAAATCTTATACAATTTTCGCACCAAGCCAAAAACTCTTAGGGTTTTAAAGCAAAAATTTCTTTCTTTTCTTCGAATTTAGGGGTCAGGGCCCCTTCGCTGCGGCTCTGACATCATGGTTGGTATATAATTATTATTTATGTTTGCATGTAAATGTAAATTTGACAAGTCACAAATAAAAAATCTCTGCAAACTCTGCATTCGGTTAAAATTCTTCATTATGTTTCACATGACTCATGAATAAAATAAAGCCGAAAAGGCTATATTTATTGGTTGATTTTTCTGTATTATTGAAATACATTTCTACAATTTATTTTGGGCATCGATCAAAGCATTATGACTTTACAAAACTGAAATTGGATTTTGGATATCTATATAAATACCACGAACGAACTGACGATTGGCTAAGGCTGTATCGGCTAGAATTCGTTTTCAATTTTTGAGCTTGTTTCAAAAGCTATACAAATTTGGTGTTCAGGCTTTTGTTCTTTTCATTTATGCACTGAAGTTGGCTCTTCAGATCTTAAATAAATAAAAATTTAGAAAAGCAAACTCCGCAGGCCAAACCAAATATTTTTCGAGATAAATTTGCCCTTTCACGTCCCATTCACGAATTTAAGCGTTGGTTTTCCTAATCAGGTATATGGGTATATCCCAATAAGTTAAAATATATAACGGTGTGATAAAATTTGCAGCACAAGAAAATACTACTCTTAATAAAATGCCCACATTCTACGTGTTAGCAGAACAGGTTTCATTATTCAGTCATAGTTGATCAAATTGTGAAAATTCGGATTTTATGTAATGTTTATTACCCGCATAAGCGTATATTATTGGTGACCTAATATTTGGTGGGAGTGGATTCGGATACAATACAGTGTATTTATTTCCACTTGTTGTGTTAAGGTCGGATAAATGTTTTGTTGACCAGCGGGGGATTTCTAAAAGGACATTGCAAGAGAATTCCTCCTATGGTCCAATAAATTTATACAAATATATTATTATTTCTTAAAAATATACAAAAAGAATTTTCACATTTGTTTACTTTTCATAATTTGATTGAAGTATAATTAGTCCTTCAATTCACGGTATTGTACCGGCAAGCAGGCACGTATTCAGGAATTTGACTAACGGGGGACCATAAAATATTGGTAATATTAAGGCATATTCGCCCGAAGCGCGAAAAGTTTTTGGAATACTAGACTTTTTGACAAAAAAATCGCATTTTCTGGGAATTTATGGGGGGGGGGCTCGTGCCCCCAGCTCCCCCCTCTGGATGCGTGCTAGACGGAAAGACTAAAAGGCTCCATTCTTTATAAGGTAGTAAGGGTAGGGCGCCCCAACCGCCCCATATCTTTAGGTTAGATTATGATAAATTAGGTCAGGTTTGTAGTGGCTGGGCCTTTTAGTCTGGCATGTATTTGTATTAGATGTATATTGTATAGAACTTATTTTTTTAAATAGCAGCACTTTGGCGTTTTTGTTGTAGTAGTCAAGTAGTCCATACTATACCGTCCATAGTAAACTAACATAATGTTTAATACAAATATTTAAAGTGTGAAATACTTTTTAAAAGAATGATACGTTAATTTTAAAAACAACAGATTCAAAATTAGCACTTTCAATTTTAATTTCCTCTAAATAAATGGAATAAATAAACGGAAAATTCGTTGGTTAGCTTATTTAAAAAAGCAAAAAAAAATTCTTTTCTTGTTAATATGGTTTGATTATACAATATCTCGTGAATATTGACCCTTATTAATCTTAATTTTTTATATTAAATGTCATCAAGCTAACTTAAAAGTAATGTCATGGGTATTTCAAAAATGAAACGTGAGTTCATTAGATATTTTCCTATTTTTAGAACAATACTTTTTATACTCTTGGGTGCAATATTATATTATATGTATTAGTAAATGAATTAACATATGCTGCTTGCAATATTATGTTGCTTAATTGGTAATTAGGTAGATACAAACGAATAAAATCAAAAGTGTGGTGAGCCAAAATTTCCGGTCTCAAACCACTGTGTGATAGTACACCAGATGAGATAGCAATTATATTATAATTGTCTAGATTGACTGAAAGAGGTCAAGCAGTGGAAAAATATAAACTAGGCGGATGTGGAAAAAAGTTCGCCCCATTATTGGAGAGAATCTCAAAATTTCGTTAAGGACGTCTTTCCTCTTTAGCCACAACTTACTACGTCAATTTACAGATGTGATGTGAGGCTGAAGCAATTAAAGACATACATACAGAAATTATGGCTTTCTGTTTAGTGTACTTGAAAGACTATCTTTTGAAAAAATAGTTTTGTGTGTACTAAATTTATTTTTGAAAAAATGATTTTATTTATACGAAATTTATTTTTGAAAACAAAAAATTAAAATTTCTGTCAAAAAAAGAGTATCTAAATTTTAAAAATCTGGCAGTATATGAAGTCGCGACGGTTTCCGAGGTTGACTAACTGTGTGAACGAAACCCACCCGTGAAAAGTGAAAGTCCATGGTTTAAGGTGGGAAGCTGTACTTAAAAATTTCCTTACATTTTAGATTTCTTTTACAGTTACTTAAAGAACTTCGACATTGCTGTTTATTAAACAAATTTTTAAAATTTTCCTTAAGGACCTTAAAATTCCAAAAAACTTCAACTTTTCTGTAAAAATGGTTTTTTCAAAAACTTTCAATAAACACACATTTTCTTAAATGAGGGTGTGGATTTCAAAATACTCTTAAAGGGTGAAATTTTTAAATTTTTTCGCATTTTTCTGAAAGTTTAAATGAAATGGTGATTTTTTCAACATCTGTTTTTGTAAATATACCCCTCTACTTCAGGTGTTGCTCGTTTGCCTTATGGAAAGAATCTGGAATGTGTTAAATTGCTCCCAAATTATTCTCCCGTTTCTCTGTATTGATATTGTCACGGAAATGTTAAGATAGTATTGGCAGCTGAATAGGCACCCATTATTCGCGAGCAAATGGTACGAATATTTGGGTACATTTGTACATTTAAATGTACATATATTTGCGCATTTAAACATTTGTATCTAAACATAGAGTTAGAAGACTTTGGACATTGACTGTCAACTTAATTGTGGCCATCAAGCGTCAAGCACGAGTACAGAACTGAGTTTCGGGGGGAGGCTAAGATTTCCAATGGAAGTTGTAATTATATGCATTCGCGCGTACCACGAAAATTTTTGGCATTTTTTGACGGAAATGAGTCGAAAATGGTAAATAATCGCGCGGAACGCTCGTAAAGCCCATCCCTCAATACGTCCTTGGGTGACATTGCAAACTGCAATTTATCAACTGGGCTGATTAATCGAAGAGTATAATTGAGGGTTGCCTTGGTAATCTACTGATGAATAGGCAGGAAGATCTACTGGGGAGTAGCCAGGGCATACTACTATGGACTTGCCAGGCCAATCTACTGGGGAGTAGCCAGGCCAATCTACTGGGGAGTAGCCAGGCCAATCTACTGGGGAGTAGCCAGGCCAATCTACTGGGGAGTAGCCAGGCCAATCTACTGGGGAGTAGCCAGGCCAATCTACTGGGGAGTAGCCAGGCCAATCTACTGGGGAGTAGCCAGGCCAATCTACTGGGGAGTAGCCAGGCCAATCTACTGGGGAGTAAATAGGGCAATCTACTGGGGAGTAAATAGGGAAATCTACTGGGGAGTAAATAGGGCAATCTACTGGGGAGTAAATAGGGCAATCTACTGGGGAGTAGCCAGGCCAATCTACTGGGGAGTAGCCATAGGGCAATCTACTGGGAGTAGCCAGGGCAATCTACTGGGAGTAGCCAGGGTAATCTATTGGGGAGTAACTAGGGCAATCTACTGGGAAGTAACTAGGGCAATCTACTGGGGAGTAACTAGGGCAATCTACTGGGGAGTAAATAGGGCAATCTACTGGGGAGTAGCCAGGATAATCTACTGGAGAGTAACCAGGGCAATCTACTGGGGAGTAACCAGGGCAATCTACTGGGGAGAAACCAGGGCAACTATGAGAAGGATGTTTTGCCAACTACTAAATCGTTATCTGAGTAATTTTACTAGAGGGTAACCTGGGCAATAAAGGTTTAAATTCCCACAACTGATATGCTATTCACCAGTCTTTTTGAAACTCAGTAAATGGAGACATAAATTTCAGGCTTTATTATCGTATGGTTGTTTCTGGAATTATCAGAGTTGCCTTGACAATCATAGAGCGTTACCCTGACAATATACTGGATGGGGCTCTAGAAATTACTGGGGGTGACATTGGCAATCTATGCGAGAGTTTTTGTCAACTTAATAGAGGATTGCCTGGGCAATTAAATGTCTTGGTAATCTATTGAAGGGATGCTCGACAATTTAGCTGCCACAGGGGGCCTAATCAATTTGTTAAATGACTTGTGGCTAGAAACTAGTTTGCCCAGATATATGCAAAACCATATAACTTTAAACAAGTTAATAGTGACAAAAACTTATCAGTACTGACTAAAACGAAGAACATGTACGTAGTTAGCAGCAGTGTGTATGTATAATATTATTATCAGAATCTGGCAGGCCAGGATAGGAGCCTGGCCTGCTACACCGTGCACTACGTACGTACTACGTACCCAGTTTTGGTTTCACTCGTTTCTGATTGCCGTGGCTGCCATATCTAGGGTTTAGGGTTACGACAATTGTACTCCTTCAGCCATAGCTTTCTAGACAATTCCCTTGCATGTGGTAACAATGTTCATCCCAGTTGTTATTCTTCATTTATTCTCTGACTCTGAATATCAATAGTGATACGGAGCCAAGCCAAGTAACACAAGGAGTGAAGTTAGTCACAGTTTTCTGATTTTGATGTCGTCTGGTGTGGCCTTACAAAATTGTGTTTTTGTTAGCTGCACCGGTTAAAAATATTATATAATTACTTTGTGTTGTTTACTGTTCAATTATAATCTGAAAATATCAGAAATTATAGTTTTTGTTTGGTTGGTTTCCGATTACCTATACATACAATCTTCAACCCAACAATTTAGAGGATTAGTCCTCTAACTATTTACAGTAACCAACACCAAGGTAATTCTTTGTTTCTCATATTATATTAATATATTAATAATTTTACAATCCTTATAAAAACTCAGATTTCATTTAATTTTACTAATTTATTACACCTGAATTAAACAAGAATTAGTTTAGTTGTCACAAGAGCTATTTTTAAATCTATATAGGTAGTCAACTATTTCTAAACAACCTCTTCGTTAAAAATACCTGACGGATAAAAGGAATGTCTCAATGAAAACTTATTAGAAGTATTACTTATATATAGTAATGATTATGTAGCCTAGCCACAAATATCTCATTTGAAACTCCCTACGAAAGTATTTAGTATATGAATTTGACCACTCATCATGTATGACTTGCCATTGATTTGCTTTGGGTTTTAATTTAAAAATTATTTACAATACAGTTGTTAGTGCATATTTCAACATCCACTTGATACAAATTACATCAAATACATCTGACATCATGTGCAACCTTTCTCTGAGTGGACTTCTGCTTTAATACACTTCGTTTGTGGTTCGAATGTTTCTTATTTTGAGTGGTTTTATAGGCGTATCCAGGATTTATTTATTTAGTAATAACTAATTATTGAACTAAATAAATTGAAACTGATATATTTTTGTCGTTAAATTTTAACAAAAAACTTTGAAATGAGATATATTACTACTGACTACGAAAAATAACTTGCTCTGCTCTGCCCTACATTATTTAATACGTAGTACCAATATGTACAGTAATACGTATTTAATGCCAATACGCGTTAATCATTCGTAAACGACGATTAAAAGAATCTCGCTCATTGCTCATTAACGAGAAGCAGAATAAGCTGGTTTGTAAATGATACCCTAACCACAATAAGTAAGCATTATTGTCGACTGGTCAGAAAATCTAATATACTTCTAGTTACTACTTCCATTTGCATTGTTTATACATGTAATCGTACAACTTACATGCAAAATGTTCACATTTAGTGTAATCTTTTATAACACTGAATGCAATTTTTTTTAATTGTGAGAAAATATACATAATTCATAATGTTTAGTTAAAAAATAACAAAAATCTGTTAATTAAAAATTTTAAGTTTTGCAAAAAATCCTGGAATAATTGTTTGATAAAAGTATTTGCTGTCCAAAATTTTTATGTACATTTTTAGTTGACAAATTATTTGCACAAAGGATTAGTGGAGTATGTCTCTAATTAATGTGTTTTCCATTTGAAGGCTAAGTTCTGTATTAAATTTTTCTGCCATGTTTGGTTATATTATATTATATAAAAAATATACTGTAGCAATTATAAAATAACTAAGTTATTTACTGCCGCTACCTGCAATATTATATGGTCATCCAGAATATTATGTGCTAAAATTATTTTTAGCCTGGGCTATTACGCTAAATTGGCTAGTCCCTTTTATCCACTAACTAGGTTTTAACCGGATAAAATATTAATAGGAGCAAATTAAATTAAAACCCGCTACAATAAAACCGTGGTTCTTTTACGTGAGTGAAAATGTAAAACAATATTCCAGAACTCCGATGATGGATAATCTGTAGGGTACTAATTAGCCTACTATCTATCGAATCCCAGTCAAAATTAGCACCATATACTAAGAATGGGATCGAGGAAAGAAATTGAGAAAGTGAACTAATAAAATACCAAAGCAAATAACATGTAATTTTCAGTATGTCTTCAAAAAAAATTATAGAATATAAAATATTCGAACCAATTCGATAATTCGAATCAATCATTAATCATTACGTATTTTACTGCGACACTTAAGAAGTGAAAAGCCATAAGCCCGGGCGAACATATCCGTTAACTTTCGGTTGACTAAATTTAAATACATGATTCACAATTTTTTAATGTGTCTTGCAATTTGTTTTGTAGTTTGAGGGATAGGACATGTAATATGTTTCAGAAACGTTTGTTGGGCAAATTACTTTTGTACAATTAAGCGTGGTGTTACATGTATAATTTCTGCATCTTTTCAGCGAAAATTAATAAGTGGCAATTAAAAGGAGGTTGACGATTCGAGGATTGGAAAAAAGGCAATGAGACGCTGGATTAGCGGGAATGCGAGCTGGTCGACCAGTTGCTCTGCTCATCAGGACACTACGTCTCCGTCCCATGATCCACGCTTCTTCAGTGCCTTCAATATTTTTTCCAAATGCAATTAAACTGCAATTACGACTGTGAGAAAACTTTAACTCAAGAGGAACTCAACGGCAGCTCTTCCTCACTTTCGTCCTCTGCCAGTTCTTTGTCTTCGTCATATCCGGCATCCTTATCTGCTGCGTCTTCCTCTCAGGCAGGAATGTGTGCTCGGGCGGTTTTGACCTGTCGTCCCAATTCCCATCCATTTCAGGTGATTGTTCTCTAGGGAATATATAATATAAGAGTCTTTATTAGGTACAAATTATTCCTCTACAGCCTTGCGGTTACCTAATCCGTAAAGGATGATATGCACTTTCATGTAATGCTCACTTCATTGCACTTTTAAATAAACCCGTAATAGCAAGGCAACAAGTGCCATGCTTTTCTGGATTAACTAAAGTATTTAATAGCAGGATGCAATTAAATGTTAAATATAGAAACTAATTGTCAACCTTTGGTGGACAGGATCGAACTGTTAGCTTGGAACAACCTGTTAAAATTGGACGGTCTGTTGCTCGAGCTCGCCCGGCAACCAACAATGCTATATTCGATTGCAAAGTGTTGTCCCGTAATCATGCTCTATTGTGGTATGAGACGGGGAAGGTGAGCGGTTTAATTGAAAACCTCCTAACAAACAATTTAGAAGGAATGTTGCAGTAGGACTTTTCCTTTTTTGTAGTTTTATCTCCAAGACACGAAGAGCAGTAACGGAACGTTTGTCAACAACCAAAGGCTCAGCAAAAGTTCTGAAGAGTCTCCTCCGAGAGAGGTTTGCTCAGGTGACATTTTGCAGTTCGGTGTCGATGTTATGGAAGTAAACAAGAAAGGTAACTTTTTTCTTTTACTATTTTTAATACTTGGAGCACGTTGGTTGGTATGGCATATTGTAATTTTCTTTTGTAGTCACTCATGGCTGCATTGTGGCAACACTTCAACTCTTCCTGCCGGATGGGAAGGAAGCCAAAGCAAGGTACAACTTACAATTAAATTATTCACTGAAGATTTCTCACGGTGGGGATTTAAAAAATAATAACGGTCTGTTGACTCTTTTTATAATTGTTTTAGCTCTTCAACTATCCTACTTGATAAAGCTGCTACCACCTCAGTACACGAAATATACCAACTCAACCAATTTATCAAAGTAAATAACATTTTCAACTTTTCTAAATTAAAATGTTGCCCAATTTCGTAATTTGTGGGATTTAATCAATGATAATAATATTGTAGGATGCCATGCAGAGAGAGCAGCTGATAGAAAATAAGTTAGCAACAATTAATAAATTAATGGCTTCAACCAAAGAGGCAGTCGAGTCAAGTTGGAAGGCCTTGATAGAGGAAGATCGTCTTCTCACTCGTGTTGACATACTTGAGAGGCAGCTACAGGCCTCGCATAAAGTAATTATAGTTAGATTTTGAACTTTCGAAGCTTATATTAACTTTTTTAAACAAAAACTTTTAAAATTAATGGCTCCAGGGAACAACCGGAAACCTCCACTATCTAATAAATTTATACTTCGTTTTTTGAAAAAAATAGAATCTCAATTAAGAATTTTAATTTTCAGAGAATAAAATATTGAGTTAGTATTGTATTGAGATATAGTATTGAGAAGCTAGGTTAGAAATATATTAATGCATAAATAGCCTGAAGTAATTTTGCAAAAATCTAGTAAATGAGGATTTTTGGATGCATCAGCCGTTAACATGACCATTTTGATATTTGCCGTTGCGTTGTATTCGGTCATTGTACATTCATATTATTCAAGGCTAATGCTCTCCAACAAACCCTACAGTTTCAGAAAGACTAATGATATTACATTAAATGCATAACAAATAAATATTAATTTTAATACTTAACATTTTTAATGAAATTAGAATTTAATTTCATTAATTTACAGCTACCATTTAATTTAATAAGAAAACATGAGTAGATAATAAAATTTGTGTAAAAATAAATATTTTTGTATCAGCCAGCAGTACACTAAAACCAACTGAAGCACAACTAACTCTTTTGACTACAATTCTTTAAACTATCAATTTTCAACACTGACGTAATTGTTTCATTGATCTATCTTGGGGGTACAGTATTGGTTTCTAAGGTACTCGCCTCCCACAAATCTTATGTTTGTGTCTGTGATACTCTTGATCTTTCAACATGATTGTTTCCACTCTATAGTTATATCCTATAATAAGTTACAGTCCAACACAATTTAGCATTTTGGATTGAATCTCTAAAGTATCTAGTAGCTATATAGTTACTCAGCAGGGGCACTATTGTATCATTTTAATTGATTCTTTCATTCTTTCTAACCACTATGTAAGGTAGTCTGGGGTCGGATTCCTCATTTTTCCTCTCCGCCTTTTGATCATTCCTCCAGAATTGATTCGCACACTAAAGATAGTGATCATATCACTATGAACAACTATAGGAGTATACAGTTTCGTAACACTTTACTTTATTCTGAGGGAAGGAGAATGATTTTAAACTAAAATATCTAGTAATTGCTAGTTGCTATGATGCTTTTTTTTTAATTGACCCTTGAATCTCTTATTTATGAAATAATAAGAATGAAATACAGAAAGTATTGATTATTTAAAGGTACATTTGTAAATAGTTTAAACTGATAGAACTTACCATCCACTTCAATATTTGTAGGTTTCACATTTTCAATAGCAAAATCATTTTGATGAAAATGTGAATAGTAACATCTGTTGTTTTGCCACGGTCATCTGGTAAGTGTTATTCGGCAACATTCAGCATTCAATCAAATGTATTATTTAACGTTTTCACTTTTACTCAAAATCCATGCACTAAATTTTACGAAGGTATGCTTTGGGTACACAAAAGAAAATATTAATACGTCACGTGTATTAATTCATACTTGCAGTTTCGTCTTTGCCACATTTATTTCTACAAATAAATGTTTTGTCTAGTAAAGTAAAAGTAATCACTTTAACTGTTGTATAATTAGTTTTGTCTATTAAAATTGAATACATTTTCTTCTTTTTATCGCCTGTTTGATGAGTTACTTGATCTTATTTTGTTTTTAATAACTATTTTATATTTTGTATTGAACGAAAAATTATTTTATTGCTGAATTCAATGCAAGTAAAAGGACAACTTCACGTTTTGATATTTTACTACCACTACTTTGACACCTAACTAACTTATACTTAAATACATGGAGAACTTATGTTTCAGTTTCATTCAAACTCGAATTTCTTGCACAGGTTTACTGATAACACTGTTGACTGTGTGACCACGCTCCACTAGGTTTCCTTGAACAGTGCCTAATTTAAATTCTTATACCCCCTACCTGAATTGGAGTTGTACTTTGTACTTCTACATTTAAAAAAATGGCAGTGGCTACATCAGTGCATTGGTGTGTACTTCAATATTGTTGATTGTAGGAAGAGGCTCGTTCGATTTTATTCTTATGTGGAGTATCTACTTTTCATAAGAATACGTTTTGCCTTAAGATGTAAAAAATCTAACGTTAGGTTGCACCAATTTTTGACAGATACAATTTTTGACAGTTATATAGTTAATATATATAGGTATTCCTTATTGACAGTTATATATAGGTATTCATTATTGACAGTTATATATAGGTATTCCTTATTACTCATGGAGCCATTATTGGGATTATATTATGCGTGTTTTTCCACTCAACAAATAAATTGATAAAATATTTGATGCTAAGAATAAACGTGTCGTAATATGTATTTTTTTTATTTCTGATGGGATAAGGGTGTATTCTATTTTAAAATAGATTTTTTAATTTCAATTTTATAACTTTTCAATGGTTTTTAAAAACGACCTTATTTTTAGTGAAATGTAATTATAAAATTTTTTCTTACTATGTAGTGTAGTAGTGCGCCAAATAATCAAGTCACTTTGACTATAAGAAGCAATGTATTGCTATTAACTATTTGTTTTTGTAATTAATTAATGTTGTTTTTACCAAAGACAATGACTGATGATAAATTGAGAGAGGAAGTGGTTCAACTTAATGAGGACAAAGAAAAGTACCAAAATGTAGCCAAAGAAGCACTACGGAAGGCCATGCAGGAAAAAATGGAAGCTTTGAAAAAATATCATGAGCTGGAGAAGTGAGTAACCTACTAAGAATGACTATTTTGAACAATTTTGTCTTACTTTGTTATAATGCAATATTTTGTTTTGACTTTTGTTTCATTATAATATAGATACTTGAATTTTAATGCTAAATATGAAATATTGATGGAAAATGTTTTTTTCAGAAATGTAAATAATACTGAGGAGGAAAAAGGATTATTAAAAGTCATGTGCGATCGGAATTGTCAAGAACTTAAAGATTTGGCGGAGAAATACGAACAGGTTGAACTCAAGTCAAAAGAATTGGTAGAAGAAATTGATCAATCTTCAGCAAAGTACAAAGAAGAGGTTGAGAATCTGAATAAAAGAATGAAAGACGGGGAAAATGTAATTCATGACAAGCAAAAGGTAATAGAAGCACTTATAGCCAAAGTCGATTCACAGGTTGCAAGAACCATTTTAGCAGCGCACAATGAAGACACTAACATTATTATATCTGACAACAAATTATCCGAAAACGAAAATGAACTTGATCAGGAAAATGAAAATCTAAACGAGACGAAGGTTCGCAGAGAAGGTACGTGTATTTTTGTTTCTATTTTATTTTTGTTTTCAATTGTTTGGTTTTCGTTTGAGTTTTCAATATTAATCATCTAGAAGACGATGAATCTTTTCCGGAAGGTAATGATAGTGATTACAATATGAATATACCACGAGAAAATCCTGTAGGTGAGGTGGAGACGCTGAAGGGACAACTTCGTGTAGCAGATAGTGAAAAGAAGGAGATTCAAACACGGCTTAGTCAACTATTAAGTAAGCTATATCAGAATGTGTAATTAATATTTTTGTATTAATGCTAAATATTAATGGCTAAAATTGTTAAATTTTCAGATTTATTCGAAGAAATTAAAACAGTGTCTAATAAAGTACAAGTTTCGGAATATTTGGCAGAGCTAATGAGAAAATTAGACATGGAAATTAAACAAATAAAAAATTTTACTCAGGGTGAAGAACCTCTTAGAAATAATTCATACAGCATTAGTGATCAGGTATTTTGAATATTCGAATATGATATACTTATTTTATATATTATTAAGTAATATAAGGCATTTAGTACACATAATGCTGTTTATTAACATTTATTATTTAATTTCCACTGTATCTATTTACTCTGAGAAATTGCTTATACATCAAATGTTACCTTTCATTTAATAATTGGCCTTTACAAAAAAAGCGTTTTGATAATTATTCCTAAATAATTCCTATAACATCGCATTATTTAATTAATGCTTCATAACTCGACATATTTTGTAATTATAAAATTAAATCTCCTTTGTAGAGTACAAAGCGCATTACAGGAGAATGTATGTGAAACTAACTTTTTATTTTTGATCCTACCAGGATTCAGGAGAGCACAAACTAGAAAATCACCTAAGTCGTCATAATTCAGATGGGGTTAATGGTTTGGAAAGTGAGTATTTACTAAACGTATTATGGTTTTGCTGTAAATAGAGACTATATCTGTAAAATAGAAAGCTCATTAATTTATACTGTTTGCGGGATGGGCTTGCATTCATGGAACTATGCAGTTATGTTTGTGCAGTACCATTATAAGTGGTGGGTGCGGTTTCGTTTGAGTTTTCGGTTTGGTGCCTCTTATTATTTATCCTTGCAGTTGTTTGGAACCACAAATTGCACTGACAACTCTTATTACCTCATCGACTATAAGTGTGTCTTCTTCCTTCACTAATGTAACCGGAATGTCATTTGATTTATCTAGAGCATGTCCTTGTAGGGGTTATTGATGTAGAGTATTTCGACTGTAAATTGACGATTCTAAGAGGTTTGATGGTTTTTGATTTACTTTTAATTGGCTTCGGCTTCGTCGTGTTCGTTTCTGGTTTCCCTTTGTTTGTATGTCTGCGCTGTGTAATGGTAATTATTAATGTAAAATTGTTAAGCTATGCTTCATGTGAGTTTTCTCACTCTCCTCAACGTAAATATAACTCTGTGGGTTCACATTGTAAAGAATTTTTCTCTCTGTAATAATTTGTTGTATTCAAATTTAACCATAATGATAAATCTGACAAATATTAAATTCTCTACCCCGGTTCGTCAAGAATTGGTATTTAGCATATTAATGTTTTGACAAGGAAAATAGTTGATAATTAAATAGCTTCGCGTATTTACAGGATTTGTTTGCCATTTATTTTTCTCAAGATTTTATACAATAGTGCCTAAATTCAATTTTACGACCAACAGGTCCTATACCATGCCAATAATAATGATTAAGAAAACTTTTACATTTAGCGCGAAAAATGTATGTATTTGTCAACAAAATACTGATTGGTAGTTTACCATTTTTAGAACGTTGTGCAATTGTTTTTATAAACTAAAATATGTAAAATAAAATTAAGTATTACGAGTAAGCACACCATTCACGATTTCAAGAGTCAAGTATTAGCTGTGTAACGGGTTGAGAATTTTATTTTGGCACGATTTTATTTTTCCAGTAGTCAGTAGTACTTATTTCAATATTATAGAGATTAGAAGTTTGATGTTAAATTACCTATTGCATTTGTCTGTGCTGATTTTAATTTGAATGATTAAACTTTTGATCGTTTCTAAAGTTAAAAAATATTTTTTAGAACTTCTGGAAGAGTCACGGCAGACAGTAAAATCTCTTCAAGTGGAAAATGTCACGTCGAAGAGGCAAAGCGAGGATTTACAAGAAAAATACGGTGAATGTGCCATTCAGCTCGAGGTATATAAAGTTATAAATATTATGCTATTAAATATTATTTTATTTTATACCCAAGCCAATTAAATGTTTAAAGTTTTTGTATAATGAGTTTGAAAGTATTTGCTTGAATTTCAGAATTACAAACTACAGGTTGAAGCTTTGTCGGAAGTCAACTCAGAGCTTCAATCGCAAATCGGGTATATGCAAGATAAGATGGACAATTCGGAACGGAATCGTGTTCAGGATCGTCTCAAACTAGAAGCTGAGAAAGAAGCAATGGTTTCCAATGCCCAGCTCATTGAGAAGTTGAAAGGTACAAAGTGTCACGTTATGTAATAGGCGATAGTAAAAATCATTGGATGCAGTGTAATAAACGATGATTAATTGGCTGTAACCAGGAGAGATGAGTGCCTTGGAATCATTGTTGAAGGAAAGAGACGAAAAAATATCACAGTTGCTAAACCAACTCAATGATCTCAATGTTGAAAAACCTGAACCTATCTTACTTGAAATAGCTTGCCAGACTTTAGAGGATGTTATTTCTGCACACAGAGTGTCATCAAACTATAACGCTGTTTCCTCGTAAGCCCTAAATTTATTACTACCACTGTGAAGTGTGTTTTTCATTGACGGATAAGCTTTTGTGTTTTACATGGGCTAAGCGTCTATTATTTTGATTTATGTCGTGCATAAATGTATAATAAAAGCATTTCAACATTTTATAGGTCGGAGAGTCCGATTTCTCATGGTGCTGCTGTAAAAAATTCAATACTGAATGTGCAAGAAGATGTAAACGCCCTAACTGATAAGGTACAGACATTTTTCCTGGGGTTTAAGACAGTTGTTTATAATATCCACATTTTAACATAACACAGCTTTAGTATTTTAGCAAGTTGCCAAGTCTTGGATAGTTTATTTACTTAACTCTTAAAGCTTAACTTGTAAATTCAGTGACTTGAAAGGTCATAAAAATACATTTTTTTTCCTTTCAGATTTATTTAAATAGTATTTCATTACCCTGCATTAAATCAAAAATAATTAAATTAGATTAAATAATTTTTTAAATTAATTTAAATTTAAAAGTACACCACTACAACTGAGCCTACCTCAATTATAAATTTTCAATTATTTATTTAATACCTTTGTTAATTTTCTCAAAGATGCATTCAGCATTTTTTATACTTTGAAATATGCGTCAATGCCTCACACATTACCAACTTGTATGCTACTTAAAGGTTGGATTCGATATTGAGGCTTTGGCGTAGTTTTCCTAGTATTCTGATTCATGGTCAAGGTTTTCAATTTGTTCCTTAATAACAATCGAACCGTAGATTTTGGATACTTACTAGGAATAATGATGCAAAGCCTCTTTATCTTATTTGTTATTGTTATAAAAACAGCCTCGTATATTCGTCAATTATTTGTAATGAATATTTGTGTACATATTTTAGCTGCTTCAGACTGAAGAAGAGTTAGCCATATATAAAGATCGCTATAATGAGTGCTCTACAGAAAAAACTACTTTAAGTCGAATGCTCACTGAAATGAGATTGGAGCAGGAGACTCTGGCCAATCAATCCAAACTGGTAAATATTAATTTTTATTTTTGTATTGACAATTATGTTACGTAGAAAGCTTTGCAGGAGTGTGACGATAAGAGAGCTACCACTTTTGGTGTATCTATGTAGTATCTTATCACGGAGGCTCTCTGTTAAAACTAACATTACAGTAGTTTGGTGTGTAGTTGATGTAAAATTAACAGTCCGTATTTATTTAACTCAACTAATTACTAATTATCTTCCATGTGTACTAATGTACTAACGCTTCTGATCTGTGACAGTTTCGCCTTCTCATACGGAACTACAATCTATCGGTGTCAATATCCAATGTTAAATTCTATGCTTTATTTAGCACAATAATTGAACTGCAATTCTTGAATTAGATATAAACGCTATCCTCAATTCATTCAATTCCTTTCATCCCAACAAATCTAGCAAAATATTAACTAATGCTCACCACTCAGCTAAGACTTTAAACTGTATAATGCAATTCTTGAAAGTAGTATGTGTCAAGTTGAAAATCACTACTAAACTAACGAGTTCACTTTATTTCTAACTGGTTTTTTAAGTTGCAATCACCAAGTAGGAGTTTGCTTTGATTTAATAGTCGTGTAAGCTTAAGGAATATTGTTTTATTTATTTATTTTTATTATTTTATTTTGACAGGTTCAACTGAGATACATAATTCCTGTAGCTATTCTCATTCTGGCCATCTTAATCGCGTTTCATCCTTCGTCTTGAGTTGTGGTGCACACTATCTAATCGGCTTTGATGCCTATTCTACTACATAACACAAAGTCTTGTTATATAAATTATTGAAAGCTTAATGAACGTTAGTACCTTTACAATTACATGTCACTACAGATTTTAAAGAGGGCTCTGTAGCGTTTTGTCGGTGAACTCCACTTAGTCTGCGTTTACTACGTTAAGAAATTCCTCTTGGTTCAAATGAATGTTTGTACCCTTTTAAAAACCGACACCATTTTCAGATTCTACAGATATTGTATTAATGAGTTAGTTTGTGTAGTTAAGTATACGGATACATAATGATCATAAGGTAGTTCTACTGGTCCTTTTGTAAAAAATGTTCTGTATGAGTCGAATTCCTATTATTGTCATATATCAACGGAAATCGTACTTAATTTTAAAAAATTTGTGCCATTTCCAGGTGTTCTATTGTTGTTCTCTCCCCGTGCTCATCCTATTGATTGCCATTGTGGTGGCATTTTATCCAACTCTGTCTGTTCTGACAGCAACGAAGGAGTAACGCTGCTAGAAACCAAATCCACTAGTATAAAACTCTTGAGGATATAATGGAAGAGAGATTCTCTTCCATCCTCAACTCAACAGCAGTACATCGGCAAACACTTGTCGACTAACTGCTACTCTGCAAACTCTGCATACTTGCTCATTACTTCGTATGCATGTCTTGAACAAATTTCAAAAATTAATTCTTGTAATCGCTGACTGTGTTATAATATGATTTCTAATGTGACAAACGCAGTGCGCATTTCAAAAGCAGTGTCGGATGAAGTATCTCTCGACGGATAACGAAAAAGTTGTCAGTGGCAATGGAATAATTCTTGTGATTCTTTGCAACACAACAAAACCAAAAAGTTTTCAAGAGGACGTTTCAAATACTATTCCTTCAAAGTAGCTGTTTGATCAAACTTGAACAAATAGCTCCAGTTCAAACCTTTTCTTCAAAATTTTCAATAACTCTTCGTTATACTGCTACTTGATGAATGTTTAAACATTTATTAGCTCCGTGTTAAAAAGTGTTTGTATTTTGAAGAAAATTAAGTTCTCTACCGGAGTCTGACCTGGGTCTGTACATAAAATGCAGCTACTATTCTCTCGAAAGAAATCTTCAATAACTATTGGTAATATTACTTTGGCCTTACGTCGGATATCTCTAAACCACAAATTTAATTTATAGGTCAAAAAATATGTATTTTTACCATCTTTACAAAATACGAATCGATGGAATAGAAAATGTCGGAAATATTCTCCATCTTGGTATTTACTTGGAAAATTACTTTCAATCGTATTCCTGATAAATAAGAGAAAGCCACATTAGTGTAGCAAACCTATAAGTATAATACATAGGTAACTATTGTAGACATGCAGGATACCAGTGACACTTTAGAGGAGCTGTTTTATACCGACATTTAATTTGTGAAAGAATCTTACGTTGACAGACAAATTGAAGTGTTTCTGATGGCATTTATATTGCAGATCTGAGCTATTATTTATTATTATATATTTACGAATAGAATACTGCTTTCAATAGGTTTCAAGTGATTTGGACTATCAGCGTATTACTTTAGTACCGAAAATACGTAACTTAGAATTTATTGGAATATATTTATGTTTGTTTTTACTATATTCGTTATATTTAATTTATGAGATGCCATTGTTCGATTCAAACTCCTCTAAAGACTACTGGTGTTGAAAAAATTAGAAACCTTAAATATATATACCTACCTACCTACGTAAATTTTAATTGACGATATACTAACTAATAGGCTATCTATACATCTATACATAAAATATAAAAAACGTAAATTAAAAATAATTTTCTTGCATTTGTAAAAGAAGCGATCGATATGGCGAGCATCTGTCTCACTCAAAGTGTTTTATTAGGCCTCAGGAAGTTGGTTGAATTTTTTTACAGAACAAAGAATCGGATTGTGTCCCTTGGGAAATTACAGTTGACTTAATCCTGCAGCTCCCAACCACAAACTCCACTCATTTTTTACAAAAAATACCCACTGAATTCACGCATTTATGGCATGTAATATATACAATATAATACGCAATAATAAAAATTTGTATACTTATCTAAATGTATTGCGACAATTACTGAGCTATAGTTGTATCCGCAGTTAAGTTATCTAAATATGAATGTACGCAAGATTAAGAATGTATGCGACACGTTTGTAAATTGTTCTGTAAATACATAAATTGTGGTACCTTACGTTTATCTATCTATGTAATACATAATTAGAAAGGTACACTAGTAAATTATTGAAATGACTAAAGTTATGCATATGACATACCTATTGTACCATTATGCATTACTTACAGCAATAGTAATTTTAAGTACTATCTTTAAGTGTTATTAGTGTTTGGTAAGCAAATTAATAGCGACACAGGTAACAATGGCGTACAAGATGTCTGTGCATTATTTGCATTTACTTAGCACACATAAAGATGCGATCCCTCGACAAACACGTAGATAATCGAAGTCTATTGGAGATGCGAATGATTTTGACTGTTGTGGTGAGGACGCGAGTATAGCGAGGGGGCAGAGTGTGAACGTGTAGTGAATAAATCGGAGGGGCGGATAAATAACTGGAAATTCATATAGTAATAATATTAATAATAACAATAGTTACATTTATATTATGTGTCTAGTGTGGTGAATTTCTCATTGTCAGTTATCAAGTTCCTCTGAATTCATGCTAGAGAATCGTCAGCTGCCAACCTTCCCTGCCTATATACACACCGACTTCTTTTTTATTAAGAAAATCCGCAAGTAACCTGTGTCTAATAAATATTCATTGAATTTTGGGAACTCACTTCCTTCAATTTCCCTGTTTAGATGGCTTAAGGAATTGATTTACCGTATTATACTTATACCGAACCAAGTTGTACGGAACTATTTATAACAAATCGTGCATTATGTCGTTCAATTACTAAATACATACAAACAAACCGTATAATATGTATCATTTCTTCTATTGTATTATTGTAGTGTACGAGTACGAGAATTGTGGCTTTCCTCATTTATATACATTGTACATGTAAACCACTTGCTAGTTAGCCTTTCAGATGAAATAATATTGTGATGTTTTTATGCGAATCTCATCGTTTTCCAAGCAACTGGTCTTCGAGTTATTTCCTTTTTGCATTTTCATACATTAATTATGTACTTATCATAAGACATCTCTGTCTACATTACATTTCATCTCCTGACTCCCCTCCTGCAGTAGTCAAACCATAACCCGGCGGAAAGCCTGCTCTGCTCCTGTTCCGTCTCATCTTCATTATCCCGAACAGTGGAGTGCTCACTTGGGATTTTAATTTGTAGTTTTGTAGGTAGCACAAGCATAGTACCAAACTAGATCTCCTGGAGAATGCCGCAGAAGATAATATTAGCATTACTATTGCATATTATTAGAAAGATCCCCATACTCCTGTTTTCTCCATTATCATCAACCCTATTCATATTTATCTAAGCCCAAACATACCTTAGACCCTAAGGGTTGCTTGAGACGCCGGAGAATTATGAGGAAGATGGTCTCGACTAGCGAAATAGGCTTTGCATTTCTGATAACCACTCAAATGTCAATAATAACTCTAAGAGTAGAATATCAGTCTTCGATTTTCTGAAAATAAAAATATTTTTATTACTTTATTTTTAGTTGCATTTGAGTTTGGAGTGCACTCGAGTGGGGCGAAATGCACTTGAAAATCGTCATGCCATTCTGCAAACCGAAATTGTAAATAATTCATTCTTAAACTCTATAGCCTTTCTTGACCGATTTTAGGCAAATTCTGGAATCAGGGTAGTTTAAAATTTACATCTGAACTCAACTAAATCGTATAACAATTTATGACAACGTTAAATACTACATGTCTGTTTAGGTAGGGTAGCAATGTAATAAATTTAAGAAAATTTAGGTTTTCCGAAAATTTCCTTAAAAGTACAAATTGGATTATTTCTACATGGTGAAATCAGGTCACTTCAATCCCAATTGGGTTTATTGGGACCAAATCAGTCCAATTCGATAAATTCGGGTGCATTCAGATTATTTCAGTTAAATTCGGTTGATATTGGTGAACTTTGGTAGATTGGGCGGGATCGGCACGACGTTCCATTAATTTGCCTGTTTTCATCCTCGCCCGATTCCCCAAGATTCCTCCCGTTGTTTCTCTCTTTAACCGGTTTTGCACTGGGATGCCGAACGATGTCGCGCTACACCTTTATAATGTCAAAAGGAAGGAGCCAGGTATTGGTTCTTTCCATTTGCAAAAATACCCTTCTAAATTCTAAAACGAGTTGAAGGGGCATATTGACACTTGGCCTGTGGGGTGGGATATGGCAATGAGAATATTATGAGCAATGGCCTTATACAATTGATGTTTATAATATGGTTAGTTTTAAAACAGTAAAACTACATCGAATGCATTCATGGGGAAGATAATGGTACAGTTCATCCTTGTACCTATCATCAAAAGCCTTAATTTTTATATCCCTTCCACGTGAAGTCTTGAAGTATCTCCACCATGAACTGGCGATTTGCCAACTTTTTTCTTTCCTCTTTGAGATCTTACAAAGGTGACTTAGGCCGGTGACTCCCCTCACCCTCCTCTTGATGATTACACTTCAACTTTCAGGTAACTTAAAATGCTATGTTAGATAATAAATAAATGTTTGATGTTTTGTGGTTCAGATTATTGGACAATTTTCATCTTTATCACATTATGCTACCCTATTTTATCTGCATGCATTATATGGGTTGAGGTTCAATAGCAATTATAATATGTTTATCTATCTACCTAAAAGATTGAATTGACGCATTTTACAAAGTAGCAGAACTGTTTCTTAAACTGACTACGAGGACTGAGGGCATTGTGCATATTTTTGTGGGGAAATCAACTCTGGTTGCAGTCTTCGAGCGAGCCTTTGACACCAAGTAATAATTTATTGCGTCATCAATTTGCTTATTCCTATCTAGTTAATTTTGTTAGTAGTACTTAAAAAAGGTGATGATTGAAGGACGAAGTAGGATTGAACCTGTTATAGGTACATGGGTTAGAAAGGGCATATTGGGAGTTGTATAAGAGGAAGTGAGTGAGACTGATTTGTGTGGAGGGAGGAATATTTAGTGACAAAGTGGAGTTTGGGAGAGAAGTGTGAGTATAGTGGTTTGGTGGGACTGAAAGAGTGAGTAAGACGAGAAGAGGATATTTGTGATGGGACGAGGTCGGGTCGGTGAGTGGAGATCCATTCCTCCTGTTCGTTTGAGTTTTCGGAGCCAAGACAGAGAATCCCCTGGAATGGCAAGGCCGGGAGACGGTCGAGTCGGGAAGGCTGGAGTTGAGTTCAGTTGCACGTTGGCTGTTGGCCGCTTACGGCCGCATCTTCATCTCTCCTGTCTGTCTGGTTTCGGTTGTTGTGTTATTGTCTCGCATTGCCTGGCTGGCTGGCCTGACTCAACTTGTGAATTAAAGTTGGTTGGAGTCTGACTGAACTCGGGTAGGTAGATAGATAGGTAGGTAGGTGCATACCGTTCATTACGTAAGAAGATTAGTTGGACTACTGAAGTGAGCCAAGCAAAGGAAAGAAACGTTCGTTCCCCGAGTTGGAATGCCATGACTAACATCCACAAACATCCAGATCTATTTTAGTCGCGATCTTATTTTCTCTTGTCGTGATGTTCTTCCAACACTCAAACTTCTCACAGTATTATCTGTTGTACACTGCAGTTAAACAAGTCAGCGGTTCTGCTACTGCTGACTGTGACTCCCAGTCATTTTCCTTTCGTCCCCACCACACCATATTTACCATCCTTCTTCCTACGTACCTTTAAAATTTTCTATCATTAGATTATTCTCTTCATTATCTTGTCCTTACTTTACCATTTCAGTTCATTTCCATTCAAATTCAAAACTACGACTTCACTTTTACCAACTATATATTTATCTCTCACCTATTCTTCCTGGAACTACTAAGTGAACAGTATATACTTATATTATACAGCAGTGACTTCATTATTAATAATTTAAAGTGTCACATATACATAATATATTATAGTCATAATCATCTCTAATAATACTACTCTTTCTAAGTGTCTTTTCCGTCTGACTCAGTCGACAACTTTTCTTCACTTTCCTCTCGTATAATAGAAACAGCATTACTACTACAGTGCCCTTCGTACAATAGAAGAGATATTATAACACACGACACAGTTCACTTCCAGGTAACCATTTAACTTAACTACTCTTACTCCCCTCCTTCTGCAACTTTTAGGGATTTCAATACATCCCGAGTATAAGTGCAGTCAGACAAGGCCAGTCAGTCCATTTCCAGCCAGGTCAGGCTTAGGCCAGAGGTTGCCAAACAATAGTACGAAAGTGTACAGTATTAATATACACAGGCGAATGAGAAAGAACAACTTGAGACTTGAGACATTCATCCTCCTCAATCTGAAACACAAACTTTCCTAACTAAGATAAACAAACTCCGTAGTTCAGAAATACTAACTTAAGTCAATGTAGAATAAAGGAATCTAATCTCTCCAACCAAAAACATTATCAGCTTATTAGCATTTCATTTACAAATACCATTTGCGAACTACCATGCAGCATTAATACTTCCTCAGCTCCCTTCAGCTTGACAATATCTTGAATACATCTTTACTTGAAAATATAGGGTAACTCATACTCTTATCTGTTCACTCACGTTATTACTATAACCATACAGACACTACTATAAGTATTATACAGAGTTACAATAGCAGTTGAGTGCCATAGCTGGTGAAGGTATTATTTCACAGAGATGATTGTCTTGTCCTCGCGTTCTCCTGCAATTGTAGTTCCTATGCAGTTAACGTTATAAATAACACACTGTCCTTCGTATATTATTATTTTACGTTTTCTTTTCTAAAGTGATTCTAGCAAGTTTAGCTCCGTGGCTTTGTCTTGTGTGTGCAAAACTGAAATTTCTTACCACGCAGAGTCAGCAAATTTGACGATAATGTTATAATAATTTACATTACAGTACAGAAGTTCGCGTACTTAGCTGCGTGTATTCCTTCGGTATTTCTGTCTCACATCTTCTGTCGCCGCTGATTGAATTTCTTGTACCTTCTCATCTCTGTCCATCGATTCTATTGAAATCTAATAAGGAATTGCCCCAGAGAAGAAGTTGGTCAAGTCAACGTGTTCAATCGTTTGCTAAGGCCAACCAATCGAATCCATTCCGGTCAACTCAATCAACTCCACTTACACAATTTGGTTTCCATCTGTAGACAGCAGTGGCTCAGATATAGCAAGTGAGTGAAGTGATTCTTCTATCCCTTTCCTTTGAAATGTCATTCATTTTAGAGAGACAAGTTGAACCACGTGTGTCTTCTCTTGTCTCGACTTTTATTCTTCTCTGTCTCTCTGTTTTCTATCTCTTGACTGACTATATCACACAGGATCCTTATTCACAGTTAATGCATCATTTTTTCGCAACCAACTCACTACCAATTCAGCCAGTAATAACAATATGCTAAAGAATCCATAACGAGCACTAATACCATTTATCAATTTCTATATCTGTACATATACACACTAGCTTTAAATTACGGTATTGTCATGTTCAGTTATGGCATCGCTATTGTGTAGCCATATACAAGTATTTAATTGCACTGATAAATAGATAAGTTATTCTGTACAATTCCTTTAAGGTACACTCTCCACATTTACTACCCATAATGCACTATCATTCATTAGACTGTATTTTCCTTTTGCCCTCTTCGGCAATGTGTTAGTCACATCATGAGTCGTGTAATGAGAATTGTGCATTGCATACTTACGTGATTTCTTAGTCAGCACAAGTCAAGACACACAAGAGAACGTCATAGATATAGATACACAATTTTGCCAATGCAAACTATAAAAAGCATGCAGCATACTAGGTATGTATATAGGGAGTCACTCACTCTACAAATCCTATCTTGACGTCGCGCACTGTAAAATAAAAGTAGTCGACTTTGTCATGCCAAAGTAATTCGCAGTGATAGACGCTATAATAAAAAATACATTCGTATAGTATGAAGTAACGAATACTATAATATTTTCTAAGTACCTGAATCTTTTTAATATTCATTTCAAAGGCGACACAATGGAATCAGACAGCTTTGTGCTATATCAGTATATTATTAGCCGCTCGAATTCTACAACTTTCAGGCGATTTCTTTCAAACTTTTTCTACCGTCTAACAGGCAAACAACTGTTGTCAATATCTCTTACATACATAATAATATCTCTTGTATAGCCAATCACTACCAAAATACTATTTTTATTCTAAGCCTTTGTATGCAATTTTTAAAATTCAAAGCAGAGGCGTCAAACAAGAAACGCTGAAAGAGACTATTATTTACTATGATCATATTTATTTTTGTATGGTTTTTAGGGCATATTTTGTCTGAATCAGATATATAAATCTCTTCAGAATCTGGATATATCTATTTCTGAATTTTTATGAATGAATTTTTGTAAAATTTAATAAAGGGGGATAAAGAGATGTTCACTATATATGTCCAAAATAATAGAAACCAGAGACAACGTCTTGCTATAGCTTACTTAACCTTATCAACGAAGACGACTCCCACTTGAAATTCTTATTTATAAGTAAAATAAGTTGTCTATTGATTTGTCAAGCCAGTTTAGTACAGCTATACTGATTACCAACTTCAGGAAGCCTATGACCGGCCGTAGGACGGGTTTGTTTCTAGTTTAAACTTAAAGATCACTAATTAGCTGAACGGAAGAGCTACTTTATGGCTTCAATGACGTAATACTAAATACTCATAATACTGTGAATTATAATGCATGCACAATAATGACTTAATTTACATTTTATGGAATTGTAATTGGTGATATGGGTTTGGCGATAAATAATTGCATGCAATATTTAAATTGTAATAGATAGTAAATAGAGTATAATTACGATTCTACTTAGCAAATTTAATTGCACTCATGTTACTATTGTATTTACATAACACGTACTGCAATTATTATTATCAGTACTTAGTTGTGCAGTTAGCAAAAAATCGCTTATCTATAATAGTACGTTTACTACTATATATGCATCGACTTTATCTTTCTCCAATTAAGGCAGTAAAGGTCCTGTTACTAGTAACAACAAACTGAAAGTTGCAATCGACAGGGCTTATTTGTCTCCTGTCCTTTGCCAAATGAAGACATAAGCTTGATGGCAAGACATGATCCATTGTCTCTTACTAAAAAGCTCTTTTTATATAGCTAGTTATATATAATTGGGTCTGCTTGATATAGTCAAAGGCAACGAGAAGGGGGATTAATTGTTAGAAGTCAGCCTTTGATATTCAACTTTACATTCACTAAATTTCTTTGGAATGGCGGAGAAGCGATTGAGCTGAATTGTGTGAGTGAGTATTAATATAGTCAGCGTAGCTCATTTCTTCATCTCATAATCTCACGTCAACCAACTCGGCACAATCACAATCAGTCAGTCACTCGAGTTGAGAAGACAGAGAGAAAGAGCAGTGAACAGAAAACAGCCAGCCAGTCAGTCTGCTAATATCTCTAACGATAAGTGAGCGCGGAATAAGTGTGCCACAAATCAATGCTAGTTTTCTTTCCTTGACTTTTGCCAACTTGTGACTTGAAAACGATCTCGCCAAAAAACATTTGATTTAGTGGGCAGTAAGTAGAGTATTTGTATGTGCATGTTTGTAGAACGTAGCAGCGTCTTTTCCCATGAAACAAGTGAGATGAGCTATATATATTTTATTTAGCAGTTGTGCTCCGCTCATCTTCACATTCTCCAACCACACACACATGCATATACATTCATACTTAAAGACATGCTAATAAAATAAGTCTATGCAAGTCAACCCCTCAAGTCGAGGCAAAGAACCAGGAAAGAAAAGAAAAGTTTCATAAGTTCATATACAATCCCGTTGAAAGTTTTATTTATTATTAATGCAGAGTAGAAACCCAAGAGAGACAGCAAAGGAGTCGGAGTCGCCGTAACTCAAAGCTACATTCATAACACTAAAAGGTCAGTATTACGAAATCTTAATTATATTTTCTTGTTCTCTATGATAAATAGCTTCTGCGACTCCCTCATTTTTCCTTTATTTTTTTCCCTAATCATTTGACTTACATCCTTAATTCTTTATGCACATTTATATTTACAACGAGGCTCATGCCATGCAGTTTCACTCTCCGTTTTATGGTATAACTCACCTATAAAGTCTTTTGCACGCAAGACACCTTTTGTATACGAGATGGTGCTAATTGTAGATGATTAGATAGCACGAGCAAATTGCCTTTTGTATAATTAGCGTATATGAAAATTTGCATGGAAGATGTTTTTGTCGCACTGCACTCCCCATTGCCACTGACGCAGAAGTTAATAGCGTAACATAATTTAATTCTGTGTGGGCTAAATTATTGCTTTGAAGAGATTTTGGGGTTGAACTGTACGATCTTTTAGCATGATATTTTTTATCTCCTTTCCCTTCATATTACTTAAGTATCTTCTGTAGAAATGTATCTGCTTTATATTATGTAGTAGTACTTCTTGTGAAAAGCTTTATAAATACATGCATAAGTATAGACGGTAGGAAATTTACACTCTTGAAGACGCTTGCAGTACAAGATGTAAATATCTTCTAAGATATCCACACGCTGACATTGCTTACTTTACCAAGAGTATATTAATACTACTGAAAATCCTAATGAACAGACACCATACGCTGTTATTACATATAAACGAGTGAACGTTTTATTTGATACGTAATTTGTGATATACAGTTTGCTGAATCTTCTAAACAGGATGCTTATTTTTGTTGATAATACTAGATTAACTATACACATTGCATACAGATCTGCCTAGATAGAAATATGAAGTTTGACTTTATCTGGTACACGGTACAGGCAGATAAGATTTTTAGAAGTCGACTTTAGCATATTTCTTTGTTGCAGCTAAAGACCAAGGTAATAGCCAGGAGGATTTTGAATATTTACAAATACTTTTTGATCATGGAGTGAGGAGTGTATGAGAGAATGAAGACAAATGCATTCCACACACAAAGCATAGTCTCACTCACGAACTAATACTGTGTGAAATAGAGGGGCAGGATTGCAGCAGATAAGCATGTTATTGCATTATAGATTCCGTGTCGGGTGAAACTCCAGACTATGCAGAAGCAGCAAAGTAGAAACTCCTCTTTGTTTTCATTAAAATTGTGTCTAATATGTTAAAACTGATATCATAATGTTGACTCAAGCGTAGTCTACTCACTACACCATAGAGCTTTCATCCCAGCATGGAAATGCAGAATAGTTAATGCAGAGTAGTACATTAGCTGAGCTCTGTAGTGTTTCAAATATTAGATTATAAGCATGTAAGTTACCATTACCGCTGCAATGCCACAGGGTGATAAAGACGGTGATGATATCTTTAAAGAGCAAAAAGGCTTACATTAGATGCCTAGTAGTCAAATGTAGCTCCATAATAGTGTCAGTACATACTCCAAAATAAATGCCTGCACTTTTCTGATTCAATGTCCAACGCAGATGTAAGGAGCAATTACCATGATTGTGAACTGTATCCCTATTATATGACCTCAAAATATTAATGCATAACAGCGAATTTCTCTCAGAAGAAGCTATTTTAGACATTCAAGGAAATGCTGATTTCATTGATACAATAATTAACTTAATTATGACAAACTCATCATATTACTTGAATAACAGACTTGTAATGATTATCCAGTTAAATAATAAACGCTGGGGTATTGATTTCTTACTTTAGAGGAGATGCGTATACGTGCTAATATAATTTTAGGGCGCTGGGTTGGAGCCACGAGCTATCGAGAACGAAGGAGAAAGGGATTGAAATAAATAAAAGTAACGTTTGCAATAAAATCATTTCTGAACAAACATTGAAGTCATAATCAAATATCCCACTGAAATTCTTTCCTTGAAAAATAAAAAATTGTTTTCATCATGAATATGACACTACTTAATGATTCATTGTACCCCAACCCTTTTGACATTATTGGGCATCCACTTCTTTATCTTGTTTTGCTTTTTTCCATACGTCGTTTAAACTGCCGTTTTCAAATTTGACTAAACCTTTCGTGCCGTACTAAAAATAGCTTGTTGCAAATAATGTCTGATGCATAGCTTTGTCGATTCCAGGAAGCTGAAAGGCAGTTACTATAACTGACTAAGGGAGAATTGTGTACAACTCCCTAGTGACTTCATCACGTTGTAGTTCTGTTTATGTTGAAAAATAGGAGAGCACTGATATCATCATGATGTCATAGTAGAACGTCATGTTTATTGTTTTCGTCATCCACTTAACTATTTCATCCATGTATTTAACTTATCTCTAAATCTTCATCTCTATATATCAAAATTTGCCATTTTGGGCCATTGCGATAAGTAATGTAGAGATACAGCGTTTACTATGTTTACCATTGTTACAACAGGATCCGTGAATTAGGTCAGTATACATTTATTGTATTGCATTGCCAACTTGTATCACTACACTTTCGGCACTGAGGTTAAAAAAGTTTTGGAAATCACTCATTTTGATTAATTCCTGTTGAGAATTAATTTAGCTGAGTACATAAATGGAATGAGATTCAAAGTTAATCAAAACTTAGGAAAAATTATACAATCCAATCATTTGCATAAAGAATTGTGTATATTGTCTATATGGCAAGATAGGAGCAGTAAAATTAGGCAGAGGTTATTGTGACACTTTGGCGCATATTAATTCTGGAAACAAATGAATGCCGCTATAAAAGGAAGCCATGCTGAGCAGAGAGCTTTGTGTTGGTGGTAGCCGCACTGGGTGTTTGCGAATCTAACGATGTTGGTGATGCTACTGTAAATAATACAATTTAAAAGATAAAACAGTTCAAGCATCAGAAGATAGAGTATTGAAGCTAAATCAGAGCATTTTTTACAGTTGCATCTTACATTTCATTATTAAGTTAAACACTTTAGTAATCAGTACAGACAGAGCGGCTATATATCATTCCAGCAGAGTCGGAATCAAGTTGTTCTGAGCTAACGACGTATTTAGAAGAACAGTTTTCATTAATACTATCATTTGCTCTAAACATAATTGTGTTGTTTTTGAAAACATCTATATTTATTTAGTATGAAATTTCTTGGGTTGAACAATCAAGACGATAAACCGCTAATAAAATCTGAATTCTATTCATTGTGGGAAGGGTTTGCAGTTATGTAAAACATCAAAGTTGTACAAGGGACGTCTTTCTTGTGGCTAGTGCTACAGACTCGTAAAGTCACTATTAACCTGCCTTTTACTATTATTATTATTGACGACTTCCACGAGCTAGAAAATTGCCCTGTTTAATTTGACTATTGTTAGTTCTTGAATGTTCCTTTACATTAGTATCTGCATAGTTACTCCACATAAATTTGGTAGAGCGTAATATACGGTAGTTTAAAGTTGCTCGTGGCTATACGTAATTTAATTTGAGCGAATGGCATTGGCTTGACTTAAAATTGCAAATCACAGTGATTTAGGAAAATGTCATAGTTGTTTTATCCCATTCTATATTTGTGACTCCCTATCAGGACTGGATGTAGTTATACCTCAGTCACTATTGCATTGGAACGGTTAACCCATTTAAAACATATAGACAACCTAAGTCAATGTTAACTCCTACCAGTTCTACTTTATGAAAAGTTAAAGAGCGAACTTAACCTCGACGTATAGCTACATTAAAATATAGAGAACTGTCTTTTAAACCGCAGTTATATGATTCAAAGTCGTCCAAGTTAGAACAGAAACGAAATCCAAGCGTATATTGAAGAGCTGTAGCAAAGATAAAAAGCATCACAATTCCAGTTAACTATATTTCCCCGTTCTTTTCCATGTATTTTATGTTTGCAGGGTTTGAAAGATTTGCTGAAAGTACTAACTGGTAAAGTTTCATTAATCTTAAGTCAACTTAGCTGAAACTCACATCATCGCAAACAAGTCACCACAAGGCAAGGGCTATCTGTATATACATAACATTTCCAATGTCTACACTCCGCACTACATACTGGCGAACATGCTTAGGTATATAAAAGCTGTACCGAAATATATAAGTCTCCCACTAACAAACGAATCGTTATTAAATCTCGCAGAGAGAAGAGAGGAGGAGGAGGAGATTGCATCGTCCTTATAAGTGGCAAGTACTATATCCTACTATATGCAATATACTACTTAACTGTCGAGTAGTAGTCTTAGTAGTAGTATTATTATTGATATAGACTGTCGAGTAGTAGTAGTAAAGGAAACAAACGGTAAAAGTTATAAATGCCGTAATAACATTATGTCGTGCTCCTGTCTATATTAGTTATGTAGGTAGTAGTAGGCCAGGAGAGTAAGATGTGTATCTGTAATATTTTCTGTCTGCGAATGTTAGTCCTAGTTGGTGGTGCAAGTGTAACTCTGAGAATAATAGAGTCGGTCTGATTCGCGTTAGTATTATACACACACTCACTACTATTAGGTACATTGTCTATAGATACATACATAATATGCTTAATGACTCTTTCCTCAACTTCCCTTGGCTTACATTAGAGAGGTGCAGGAGCTTTCCCACTTTCATACAGGACTTTTTGTTGGATGGAGAGGTGGATTGGATCCTATAGGGAGTTTCACATATCTGCACATCCATTTATATATATTATGGCATTGTGGCGGGCATGGCATGCCACTCTCCTTATCGCACTTTGAGTTGAGTTCCGAACTTCTTATGCTTTTACTTTTACACTTCCCGAGAAGAGAAGGTAGATTCTTTGGAGGAGGCAGCAGCACAGCAAACCAAACAAGGTTTGTTGCGAGAACTAGACTAGGAAGTGGGTAACTGTTCCTTTTGGACCGACCGAACCAAATGGTAGTCGTCGCTTCATTGTCGTCCCGTCCATCCTAGTTTTCTTTGCCTCGCCTATTCTTCTTTTTCCTGGCTGTGCTTTTAGTACATTTCTCCTCTCCGACATGTTATATAGCCAGTAGTTGGAGGAGAGTCGGTACCAGTGCAGGCTGGCGAAGGTATAGCTACTCCTAAATGTATTATTATGTACATGTAACTACACGGACGGAGTATGTAACTAGGTGGCTAAGTATATCTGTAGTTAACTTGTGTTGCTTATGTACATGCACTATAAAAATCAATTCTTCGATTTTAGTTGCTTACAGCTTAAACTCTTAAAGAAAATATTCTCGGAGCTCCTTTGAGTCTCTCTGTGACTTTTTCCCCTCCACGTCGACACATATTTACACTAACTATGCACTCCATTGCAATCTTGTGCTTTAAATAAGATTTCCCTCTTTCTTTCTTTCCATCTTGTATCCATTCCGCACTTCCTCATCGACAACCCTGAATTATTGTTTGTTACTTTTGTGAGTGAGTGTGTGTGTGAGATGTAAGTGTAAGGCAGCCAGACCAAACTTCTTATCTTAAACCTTCCTTCCTATTCTACTGCTACTTATATGTATATCCTAACTATATCTGATACCCATGTGTGTCTTATATCTAATATATCTATCTATCTACTAACTTTTCCCACTCCTACTCCTGGGACCTTTTTTCTTTGGGCATTTTCCATCTCCAATTTTTATATTTCTCTTAACAGTCTTAAAATACGACTTCATCTGTCTACTTTATTTTTGCTTCACTTAACCGTTTATTGTGCTTTTATAAACTTTCCACTTCACTGTGTCGCTCTTATTGCCTCCAACTCAAAGCTCATCGGAAACTCTCATAATAGTAGATCTGACGCTGACTGATCGTATGTCGTATGTATGTAGACTGCGTGGCATATTTCCTTCCAACTCGACTCGACTCTTGTCTCCTCACGTCTCATATAGATAGCTTTTCCTGTTTAACATTTTAAACCTCTTTAGTTGGCAAGGTACTTCTTTATATTGTTAACCCTTGGAAGTCATTGTGTAGAGGCTCACTCATATCTTTACACGCAAATATTTTCTATGTCTCACAATGGAGCATAAACCAACTGAAATTCGCTGACTCCCCCTCCGAATTCCAGACTATCCTGACTCTATTCGAAATATAAGCCTAATATCAATATTACACATTTTTTACTGCTTGGGATTTAGCTATTTGCTCTCGGTCACGTCACGTAGGTAGCTAATAACATCATACAACAACCCGACTGCTCCTGTCAAATACATAAACAAAATAACATTCCGCAACTATTCTGCCATTTCCTCATGTATTTTCTACACTCTATACCTAAAAAGCAATCCCTTCAACCATCCTTCCAGAAACAAAGGAAATTGTTTCAGAACATTCGATTATTACTTCCATTGCGTTTCATACTTCAAAAATTCCTACCTCTACATCGTTGTTAATATTATAATTTTTGATGCCACTTTGAATCCAAAGAAATTCTGCTTCGAATACCGTAAATGTCATTTAAAACTCTGTGGTTCCAAAGTTTCCCTGCATAATTAATTAATAATGACCTGGAGCCAAAAAATCTGCTAATGTTCTGTGAAATGCTGATTCCTAATTAATACCATCCGAATGAATTGAAATTTGAGAACTAGCCGAAGGCTTTCGATAGAAGACACATCATGTAAATTTACTACATTCAACGGTTGAAACTTTTGTTTGGGTATTGAAAACAAAAACATTTTACCATGTAGAAATTGAACATAATATGCATTACAAAGCTGATTTTATAAAACAAAAGACATTTTAATCTTTCAAAATGTGAATATTTAATACGAACTAGTTGTTTGCCTTGCATTGTCTTCAATTTGCCGAAAGGATAATAATGTCCTATCTATTAGCGTATAATTAGACGTAGACATACCAAAATGTACATTAGGAATAATGTAATATAACAACCTAGGTCGTCGCACTATATACACTATGTATGTAGCATGCAAGCAAGTAAGACGAGTGCAATGAAACGAACTCATAAGAATTTTTTTGGGTACTCAAACACATAATGATGACATCATTTGCAAGGAATTTGCTAATTTACGAGGTTGAGCATTTTATTTCTCTTGCTCTACTTCGTTTTGCAGTTGAAAATATCTATTTGCTGAGTAACCTGACCTACTATTACACAGATAGGTACAAATTCTCCTGGTCTGAAACTTTACACTTACGCGACATGGGATGTGCTTAGCTCTACTGTTCAAAGCTCAACAGTCTTCAGTAATCAACTAATGAATTCGTAAGGTCCCTAGAGAGGCTACTACAGCAAAGAAAATTGGATAAGCATGCCGGGCTTATCCAAACATGCACCGTCCTTATAATCATACCAAGATATCGGTGTCCAGAATCCAGAGTTCTATAAGTACTAAAAGTACTAATAGATACTAACGAGTCGCTATATGTAATCTAATAATAAAAGACATTCAAGATAGTCAAGAGATGTCTTCGGAGATAAATTACATTTGAATATTACCACGTTACTAACTTACAGGAAGACGTACGTCCTCATTTGACGTTTTCTTTCGGGAGTATTTTGTCTGTTTCTGGCAGATTGCTTTTCTGGAGTTCTTCCCCATAGATACCTATTGCTCATAATGCTATACATGACGTCTCGAATCAAAGTGTCACAGAAATATGGAAAATTGTTAGAGAAGTAGACACTGACAGAGTGTCCAGGTAACTTCAAATTAGTTTGTCAGATCGCGTCTAGTTTAATTACTATTTATGTACTTCATCTCTGCTACATCCCTCTCCATTAATGACAAAAGTCAACCATGTAAAGAGAGGAGACATAACATTAATCATAAGTTTGTCAATTAACATTTGTAAGCAACAAAACCACCAAGCAATAAAACTACCACAAAAATTCTAGGAAGATCATTGGAATCAGTAGAATGGAATAACAAACTTTAAAAGAAAACACAGAAACATAGAGAAGCAGACCTGAAATAGTACCAAAGTTTCAAAACAAATTCAGGAGCATTTGATAACGTTATTTACATTTATACTGCCTAAACTGGGGATTACAATCGAAATTGAGAATTTGTCCTTTTCAACCACAGGGAAAAGCATTACTATCCTACCTACGCAGAATGGGATTACTATTTCATATCACTTCATGGTAAATGTCAAATTATTCCTCAGGAGAAAGGAGAAATTATACATGGAGATACATAAACAATTTGGCTATGGCATAACAGTAGATCTTGTCATTGGGAAATGAGGCGATATCTTACATAATTGGGAAATATATTGGCCATTAGGGGTACGTAATTTTGGAAAGGTTTTAATAGACGGCGTCTGCTCTCCATTTATAAATATAATGCTAATATTTTGTGTAGCGAGAGAACTTATTCAATAGTATTGTAGTTCTGCGGATATGCTTACTTTACATTTGAATGTTGAGTAAACTCCTTATGTAAATAAGTTAGTCCTTCTGCAGATGTGGCTGTTGGGTGCTGCTGAAAGTTGTGGCACTGCTGGTTGATTTTCAGCTCTGCTGTTCCCACCGTCAGTGAATTGGAAAGTTTGAGAAATGATTAATGATGGCCATGTACAATAGTTTAATATTTTATGTGGAATCATGCATAGTGATGTACTCTGTTGTGCTATGGATGGAGAGGAAGAATACCGTCCAATTATTGTTCAGTTAAAGCTATGTCGGAAGCTTAATTCACTCCGTATTATTTATCATATTTCTTATACCATATTATACTCTTATAAAAAATAAATCCTTAACTGAAAGAGAGTTTTTCAAAAAAGAAAAGTTACTGTTCATTTAAGGCTGCCTCATCTAGCACGCGTTTCCAATTTCTGGGCTCATTTCAAAAGATAACCGAATTTGATTTTCAGTCTTCGATTCTTGGGTTAAGTACCGAGGGCTTCGTTTTTTGAAATTTTCAATATTGAAAACAGGAAAATTGACCGAAGTTTGGGATTTTGAATGGGAGTTTACACGTCTCACGTACAGTTTTTAAAATAGTAAATGATAAAAATTTCCAAAAAGAAGCCTTACACTCTCCGTCAAATTCTTTGCTTGTTTTTTGAGACCAATTTCAACTTCCTACTACCCACGATGAGCAATTGGATTTTGGAAACTCAGCTATTCAAATACATGAAATGAGAAGTGCCAATGAGCTAAAATCTATGACGCCGTAATAAAATAGACAGCACTAGAAAATAATCTTTACTCTACATAAACATAAAGCGGGGCATGCGCATGGGATTCTTTCATTATTCTTGAATAAATGTTTGTATATATGTCCGTAATATTTTGTAATTAATGAGTAAGGGTATAATATTTTGTAATTAATGAGCAAGGACTAGACTACTGAGTCCAATCAACGGTCTATGAAATTCGGGCCAATGCGCAGTCGCTAGAAATTTACTGATTGCAACATTTTCTAGCACACTTTGTGTGCTAGGATTCAACTAGTATTCACATGTAAATATTCTACTCCACTACTTGCTAGTCGACCAGGTTTCATCATTTACAGCTAACACCACGTGGTATAACAGAAAATTGGTAGCAGAGGCAGCCTTAAATGACATATATACACCTTCAGTACAGTTATTATTATAAATTTCAAAATGTTTAGGAAGACATACTAAGCTTGGTTTCATTTCGAAAGGTGCTAATCTAGAGGGGAACTTATAGTATGTCATTTGTATTGCAAACGAACTTGACCATTGTATTTCGGCTATGGTTGCATATATATATCCTTATAATGGAATACATCATCAGTTTTCAATTCTTGAAACATTTCTTGGCCAATTTTATTTTAAGTTAAGAACGGACAATCTCAGATTTACTCAGAATCTAGTTGAAGATTTTCTCTCTCTCAGAAACAATCAATTCCATCTAGGAGAAAGGTGCTTTAAAAGTTTCTTGAGAGTGAGAAACATTGAATCATCACATTGTGTACGATTTATTTTTAAATCACATTTAATTTAGTACACCTTGCACAAAAATGTGCTCAGTAGTTATACATACCTCTTACCGTTAACACGTGTATCTATCGGTTCTTTTATGCCAAGAAAGTTCCAATCTTTTTCATCTCGCACAATTTGTCCTATTACTCGGGAAAGTCAGAAAGTATGAGTATTGCCAAATCTGTAGAATAATTATTAATGATGCGACTCTCTTATATGTTAGCAGGCAATAAAACCAGAGCAATTTATGGAACAAAAGTCATCATTTTAATGAGTCTTATTTTTAGTCTAATCAGCATGCATTAATGTATTTATTGTTCAGCGGGAAATGCATGCAAATTCACGTACCCTGCAATGAACGCTAAAGCAAACAAAGGATTTAGTAAACTTTGTCTATATAGGTAGTTATACAAACATAACACTGCTGTAGATGGGTACTAATAAATATAATCACTCTCGTCTAAAGGAATCAGTGGTTAGCTAAATTTTAGTACATATTAATTCTTTAGAAAAGGAAAAATTAAATTCAAAATATTTCAAAATGGTAGAAATATTATTTTTCCAGCATAAACATTTCAGAAAAGGAGATATTTAATATGTTTAATTTAACTGTGGATCAACATAAATCATCAACACCAGCTAGTCAAATTATAATTCTAAATATATATTAATTCAGGTGAAAATTTATGAGATAGGTCAGGTCAACCTCTATATTAACAGAAATGAATACATCCCCAGCTGGGTTCCTATGTGTGATATGTTTTAGCAAGTGACAGATATACGCTGCCTTAGATTATATAGTAAATGGTTTCTGTCGCAAATCAGAAACATTTATTTCAATAGCGATTAGTTACACTTTATAAAAAGTATTATTTATTCACCATCATATATAAAACACGACGTGATAAATAATTTTTATGGGCTGCAGATTGCCTTATTGTAAGATTAAAATTGCCAACGACATTTTGACATTTCCTACTTGGAATGCTGCCAGGGACCAAATTAGTGCATGCATTTTTCTCTGTAAACGACTTTTGGAATGATTGTGAAGTTAGGGTATTTATGAAGCTGGATTTTTATTACGACCCATTTTGGATTGAGAGGCTTCCTTATATCTATTGCACAAATCCTGCTTTAAGTATTGTATGAATGCTATGAAATGAGTAGTGGCGTGTTTGCAAAACATGTTCAAGCACACAGAGATCTGTCAAAGAAAAGAGAGTTACGAGTTTTCAGACTTTTCCCTCTCGAAGTTAAGACTTATAGTTTAATTTACTTTCAGTCAGTTGTTCCAGCCGTTTTCACTTCACTAATACTTCACAACTATCAGCCTTAAGCGTAAGCAGTACATTATAACATCGATTGTAAATGTTTAGTAGTTACTTGAGAACTTGCAAACATGTGCAAACAACTAGAAGCAAAAACATACCTCTCTCTACCCTCCACTATGTCTGAATCAAAAGTTACAGTTCCTCTGTGTCAGATTTACTCTTTGCTTAAATACTTTCACTTAGTTGAATGAAAGTGCTGGCCTTATTATGATTTCTGTTTGCAATAGAATAAGCTGAACTGGCACAAAAATGCATATAATGGGAACTCAACAAAATCTTGCCTGTAAAACTCAAGAGCATAGAAAGAAGTACTTTAAAATGCTTACAAATCACTATTTAAAATAAAATTTAACGGGATGTTTGTTTCCTTATACTTTATATTTACAAAATAACTCAACTGTCTCAAGTCACATAGTCTTCGGAAGTGGGCTTTTAAAGAAAGTTTATTCCGCGATATTTACAAAATTTTAACGTCGTATGAACAAAATAGCCTTGTTACATAGTTGTAAATACAGTAGGTTTACTTTAACATTTAAGTTCCTGTCACAAACAACACATCATAAATTTTTAGAAATAAAAACACATATATTTTCTGATCTCCAACAAACTGGACTACAGTTAATGATATTTCAGTTCTGTTAGAAATAGTTTCTGTATGAGAACCACTTTGATATGAAAACTGAGCGTAAGACATTTACTATAAATTAAAGTTAAAATGAGTATAAGATTTTTGGTAATGGGTTCAGGACTTACAGAAGATACAGTAGATCCAAATTAGCTTCAACTATTTATTGCTTGGACAGAGTAATTTTCTTCACCAGAAGGAAAGTAAGGTGATTGATAATTGCCATGGAAAGTTGTGTGAGAAAAGTAAAGCAACGAAGTGGAGAAGGAAAAAGGGTAACTGAAGGAGGGAGAAACTAATGACCCAATAGCAGAAAATGTCGTCCACTTGACATGACAAGAATAATATTGGAAGGATTCCGATGATCCTTTTTTCCTTCTGACGCTCATCACGCTCAAGCCTCTCTCCTGCTCTGCAGAGTGAATGCCTTGAGAGTTAGGAAAGAATAGATATTATTAGGCCAATAGATAGGTTTGGAGTTTGGGTAATTTGTGCTTTTCATACTCTTAGAATAACGTGCACGTAAAGGCAGAGCGGGCAATAGAGGAGTGTGTACTTAGTTATAGTAACGTAGGTTGTCTATTTAATGGTGCAGTGGGCAATATCTCCTGACACACATAACCCACCCAAACTAACACATCTTCCCAATAAAGCAACATATCCTCCGACTTCGTGCATTTTCGTGCATGCATTAACGTCCCGCACTAAAACTGGAGCATCTGTTTGAGAGAAACCTACAGGGTATTATAATTCACTATGGGTGTGCCGACATGGAAAGACTTGCAACCGAATGTCTTTTCAAATTGCAAACTCCGCTTTCTAAAACTCTTTTGTCTTTTCCTTTATGTTCACTCCAATCTATACACTCCCAGACTCTTTCGGTAGTTTCGGCTTATTGCTCTCAATTAGTAGTAAATGAGAATACACTCCGAACACCAGACATATATATGTACAGTAATATTATTTGCCACTCAACTACTTACTATAGTCCATTTTGAAGAAACTCAATGCCATTTGTGTTTCCAATAATCACCTATAATCAGTTTAGGGGACTATTATTATCGTAATGAACCTACAGAGTTCCTTAAGCAAAATGTCTTTAGAATCACTCTTTATCGGGAAACTTAAAACTTGGCCAACTAATTTAGTTTCTACATAAAATCAATGCACACGTGGATATTCTTAATCATTCGTATCAACTTTATGGTACACTTATTCCATTAAACTATTTATTACGGGTAGTTGGCTTGTAACAATTTTATTACGATTTTCAGCATGTTAACAACATCCAGATTAACAACATTTTAGTGAAGAATCTCCCACTCTCGTTTTTCCAGGAAGGCTAAAATAAAATGACCTAATTTACTTCAATTAATTTATCTCCTAGTTCTGATTCCTACCCATTGCCCCAAACAACAGAAATCGAGGAAAATGCACTCATATTTAATCAAGTTTTAGCTAATATGGTAAATCGGTTTTAATTCCCATCGAATCAAAACTCGATATGCTTATTAACACAGAGAGAATAATCTTCTGAAATACTACATCGTGTACATTATAGTATTTACTATATTGCTATACATCTATTCCTAAACCCCATCAATGCTACCTAAATGTGTATAGTATTTCATTAATTTAGAGACGGAATGTTATACTTGCTATAACTGGGAAAAATTAGGAATATAATTTACTGAAAATTACCTATATTTAAGAAAAGTGGTGATACCCCACTCAGGTATGCAAATCCGATTGAGCTAATTGCCTTTCTCGTTTGGCATCAAATCTCTGGCAGATCTTACTGCCACTCTCTGGCCTCATGTTTTTTCAAATCCAACTATACACGTACACGTCTGCGTCTGTAGGAGCTTGAGTGCAGTTATCTCGTTTGTACGGTTTTGATCTTATGGCTTGAAGACTATATGGACATAATAAGTTTACATTTAAATTTAAGCCGTATAAATTATAATGCAATAGAATTTAAGGGGTATCAATATACAGATATTTAAGGGCTACATTCATGTAGTTCTACAAGAAAATTTTCTTGACTTCATAAAGACCAGTTGTTGTATGATTTTACACTTTGGCAAACGAAAAACGAATTTAAAAGTGTTAATCGATTCAGATAATAAAACTGTTGTATTATATATATTGAAAATATTTATATTTAGCTCTACATAATGCTATAATATTCTAAATTCTGTCATGGAAATGTGCCAAGTTCTTCTAAAATTATACACCTTTGAAGGCTGGGCAACACGACAATGGAAAAGTGTACTTATATATACATGGCCCACATTACATTGCCAAATATTTCAATTTATAATTAAGCAATTTTATATAGGATAACAGTAAAAATATTATTTTTGATAAATGTGATGAATATGCAAAAATTTAGGATTAGGATGCTCCATTTAATGGTACAAGTCATCCAGATGTAATCAAATTCAGAAGCATGGCATAGAGTACTTGATGAGACCATTTTCCAGCCATTATTTTTTTTTCATACATGCCCTATCCACTTACTTTACAGTTGACAAGCATGTAAATTAAACACAGAGATATTTAGTGGAATAAGCGTAGTGAGATACTTTGGATGTCCATCTCTTTCTATATCTGGAGCTACAATTAATGTTAAGATGTTTGTGAAGTAGACATTCCACTTAGCAGAAAATGACTAGAGGGTGTATAAATAGTCAAAGAGGAGGACAACGGCACATGTTCGGAGTCTTTTGCAAGTTATAATTATTGCGTACCTATGTGTAACAAAGGAATAGAGAATATAGGGCAAACTTCCTTTACCTACCCAGTTTAATTATTTTAATTATCGAACGTCAAGTAAGAGTCAAGGGTGCATGAGTAAAAAGTGTGTAGGTGGATGGGCTGATGATGACGGCATAACTATTCCAAGATGGGAATATCTGCATAATTGACAGGATAACCACTATCCCTATGTGCTCTGAAATATTTGTATTTATGTGTAAGTTCTAATTTTATTTAGTTTGAGAACGTTCGAGTAGTGAGATTTATATTGCTACATATATTACATCTGTAATGCTATAACAATGTCTATCTGCACACTTGGCTTTGTATTGCTCAGCTATTAATGCATAGTAAAAATGCCTGGCATGTAAAGTGCTTTCCAGATTAATATGCCATAAAATGCTATATACTGCATACATGGAAATGAGCAAACAAAACATTTGCACTTGTATTATGTCATATTGTTACAGCAGTGTGTACGTTATACACAGTGCCGTGTATTTGAATAGCGTTTGTTAAACACAGTTAAGATGACTTTTCACATGGATGTTGATTGTATGCATAATAATAAAGGATACCTAACTAAAGCAGACTAATGTGTGTACAAGTGTTTTGTATCCAGCACTAATAATGCGAATGTGTTTAGCTACGGTATGGTAATGTGCAGAATAGATATTTATTATGCTTATGTGTGTGTACTGTAAAGTATGATGATTTTGAGTCCGAGTCCAGAAGAGTTGTATGTAGTCATAATATTTTTTATGAAATCATAGTTGTGTGACTTGTATGAAAATAGAGGGATGATAAAACATTTGAGGTGTGTTGTGTGATTGCAGGTGATCAGAGGGGACAAGGAGGGAAGAACCAGGCAAAGCAAAGGTAAACTGCCTACTACTGTCCGTGTACAAGTCCGTGTACTATTTTGTGGTGACTCCATCAAGACAGAAAAAGTAGAGAGGAAAGTGAGAGGACGTAATAGTAATACAGACAGTGAACCGAGTTGCATTCAAGTCTGAAGTTAAAAAACTATAATATCTACCTGTCTGTGTTGGTTGTGAATCTTGGAGTAGTAGTAGGATATAGTTAGTTAGTGTTTGTTGTACTATAATATAATACTGTTGTGGTGAGTGAGAGGATTCTGCCCGCCCGACGGGTCTACTCTACTATTTAGCAGTATTACTACTCCTCTATTATTTAAGTGAACATAGTAGTACTTCTTTGAAGTCTCAAGGACTGAGTGAGTGAGCTGTTTGTCGGAGTCAAGTGGCTGGCCGACTGGCTTACCTGAGGTAAGTTGACGTAACTTAAATTAACCTGTGCATCCTCTCCTATGTCTAATACACACTATGGTATTATGTAAGTAAGTAAGCATGTACATGGAAGAGATAAAAGCTTAGCTGATATTTTGTACTTACTATGTATGTACCTAGTCAAGTATCAATAGGTAAGTATTATGTATAATATGCAGAGCAGTCATACATACCTTATTATGCAGTGAGAGCAGAAGACTTGTCCCGTTTTGTGTATCTACACATAATCATCATAATCTGGATAATGTAAAAATGTAATAGTATGTGTGTGTATGTGTCTCTAGGGAGTACCTACTTGTAGAGTGTCTGTCTGTGTGGAGCTGTTGTTGTATACTCATCCTGGTAATAGTGGAGACGAGAGTTTAAGCGAGGAGGAGGCGAGATGAATGTGGACGAGGTGGTTCGGGAGGGTGGCCCAGGTGAGCAAGATGTGCTGGGCGGCAGCCCCATTGGGATTGGGATTGTTGGTGTTGTTGGTGGTGGAGAGCAGTGTGCTGGTGGTGCTGACGAAGAAGAAATGGTGGACGCTGAGCGAGATTTGGCCGAAGATGCCCAATGGAAAAAGATACAGCAAAATACATTCACACGTTGGGCTAACGAGCACTTAAAGACTGTCCACAAAAATGTCGGGAATCTGGAGACAGATTTATCCGACGGACTCAGACTCATTTCTCTCATTGAAGTCCTCTCCGGCAAAAAGTTGCCCAAGCACAACAAGCGACCTAACTTTCGCTCTCAGAAACTCGAGAATGTCTCTGTCGCTTTGAAGTTTCTCGAGAAGGATGAAGGGATCCGAATTGTCAATATCGGTATGTCTCTCCATTCTCTCATTTTTAATTTTCATGTCATCCCACATCTTAGATAATTTACTCTTAGATATAATATTATGTACTGCCTAAATACATGCTATTACATAAATAATAGTGCTTTTCCTTTTAAACACAAACGTAGCAATCATGCACTCAGGTGGATGATTTAATCCTTGCACATACGCAAACACAACCTACTCGTACATAATAGAAATTTATTGCTCTACTTCAGGAACTAATGTCTCTCCTTATGAAACAATCCTATTCTTACACCAGACAGACTAGCAGAGTATCTTCTTACACCAGACAGACTAGCAGAGAGTGTTCCTGAATATACCTACACCATGATTGTATTATTTTTAGTGGTGCACAAGTATTTGTGTTACAATTCGTTCAGCAACTGTCATTCTATCTCTGCATCATTAAATAAGCATTTAGGTAATCGAGTTCTGTTAATTCTGTTGTCGTTGTAAATAGATCCTTATAAGTCCATGAGCTGTAAACTGTCATTGCCAACCTTGACTTTTCCTTTTGCTACTATGGACACTCATTCATTTAAGTACCTATTCATCGTAATCTGCACTCTCATAACCATAACATACAAACCTCTGAGCAAATATGTACTTTTCCATTTGTCGTAGTCATACTGTGCCATCAGTCACTTTACAACAAATTTTTTAGGTCATTACTTACCGTCTGTAAAGGCGGCGCTTGACTACATCAGTGATCAAAATAGGGAAAAAAACCTCATTCCAAAATTAAAAAAACATTTAGTGACATAATGGATTAAGTTTGAATGGATTTAGCTATAAAGTTTACTACTAACAACTGTGGTCACTTGCATGTATTTGTTATGGCTAAAATAGAAATATTGTTTTTAAATGATGTGGAAGGCTATAAAAACAAGGTTAGTACTGCAATAATAATGTTTTTGTACTAACCGGTCTATTTGTCCAAACTTACTAGTACGTATCAATTTGGTTTGTACATGCTGTTACTATAAGGATATTAGTGCACTCACTCTCTGTCAAAAGGGCTTATATGGTCAAATGAGTAGATAATTATTTTTGGACTAATTGACGTTTAGTCAGACGTATGCTGTACGTATATCTATAACTACAAAGTGAATGTTTGTCCAGAGTACATAGTAGACATTGATTGTTTTACAAGTATAGTGTGACTGGTTGCACTATTGTCATTCAAGTGAAAATGTTGTCATCCTCGGCGATCTACTGCTACATGCTAATTACCATTACACTAAATACTCACCACAGGTTTGATTGCTGTACTTGTGGTACCTGCCTAGTCGTTACATTTGGGTTGTATCACCAAAATGAGACACTTGTTGTTAATGTGATGTGTGCTTAGTGTAGGAAATGGCAAGTGTCTACATATGCAGAATGTTATCAGTCAGCAGAGTTTGTGCACGATCTTTAATTGGCGTATGATGTCATCGGGAGTGAATGCCGGACGGCGAATTGCATCGCGCTCATTCTTTTTTATCCTGTCTGTCTTGATCTTGATAATCCTTTGGTAGTAGTACTGGTACAGTGCATAGTGCATACATGCAGATAGCAATAGGAATGAGTTAGACAGTAAAAAGATCTTGTAAGTGGTTTCGTTTGGTGTGGCTCTCTCGTTGGATCTTCAACCAGGTAGCTTACTAAAAGATTCCACAGAGAAACAAGGTATAGATACTAAAGGCCGAGTGTTTGTAACTATTCAACTTTGTAAGATGTAATCCAGCAGGCGTTATGTTAAGTGTGCATCTATCCTTTGTAGTAGAGATTATATTTATTATGGCATACCTTAGTTATATTATGATTCTGCTATGCTTGCATCTGCAGATCTCAGACTCTACTCATTCACTCATTCTCGTCAGTTCATTTTTTGTTCTCTTCGTCTGACTGACTCTATTGATGATTTGCAAAGTACTTTGTTCCTTCACTACTTTATAGCTTGATTGCCCCGCTCTTCACATTATTTATACATAATCATTTTAACATTTAATGCATGCGCATTAGTGTAAATTTTACCATGCTTCTATTCCTTACCAAGCTTTCCTTATTATTATATTTACTCTATTATATACCACTACCTACTATTAAAAGTCAGAGAACTTTATGTGAATTGCCCTGTGAACATGCAGCAGTCTGCATGTTAATGCATCTAGTAAGTCACGTAGGGTAACCTCTCCAGATTTTACTGTCTCGTTGCCTTTCTTTCTCAGTCATTTTTTAATATTCCTATATCATGCAAAACATACTGACGTAACTCTACTTCGTTCCATTGTAGTCACGTTATACTTGTAGTAGTCTATAACTTCAGTAAATAACTTCTCGCATTGATCTTATCATCCTTCACTTTTCAAAATTAAATATCAGATGAGGAAAAGCAAAAGTTACCATATATTGCATACTTGAATTGTTTTAAGTAGGTGTAAGATCCATTACTTACGATAATATTTTTAATTCCCAAGGTTCTAAAATATTCAAATTCTATATACATTTCTCACACTGAAAAATTCACATTCGATTTTATATTGAAGAATTTGGGTACCAACTTTTTATAGTTTTGCACATTTAATATTATTTAAAGTAGTATGCACTAGTTAATCTATGTAAGCTCTTGATAAACAGTCCCAATCAATTCTACGCACTGACCCGAACAGTCTTGAAAAATCCATAAGGCTTGTGAATTATATATTATGTGATAGTTTCTGTATTGATTTACTAATTTAAAACTTCACCAGGAGTGAATTTCTTTGCACGATTTTCAAAACCTATCTCCATTATGTTAATTACATTTCTGGCGGATAGACATCAATTTAGTTTTTAGCAGTAATTCAGTGTACAGAGTGTGCACTCATCCTTACTACTCGACCAACACCAATCCACATCAAGTTCCACTTAAGTAGGTATTAAAGATTTCCAGTTTTGCCTAGAATTCCGTTCTTCATACACATACAACTGATCTTCCTTTCTTGCATAGTGCTTTATCTATATAATACAAATAGCTTCCTCGCTATAATATAGTGTCTGACAAATTAAACTTCAGTGGGTATTGCATAAGAAATTGCATTAATAAACAAAATGAAGAAAAAGGATTCATATATACTGAACTCCAATGATTGCCGTAGTAGAGAAGATTAAACATTATTTTGTAGTGAATCATAATTAATTCGCCTATAAGATGTATAACATTATATAATATTATATAATCTATGTATATAGTAGAATGTTATCAATCATAAACGAGTAAACATCTAAAGAAAACTAAACTCTGGTCAACTTTGAGTCTTATGTGTTTGCGTGAACTTGTCTTAAGCTCACTTACTGGTACCAGTCAGCCGGCATGTTCTGCAACCATAAAAAACTCTGCCAACAAACCTACACACTGCACTACAGAGAGTTGTTGTTTTCTTTCATCCTGAAAGTTTGTAGATAATAATATGACATACCTAGGCCAGAGCCACGTATGCGTATGTAGCACACGTCGAATCCACTATCTAATAAGTACAACGCAGAATAAGAGCTGCAATGTAGTAATTCCTCTGTTTCTTCCATATACGGGCATGACATCTCGCATGTTTGCAAATGTCTTGTGCTGTCCTTCCCCTTTCTGGGATACATAATATTATTATTCTGTTTGTCTAGATAGGCACACAAACGAGTCACACACAGCCAAGCAATATGGAAATCTTACAAACATTTAATAACGTGCAAGGCTCTCAGCTTACCTCTACCCATATCTGTTTGATACGATGTGATAACATAAAAAAATATCAGAGACCCTAAAAATACTACTCTCTGATAACAGAAAGATCTGCAATAACTAGAACTGCAGATAACGCTGAGTAGTCAGAACGAAATCCAATCACTCCTGGCATTTCCTAAGTTATGAAGGTATACGCAAATGTCTAAGAAAGGAAAGAGTTGTACAAGTTATAGCAGCACCTTTCTCTCCAAAATTTGATCGTTGATACATACATTCAAATTGTGTTCAGATTTCATGACAAGATATTTATTCCTTGTATGACTTGCTTTGCGACGTAATTTGACAATCTCTTGAAATGAAGAATGACACAATCACATTGCAGAACAATAACTATAAATACTATATAGTAGTGTGTTCGTTATGGTGAACAAGAAATATTGAGCAAGAGAATAAATATGTAATTGTTGAGCCAATGACCAGCCATTGTCAACCGGCTCCTCACTCAACCGCAAAGACATCACAAGAATCTACTTTACTAGAAAGAGCAAAGCAAAAAACGCAGGAAATCTTTTCATTTCTCTTTCCTTTCCATTTAAGCTCTTTAGTTCGACTTTTCTTACAATATTCACTTGGAATGGTTCTCTATAAATAAGTGTCATTATCCATGTCTACCTAATATCTTTATACCACATGCTGCATAATATATTTTACTACCTCCAACTTACCTATGCACATATATTATTATTATAGCTATTTAGATTAGATATACTTCAATAGTAGTAGCTCTTGGCTATGCTCCCCATGTCATTTTTAGAGGGCATAGAATATTATTGCCTAATGTACTAGACATTCTATATTTTATTACCTACCAAAGTGGCTTATATTTATTATTCCCTTGGCTGGCTATACAGCATCTTTATACTACTTCTACAATACCAACATGATTATGAAAAACTACTTTTATAGTAATTGCATTCAATCGCCAATGTGAATTTGTTGCTTCCAAGTAATGCAGTAAATGCATCATTTTACTACCTTTCTTACCGTGTTTGGGAATATTGGCATTGGACCTTTATTTTGGCTAGCACATGAAACACTGCTATACTTAATGTGACTGCAAAGATACTACATGTATAGCAGCCAAGCTCCTTGTAAGTAGTAGTACCTATCTATGTGCATGAAGAAAGATATTACTACACAATGTCCACAATTATGTATTACGTACTATAAGTCAAGTGTTGGAGATTATATGATATAGCAAGATTTTTGCTTGTTTGAGTTAGTTTTTCGTTTTTATCAGCATACATAGATTACAGAAACTATTCACAGGAGGTGGACGTACCCTACATCCAATTGATGGTTTTATGGGTTTGTGGTCAATATCTTATTAGAACTTTGAGTTCCACTAATGTTTCTACGCTGACTCGTACTCTACTATCTTTATTTTCGTCAAGCAACGCTCCAGATAAGTACCTAATGCTAATATTGAGAACAAGATAGATAATTCCGAACAACCTTTTTCGGTAATGCAGCACACCATAAATGCTGCATTCGAAACTCTAGTTGTATGTTGAGTTTTTAAATCCAAGTTTCGATAAATCACATTTGGAGAATGTCAATGATTTGGTCTAAATATATTTTAATGAGCTAGCAATAAGTAATACGACATTCTACTTATAGGGCAATGGGTTCATTGTAGGCAAGGGTGTGTCTAATTGATAGTATCTATTAACAAGTCGTTTATATGACACATTACTGATAAATTAGCTTACTTCATTTTTCCAACAAAAAAACTGCCATGCCTAAATATTGCACTACGACCCCTTTTAATATAGGGCTACCATTTGTGGTTATAAATAGTAAAGGAATCTAAGTTTGACAATAACAGTAAAGAGAAATGTCTTTGTGGAGTCTCTTTTTGGCGAAATGAGACCATCCTAAGCCAACTGAAATGCTATAATAAGAGTTCTAATAAACTAGGAATCTAGCAATTGTTCTCTGTATGTTACAGAAAAAGAGCTATTTAAAAACCGGTAGACATCTCTTGTGTAGGTGCACAAAGTATATTTGTATGTAGTAAAGTAGAGGAATAGCAAGAAAGGTGGGAAAATAAGTGCACGTTGTATGGACTGATCTTTTCTATTATTTTGGGTTGGTCTGACTTTATTTGTCGGTTGGGTAGGTAGAAATACGTACACATAAAGTAACGGAATGCTAAAAAGAATAGAATGCAATGTTCTTTCTTGTTCTTCGACTGAATGTAAAGTTGAGCTCTGTGGTGTGGCTTGCTGAATTTAGTCTGCATCATGTTCGATCGTTGTTTCTCGTTGTGAAATCCTCTCATGTTCTCCTTTCCACGTTGTCTGTTCCCTGCACACAAAACTTCAAATGCACGGAGTAAATGGACTTGCCGTATTTCAAGGAATGGACGCCTAGGATTTTATTCTGCACTGACATTTATTTGTCCAGATGAGATGTGATCTGTCTGACAGACACTCCATTGCGGACATTGAGGACTGCAGGACTATATTTTCTGAAAAACGGTGTTGAGGCAGTGAGATGTGAAACTGCACTCGACTGCAATGGTACAACATACATATGTTGTAGGCGGAGAGGGAAAGGTTACTGGGAGGGATATAATGTCCCTCTCCGACTAGGCAGGGAGAGATAGCTCTGTACCGCTAGCGGTACCGAGCCATGAGGTTTCCGACTGGGAGGGATATGTCGTAAAGGATTGATATGAAAAGTCCCACAAATGTCGCAGATTTTAGGTTACTCTTATATTTATTCATTGTAATCATTATTTTCTATAATATTCAATTCATAAATATTAAGTATATTGCACTTTTTGAATCAGTCATAATAAAATCATAAATTATTAAGTCAAGATTGACAGTCAAATAGTTAAGTATGTTACGCTGCTATAATTATTAATAATTGATATTTTTTCCAAAGCCAGGAGTTCAATTATTTAAATTTTTGCAAGAACGGCTGCTGCCGTTGTGGCATTTAGTTTAGTACCACAGTGTATATCATTCTTTTTACATGGACATAACTTTATAATATTTACTAATATATCGTAATTGGTGTCACTTGGGAATTGGCAGTCCGTTTATTTGTTTCCAAAAAATCTAAAAAATAATGTGGAAATTCCATTTTGTCTTTATTGAAAAAGCTTTGAATGGAACTCACTTCCCTGACTTCCCACATAACAGCAACCGCTATGTAATTCAACTTATAGCTCTTCATATAGTAAATGTAAACCTTACTAAAAGTGATACTCGGACAAGCTGTTAAACTGAGACTACTGCCAACAAACTTAAACCTTAAGCAGCGTAACATACTTAACTATTTGACTGTCAATCTTGACTTAATAATTTATGATTTTATTATGACTGATTCAAAAAGTGCAATATACTTAATATTTATGAATATTATAGAAAATAATGATTACAATGAATAAATATAAGAGTAACCTAAAATCTGCGACATTTGTGGGACTTATACACATAGAATCATTCATATCAATCCTTTACGACATATCCCTCCCAGTCGGAAACCTCATGGCTCAGTACCGCTAGCGGTACAGAGCTATCTCTCCCTGCCTAGTCGGAGAGGGACATTATATCCCTCCCAGTAACCTTTCCCTCTCCGCCTACAACACATACATAGTGAAAAAATAACGAAGCTTAGGAAGGAGAGAGAACATTGTCTGTTGGATGTATACATGAAGCACCTACAACTCCTGGGTCTGTTTACAGATGTAACTGATAAGATAGGAGACAGAGCAATTCAAAGTATTATGGGTCCATGTCCATCTTCCATCAAGGTTGTTCCGCTCAGATTCTCCTCTATGGATTCATATCCTTTTGATTCCTTTCTAAAAATAAACTCTATTTTCCATGCATAGAGATAGTAGATAGGTATAAAGCCTCTTTTACGATCACAGACTTTACTACAGATTACACGGTGCACTGTTGTGTTGAGTTGGTCTATGAGTATACATGCTATACATAATTACATACATAGCTGTAGGTTGTGTCAAATTAAAGTTGCGACTGTTGACTCGTTCTTTTCATTTCGATAGACTCAAATTGTTACATTATGTTCCACACAATAATAAAATATTCATTTATTAGCATAATATCTTGGGTTGGGTGACTCTTCTATTCAGAAAAGCAATCTGAGAGAGAGATACAAAGGCTACAGTTGATGTGAGATTATGTGAGACGCAGACAGAACTATTTACAATTGCATTGCACGAATATCTGCAACGACGTCGCTGGATATCAGCAAAATACATAAATGCACGTCTTTCTCCTTCTGTGCACTCCACCAATCTCAATAGTAGCATTACTATTATGAGCCATCATGTTCACAACGGAAGGCATTTCATCCACTACTTACTGATACTTTCCACTACTGGCGATGAGATTTGATTGGATCCCACCATCCGACAGATGATATTTACTCTCCCAAAGACTTTGACTCCTGCACTTTACTTCAGCAGATAAAATTAAAAGCTATTGTTCCTTTCTGCATTTTCAAATGAGATACAATAAAACATAGGCACGTTGAAATCTTTTTAATCGAGTTACTGCAGGAGAGAAGCGCTTTATTACTCTACAGACGCCTGCATAATGTAGCGACACTCAATTTACTGCTGTATTTGCGTGATTGTGTGTACACACATATTACTACTCTAGCTTCGTTCCTATCACCACCAATCAATAATCAGCGTCAGAATTCATTAGGTGCAAAGTTCTCATTTAAATCCCCATTCCATTGTCCTTCTCTTCCAACAGAAATTATAAAGAGTAATGTTTCCATTAGGCCCCATTGTTCTACTCTTACATTTGTTACTTTTATTAATAATGGTAATATTCAAAAATGTAGTTGAGCAATAGTAGTACATTCGTAATTAGGTAATTAATAAATTGAAGTTCTAAATCCCTAACCATATTATTTACCAAATCATCTCATCAGCAAACCTTGTAATTTTTTCGTTGCTTCTGGCTTTTGAAATAAATCTTCGTAGCTCGACACTAAATAATAGAATAATAGCATTCATTATTACCACAGTTAGGGTTTCACATATAATCGTTACGGTTCAATTTCAAGTCGTTGTGCATTTTCTTTTGAAGGTGGAGAGACGGTGCAACTAAAGTGAATCATTATCTGTAAATGCTTACAAAGAAGGATTTGTTGTTGGGGCATTAGGTACAACAAATCGGACAACTTGGAGAGCTCAACTCCAATTCGATGTAGTAGAGTAGAGTAGGGAGAATGAGTGTAGAGCAAAGATGATTTGGTTTAATAACAGATATTGCCACTTGTAATGCGTAGCATTAGCAAATATCCCAACCGTAGGTATTTCACAGGCTGAACATGGCAACTAACAATGGTGATATAGTAAAACATTCCAATCTGAGCAAGCTAATAGTGTCTGGGTGGATAGTCAGGCTAGGGAAGGTAAGTGTCTTAAAACAAATCCACTTTAGGTGAAATTACATTACGTATTATTACATTTCACTTCACATCCCGTAAGCGCTGTACTGGCATCCCTACCACGATGTCTGAGTCGGCATGCAAATGCAAGTCAAGTGCAAGGCATATCTTCAGGCTGTCTCAGTCTCTCTCTCTCTCTCATCTTTAGCTCGGGATTCCATCATCCTCCCCATACATTTTGCATTTTGCTCTCCTCATTCCCATCTCTCACCTTTTGTGCATATATGCATGTTGAGAGATGGATAATGCTACAAATGTATGGATAGTCTAACGCCGAGGCAATTCGAGTCATATCCCAGATTTACATATTATTATGATGATGTTATTAGCAGACCTAGACCTAAGGTTCACGTCATGTGTAAGCACAAATATTTGGATTCCTCTTGCGTATCTTTGTGATACTTACATAAATACCTTATATATTTACATACTATACTCAACTACCTACCTACTAGTACCTACTGTAGTAAAGTATGTAGTGCAACATTTGTGAAAATAGCCAGCTAATGGTTACTCTATATCAGAATCTTCCTGTTTGCAAAAGAACAATTTAACAATGAGCTCATATACATATCCCACCCTATAAGACTCGTCTCACTCACTCACTCACTCTTTCTGTTTACATCATCAGGAGGGAATGGGATCTCATCTCAATCTTAGTCTTGCATGTATTACGTGCATGAGTATTTGTATTCCGTCCTCATTCTCTCACTGTGCTAACAATACCTCGACTATGTTTTATTACCATCCTATAGGTCCTGGTTTTTAATTTACAGTCCTAGTACCTTTGCATTCACAAAGCCATTAACATCCTAACTGAATTTGATGAACGTATTAAAATACAAGGGTAATGATATAGACTAATATTAAAATTAATATTAAGTCAGAATCAACAAGGATAGATAGGATAGAGAACATAGGATGTACGTGGTTTCCTCTTCTCCTGGTGTGGACTATTATTTACATTATGCAAAGAGAAAGAGGAGAAGATTCCGCAAGCCGCACTCAATGCAGCATACAACGGCACGATTTTCTCTCTCCTCCGTATCGACACATCTCGGTTTTCCCTTTTTGTTCCTTCCTAGCAGCCTAGCAACGTGCTTGACTACAAACTCTATCTGATCTGAGTGTGTCTATCCTATATATGGCACTCACTCACTACTACTTACTGCTAGTAGGTGGATACATACAAATTGTCCATATGATCACATTTAAATAGCCTGCATACCGAGTAAAACCACAGCCTGAAATGCTGACTTGGCTCCAGGACGCGAGTAATAATTACAAAGTACAAATACTCGGGAATGGAGCTGATGATGAGTTTTGATCTGCCATGTCATGTCATTTCTATTTTCATCTTTACCGCATTATGCAATTTGTGCTGACTGATCTTGAGTCTTGACAAGACATTTCACTAATTATTCGTCCCCTCCATCCACTCAACTCCCTAAACAATCTTTACATCCACTTAATCCAATCCTTCACATAATAGGCACACAAAACCACTGCCTCGGAAATCATACACTCAGTGCTCATGAAATAATCTAATGTCTTGTCTTAATGCCCACATATACTAATACTTCATTTCAGATTTTATTCATGACTGTAATAGAGGTAATGAAATTCAAACTTCTAACAGCTACACAAATTCTATTATCGCATAACCCTGTATTATATCCTCTTACTAGCACCAGTTTATTACCCTAGCTTTTAATTTCTATGTTGCTTGCAACAAGAAAAATTAACAGGCAAAAAAGGATGTCAAATTTTTTTTTTGAATTTAACTATATAGCGTCCTTTGATTTTCATTAGAGAGAGATATGCCACGAGATCATGGAATATAACTGTATTTGCTGCTTCGTGGTGATAAAACATAGTTTTTCACTATTTCTATTATGTTTGTATATAAAGAATATAGTAAAAACAAATATTTTTGTATCATTGTAATCCGTCAAAGAGACAAAAGGAGAACAAAATTTTCCTTCGGCTTCCTTTTTTCAGAAGTTCATGCTGTGACATTTAAAAGCTCTTGGGGCATTTATATGCGGCAGTAATTAATAGGGAACATATATCGAGCATTTTATATATTTAATTGTATTTAATTTATATATTTGCCAGTGTAAATTCTTGGAGTTATAGTATAACGATTTTTGCCTAATTTACCTAATTTTCGCCAGTTTTGAGTCAGTTTTATCTCTATCTACAATAGGCTGTGTATGTATTTGCATCGTTTCAGCTCTCAAGGATTATTAGTAGAAGAATGCATAAATATTGCAAATACGCCTTAGTTGTGAATTCTCTTTGGTGTGGCATGACATGAGATGACTGCGCAAAGCATTCATTATGAGTAATAATCTAAATTGCTGATTTTGCAGATTCCTCAGACATAGTTGACTGTAAATTGAAATTAATTTTGGGACTGATATGGACGTTGATTTTACATTACTCCATCTCTATGCCCATGTGGGAGGGAGAGGAGGACTACCAACAGGGTGACAAAGGCCCTACTCCCAAACAAAGGTAATCCTTTAATACTTACAGCTTGTGTGCACATAAATAGTAATACTGCTTGTGTAGAAAGAATAGGTACATCTTTGCTTACTGCATTGTGTTTGCCTTGGGTTTTGACTCTGGAAGAATGGCTACCATTCCATTGTTAGAGCAACATAAAAGCGGTATGTAGCTTTCGGCGTCAAGTTTCAGTACCTACAGGCAAGATTTTGTAGAACGCATAGAAATGGCAATTGTAATGTAAACAAATGTTAACAAGATCGCTCGAGTACTTAGGCAGTTCTCTTCTGTTTCTACTTTCGACTTTGTTCAACACGCTAACTCGAAATAAAAACAAAGTTACGTCATAGATCTTCGTTTAGGCAGCTATACTGCAACATATCTGGGAATCGACAGGGATATTTTTTACAGATTACGTTACAGTTTCCCTATAAAAATAAATTGCTCATAAATAGTAAGAATGATATACAGAAGCATACGCCACATTTATTGTAAATAGGTGAACTGTGTAGATACCTAGATTTACTTGCCCTCTCTCTCTGGTGGCTACTCCCTTCAGTTTAGGGAATTTACTCCACTTGAATCCAAGCACTTTCCTTTCATCTTCAGCCTACCAGTAGTGTAATGTTTATATTATTCTCCTCCGACTCTCCCATTCTAGGATTTCATTTCATTGGAAATGGTGTTTTGTTACAGAATTTCTAAAGAGTTTCTTAAGATTTGTTTGGTATAAATTTATGAAGTCACAAATGCCATGTACCTGTAGGTCCTTACACTTACAGGATTACAAAGGAGACTAATTTTTCCGAAATATTTTTATCAGCTCTCTCTATGTATGCCTTTAACAAAGATAGAAGCTTAAGTATCTGCCATAGTTTATTTACAACAATGCTACTGCCTTCATTCATGTACGGTAAGGATAACGATGCATCTAAATAAGTAAGGTATAATGGACTTGGCCTCCACCCGGAAGATAACTTTTTGTAAACTTGATTTTGGTTGTGTACAGACTTTTACATTGGGTCCAGAGTAAAGTTCCCGATCTTCCAATTTCCAACTTTACTTCAGACTGGAATGACGGCAGAGCTGTGGGAGCCCTGGTTGATGCAGTTGCTCCAGGTTCGTTCTTTCTTACTTATCGTTAGTTGGGTTTTTATGCTGATACATAACAATATTCTCTGTGGCACGAATCCATGTATAATAAGCTCTGATGTTTCCGCCTCTGCGGACAGGACACGGACCAAAGCCTTCGCTCTCGTCTTCCCATTTCTTCCTCCACTTAAATACTCAACTGTCAGTTCTATCCTACACACAAGAGCTTTCTCCCCTTTCTTTATCTTCCTACAATGAAAGAAAATGTAGCCACTTATCTCTGTTGCCATATACATTTACAATAGACACAATTCCTCCATTTACAAAAGACCTCTTACATATATCAAGAATTGCTTTCAAAATGCTATGCATTTAAATCTATGCCCAGATATAGATTATAGATGCATGAAAATGTACAGTAATGGAATGTCAGGAGTACATTATTGAATTAGTCAAGCCGTTTCAAAATGTGATTCTCTGACATCTATATCTGTGATTTTCGTACAGCCTTATACATTTTTAATGATTTGTAAGCTAGTAAATTAGTAGAGTTTCCTTGGGTAAAATCTAGCTCTGCCATTAGGAGTGCACTAGAGCATTCTTAAAATAAATATTGTATGTCTCTCGCATCTGAAGTGATGAATGATTGATGATGTAGGGCTGTGTCCGGACTGGCCAGACTGGAATCCTCACGATGCTCTGCAGAACGCCGCAGAAGCTATGGGTCTTGCTGACGACTGGCTTAATGTCCGTCAGGTGAGAAATACTTTCTCTACCAACCAAATAATAATCGATCTCTGGAGGTTCACGCACTGCCCGACTTAGACGACCTTTTGTTCGTGCTAATGGAAAATTAAAAGTTCATTAATGGATTTATTTTATTGATTGTTTTTGAATGGTTGTAGCTCATCAAGCCTGAGGAGATAATAAACCCGAATATCGACGAGTTGTCTATGATGACATATTTATCTCAGTATCCTAGTGCCAAATTGAAATCCGGAGCCCCCATCAGACAGAGAACGAATCCTAACAGGTGTGTGCCCAACTCAATTTGTGAATCTGTATGTTAATTAAAATATTTTATCGAATGAGAACAGTTCAAACCATTTTTCGAAATTGAATTTTAAAAAACGAGGAAAGTTTTCGGGACTGAATTTTCTTTGAAGTGACCATATTTTTCTGAATTTTTGAACTGAAATGATTCTCTGCCCTTTGAAATTCCTTGGAGAGTTCCAATATTTTGCCTAAATTGATTTATTGATTGTTGGTTGTAAATGAATTGATGCTGATGATGATGATCCTTTTAATGGTATCACTCTCTCCACTGTGAATGATATTCATATCATGTCGACTCAATCCTCTCCATGTAGTGTTGCACCACCAAGGTAATTTTTCCCTACCATCTTGGCCAGACTAAAAAGAGTAAAATCCAGTTAATTCTTTCCTAATCCGTAACCAATGTACATATATGATTATTATGATAAACCTGTAGTTGTTGTACATAGAGTCGTACTCATTTATTTACTCACCGCTGCGTAACATTGTTTCTGCTCGCGTGAGTTTTGTACTTAATGACTGAACAATTGAACCTACCAATTAACATTTATTTACTTTTCGTGCTTTATGGACCATGAAAGTACGGAGCGTAAAGTTTGATGTTTGTTTTCTGGCGAATTTAACGTTTCGTTGGTTTTTCATGTAGCGAGTGTCTATCTGCCTGTGATTATCATTAGAATTTGCATTAAGTGCAGTTTTGACGCCTTGATGTCACGGCCAGCATTGCCTCGTCCACACAGACAATGGTCGATTCCTAATGGCTTTTGTGTTTACAGAGTGAGAGCTTATGGACCAGGGATAGAGCCGAGTGGACCTGTCGTCGGCGCTCCGGCCAATTTCACCGTGGAAACATTTTCTGCTGGAAAAGGGGACGTAGCTGTGATTGTGGAAAACCCCAGAGGAGACAAGGAACCGGTATGCATTAACTTCTCTATTGTCTGATCGATATTCCAACTGCACCTTTCTCTGCCTATCTCGACATATCCTCGCACTGCAAACCAATGCATCCCTCCATTTCTTCCGACGTGCGTTACGTCTTCGTCCAAATTGTGCACACACAGCATATACTTTGCCTTTTACCACTATGCCAGAACACGTTTGTTGCGTCCACAACGAGTCCGTCCATCCGACAGAGTATAGCCGATAGGAGACCAACAGATCCAGTCCTTATTACATTAGATAACTTTAAGCGCACTGCCGACTTCTATTTCTTTTACTATCTCTATATACACGTAGTATATTATCACTTAGGTGCTGAGTCAGTTTATACATTTGAAAACTATAAATTAACTAGTCAATTTATATATCGAATTTTTGTGTCACAATTATGCTCTAATTATATTAGCCGCAAAAGGAACATGACTTATCTGATAGTTCTACAATTATATAAATTCGTTAATGCCAAGTTGATTAGGCAGGCACAGTAGAGAAACAATTTTAAAAACATGGAATGTTTTAAATTGAGTTCAGAGACTTTTATCAACTTTTAGGTATCAATACCAGTCAGAAAAGGGTTTATCAAAACTATAAAACATGGAGATTTTTGATATGCAAGGTACAAATTGACTGATCAATTTATATACTCTTCCCCAACAAAAATATAAACTTGCTGTGGCATAGGCATCAGAAGTGGGAAACAGATTTTGTTTCTTGCCTTACCTATAGTCGAAAGGTCTATCTGGTCGTGCGTATCTGTGATGCTTACTTACTGCTACGAGTGGTATTTGTATAGGGAAGTCTCCGCTGCTGTTTTCTTATGATGAGAGTGTGGCGATGATACATGAAGAGGAGAGTGGTTTAGTTCGTATAGGTAATAAAAATGTATCTTACTGGCGTTTAGGTGGAGATGAGGTTCAACAACGACCGAAATCTCACTTACAGCATTTCGTACACTCCAAAAATCGAAGGCCCTCACAATGTGTCCGTAACGTTCGCGGGTAGGGAGATTCCGAAATCGCCGTATTCTGTGTTGGTGGAAGGGCATGCTGGCGATCCAAGTAAAGTGACTGCCTCCGGACCAGGGCTTGAGCCAGAAGGGGTGGTCATTGGTCGACCTACTTACTTTGACATCTATACCAAAGGTACCTACACAAATACTTGCTAACTACTACATAAACAACTTGAGATGGATAGAGCTCTCGTATTTCTGCCACGCCGAGCTAACTAATCTCAAATAGCTACTCGAGAAAGAACCAATATCGCCGAACAGACGGTCGCTCCGCTAAATCCATTTATTTAGTTTAGCCGAGAGTTCATCTGCCTCCCTCTTATAGAGACAGCCCATAGATATTCTGCAAAGTTTAAATTATCACAAAATACTGATATCTGTCGGTCGTGTAATATGAAGACAGATAGGCTGAGTGAGTGGATCCAGGAAAATGAGGGAAATCAAATTGCTCTGTGTCCAGAGTCCTTATAAATCCGACTCTTTTCGTTTTGTGTGCGGTGGCAACAATGAAGCAGAATGACGGTCCAGATTTTGCAGTGTCGTCATTCGGGTTTAGTTTACAAAGCCGATCGTTATAAGTGTATACTTATGTCTGTCTATCTGTCTGTCTGGAGTTACTCTGTAGATAGGTATATCTGTATATAGTACTATTGTGTGGAGAGCAGGGCAAGATAAACAGAGAAAGTTTATTTGGTTTGGTGAAATATTTCAGAGGCTGGGAAGGGTGTTCCCGAAGTGATTATTCTTGACCCAGCTGGCCATAAGAATTCTGTGCCTGTGAAACTTCGCCAAATTAGTCAAGACGTCTGGAGATGCGAGTACGCGAGCTCCGCCGTCGGCCTGCATTCCGTTAATGTTTTCTTTGCTGGAAAACCCATACCCAAAAGTCCCTTCGGAGTTTTCGTATCACCCATTTCTGATGCCAAAAAAGTACGTGCGTCCGGTAGAGGATTGCAACCAAAAGGAGTTAGAGTCAAAGATGCTGCAGATTTTAAGATTTACACTGACGGAGCTGGTGAGGGGAAAGTGGAAGTACGAGTTATTGCACCCGGTTAGTCCTTTCTTAATAAATACTTTATGAATCTCGTGTCTGCATCTTCCTTTCTCTCAACGACTCCCTTTCCCTTAGGCGGAGCTGCTGAGCCTGTCAATATCCGAAAAATTAACGGAACTACGTACGAAGCCGTATATCACCCTCGGAAGGAGGGACGTTACATTGTCATGATAACCTACGGAGGTCAGGAAATCCCTCGCTCGCCTTTCGAGGTTAATGTAGGTCCGTATAAAGAGTCCACCATCCGCGCGTATGGACCCGGTCTGTCTGGAGGTGTTGCAGGTTACCCTGCCCTATTCACAGTGGAGACAAATGGAGAAACAGGTGCCTTGGGTAATGAGCGTTTCTTTCTTTCGACCTACCTGCCTAAATGCATCTCACTTTGTTCTACTAATGAAACAAACACAATGAATGACACAACAGGGTTCAGCATAGAGGGACCATCTCAAGCCAAAATAGACTGTCACGATAATGGAGATGGATCTGCTGATGTTCGATATTTGCCAACCGCTCCCGGGGAGTACGCCGTTCATATCCTCTGCGACGACGAGGATATTCCTAAGTCACCCTACATTGCTCAGATTCTACCCAAAAGCGACTTTCATCCAGAATTGGTAAGCCTTCTACTAATAAGCTACCACCGTGAATACTCCTTTAAAAGTTAACTCTGATCTCAATTAGGAAGATGCTAGTATATGTTTAAGTATCCGTACCTATATTTGTTACAGAGAATATCTCTTGGTAGCAAATAATATGTGTGATCTATATAAATCTCTCAGCAACTACCATAATGTAGTACTAGTATTAATAAGAGTGGACACAACTGTAGGGTAAATGCTACTCCTGCTTGTGGACCGACAAAAATAAACTTATTAGAACAAAAGTCACATTGGAACACGAGTTTCGGAAGTTTTGCGATATTTATGGATTAACAAAGGAATACTAATTGTTGCTAATTAAATTTTGTACTACATCAAATGTAATTAATAACTCGGAAATATTTAATTAAAGCCCCTCGTGTTGTTTGTCTAATGACGAGTGTCTGTATATCATAAATAATTTGAAATCTGTGTAGACCACATGCTAAGTGCATATTATAACATATCCTCTGTAACATAAACGTAAATGAGTTTGGCTCAGCCTCGACTGATCGTCGAAGGCAGAGAGCGTAGCTGAATTTAAATGCCGTTCTTGTTTTGCGTGCTTGGTTTCCATTCTAATGACTTGTTTTCTTACTTAGGTGGAGTGTCACGGACCCGGCCTGGAGCCAACTGGAATTTTTACAAATAAACCTGCAGAATTTACGGTGGATACGCGGCGTGCTGGATCCGCTCCTTTAGAAGTCACTGTATGCAAATAGTCTCATTAGCTATTCAGAGATTCACTTGCCTGTCGAAATCAAAATTTGATTAGTACACGGTGTAGAATTGTGATTTGATTGCTTTGCCAGGTTATGGATTCTCAATACAACCAAGTGGATGTGAAAATGAAAGAGACGAGTGACGGGATCTATTCATGCAGCTATGTGCCAAAACGGGGCGCCAAGCACACCGTTCAAGTAAAAACCCGAACTATCCAAATGATGTTTCTCAATCGAATGTTCTAATTAACCATTTATTTAATTAACAGGTGAATTACGGAGGCGTCCCTACGAAGAAGAGTCCATACAGGATCTACGTGTCACAACCTACGAATCCCGGGAAAGTGCAGGTGTTCGGTCCCGGAGTGGAGAAAGGAATAAAGTCTCAGAAGCCAACGCACTTCAATATTGACGCTCGAGATGCTGGCGCAGGAGATTTGCAAGTTGCCATAACAGATGAGAAAGGGCAAGCGATTCCGTACGAGTTGTCTGACAATGGTGACGGCACTTTCTCAGTTGACTACTCTCCGCCCACACCTGGCAACTACAAAGTGAGTTTTCCTCGTCATGAAATGAAAATGGAAATTCGATAGTGTTCGTGGAAAGAGTCGTTTGATTTTATTTTATCCGCTCATTTAATATTCTCTGTTAGGTAAGCGTCAAGTACGCTGGCCAAGAAGTACCTCAGAGTCCCATTCGCGTTGCCGTGCAGCCTCATGTCGACGTGTCCAAAGTCAAAGTCGATGGTCTTGAGCCAAGTAAGTTCTCTATTTGTCTTCTGTTTATTCAAAAGACTTGCAGTGAGTCGTTTGTCGGGGGAAATCCAAGTGGATGGACAAATAAAGTCTATGTATATGTATCACGACATGCAGTATGTGATTCACTCAGAATCAGAGCAACGGAAGAAATATTGTAAACAAATGGAGTAGGTAGTGAATTAATTTGTATTAGGTAGTATGCTTTGGATTCGAGGAGGCAAATAAATAAACAGGAGGGAACTGATAATGAAAATATAAATGTTTGCTGGGCTTCTGTTCAGTTGCACCAATCAATAGCCTGCAGCAGTTCAAAGTGATCACCCAGGGCGCTGGGAAGGCGGATATCGCCGTGTCCATCACCACCCCTTCGGGTACCAAAGTTCAAGCACATGTCATTCCTAGTCCCGAAGGCTTCCTCATCAATTTCACGCCAACGGAGCTGGGCGAGTATCTCCTGAGCATCTCATTCGGCGGGGAGCCTATTTCCAAGGCTCCCTACCGACTGGTCTGCACACATGGAAGTGACCCTAACAAAGTGAGGGCGAGTGGGCCGGGGCTGGAGAAGGGCACGGTGCATCACCCGGCCGAGTTCATGATTGACACGAGAGGGGCGGGGCAGGGAGGCCTTGGTGTCACTGTCGAGGGCCCTTGCGAGGCAGCCATCAATTGCAGAGACAACGGGGACGGGACTTGCTCCGTCGCCTACCTCCCTACCGAGAGCGGAGACTACTCTATCAATATCACTTTCAATGATGCTCACATACCCGGATCTCCCTTCCAAGCCATCATTTCTCCAGAAGCTGATCTGTCCAGAATCAAAGTGTCTGGCAATGGTATTCAGCCTCATGGTATGCAATGCACACACCAAATATAGCTCTCACTTTCCCCGCGTCGACGTTCTTGCCCTGTGTGTGAGCATGGAGTTTTACGTTTTGTTCTAATTCCAGCCAGTTTGACTCCTGTTTGATATTCTTTTGTCATGGAATGGTTACCTACCCATTACTACATCGAATGTGTCTCCTAGACCAGTCATGATTCATTTTTGCACGATATTGTCACATTTTAATTGCAGAGTAGTCATTTTTGTAGTATTTATTAATTTGTTATGCATCCTTCCTCATTAATAAATAATGTACTTTTAGAATACTGTGTAGAATACTTTACGGAAACAATTACCCTTTGGTTTGTTTATTGTATTGACGATGCTGTATTACTATGGCAGAGTAGTATTTACTTTGGTTTGATTTCGGTTTTACACTTACTTGCATTTCTAAATGTGAATTCTACGAATGTCGGGAATTATTTATTTACTTAGCTTTGATTGATTTTAGGCGTCTTTGCTGACTCCCCTACGGACTTTGTCGTCGATTCAAGAGCTATATCAAAAGTGACTCCAGGAGGAAAAGTATCATGTACAATAACAAATCCTTCGGGAACCAGAACTGATAATTACATCACTCCGATGGCTGATGGGACATATCGAATTAGCTATACTCCTTTTGAAGAAGGTCGTCACGTCATTGATATTCTCTACGACGGTGTGCCAATCCCAGGATCCCCATTTGCAGTCAACGTTCGGCGAGGATGTGACCCCAAAAAAGTTAAAGCTTTTGGCCCCGGTCTCGAACGTGGCATCGTAAATAAACCTAATATTTTTACAATAGAAACCCGAGGTTGGTCAACTCTCCTTCATTTCTCCATTTAGTACCATTTCTACCAATGACAAACATAACATCTCAATGTCTATTGTGTAGTACACCTTTAACTATTAAATGAGCTCAGTCACGATTTTTCATTCACAACTCTATTTGTATCACTGCCATTCGTTAGTCAACAACAGTATTGTCATTGACCAAATGTAGTAATTTATAAAAATATCTTTCATTCAATGTAGACTTGGCTGAAGTGTTTATGGAATTTAATCTAATCAGCATACGTTGTTGTTCGTGATTTTTGCAGGTGCGGGAACAGGTGGCCTGGGATTAGCAATTGAAGGACCATCTGAAGCGAAAATGACGTGCAAAGATAATCGAGATGGTTCGTGCACAGTGGAGTATATTCCAACGGAGCCAGGAGACTACGATATAAGTATCAAATTTGCAGATCAAGATATCCCTGGCTCTGCTTTCAAAGTGCCTGTAGATCACTCCGTGGATTCGAACACAGTGAGAGCTTATGGTCCTGGTCTAGATCAAAATAACTGTCGCGAAGGAATCCCTCAAACTTTTAAAGTGGATGCTTCCAAAGCTGGTCGTGCTCCTCTCGCTGTTGACATCCAAGGTAAGTGCCGTCAGCACTTCCTCCTCTATTGTCCTTGCTTTCATTTATTACCTGTTTATCCCCCACTTGTGCTTTCTATCAAGTGCTGATACCCCATCGCCATCAAACGAAAAGATAAGTGCTCTCAGATCCTTTTCCTTAATACTATTCACATCCTCGCTCCATGGCGACGCCTCCCATGTTATCTTCTCACATTGCTTTGACCCATTTAATTCCCATCTAAACCTATCGAAAAATTTATCAAGTTTTCCTTTATCTTCTTACATACACGAAAATAGTATGCTGGTTCTAAAATCTAGTAGACTTCATTCCATAGATATAGCAGACTTAGCAATACTACGTACGTTCTGAAGCATATCAATGTCAACAAAGATCTACTACCTTGCAACTTCCATAGCTTGCAGTAGAGTTGACTCCGTTTAATTCCATATCAGAATTATAATGGTTACAATGAACTTGGTACTATGTTCCATTTCATATACAAACCCTAACAATGTGGCATTCAATCAATAGATTATACAGCTAATGATTCTGTCCTAGTAGCAGTCCTTGTTTGTCTCTCCGGTCTGTAAAGTGTTCCTGGCATAAGAAAACAAGACAAGCGCTAATAGCATTTACGTAGGTACTTGTTTGCACTGCAACCAAATAACGTTGATGTAAAATATTTACTTTTCGATAATTGCAATAATTTGCTGGTAGAAATATCAGACTACCAATGACAATAATTACATAACCACCCATCCCACCTGCCCTCGTCTATCTATCTGATTTATTGCAAGTAACAAACGATGTTTTGCAATGATAAGTCTCGTATGTACTCAAATAGATTTTGCTGCAATGGATTTTGAAATTTTTTGGCAACCATTCTGGATTATTTAGTAGCTAAGCTCATGTCTTGTCCACGTGCATATCAATTTATGGAATACTAGGATGTATTATATAAGATTGTGTCTTGAGTCTTGGCAGAAAATACATTGTTTTTTAATTGTTTTCCTGTGTGACATTTATTTAAATAGATAATAACAGGCGCAAATAGCTCCTTGATTGTCTTTGGTATACGTAGATTAACTCCAGCTCGCGCATTGTTTCGAACAAATGTAGTTTAGTGACCAATTTATTGAGGAATAAATGTGTACACCAAGTAAAAAATGCTAATAAAGTTAGTTAATGTAGTGATAGTGGGCTGGCTCGACGAAATCGTTTCTTGCTACTATACGTAATAATGACACGGGATGTAGTACAAGGTATGGATTATAATGTGAAAGCTGGTAGGTCTAGAGGCGTAGTTGAAAATGTATAGTTTAGCAATAAGTAGGTAGTAGGGAGTATTACAATTTGTAATGGTGTAATTTGTAATAGTAGCTTTTTTGGACTCAAGTGAGAAAGATGAGCAGGAAGAGAAGATAGACTAAGGCATAATAGTAATGATGACAGGATGCAAACTTGAACTAACAACAGGAGAGATGAGAGACCTAATTGGGCTCTGAGCCAAGTGCTAAGCTACTGGGAAAGAAAACTAATCGACAAGTAAACCGGAAAGAAAGGCAGCACTTTACAGATCCTTGTCGAATAGAAAATTCACTGAAGGCAGACAGTTCGGTTCACTCGAATCGTCCTACTGTCCTCCCTACTTTTCATCAAAACTCAAGTAGACCAAACCTACAGACAAAAGTCTCAGACAACCTACGAACATTCAATATCTATAACTTGACAGATGACATGAAAATCAACACATACATTATGCTGTTGCAGTTTCACCACATAATAATATTTACTTGCCACTAGACAGGCTTTTATTATCTTCTCCTATTTTCCTAAAAAGGGTAAAGTGATTTTATTGGAATTGAAATCACATGTGTAAACATGAACCTGTGAGGAGAAAAATCCACTCTTTCAATTTCCCTGTGACTTTCATTTTTATTCATTTATTATTCTGTTAGCACTAAAATGTTTTCTCCTAGCTCCCTGCCAAAGTCATTTATGGCACACTCAGCCGAAAATGTTCCCATCAAAAATTGAGCTTCCATTTATGAAATCTAAATAATGTTTTTCTATCCAAATACTTAAACTAGGATATTGAACTTTTGATTAGCTTACTAGATTAGTTGAATATTTACAAAAAGTACCTGCAGTAGAATCCAGTTGAAAATTCATAAAACTTTCACAGGTCAAGTGCTTTCAAAGAACAGGAAGGATCTTTATTCGTCGTACTTTTTTAGTTCTATGGGTAGCCAGATTTATTCATTTATATTCTATATAGCTCATTACAGTATGGATAAGAATGGAGTATATCCAATGACTATTGGCTTTACCAAAATGAAGAAAATAGACCATTAGTACGCATTTATATTTGCGTGTAGAAACACATTCGCATTGTACTTCAAAAGTTCATAAAATTAACTATTAACATAAAAGAGAGGGAGATGAGGATGGCAGAGAGCAATGTTTCGTAATGAGTAGTCATAACAAGCATAAAGATAAGTGTTTAGAATTTACAAAGGGAGCAGTCGACTGCCATCCGATATATGAATTTAGATAGACTATAGGGCACTCAAGACATCCAAGCAGGAAATACTTAGCATGGTTATACAATATAATTCTTAAAGGAAAGCTTACCTTTTTGCAAGTTTTTGGATGCTGGTATCACTTAAACTACTTTTTATTGCTGTCATCCTTTCTCCTTCTTTTCATGTCTCTATTTTCATTGGTAAATGGTCTGTAGGTATACAGAGTACATCTAAGTAGTTTACATAACTAGTAATTTTGAGCTGAAGTTCTTCAACTTCAGCATGACTGCTAATTAATTGGGAACTTGTTAGTGAAATTAGCCAACTTCAGGCACAACGAACCATATTATTACATTAGCATCTCCTCCGTACCAATAATAAGCCCATAAACAACCAAAATGAGACATTTCTTCCTTTCCCCTGCTATGCCTTTTCTTTATTTAGCATGCGTTATGAAAGGTCTTTATTACAACCTCATTTGTAAATGAGTTGAATAAACATTTTTAAGTTGTCTGCTATAAAAAATTTCAAAAAATCTATTCAGTGAAAAAAGAACTGAGTTTTTAAAATGTCGATCCTGTTTATTAAAATGAAGTATAATAATATCATCTTCGTGCACAGAAAGGGCAATATGAGAAATTGTGTACAGCCTGTCTATTTCTTTTTGACTGTTGTATATTATAAGTTATGAGTTTCGAATTAATGAAAAGTAATGTACAATAATCATTTTTTAAAATGTCTCATAACTAATACTGCGACATTGATAGGCCAAACTTTTAGAAATGTTCCTTGCAAGAAGAATATCTTAACTATGGGGTTTTTGAAATTGTTTTGGTGCAGGTCTGAAGGATAAGCCTGATATTCGAGACAATGGGGATGGCACTTATGATGTGACGTACAAACCACCGAAAGAAGGCACCTCTCTGGTTGCTAGTGTTAAGTGGAACGGAAAGGATGTGCCAAATACGTAAGTACAAATGGTTTTCATATGCATCTGTATGTGCATAGATTTCTGGGAGCGTGGTATGCTAGGTAGTCAGTAGTCGCAGTGCATGTCGCCCTATATTGAATGTACTATTGATATGTAGACAGTTTGTAAAATAATAAGTAAGAGGCTTGAGTCAACTCCCGATTGGACGATGACTTAGAGTCAGCATGACTAAAGAAGAAGAGAAATTCCATAGAAGGAGAATACGAAAGCTTTTTCTCTGCCTCAGTGGATCTTTTGTGATGTGAAATGTAATGTAATATTATAGACCTGTTCATATGAAAGTCAAACCGAAAGTTGAGCCTGGTAATGTGAAAGTACATGGCAATGGAGTTTCGAGTAAAGGAATCCCAGCGTCCATGTCTGCTGATTTTATTATTGACACGACCGAAGCCGGATTCGGAGATTTGGAAGTGCAAGTTTTGGTGAGCTTATGAGTTTTCCTTCATCCCATTCACAGTTTCAAAAATACTAATGCTTTTAATTCCCAACTCTCGGGAAAGTTAACACAAACCCGAGAGAGTGCTTAGGCACAGACCTCTTTCACTTCCTCTCCACCCAAGGAACTGATTTAATTATTTCTATATGCTCAGGGCCCCGACAACTATCCCAGGAAAGTCAAAATTACAGATAATGGCGACGGGACTTTTAAAGCTAATTATGTGCCAGACGACTGTGGGCGCTATAAAGTCAGTGTCAAGTATGGAGGGAAAGAAGTCCCCCACTCGCCCTTCAATGTTCAAGCTTTTGCCACCGGAAGTGTAAGTCTCTTTTCTATTCATTTTCTATCCACTCGTTTTCCCATATTTATTCTCAAAGTAGTTAAATAAAGCAGCATAAAAACTTTCACTGTCATTTCCCTTTCATTAGGTACGCATTCTAAAATGTTATTTTCAAGTCGTTTGTTTCACCAATGATTTAATTCCCAACTTTAACTGCTCACTATCTTTTATGTACAAAAGTTAAGTTCGTTTAATGGGCATTTTATGTTCTACGGTTTAACAAATGGAACTATATAAATACCTACCTGTAAAGAAAGTATTGTGGGTTTCGTACAGGCCGACAAATGTAAAATCACAGAGGGAAAGCAACAATCGCTGACGATTGGCGAGGAGTACTGCATCACTGTAAATGCAAAGAATGCTGGTCTTGGCGCTGTTACTTGTAGAATTCGATCTACTTCTGGAAGGTAAGGAATCCGTTTGCATTTGTTGTATTTCCGTTCTAAGACTACCATTGTATCTGATACTGCCTTTATAAATTTAGCTTTGCCGATTGAATATGTAGTAATGGTATGCATGTCTACTCATAGTAAATGGTACCGTAACGGTAATAGGAGTTGGTAGTTATTATTGTAGGAAATAGAAAAATATTTCGTTCAGTGTCATTTATAGTTGTTGATTGGCTATTTAAACGGTTAGTGACATTAAATTCATCTGACTTCCTCAAACACATTTGCCATTAAAAATTACGTATGTATTGTATATGTATATTGCATATGTGTATGCAGTACTCCCATAATAATAACATGCTGCTGGTGTGATAATAGTATTTTTGGGACTCTGCACTAAGTAACTAATAGCTTGGCAAAATAAATTATTAGCGAGATGGCACGGCTATAAATCAAAAGTGTAATAAAATTTTTCACGAAAGCCAAAAATATCTGCCAAGCGCTGTACTACTTTAGCTGAAAGAGCTGAAATATCTATACGCTACATAATTAAAAATCCGTCCGGACAATTGCATGCGAGCATAGGATGCAAATATGTAAATATGTATATCCGTAGTATTTATCAGGAGTGTAAAATGAAAGTGAAAGAGGACGGTTATAATAATGGCTGAAGATTTAAGTGCGTAGTTTTGATGGGATTCTGCAGGAGAGCATAGATATATATCTGGATTATCAATCTCTTATGTGGCCAAGGTATACTTATCTTTACATCTGACGATCAGCTCACTCATCGTCAGATCTCTCTCAAGTATGCACTTACTCAGCAAACTCGGCATTCAGCATAGTAATCACGGCGATACATAGGATACTTTTCTTTCATCCTTCCCTTCGATGATCTCATGTTGTGAGTGAATGTTTTTGAGATTGTGATTGCACAAAAGTGTTTGGCTCTTCACTCACTCAGATGGATAGAGAGAACTTGAGCTCGCATGCATTTTACTTAGCCGATCGCTTTCTCAGAACAAGCACTTTCCTTCCAGTTAAGTAAGACAGATAGGGATCCGCCGATTGGGACTATAGGCATTATGCATCCTTATTGTGATCTCTATAATATTTAAGTAGGCAGTTACATTTATATTTATACCGACAGAGATCTCCCATTGGTAGAATGTGCAGCTTCATCCGTATCCCTAAAAATAACTCTGCTGAATTCCAACCCGTCGGCTTCTTTAATATCGAGAGAGAGAGTTTGAACTCGTCTGAATGTCCTGTTCCAGTATTGTGTCTGATCTGATCTCTACTACTACTACATACTTACTATTTCATACAATATCTGATCCCTTCATCCTCGTACTGCTACTATTTTCTATTCTATTTACTGTATCCAATCGCATCTTTTACCGTAGGATCATGATTCTAAATTAGGTTTATGAGGATGTGAAATTGAAGTAGGTGGTCCTCCAGATCACATTAATTCTAAATTGTGGTCGTGTCATCGTGTCATTCTGCGTTTTATAGAAGATGTTAAAGCTATTATGGAAACCTAACTAGAATAGACCTACCCAATTCTCCTGCATTAATAAATAGCGAGGTAGACAATTTTTAAAGCTAGCAGAACTGTAAAAACCTGTAGACAATAAACAGCATCTATACATATTATAAGGCAGAGTAGTATACTCAACGAGATGGCTTCCATGTGCCTTGCCAGACCGAAGCTAATGCGTGTTTGCGGAAGATATGTATTTAGAATGTTTAGATTCCGAAGAGAGAAAGGCTTTTTGAGTTAGTCTGCAAACAAAAGAGCCATTGAATAGCTCTATTGTCAATTGGAATGGGTAAACAAGAAATTTGTCAGAACATCAATTCTAGAATTCTTGACATTGTTCAGATTACAAACTTCACAGCTTCACACATGCCTGCCACTCACACTTGTTAATTGCTCTTTAAAACAAGAGACTCAATTGGCGAGACACATCAATTTATCTACTTGTGAAAGACACGCTTTTGACATTCTACGTAAACTCCAACCGCATCTCCTACTCTATAACTTTAACCGCAACCTAGGGCTGCTTGCGAAAAAACTTAAGAACAGAAAATCAATAGGTAGGCGTTTTGCTACATGTTTTTCTACTTGCTGTGAAACCATTCTACACTCAGACAAACTTTTGCTTTAAAGCTTCCGGATATACCGATTCTTAAAATTATCCTGAGACTTAAGTCGACGCATGCCGATTCTTTTTAAAATGACGTATGACATGTATTTTTTGATAGTGATTTGGATATTGACATTGAAGACAATGGGGACGGCACTTTTTCCATTTATTACACCGTCAAGGACGCGGGAGAATACACGTTGAATATCAAATTCGGTGGTCAACCTGTGCCAGAGGGATTCTACACCTTCACGGTAAGTATAGCTCAATTCATACAAGAGCTATTTTTCTGTTTGCTGATCTGTCTTTCCTATATTTGGGTTTACTTATTTAAAAGGGTCTGCTGATATTCGTTATATAGGCTGCTATATCGCATATATATTACATCAGATGGTAAGTTGAAAGTTTCTGATGCAGTCGGTGAAATTTGAATAAATATTCCCGTTATGTCGTCAAGAAATGAATAAGTAGGCAGCGGTTACCCAGTTTGCTAGGAATATATTATTTTTATTAGTATAGAACTTTGTGATAGTTCATGGACATGGATATTGATAGCCATAATATAATGTAGTTTCGTTTTGCTCTAGGCGACGTAACTTTTACATGCATAGGTAATTTATTTTTGATTGGAAATGGGGAAAATATTCAAATGCAAATGTACTAAACTTTCGTTGTTGATGAACGAACCGAGTAGGAATTCATAATTTTCTGAGTCATTCGGAAACACGTGAATTTTCCTCGTTGTCGATGCGATGGAAAAAGGAATGGGAGTCTGAAAGTATTTAGCGAACCGACCCCTGCAGTTCTCTTTCATGTTCATTCCCTAGTGTTAGAGTGTATCACATTTTCTGTAGAGTTGGTAATACAGAGCAGAGTGAGTTCTTGTGGTCGCATTCGTATCACTAGTTTTCTTTCATTTCTCAACTTTATTCAGAATTTGCATGCTGCAATTAAATGCATCGGGCCCAAATTTTTCCTGAAAGTTCAAAGTTGTGTGTACATGCTCCGGGCTTAAAATAACTAAACCCCAAAAGTAAATATCCACTGCTCTTGCTAACGACAACTCTTGCACAAAAACCAGCATTTGATTTGACAATTTATAATATGTAATAGATCTCCCCAGATGCTTTAGGCAGAATATTCATAAAAAATGAGGAATCGTATGCATGGGAAATTAGTAGCAAATTGAGCATTAAAGAGAGGACGGAGTTGAAGCTACAAATTCAGGAAGCATAACAAAATTAAATTAAATGCGTTCATTTGTAAAACGAGACACGAATCATGTACTTTTGCCATTTTTCATGGTATGACACTTTTGTTTTCGACCTATAATATAATGGGGGCAGGATAAGTAGCTATATAACTCGATTTCAGTCTGAAAACAAGACCCACTGTCTCACTTGTAGGAAAAGCTGAGACGATCGAGATACTTATAGCATGCGTCATGTCATGTACAGTTTTATTACATGCTCATAGTAACTGGGAACATATACAGAAGAGTAAAACAGTTAAAAAATGACGTATTTACTCAATGCATAGTGAATTGACTGGGAGAGATGATTTGGCCAAAAGTACCTAATGTTGTGGGTGGTGGGCTTTTACGTAGTCCCGTTGATCTTTCAGTGACATGCATGGCATATAATATCAGCTCTGGTTTACTCCGTTTACACGATAGAGTATATTTGTGGATTTAGGTACTTTAGTTATGTGAATTGCAGTCTGTCTGATTTCACGACTAAGAGATGTCCCAGTGCCATTCTTTCGGCCTATCCATGTACTGGCTTGTGTCTGCCATCCGTTACAGTTTATTTATCCATATCACTGAAATGTAGATCAGTGATATAAATACGTATTAACAATTCAGATATTGATATAAATATATACATTTAGATACGACTAAACGCATATCACGCAGTCTATATGATTCAATCTTATCTCAAGATATTCAGATAGCTATGCATATTTTGGTGCATTTGTACATCTATTTAGCTTCATATTATATACTTTTTGGCTGCTGAATCCTGGGTGCTTCTCCTGATGCACAAGTTTATGGTGAACATCTCTTCGTTAGAAAACCCAATAGAGCATCAACTCATAAAATACATTACTTTTAGGCGGTTACAGGTTTTCATTATATTTTATCTATCCCGGCTATATGTAAACCAAAACTTACCTTCAAATGTTATAGTATATATATAGTTGATGCTAGAAATGCTTTGGATAGGCAGGTATATAGTCGAATGAGTACCAACCAGAAGAATCTTTGATTCTGCATGTTGTTTTAAATACATTTGTACCTACATATACGAAGTGTGTGTTAACCCACCGGGTATGCAGATAATATCGAAGAAAAACACTGATGAACTACGTTTTCCCCTAGCACTCTCTTTGAGAATTTGACAAAGTCTGCACTTGGAACTCGAACTCTGACTGGTTTTTGGTTTTGTACCACAAAACAGCCATGCATTAGTACAGCGTTGTAATAATGATATTTAGAATGTCCTATGGTGGGTTCGCAAGTCTCAAATCACACGGTTAGTCATAACAGAAATGCTTGGAGAGAACAGAAAGCAAGCCCACACGGCTATACATTGCATCATTAAAAAATTATTATTATTTTCTGTTGAGCTGACGAGTGCGAGCTGTGCCTGGGACTGGGAGCCAGCGTCGTTTGATACAAACTTGTACGAACTCTGAAAAGGTGGCTAGATATATGCAGCGCATTTAATATTGAGTGCGAATGCCATTCCCTATGTATTTACTGCGAAGACTTATCTTCTTTCTACTTTTCTGTTTGACTCATATCATATCAATTCAATGTATTTGACTTGACTCCTCGGGGAGTGCAAGATAAAAAAAGACAAATCCTTGCTTTTACCCTGTGTGGTGGCTTTACTTTGATCTAAAGAAACTTTACAAAAGTCTATCCTCACTCAAACTCGCAAGTCTGTCAGTTTGACGTGGCTCCTTACCTCATACCCGCAACTTTCCTCTACACCTTTAGTCTACAAGAGTTGAATTTCATAATATTCATCGCACTTTGACTGTCATGTCAATGTCTCTTTAGTAACTATATCACAGAAGAAACTATTGTTTTACGGGGACTTGTATCTTGTCGCTTTCTAAACGGCGCGTCTAACTTACAATTCTCCTTATGCTAGACATTTAAATAAAGTATTGCAACATGACACAGTTTGCAACCATTTCTTTAAGAGTCCCTCTTAAAATGATGAAATCCTCCTATTATTCCGATGCAAAGCGTTTTGGTTCCACACAAAGCTTTTCACCAACAATATTGATTAGGTTCTTTTACCTATTTTTGCGTATGATCTTCACGATGACTCATTTTTAGTGTCTCCGTTGGTACTTTAAAAAAACTACTTTCAAAGTCGCAAATGAAAACCAAAGTTGCGCCTCTAGAATAAATTCTCGTGAAAATGGGACCTACAAAATCGCAATTTTTAACTTGAAAGTCTAGTCGTTTCGTTGTCAGTCTGAATTGACGCGACTTTTTCCATTTAGTAATGCGCATTTGAAAAGAAATGAATGAACAGTGAATCTTCCTCATCTTCTATTTATACTTATAGAGCGATCCAGATGAAGTAGCTATGAATGCTATTACTTTAATTTAATCAAAGAATTTCCATACTGAAGTACCTACCTATGTAATTACATTTCTGTACAGATACGCTTTAAGCATCAGAGTTTCACAATAAAATCCCTGCTGCAGCTTTTAAAACGACTATTATATGTCGCAGACGCAGGAAGTTAAAATTGATTCTTTAATATAAGGGAATTGTAGAAATATAGCAAGTTTCCAGGAGATGCTCAAAACTATATTGCGATGTTTAGTTAGATACTCATGGGCAATATTAGTACCAGCATGAGCATTGACTATAAGAAGAAGATAAGAGATGGAAAAGTGTGTGTTTAGTTAGCAGTTTGTGTCTGCATTGTAAAATGAGGTAGATATCTCCTTTGTGTGCGCATTATAATTTAGGTGATGGGGTACCTGTGTGTCGTTGGGCACTAGTTTTGTAATTTTTTATTGCTAAATATAGAGGAAGAAGCAATAATCCATCGGTTGCTGTAGTTAGCTCTGTTGTGTTTATATGTAATATTATATCTGATGGGAATAAGATAGGCGAATTCATGTTTCGGAGTTAACTTGCTTGTTGAGAGCTCCCATCTTGATATTATAAAAATAGGAAATAGGGGGTTGTGTAAAATTTTTCCTGATCGCTCCGACACCGAATGTTCAACTTGGTGGCGTTCATGAAATGAACGAAGATGCTGTAAAGATTCTTGAGAAATATTTATGGGTCCTTTAGGATGTACAAGACGGATGGCTTACATTTGCTGTGGATGCGTTGCCTCTGCTTTAGCCCTTCCCTCGCTCTCCCCACTTTCAACTATCATTCTCTTCTCAGCGTCAATTTTATTCCAACCAGGTTTTTTATCTTTATTCTTTCGGTAAATGGAATTTGCTGATATGCCGACAAAAATTGTTGCTCTAAGAAAAGAAAACAGAGGAGAATAATACTATAGAACAGTGGGCTTATCAGCACAATGTATTTATATGCATATATTCATGCAGGGGAGCCAACAAAGGAAAAGTTTATTAAACTTTTGCCCCTCTGAGAAAACTTTCAGGAAAACTAATTCGGTAGCTACTCAATCTATTTACAGCCTCCTTTCCAATTTTTATTAATGTTTGTCTCCTCAGAGCATGGAATACGGACAGATACGCATATCCCGGCCAGCAGTATTTCAATTGTCGCTGATACTAATGCTTTTCCAAGACTTATAACCTCTTGTCACTGGCCATACCAATTACCTAATTACTTTTACGACATCCAATTTAATGTGTCGTTAACTTCATAATTCAATCCAGATTTGATTTACATTTAATTTCCACCAGTAATATTATATTGACGAACTAATTAAATATTTGCTGGTGTTATTTGAAAATCTCCAATAGATAAGTTCTAACAATGTCATCTCAGCAAAGTCAAAATGTTTTCCTCGTGTGGACCCCAAAAGCACTTAAATGATATATTATAGTTGAGTTTGGCCATGTAAAAGGTAAAGAGATATTATATTATTTTAGTTTGGTAAGCAAAGCGTATAGTGGAAGGTTAAGGGTTCAACGATCGTGAGTAAGAGTAGCAGGGATTTCGCAATTAGAATGTTTGTAGATGGTTTAGAAATGTGGTGATGATAAATGATACGAAGAGATATCGGCAGTTCAGTAGGCATTGGACACGATGGGGACGGAGGGCTTGGGTATCCGAAGCAGGGCGGTTCATAAAATGACACAAAGTACATTCGGTGGAGTAGGAGCTTTGGGAGCTCTTTTATTTTTGGCCGTGAGTGAAATGATGAGGACGACGGCAGATTCTGCAACTGTGATGGCGATGGCGAGGAACTGAGTCTAACGGTGCCCATTTCGTTAGTTTTGTGAGTGTCTCGTCCTGCCTGACTCACATAATCACATTCACTCTTTTGGTTTGGATTCGTTCTCATCGTCTCAGCTCAGTCAGGGGCTTTCTGCTCTATTGGTTCTGGATTTCGCTTGATTAGAACTCAATTCCGAAGAGTAAGCTACTTTTCACTTGAGAAACAGTCCCTCGCAACTTTTCTGTAAAACGTCTCGTTTCAACTTTCAATTGTCGACTGGGATTCCTTTACGACCCACTTGGTGATTTTTGATTTAAAATCAAACTTTTCTACCGGAACAACTTTCTTCCATCCTTACGCTGCTTCACAATTTCCCAAACTCTCCTGTGAGCAGTTACGTGGTTTACTTTCTCGTCTTGGTCCCGATTGACGATTCTTGTGCCTTACTCCTACTACAAACACTCAGCTTCTTCAGCATCCGTCCTGAAGTAAGTTGCTCTATTTCCACTCACATGTCCATCTAAAATATAATTCTAAGTTAAGCAACAGAACAGGTGTTTGACAATTGCTCCCCATTTAACTGCCAATTTGCCCAGTCAACGTGCACTAACTTCAGATGCACTGTCAGTCACTTCAAATGCAACTTCATCATATCAACGCTCTAGTAGCCGAACATGCAACTTTCATTACATGATCTTTTGCATTAAATCTGCAGTAATTCTCGTCATTTACGCTCAGAAAATTAAATTTGAAAAACGTGACACTCAGACCATTTCTGACTTGAGGATTTTATGATTTAAATGAGTAAGTAGCATATGCCCATTCATAATAATCTCTATAGGTAGTCAACTTAAAGTGTCTTATTTATAGGTTGTGTACGACTTGTATGAATTGCTCTGCCTGTAAATAAGCTCTGTAAAAAGGCAGATCAGAAGCTCATCCCAACTCACTTTATCTGTATTTTATCAATCTAAATATACATCATAAATAGTAATCCAACTAAAAAAACTCAGATCTAAATTTAAACATATCTGTTCACAACTTTTTAGTGTACACTTATCACCACGATCTAGCCTGTCGTTTCAAAGGGTTTTTGTGTAAACCTGAAAAAGAGTGTTTCGCCAAATACACAGATGCATTTTGCGTCCCAAAAATTTATATTACAGAATAAAGGTCTTTTTATTTAGTAATATGTTGAGAAAAGGATAGAAAATAGGAATTCTTTCCGACAGAAATGTAGTAAAGTTAAATTTAACAGCATAAACAACAATAAAAAAGGTTGTATGTAGGACATTGCATCTACGACACAATCACATAGCAGAAAACACAATATTCTGGCTGTGATGTGGTACAATAATCCCTATCTTTTTCCCAGCATGTAAAAGAAAAACTTATTTATCTTATTAGATTTATTATTATGGTTTATCCTAGCGAACATAATAAATAGGCGGAGGATTTGCGCCAGAAATAATGTATCAGGAGAGTGCAGTGAAGCGATGCAGAGAGAAGACTCGAAATCATTTCCTGTGCTTAGCCGACGCCTTTGTACAATAAATACATGTAATATATTTAGTAGAGGCATGCTACATCTCTAAGTAAACTCTTCGACATCACAAATATTGCTGAATTTCACTCTGTTCTGCCTCCAGACGGACTCCTTTTGTAGTAGTAAAGGATATGAGCTTGGCTATTATAAGCCTATTTTCTCTCTCAGATGGTCAGACGAGTTCTGGTAGTCGAAAAAAGACATTTAATTTGGAGCTGAGGACATAGTAACTGTGTAAGTACAGAGCAGAAAACTTTCTTTGTCTGCTTTCTGTTCGACCATGTTTGATTTGAGGGAAAGTTCATTAATTAGGATAGTGGAGAAGGACGAGTGAAAGACTCACATTCTAATGTAATCCAAGCACCTAAGCAAAATAAAAGCAAGAATGACTGAGTCTAACTTGAATTACAGTCTTCGACTTAAGCAGAATGATAAATGAGGGCTTCGAAGTGTGGTTCTTGTCAGTCATCAAGTTAGCACGGAAAAGCTCAAAGTTATTCGCACTCCTTCTCCCCTTTCATTTTCTTACGTTCGATACACTTGTCTACACTCCTACTGCTACATCTACTAGCTAATACTAAATAAATATACTGAATGCTCTACTTCTACTATTACCTTCTGTAAAATGAGCTCTCCTCTATGACTCTACAGTCTGTTAGTAGTACAATATAGATACAATAGGTAGAACAATGAAATCCAATACAGTGATCTTTCTCCGAGGCTATAAGACTTAAGCTTGGCTTAGACTCCCGATCATCTCAACTGAACTCAACATTCAACTGTCGTTAAACGTCTCAAATATATATATACTTGACAGTAAAACTACTACAATTGCTCTAACTTTGGCGTTGATACACGACCGCAGCTCGCATCCACTCTTCTTTACAACTTCTATCTGAAAATGTATTTAACATTTACAGATACACCAACGAAACGGCACTTTGCTTCTAATGTAACGTAAGCCCCTAAGCACCATTCCATGCCAAAAGAAATACTAAACAACACTTCTAGATAGACGTGTTGTTAGGTAAACTGTCACACTTTCCTCGCCGTTATTTCCCCCTTAAAGAAAATAGGGCGAAGAATCAACGTTAATAAAAAGAAAGTAAACTCAGTACTACTAAGAAGTTCATTATAATTGTGAAAATATGTAAATATTTATATTGTGCATAGTCATTGTATACTTAGTTTCTATTGAACTATATCTAAATTATGAATCATTTTATATATGAACCAAAAATGACGTTAAAAGATTCAGTTTGATATCAGCCCGAGTGGTTTGGTTGCTGACTGTCAATCAATAATGTAAAAGAATAGTTTCTATAGCTGGTGTGCATTTATTGTTGAGTATCAACATTGACGTCTTGGAAATAAAAAAGGCATTACTGTGTAGCAGGGTTTTTGCCAAGCCATTTTAAAAAGACCAATTTCCGGGATTCTCTCTTTCATTGCTGAAGAATGTCTAAAATGCACATTCTTAAACTGCTGATACACAATAGGTACATTATAATAATATGTGCTTAGAATTGAATATAGTTGAAAGACAACAATAGATACTTTTGTGTATCAAGAATCAAGATGTACGCTAAGAATGTATATTTATGTTCTCTCTGTGTATTTTTTATTGCATTCAGTCTGACTGGTGCTAACCAACTAAAAGCAAATCTATCTTTTTAGTTAAGTGAACATGCTCCTCTACATTTATTTCCATTCTTTCGCTTCGTGGAAAACGCAAAGAATATACGTATAGATTAGATTCGAGTGAAGTGAGGGCATTATCTTCTTCTAGTATAAAGCATTAGCTAGTAATGCACTATTAGGGACTCTTAACCACTTGAGCAATATAAAGAGAGTATAGAAAGCCTTTTAGATGACTGAGAATAAGACAAAACGAACAGCTTAATGGACTAACTAACGCAGTATTTTCTGGTACATATGCCTCTGTCTAGTCTGTAGAGTGTTATTATATAGGATAATAATATTATGTTTTAATAGGAGTTTATAGGGCCCACTGAATGAAGTAAGTAGCTAGCTGCATGGTTAGTTATGCTCTATATTGTAAGATAGAAGAGTTTCTTTAGGGAATAGTGAGTTTAACTTCCTTCCTGCAAGCAATTGCCAAAATCCTTCTTGTCGCTTGCTGTCGCTACATAATTGCTTCAGTGCTTTGTTCTCCTAAATGTTCCCATCCTCATCTTCTGCTACAAAACTAACTCAGTCATCTATCTAGGCATATAAGATGTGCACACACACGAACAAACACACTTATCACACTGAAGCTATTATTTAAACTAAATAACTACAACATCTCTAGTATATTAATGCTAATTAATAGCTGTGGCTTCAACCCACCAGGGCAAATGCAGCAGTGCAATAATATTATTATATACCACGATGTTATAGTATAACAAACCACAATTACTAAATCTAAAACAATAAAAGCTGGTGAAACGTTGTAAACGAGTACATGAAAGGGAGTTGAAAGTGACTAGTTGTCAACATGGTAGAACACCATCCAATTGTCGGGATGTTTCTGGCCGGAGTGAGTCACAGATTACAAATGCTACAGCGTCAGTCGTTTCTAATGAACTATCGTGGAATGCAATGAAATAGCACGGACCACATACCACGAACAGCGCTATTCACCTCATCTCATTGTTCATTGTTGAGACGTGTTTGGCATAGCTTCCCTCACTCATTGTCACTCAGCAATGCAATCTAATTTAAACATTGCACAACTCTTTGCTTCTAAATACTTTTATTGTCACAATAACATTGCCTTACCTACAGCTTAACTAGATGTCATGTTTTTAGTCCTCCAAGTCGTCTTTTATCTGAACACGACTGCACCAGTTTATTACTCACTCAAACACATTGTCTCTCAGTTGAGTTATTTTCATGGCAATGTGCTCCATCATTCTTCTTATCTCCTTTGTTTTGTCAAACTTTATTACTTCGTTCGCACTCTTTGTGCTTTTCTCTTATTTTTACTGGCAGGCTGGGCTAATAATATATAGGATAGGACCATGTAGTATGTTAATAGGGCTTTTATAGATCTACGTGTACGTACATACGTACTAGAATACGTATGTATTAGTATTATGTACTATGTAAACAGGATTGCGTATATGTAGTAATTACTCATTCTTGTGTGTCGGAGATAATTGAAATAATTAAATTGCAGCAATTTGTGTTCATCGCATAAATTAACGACTAAATTGGCATTCAAATTTCAATTTATCTTGGCAACACATATTTTTAGAGGTTCACCTCGCCTTAACAGCAATTACTATTAGCATACTACATATGCACGTAGCCATGCCATTGCCATTGAATAATCCCGAGCTGATATATCAGAATTAGGTAGGCATTATTTATTTATTTATTCACACTTGCCACACCACAAACAATAGTCTGCATGTAATTTCAGTTTAATAGTTTCGCTTTAAGCAACATTCAAAAATAAAGCTGACTTAGAAGACTTGTCTACTGAAAGTGATGATCACGCAATGCACTAATAATACAGGTAACAAAAACAGGCACATCCTTTAATGGGCAATAAGAGACTGGCTTTAAACGTCCACATACTAATTACCGATATAATAACAGCCGAGAACCCATTTCCATGTCAGCTAATGAAATGCAGCCGTACCCTCAAACAAAGCAGGAGTGAAACATCATCTCATTTGATTCGTGGTGAGGCTTGACAAGGAGAGATTACATTTTCCTAACTTACACTCCAAGCTACACAATTCTTACTTATTTCTGCAGATAGAGTAATGAATTATTCATTCCTGATTTTAACTCTGCAATTTATTTCAGCTCATTTCATGAAATACGATACGAACCAACTCGCGTGATTTCGATAATACGAAATTGCAATGGAGAGAGAAGTGCCAGAAAATATTTATTGCTCTACGCATAGTCCGCTGCTCTGAGACAAATCATTTCTATGTACCTGTTCGATATGTAAAGAGATAGATCATAGATTTCATTGATTGCCTACTATTCTCTTATTGTTAGTGCTAACGATAAGTTAGTTAGGAGTGAGCTCCACTCGGATCCTTTTCGATACGATAACTCACAATTTAGGAGCTTTCTACCTTTGCACTGCACCACTTATTAATTTCGTCGACTGCACAGAGCTACACAGCACTCACACGCTCATTAATGCTATGTGCCTACAAACATATTTGCATATTATATAGAATTATTATAAAGTACCTTCTATGACGGATATTTCAATAGCTACACGTGAAACCTTATTGACTATGGTTTTAAATTGGATACAATGATACTCAGCATAAATTGTGTATACACTCCTATAATTTATAAGACATGATACAAACAAAGGAAATAGACTTAGGACTCACAAATAGACTCAGCAAAAAATCCACATTTTCAAGCAGTACAGAATTTGTACTTAGTCAAAGCTACTATATAGCCCATTTGGACAACGCAAAGGTTTTATGCTGACAACAATGTCAAGTGAGCCAACAATGGATTGAGAGATTGACAACATTCTTCTCTCCCACATCACCACACCTCCTGCCTGCATGCTCATTGTTGGCAAGAATTTAGAAATACCTCGAGAAACTCCTGTTGGTGTCTATTTCTCGCATTGCCGTGGATTTTGGATTGCATGCTGTTAGTGTATAGAATAGATGCAAGTTTACAGACGGTGTTTGCATGTAGATTATTAACTTGTGCTACCTAACTCTTCTCTGGCTTACCTGATGTTTCATATTCAAGTGCACACCTGGTACTGCTCCATATAAATGTATCGCAGTTGTACAAATGATACGTCCGTACAATTCATTGTCAGATAAGCCTTTTAGTTACCAAGTCTTTTGCTGAGAAATTCTATAATTACTACATTATATGAGTCCAGTCCAGCGAGTTAAACTTCGGCCCCCATTTACAGTCTCGTCTAGCCTCGCTGGCTCTGCTTATCCTGCCACTTACTTACTCCCATTGTTTCTAATCTAACGAAAGTTTCAATATCTTTGAGCTCAGTTAGTTGTATGCGTTCAGTGTACCCACTACTACACTCGATGTGCCTCTACAAGGAGTTTTGTGTATGCTAATTGCATGCACTTGTTTCATTAGTGTACTTATCGTTAGTTAGTTAAATACTCTCAGTTGACACGTCTCTGTACACTAATTATTTATTAACCAAACGCCTTGCTGCACAAAGAGAAACAAAAGGGCAGGAATTAATTCAAGAGTTGCTAAAAGCATATTAGTGTTTCCTTGAGAATAGCCTGCATCGATTTCTACTATAGGAAGCCGGAGGATTCCAATAACACCGAAATAGTATCTCCACTGCAGTAAATTATCGCTAATAAAATAATGTTCCATTAACCTACGCTCTAATTTCATGGCAGTACTAACTGACATTCCTTTCTAGTACTTCCTCATTTCATTATCAACGTGGTGATAATGAATTTTCATAGTCAAGGCATAATTGTATCGACTGATGGAATTGTGTTTTGTGCTGTTACGTGAGTAAGGGCGTTGAGATCGGAATCGATCGTCCCTCCTATCCTCTGATAATGTACACGACAATGAATGGCATTTGTGTGTGGGAGTCTCAGTTACTATGATCGTATTAATTTCAGTCGACTTTACCCCGCAGTGTGTTTTCATGTTTCAGTGTCAGTGATTTCAGTCTGTCAGAACCAACTCATTCTCTCTGCCCAATTTAATCCATTCCTTCTACACTGGATATTGCTTTACTGAACTAATTGTTCCTAAATGTTCCTAGTTCATATTTTTACAAATCCCTTTGTACTATCTTACATTTTATAGTTTGGCCAAGTTTCGAATGGATTAGTCGAAACTGTCAAGGTGGCATTAGTAGTGATTCTCGTAGTTGAAAAACTGTTCAACTTTTGCTAAGGAAAGGGCTGGAAGTAGACCTGCATGTATTTTCCCAGCAAGCAAGTAATGTGAAAAAGTCTAATGGTTAAAATGGGAAGTCCAAAGACAATTCTTTACAGCAGACGAATTAGTTTCATTCCTGCCGACCCAGTTGGGCCGGTATTTCCATGGCCTGTCGATGGGCATTTGAAAGGCTTCCGGTTTCAATGGCCTCCTGGGTCACATCATAAGGTCTAACACTATCTTCATAATTAATACTTGATAGTTATCCAAAGCTGCTTTATTTCTCTATCTTAAATATTTTTAATGAAATCTCTCTTTGCCATCTTAACACTATATCATTGTCATGAGTTATGCGCAGCCATGAACTATGCACAAAGTAAGGAGAAGTAATAGTGTAACCTAAATGTATTCAAGTGATGAAGGAAAATGCAATTGTTATTCATACGTGTATACATGTAGTTATAAGTTTCTGCGATTGTTGGTTTAGAATGACAAAATGTGGATTTTGATAGAATTAAGTTTGCTTATTTGGTGATTTATTTGTATTTGCAGGCGGAGACTGAAAGTTTTGTGAAAGAGGAACGAGTGGAGCGTCACCGAGCTACTAGAAGTCAGCAACAATCGAGTAGCACGAGTAGAAGAGCTACGTCTTCTAGCACAACTACTACTAATATACTTCAGTATCGACCTGTTGAACTTCATAATATTCCTTTACCCACGACTGGAGGACACGTTGTAGGTGAGCACATCGAAAACCTATTTTGGTCTTATCAGAAGTAACCCCGTGACATTATCAACAACGGTACTCACAATTAGACATTGAATATAAGTTTGGCTCCCAATATTTTCCAAACCCAACTGACTGAAAAACGAGTGCTCGAGCACCAACACAATGCATAATAGAATCGAAAGAATATGAAAATCCCATTGTGGAAGGCAGCATTCCATTCATGCTGAGTTTCTTATCAGTCAGTCAGTAGAGCTTATCCATACTTAAGAACGTCATGCTTCTGAGTCCCAATAAAAATGCTCGGTTACTGAATTGTATTTGCACTATATACAGTACCATATTACATATTATGATGTTCAAGTAGGTATATAGGTAACTTTAATTGAAAGAGTGCACACTGACATAAACGAGTGAACAAGTAAATACTACAAAGCTATGTATGATAGTGGTGCTAGTACAAGAGTGCAGATTTAAAAGGCAGCTTTATCAATTAATTTTATCTTGTGGATGTATCTAGTATATTCCCTACGTGGTTTATTATTAGCGATTGCAAATGTTAAGCTGACCAAACAATTCCCAGGCTTTAGATACACAGTAATGTGTATCAATGTAATGTGTTAAATTCTGAAGTATTGCACCATGTTGTTTAGCTCCGTCGATCAATCAGGATTATTTCCGAGTATTGAATTCACTTGATAGCATGTAAAAGGTCAGTTATGCACTAGATTTTTATATAATGTTTAAACACAATAGTATTTACTTTTCTGCCCTGCCTCTTGGCATCCAATCTATTTACTTCTCTGGCTATTTCCATATCTCAAGAGAAGGCATTGTGCACATTAGAGATTTACGTTGCTGTCTACATGAGCTAATAGTAATTCCAAATGCATTCTTAGGATTAGACTGAATGTGACACTGCACTGCTGTGAAATTAAAATGCCTTCTTTGTCGTAATTCTTTAGATTTCCCTTCGTGTAAGCCACTACTGAGTCTTTCATTATTTTACTCTTTGGCGATGTTAATATTCCCCACAAGACTGACACTTTATTTATATGAGACATGTTAGCTTTCCAAACTTGATGAAAAATGCTTTTCATGTTCGTCTATAAGTAGTCACCTACACATCTTTCTGAATGGTGCTATTGTGGATGAAATACATTATAATATCTGGCTTAGCGTCACATGTCGAGAACTGAGAGATGGTGTGCGATTAGATTATCCTTTTCGTAGCGGCTTGTATTGACGTTAAGAAATAGATATGATTCGTATCTCTGTCTCTGGTAGCTTGTTTTGCTTCTTGGTATACTTGCTACATAGTTGTATATACTTAGTATAGTCGTATCAAGTAGTTGGTTGGATATTACTTTACACGAAATATGTAGGTACATGTGTTACAGGTTCTAGCTGTAAGCATAAGATTGATCACGGAAAAGAAGGCATAGCTCTCTGAAGAAGGAAATGATGAGAGGATATTGAAATTCGGCTAACAGAAAGCATCAGAAATCGTATCATGTTTACAGTGAATGTCACTCCCTATCTCCCACTACAAAATATGTATACTAATGCAGAGAACATGTTGAGTGACATGAAATGAAGCGGAGTTGTTCGTCTGATGGGATACTAACCAAACCATGTAAAATTGAAAAATTTAGTCAAGTGAAGTTAACTCATATCAGTTCTGCAGCACTGCTCCGCTTTTGCTTGTTAAACAAATTCTAGTCAAGTCACGGCAACTCCAAAGAAACAACAAGGAGCCAAGTCCAGCCAGCCACACGAAAGGCTTCTTCCGTGAGAGTGGTAAATAATAAATAAAATGTGTCCCTTGAAGGTACCTGTCTGTCGTGCATAGTTGTGGTCGTGAATGGCTAATGCTATGTAAAAAAGAAGAAATCCTAAAAAGAATATGCATTCTCACAATTCCAGTTTAGACGGAATCCAATGCATGCGAACTGACAGACGGAGGAAACCCCTTTTCTTCCGATGGAGTTTTGTCCTCCGGTTGTAGTCTGACACGTTTGTCTAAATGTTATGTGATCCCTGCTCTTATTTCTTTGCCACTTTCAGATTATTATGAGGCATGTCTTAGAATGGTGCGTGAGGTTGATATCCACTCACTCAGACTACAGCCATATTTTATTTATAATGCTAGTCATGCTAAACACAGGTCGCACTAACATACACTCTTCATGGCTGAACTTGTCATTTAAATCTGACATAGACATGACCCTCCTTCCCCCAGAAGATTCAACTTTGCATGGCTATATTATATATCTACCCCATATAGCTGTACATGAATGACTGCTTATACGCAGTCGGCAATTATTTTATTGTCATGTAAATGTATCTCAGACGGATCATAAGTTACTGTGGCTAAAAGGATTTGACACTCAATTGACAATCTAGCGGCTGTGGAACTGAGTGAGAGTAGATAGCCTGCACTGGAGAATTTTCTTTTGGTATTGGACTACTTTTAGTGTGGGAAACAAGATGTTTTTATATAAACTTTAAAGAAACGAGTATCACGACGAAGCATGTATTTAAATGTATATTTTATGCGCCTATTATAGTACAATGAGATGAATTTCACCTGACTATATCTTTCGTCCATTAAACGGAAAAATTACTGTACTGTACATACTCATACATAAAACGGAGTATTATAGGTAGAAATTTTCACTGAAAAATGAAGTCTATTTAGCTTGTCGAGGAAAATTGACAATATTGAAGGTGACATTATGCTTAAATCCGAGCATTGCAATTATTTACCTTCTTAGTATTTAATTACCTATAGTCTTAGACAACGAGGGAATTTAAAATTAATTAAACAGAAAAAGGATTTGATGCAGATTCGTATTAATCAAAAATGACTTATGAAGATTTCTGTTCATGCGCAATTGGCTAGCTTTCCACTGTGAAATTGCGTCTCTCAGTGCACTTACTCTTCATATGAGTTTGACAAGGAAAGTCAGGCAGGACAGAATGACTAGAGTTCATTTCGGCTCTTGTTTCCTTACATCTGGTCGCTATGTCTTTCCTCCAATCTGATATCTTGTACTATGTTCCTTAGAAATACATAGTGTTACCTTAATACTTTACATAGGCACTGTGTCTTTGGATCTATCTGTACATGGCAGTATAAGATATATTGACTTTTACGAGTACTTATGTGACTACTCCGAGAATAATGCAACTATATAAACATGCTTTATAATTCAAGCATTTGCATGTAGAGATAGAGTTGTATGTAGAAGAAGTAAATGTTATGTATATGGTAATTACCCACGTGGAGTTGGAAGGAAGCCGTAGTAGTCTATCGGTAATAATAATAGAATGCATAAAATGATGCGATTGCCATGCCATACCAGTTCCGTAGACAATTCTATCCAAAGAACGGAAAAGCCATTAAGTAAGGATAATACTTGGTTGAGGCAATAGTACAGATGTAGATCTGGGGAAATAAGTAAGTAGGTAGGCATAGAAGACTCTCTCACATGTCATATTGTGAACAGTGACATTTATCTGTGTAGCTAACACACGTTCCAATGGGACACACGACATAACATTAACGTAGCATGCAAATCCAAAACGATCTCCAATCTAATGAATCTTCCTCCTCAGAAAGACCTCCAACTTGTGCAAATTCTTTCGCTACCACATGAAAAAAGGAAAGATAACTCGTACCTGTCTTCGGGAATATTATATATTATGTAGGGAAAGAATGCTTATCTGGTAGACCTATATCTTTGTTAAGTATGTACTAAAGATATTTTTACATGGCCATATAGTAAGCATTTATTTAATATGACGAATATTATTATCATGGTATAAACATTATGGATCCACTTAAGTGAAGGCGTCTACACATGTTTCCAAGTTGTAAGAACAGAGAGTTGGGAATAGGAAGGAATACATAAACCAGAGCTACATAGGTAATCCACCTAAATACACAACAGACACAATGTACTTTAAAAGAGCGACATTTCTGCAGAGATTGCAGACCATGCTGAGTTATACAGCGATAACTCTATTTCGAATTGCACATGGGTTCACTGGATAATGCACCCGAGTTATTAAATCAGAGACCCGATTCCATTGGTTTGGCTATCCCTTCTGTTGTCTTTTCTGCTCTGTGCCTCATTTTCCATTTTAATATCTCATCTTCAGTCCTTTCGTCGCAACTGATCTTAAATCACTCGACTGAGTCTTCTTCCCTATCTCTTCTGCCCCCGTACAAATTCTCACTTTCTCCGAATTTACAGACCTCGAGTCTCACCACGAGTCGCTATCACTCCACTGGGCATTCACATTATTTCACATTACTTTACGGCATCACACAACATTGCATCTATTAACTCTATTAGTCACTTCGGCGCTATTCACATTCATGGAACAACTCCTGCGGTATTCCTCTTGGTTCTGATACATATCATTTCCCTAATGGACTCTGCTCTGCCTCTTGGCATTCCAATATTTTCATCCCACAGACTTTTTGTGCAAAAACAAACATCATATATTCTGATTAGCGGCACATAAAAAGTTTTTGTCATTCGTGGTCAAGTCAGTTTAAGCTCCAACGCAACATCATAAATCTAAGTCTGCAGAACTTGCAAAATAAACGTTTATTTTACAAGATGTCGGATTACCTTTTCGACGAAGCTCCTCCGCTTCCCTCATTTTTTGACAGACACAACTTCACTGTTAATGAATTTAGTATGTGGTTTAAAAGTTTTTTCAAACCCATCACTTTCAGTGAAGTGGACAAGGAAGAAATTCCAGTCTGTTTCGTTTCCTCTGATCATGAATTGCTTGACGAGGATAAGGATGAAGTTAATATTGTCCTCAAAGCTTGTTATTATATCAGATGTAGCCAAGGTAAACTTTTCACACTAAATTCAACTCAACTTTTTCCTCTCTACAAACTTAGCGACTAGTGATTCATTTCTCTGGACCTACTTAAGCCCAACTCCAACTAAGTTCAAAAATAAAACTACATTCTCCACTTTTTACTTTCGGGACTCGCGAATTTTTTTAGACAGGTTTTTTTTTCTGCAATCTTTATTTTCATAAACGCGGAGATGTATTACTAGGAATTGCGTTTGTGCATTATAATAGGCGAAACCCTAAAAAATCAGCAAAAATATAAGAAAATTAATTAATGCTGAATGAATGAATTCCTACCAAATATTTCCGCTTCATTTTGCAATGTCGACAAAATTCATTCAATAATACAGCCTTGGACATTAATAGGACAACTGCAGCAATTACTAAAAATAGTTGTCCGTTCATCTCTCATATATTACTCGTCCATAGTTAGGTTAGTACTTAGGAGAGTTTTTTCGGTCATTAAGTCCAAAATAGCAGGAGAGTATAATTTGGGAATTAAAAAGTTATATACAAAATATGGACGAGAGGGAGAAGAAGGCATTTGCTTGAGAGGACTTCAATATTTATGTGGACTTTCTTAATTGCAGCTGAAGTCAAGATGCCAAGTGGAAATGTAGACAAGCCTATAATTGAAGACAACCGCGATGGTACCGTAAGCATTCGCTATGACCCCAGAGAGGAAGGACTCCATGAACTCCACGTTAAATACAACGGAGAACATGTTCAAGGTGATAAATGATTGTATTAACCCAGGTAGTGTTGGTCAATTATAGCGCATTTCATACTTATTTACACGAATTTCTCATTTACAGGGTCCCCATTCAAGTTCCACGTAGATACTGTGAGTAGCGGTTTCGTCACAGCTTACGGGCCTGGGCTTACGCATGGAGTGAGCGGAGAACCTTGCAACTTTACTATTTCCACTAAAGGAGCTGGAGCCGGTAATGGAAGTTAATTAAATTTTAATGAATATTTGTTTAGTGATTCTGTGAAAATGAAAAAGAGAATTGTGTTTATACGTAATTTAATTTTATGTAGGAGGACTTTCATTAGCCGTGGAAGGGCCAAGCAAGGCAGAGATTAGCTGCCATGACAATAAAGATGGAACTGTTTCCGTTTCTTACTTGCCAACTGCTCCTGGCGAATACAAGATTTCAGTCAAGTTCGGTGACAAGCATATTAAGGGAAGTCCATACACCGCTAAGATCACAGGTGCTTGTCAATTATTATTAAAGTGTCCCTTTTGTACTCTCTTTTGGGAAAACGACACGGAGCAGAATTGTCTCGTCTTTATGCTCCAATTTCCTCTGTACATCTCTATTAATTTGATTGTTTGCAGGCGAAGGTCGAAAACGGAATCAAATATCTGTGGGCTCATGCAGTGAAGTGACGTTTCCCGGGAAAGTGACAGATGCCGACTTGCGATCTCTAAACGCATCAATCTGTGCCCCTAGTGGTTTAGAGGAGCCTTGTTTTCTCAAGAGGCTTCCAACTGGAAATATCGGTAGGGGATTCTATAACTTTCTTGTCGTATTTCTTCCATGTCTGAAGAAACTTTTGGGCTTTCAAGATTGATGTAGCACTTAAAAAGATAAAACTGTGTAATTAAAAGGTCATAAGATCTCTTGTCTGTTGCTAATTAGGAATATCATTCACACCTCGAGAAGTTGGAGAGCATTTGGTGTCTGTTAAAAGAATGGGAAGTCACATCTCGAACTCGCCATTCAAAATTACTGTCGGAGAACGGGAGGTTGGAGACGCCAAGAAAGTTGCAGTCTCTGGCACGGCTCTGAAGGAAGGAACAACTCATGCTGAGAACGTTTTCAATGTAGATACTCGCAATGCTGGCTACGGTGGTCTCTCTCTCTCTATTGAGGGACCCAGCAAGGCGGAAATTAACTGCAAAGACAAAGATGATGGCACGCTAGATATTTCTTACAAACCAACGGAGCCTGGTTACTACATTGTAAATCTCAAGTTTGCTGATCATCACGTCGAAGGATCGCCTTTCACCGTTAAGGTGCTCTTTCCACTATGAATTATAATTATTGTCTCCGTAGTAATCAATTTAAACTGTCAATTGTCTTAATGAATATGTGTAGGTGAGTGGCGAAGGTTCAAATCGGCAACGAGAACGTATCCAGAGACAGCGGGAAGCCGTTCCAGTGACAGAAGTCGGTTCCGAATGTCGTCTCACGTTCAAGATGCCTGGTGGGTAGTTTTGAAATGAGTAATGTGTCTAGTAACAGATGTCCCTAATGAATTACTGTCAGGTTGATGATTTATCTTACGTGGAACTCGTTAACAAATTCCGGTTCTATAATTACAGGAATCACTCCATTTGACTTGTCGGCAACGGTAACGTCTCCAGGCGGCATCACAGAAGATGCTGAGATCAATGAAGTTGAAGACGGTTTATACGCCGTTCATTTTGTGCCAAAAGAGTTGGGTGTTCACACAGTGTCTGTGAGATACAAGGAAATGCACATCCCAGGCTCGCCGTTCCAATTCACCGTCGGCCCTCTTCGAGACGGAGGAGCGCATCGGGTGCATGCTGGAGGTCCCGGGTTGGAGAGAGGAGAGCAGCATCAGCCATCTGAATTCAACGTGTGGACTCGCGAGGCGGGGGCGGGTTCCTTAGCCATATCCGTAGAAGGTCCCAGCAAAGCTGAAATTGACTTCAAAGACCGAAAGGACGGATCTTGCTACGTTAGTTACGTCGTCACCGAACCAGGTCAGTTAGTAGTGTCATCATTTAGCCCACGCTAATTTCTTCAAGTGCTCTATTAATTAGCGTAATAGGGATCTGCGTGTTGAGGTTGAGGAATCGACAGTTGGAATGGGTGAGGTCTTTTAAGGAACTATGATTCATAGTAATAAGTGAAAGAAACGTGTGGGACGCAGGGTGGAGAGACAGCCAAATCTCAGATTATTTTGGAGCAGTTAAGCTCGAGCAAGGAAATTTATCTGAAATATGCTGTCGTAGAGAGCCATCCAAATCCAGGGCCAACAAAGTTAGCTTGGGATGTTTTCGTCGGTCCCTCTCCCGATGTCCGCTTTGTGTCTAATATTCCTAAACTTTTGAGTGCGGGTGCTAATATGAACTGATTGTGAGCTCCATTCGATAGTTCACTTTTTGCTTTCCTCGCTTTGGCACTTCTGCACTTTTACTCAAAATCCTTTACAACTATCTGTCAATGGCAAAGCATCTGTACAAAAGTTCCCAAGAAATTGTTTTAGACACATCTTCCGTTCCAGATGAAAACGACCCAGGTAGATACAATCGATACTTTTTCAATTAAGAGTGGAATTATTCCTTTTTCTGAAATAAGTTGTAGATACATTTCAAAAAGTAAAATTCATTTATCAAGTCTTTCAGTCAAGTTGGATAATTGTGCTGTGATGGTGTCTTTCAGCTTTGCAATTTTACATTTTCATAAATTAGATATTGAAATACTTGGGCTAAAATTAGCAAAGTCTAGCGGAAATGCAAAGTATGTTTTACGTTGGCTCAAGGCCAGGTGGTCAGAGTGAAAGCACAGATTCTGTCAAATCTCAGCCTTCTCTAAAATCTGTTAGCTGTTTATCCCACTGTGATATATCTGTAGTCAACCTTATAATTTTGCAAGTGTGAAGGTGATGACGATAACGACGAATGTCCCTGTTATATACTACATGAATTCCATATGGATATTCTTTGGCAGCTGCTCATTTCGATACATCCTTTCATTTTTAGAATAATAATATCTGAATAATTGAGTACTGGTACGTAAGCAAGTAAAGCCCAGTTATTATTACCTGACTAATGTTTTGATCTTTCCTGTGATATTTCAGGAGAATATCGAGTTGGAATCAAATTCAATGACCAGCACATCCCAGACTCCCCATACAAAGTTTACATTTCACCAGCCATTGGTGAAGCTCGCAAGATAGAAATTGGTCAGTTCCCAGAAGGAGCTGTGCAAGTGAACAAACCATCAATGTTTATGGTTCGCAAGAACGGAGCTAAGGGAAATTTTGATGCGAAGCTCATTTCGCCGTCCGGTGTGGAAGATGATTGTTTCATTGCTCCTGTCGACGGTGATATGTACAGCATCCGGTTTATGCCCCATGAGAACGGAATCCATAATATTCACACGAAATTCAACGGAGTTCATATTCCAGGCTCCCCCTTTCGTATTAAGGTCCCTACTTGACATTCATTTGAACAATCTTTTCCCCGTTACTCTGTATAAATCAAGTTTAATTTTTAAATTAGGCTGGGAAAGACGATGCAGATCCAGCAGCTGTGAATGCACATGGTAAAGGACTTCAGGATATCAAGACGGGACAGAAAACTGATTTCATTGTCGACACGTGTAATGCTGGAGCTGGTCATTTGGCTGTGACTATTGATGGTCCTTCTAAAGTTTCTATGGATTGCACTGAAGTAGAAGAGGGCTACAAGGTGACAATCCTTTATACCTATCAATATTCCCCATCTGAATTCATTAGCATGTAAAATGATTTGCATCACTACTCGTTTAGCATGCAAAAATGTAATGGTACAGTATACTTCAAAAGGATTTTTATGTAGTTCTTACACACACTTGAGTTGAGGTTGAAATATAGTGACATGGATTTAATTTGTCATAAGCTTTTAATTTGTAATTAAAACCCTTCTAATTCTATTATACTCTGAAATTAAGAAATCTATATACTTCCCAATTATGGGAGGTACGTATTGTTAAAAGATTTAAAGCCAATGATTGCTAATTGTGTGACATTATTTTTGAAGGTGAGATATACGCCATTAGTTCCAGGAGATTACTACATCAGTGTGAAATACAACGGCTACCACATAGTGGGCTCCCCATTTAAAGTCATGTGCTCTGGAGACGATTTGGCAGAGCGAGGCGCACAAGAAACTTCTTCTGTTGTTGTTGAGACGGTGCAAAAAACGTCGAAACATCATAAAGCTGGACCAGTGCTCCCCCTCTTCAAGTCAGATGCTTCCAAAGTTACCTGCAAAGGAATGGGTTTGAAAAAGGCGTACATGCAGAAGCAAAATCAATTTACAATAAATGCAGGCGATGCTGGTGAGTTTTTAATTATATGAAAATATCACCTAAAGAATGTTTAGATTGATAAATACTAAATCTATCTTTGATACAGGAAACAACATTGTGTACGTGGGGATGTATGGGCCTAAGGGTCCATGTGAAGAAGTGTTCATTAAGCATTTGGGCCACAATAACTACCAAGTAAATTATGTTGTAAGAGATAGAGGGGAATATATCATAATTTGCAAGTGGGGCGAAGAACATATCCCCGGATCGCCGTTCAGAGTGGACGTCTAAATATCAATATAAATCTTCATACGAATTGCATACCTATACACAAACAATCAGATCTACATTTCAGAAGAATCTAAATCCGTAGATTAACTGCCACTAAAATGAATAATTCTGTTCGACAGCAAATTCAGAAACGAGTTCAACAATCATCATATACATAATTTAAACATGTAAATATATAGATAAAATATAATATATTCAGCTTTAAGGGAAACGATTAACATTATTAACAGTAATTCGTATCGGCATTTAACTGTACGTAATTTACTATTCTGCCATTTACGCCAGAGAATTATGAATTCGAAGAGCGAATTCTATATTCATACGACAATAGATCTGCTCCTCCATTACACTAAAATATCGATTACCATCGACGAAAACTAATTAGTAAAATAATATGACACATACTATTTATTACTACTTAATGCTGAACTGTTGACATGATAAATAGCATTTAAATAGGATAATCATATAGAATACATAATATTATGTATATGAACTAGAGATGCTATAACAACTCTTGTCAGGGGCCGCCACTCTAATTTTCTTGTCTGTTAGCATTTACCCCTTTCTTATCGTGCCCTATTTATACTCCAGGATAAACAGTCTTAAATAGTACACAACAATCTGATTGAACTAGCATTCACAAAAACATAATCAGATAATTATGCGTCTGGATTACTCTGGATAACACGTCTTCTGCAGATCTATTTGCATTATGAATGCTCTTTTCAATTTAAATATTAATATGCGATCGAAGAAGAATTTGAAAGTTATTTGCTCAGTTATTTTCCCCATTTTTTCTAGAAGCATTTTGAATGGCAGATGCATTTCTGACTCCATTGACTCCCAAGACCTAATTTTGAATATTTTCGTAATGTAACCGCATCTAACCCAGAATGCAACTGCTATGCATGAACAAAACTATTCTAAATGTTTAAAATTTTTGATTCTACAGTAAGCTACGCTGTCTAATGATGTCAATCTAAGTGGCATTTCCATAACCTTATACATTACCTACTACCATACAACTCACTCAACAATGATTTGGAGATGTAACGTTGATACTTATGAATACCTATTCATTGATTTGTCCCAAAAATCATTATTGTTAGCTTGTAGTCGTGTATCTCTGTCTTTATACAAAAGTACCTTGACCTTTATTTCTTATTTTGATTTTCTACTAGTGTGTCGTAAAAATCCTGAGGATTCTTTGATAACAAATGTGGGGTTGGACTATCTATTAAATGTATAAAAAAGTAAAACTATACTTCCAAACGCTGTAATACAAACGCTCTCAATCTCGTCGGTGCTATTTACCATTAAACAAATAATATATATTACATACCTAGTGAACTAAAACGTCATAGTGTAATAAGTAGTACGTAGATCTATAGTTGTCAAATATTATATAGACCGTTAATAACATCCCCGTGTGAGGAGATGAGATATATTATTCGTAGTTGAGTCGAGATTATAATAGGCAATATTTATCTTGTTAGTAACTAATGTGTAAAGAGTTATAGAGTAATATAATAACCAAGTAACTAGTTCATAATGTGCAATTAAAAGATTGTGGTGGCTATGAAGCTTCAATCGATCAATCAACATATCTAGAAAAGAAAACACTTCAACTGTTAAGTAATTCATTAACCAATGTCTCTACAAAGTGTTTGAGTGCTGCAATTGATTGCGAATTGAACTTACAGTTTTATTACGGAAGAACAAACCAACATCATAGGGCTTCCACGTACTAACCATATTTAATATCTACTTTCGGACTTCAGATATAGCTTGTGGTAATTAGATAATATTTACAATGAATGAAACCCGTTTTCAAAAAAATCTCTCTGGTCAAATGCTTTGCCAGCTCTCATTACATACAAGATGATGAGTGAAATAATTATTGCCAAATCAAAGTAATTATTGTGTGTGAATGGACAATTTTCAATTTAAGTAGTTGAGTATATTTAATATGAATGGAATATTATTACTTGTACAAGAGAATGTTTCTCTGTCCACTAAATGACTTGCATCCTGTCCAGGTTTGTTCAAATAAAGTCTGTGCCTTATATTATTCCTCTGACCCTACTTTTTCATTTATCCACTCGTACTTATATGTTACTATCATTTCATGCCGCATACTAATTTATCTCTATTACTTTAAATCATTATGCATCAGAATGTACAATAACGGAAATGAGTTAAAGAAGGATGTTAGCAACATGATATTTTAAAGACAACTTACAAACAGAACTTTTGGGTTGATTTTTGCGGATTTTAATGAGTTTTTTATTATTATATAGTATTCTTGTCAAGATAATCATATGCCAAAAAGAAAAATATTTTATCGTAGTGTCATCAACATCCATTTAACAATGGAAATATGTACATACAAACATATTGACGATTGGCTATATTAATATTTAATTAAACGAAGGATCTAACACAATGAAATTATTTAAGCAACACCTAATTATCTGTATTTATAGCAATATGCATGGACTAAATTAACAAATACACATATTTAGCTTATAATTCAGAACGTCAAATATAAAACTCATTCTGGAAAGCGTACCCACTACAACCACTACGGAGGTATTAGTGTTTCAAGACGAAAGCAATATGACAAGTTATGTTTAAATTCTGTTTGCGATTGATTTCGTCAAAGGTTTGTATTCTCAAGATGTGATTGAGATTGCATTACTGTGGAGTGCGGAGACTGGGGACATTAAACAAAAATTGTCCACTAACGGCTTTAAAACTACATAGTATAAACACATTCTGGTAGCATCTGCACCAATCCTCAATCGTAATGAATCATATTTTGGATATTCTGTATCAGCTCCTGTATCTTTAGAATGGTTATTTATTGTATGCGTTTTTCTAAGACTCAGTTTTCGGAAGCTGAACGTTGCATCAAAAATATGAAACAAAATAACATTCCACTTGAGGAGTTTTGGATTTATTCAGAGATCTGGATGATGTCTACAGAACGAAGTGCTTAACTGGAGATTGCGCCGGAAGTTGGCACGAATCTATGTAAATCGTGGCAATCGCATCTTATTGAGATCAACCTTACAAAGAGCATATTTGGTTAGCAATGGTAATTCACCGTAAAATCTGAGACTGTATCTAAACGAAAAAAATTGATTTATGAGCAAATTGTTAGGGAAACTGTGAGTTTTCAAGCGTGTCAAAAGAGTTCCTCAATAACTTTAAATATAAAATACAAGGTTATTCATATCGATTTGAATTTAAATAAGATACAGCTTAAAGTTTCATCAACTGACCTTTCTACGAAAGAAAGCAACAGCTCAGTTGTCCGTTAGGTTTGTGTCTGAAGTCTGAGTATTACAGAAATGCATAGACGACTAAATATTTAACTTTTAAAGGAATTACTTTAAGAATTAGAATTGGTAATTTTAGCCACTGCAAAATTGCTTGCTGCCGAATAGTCATTAATTCTACCCTGAGTTTATTAAATCAGTAAATCTCTGGTTACCAGCTAAGTTGAGATATCAAATGACTACCCTTATAATCTATATTATAATCATTTTAACCATGAATAAAGGAGGAAACGAACACCTACAAATATTTCTGACATTTTTGAAGTGCAACACGTATCACTGCTAAACGGTTTCTGTTTCTGGCATCTCATGCTGCACTGCCCTCAAGACATTTAACTTAGCATGTAGTAAAAGTGGTATTTTTTGAAACCTGGTCATATCTTGCTTGCATCTCTGGCAGTATGAAAATGCATTTTATCACGCTCTCTACTTCAAAATGTTTGTCAGCGATAAACTTTTACTAGCCCTGAATGAGAAATTAATCGCACATAGGTATCTTACATAAAATTGGCTTTCTTAGAATCTACACCAATTTGAAAGCCCAATATCATTACTTACAATGTAAGCCGTATATTTACGTATATTGTAACTATTTGATAAACGATAATAGTTTTAACTACTATAAACCTGGAACTACCCAGGTTAAGTATAATGCGTTGATGTAAGAAAAGAAAGTTTACAGAACAAATATACACACAGGGGATAAGAACTATATTTGATAAATCAACTGACAAATTCATTACATTTAATTGCGATTAAGATGAAACCTATTTACTTATAAGTATACAGTGGATTTCACCAAGTCATAACAGAACGAAGGATGTTGTTATTGGAGGGAACGATTGTGGTACTTAAGGTGTTCATACGGCGACGTCGGCGGAATGTCAAATGTATTGGAATCAATTTTATTGTTGTTTGATGTGATGACGCTTTTTTGTGTATTCTTTATGAGTAGGAAAATCGATGGGATATTACTGAGTACAGAAAGCCTCTACGTGGGAAGAACTTTAAATCTTGTGTATCTTCTCGCCGACGACGACAGGATTGTTCTTGCGAATTTCTTCGGCTCCCATTTGCCGATAATCAAAAGTACAGTTGTGCTTATCGCTGTAGCGATGCAAGGAGCAATATAAACCTCCGCAACGACACTCGAAACCTAATACAATTAATCCAGTCATTACTCACCCAATGGAATTTAAAGGGATTTGTACTTTGTGTGGCTTTTAATGCCAACGCACCTGTGAGACCAACTTTCTTGCGACACATTTGGCAGCGGTTTGATTTTTTCTTAGTATCAGATCCAGTGGGACATCCTGTAGATGGTTCTGCTTCCTTAGAATTTATAGCAGCGGGGGCATTTAGTATATCTGTATCAGCAATAGCAGTAGCAGTTTTTTCCGGCTCAATAGCAGTAGCTTCTGTGTCCTGTAAAAAAAATATTATTTAATTAAAGTATTTCTTTTCTAATTTTAAAAGGATTAGGTAAGAAGATGCCCTAACAAATTGTGAGTTGAGGAAATCTCCATCTTCTTTGAACTGATAAGGTTGTCGGGAGTGCGAGCCGCCTCCGTTTTCGGATTTTAACTCAGAGTCATCTGAAGCTGAGCCTTGCTTTGGCACCATAGCTAATATTTCTCCTTTCAGATCTTCTAAATCGACAAGAGACTGGGCCTGATTAGGAGAAGAATCATCACCCAAGGAAGTTAATCGCTATCGTTCATATATTCGTCTCCGCAGTGAATGGAATGATTAGGAGATTGGGTACGTATGGGGCAAACATTATTTGTAGTGGTTAAAGGATTAGTGACATGGCTTATTTACAAATACTCTTATTCATATTAGGTCCCCAGTACTATTTACAAAAAAATCCTACTACCATTCAGATGGACTACTTTGCATTTAAACCCAGTAGGTATAACTTTTATTTAGAAATCTCAAGCTAATAAGTAAATACAGCAAAATCAAATTGTCTAATCTTAGAACACTACAATTCCCACCCTTGCTATATTTCTACCTAGATATTTCCTAGAACAACTACACCAAACAGTGAGATAGGAAACAGAGTGGCAGTCACCAATCTCTTTAACGTTAAATTGGATTTGAGCCAAGGTCTTAAACATTCATGCATTATACACAATCACACAACGATTTTGCAGTTAAAGTATGCTTAATAATATCTTACAGCAATTTTGGATGGCGGTTCAGTCTGGATCTGAGGTGATGGAGAAGTGCGGGCTTCACAAGGAGGAGTAATGCGTTGCGGAGAAGGGATTTTCAAGCTGCCAGCTGGTGGCTGCTGCTTCTTCTTGACCACTTCTTTGTAGCACAAGGAGCAAAGGCCATCAGTAGCTGAGCTACCGAAAAAGCCACATCCAGCACGACACTGGGACTGTCCACCTTCCATTCCATTTGATTCCCCTTCCATTTTTCTCCGCTTAAGATGAGTCTGGTGACTATTTACTGAAAATTAAAAAGATATAAACATTAATTAGCATAAATATTCTCAGGCACATAGATATTTCTTACTTAAAGAGCAAATTATATTCACTATTATTCACAAATAAAAAATATTTGATATTCAATTACCTTTCTGTATGAGATATATATAATTTATTATTTTTATAGTCTATAAATGAGTGTACAATAATGACAAACTAGAATATACACTGAGTCTCTGAGAATAGCCACAAAAACGAAATTAACTACGTTTACAACATAGGAAAATAGTGGTAATACTATTTAATAATAACAATAAATCACAAACTAAATCTACAACGGCTGTATAGGTAATAATAAAAAGATAAAAACAGATCTCATCTCTCCCTACACATGTACGTAGTAGGTAAGTAGAAAGGCGAAAATTGCGCAGTTAGAATTAACTATTGTTTGTTTTATAGCACTTAAATGTTTCATTACGAAAACAAGAGTGTGTGTTGCTCATCTCTGACTAAGTAAGTGAACTGAACAAAGGAGGATGACTGACTGACGATGAATAGTAAGTGACTATTGCGAACGCTCATCTTTGAGAAACAGCAAACAAGGAACTGCTGCGAAATAGCAGAACTTGTCTCTACGTCACAAACATATTTTGCTTACGTTACACCACTACAACTAATACAATACGTTCTGAGTATACTATACGTGTATGTGCTTCTTGGTGAGCGACTGTGAACACAGACAGACCTATTATCCATTGACTACTACTACCTCATCTAAAATTTCCTTTAAAGCATATGACTCATCAACATTTTCAGCTTATCGTGAATATAATATATATCCACCACACTTACTTACACTACCTTACTTGCACTACTACACTGCATGTGCCACCTACTATAATCTTCCAACTAAACTGCGTTTCACAGTCACAAGATATTCCCATCTTCCCATCTATCTACCCCAACTACATCAACTACAACAACGTACCCAACCCAATAGGCCATGGCCGTAGTTTGATTCGCTATACCAAATACAAATCTTTACATATTTCTATGTAGACACTCACTCTATAAAAATCTATCTTGTCTATTTACGTATTCGCCACAATAATAATTTTTTTATTCTGATACAAATATTATGCATATTTATTTAAATTAGTCAATATATATTTTTAAAGCCTTCTTCCTATGAGAGTCAGAGAAAATAATATATAACTTTCCTGCATAATATTTACCAAGATAAACGTACAGGATTCTCTGACTGTGTCTAACGATAAGTGAACCTTCTTTCCTCTGAATTCGGGGCCAACTACAAGACATCACAATAAGTGTGTCGTTGTCTTGTGATTTCCAGGGTCTCCCATCTGGTTCTGGCAACATACCATTTCATGTCTTAATAATATGCACGGGACGCAGTTCGTTCCAAAAGGTCTAACAGTCCATAAACTATGAACTGAAATGAACTGCAAATCCTACACGGTTCGATCAGCTTGTCTCCCCCGTTGTTTTTATTTTTGTAGTCATTTCAACGACTCCTAAATACGACGGGCACTAACTTCCCCATATTCCACAATGCTCTACTTGTCTGCCTTGTAAACTGTACTTCTGCCCAGCCCACTACGATATACATTGCTATATGCCACAATAAGTATAATTCAGTTGCATTCCTGCTATGCACCATTAAAGCCAAACTTCGTGAATACATGATTGGGGACTACCTACTACTGTAGTACCCAATTACTAGAATTATTGCACCCGCTTTTCATAAAAATTTACCTCCACCGAACCAAAGGTCATTCGGAGTTATTATTTTGAGTAAGCCTTATTTACTCGGAGTACAAGACAAGGTAAACCCAACAATAATAGTGTCATTTCCATTCGTTTTATTCTTTATAGTGAAAGAAGCACTTGGCAGAAAATGAGGAGTGAGACGAGGGTCATAGTACCATGTACCATTTTGTTAAGCGACGTAGATGTACTTCTTCGTTCTAGTCAGACTAACACTTTATAGTAGTAACACACGAGCAGTAACTAAGTGAGTCTAATTGTATGATATTTAAATACAAGCCATGTCATTGAAGACATTCGCCTGATTCGTGGCATCTTATCTACGTAAGCACTCTAAGAAAAAGCAAATACATTCATCTGTTATAGGCTGACTTCTTTAGTGTTTAGCTTTAGCAATCACATACTACCTAAAATTTGTGTACAGAAATAACCTCAAAATAAGTCTGTCTGCCTCAACTCATGATCAGTGAGATATTCCCCAATAACCTCAGCTCCCTACCAATGTCTTGTTCCATTATTCTTCTTCTACATTTCAATAGCACAACATACATCCTTTCTATGCAAAACAATCCCATTGTTGTCATTTTTACTATTTAAAACACACTTATTATAGAGATAACCAATTCATAGCATCTATCGAAATGGATATTACATTTTTCGTCTCGATCATATTTAATGCAACTTTACAGACAATACTATTTTTTAACACAAAAAATACATCCACAGTCAAGGATATCTATGATAATGATTCCTTGAAAAATATAACTACATACAGTCATCTCTAAACACCACTAAAAATTTCTAATACTAGTAAAAAAAATTTCATACACCTTCGTTACACAATTAAATTATGAATTATTTACGACCCGCAACAAATATCTGCTTGTTTTATTCTATACTCAAATATACTCTGTTTGTAACGAGCAAATGAAAATTATTTTGAGTGTTAAAAACAGATGTTCTCCGAAAATGAGAATAAAACACAAGAAATATGAATGACGCAAATTTCTTTACAGGCATATTAGTGGAAATGGCACTGTGAACTGTGCATAAAAACTGCCATATCATCTTAAAAGAGCAAGGGATATCATCAATCTCTCTAGCCTGTAACGAGTTGAACGAAAACGTCTTTATGACATGACATGAGACGCAGAAACGCAAAAAATTAATTATGGGATGAACTGAACTACGTCTCCCTTATACAATATAGAGCACCAGCATACAGAAGCAAAGCTTCAGCATCATTTGTTCAGGTGCAGCTTAAATGATATATATACTATTCTACAATACATGTACATAGAGAGTGATAGACATTATACTTATTATTATTATAATATTACTTTTACAATAACTACATACTTTGCCAGCCAACTGCAACCGCGTCAGTATTTTGCATAGAAGCATAGAAGAATGTAAAATTTTAATGAAATAAGTACACAGCCCAACAAAATATATCGTCAGTAGTATACACGCATATACTAATAATATTATGCACCTACTTGGAAATGATACAATACAGAAATAAAAGTAGTAATAAGAAATAAGTAGGTACGCAATTTATACAAACATTTGTCTGCATAATAATGGCAGGGCCGTCTTGCGTTAACACTCAACACGACAACAACTAACTGAAAATACTAGTAGTGTTGGTTAGTAGGTAAGGCAGTCAGTAAATAAAATAACTATAACATTCATGAATACAATAATACGCATAATACTGTAGACAACATAAAAATACGCCGTGATAGCATGTGATACTAGAAACCTAGCCTACCTATCCATAATCCATACCATACTACTACTACCTTTTTCAAGAAGCCCATTAGAATAACAGAATATGCATGCTATGCATAAAATGTGTGGCTGGCACTACTACTGCCGTAGTATTTTCTAAGTCCAAGCATTTATCTCAATACTAACTAAACCCACACAGAACAGCTTTTGGCCTTTGTGTTTGAAAGCTGGACTTGGCTGAGCATACTTTTTAAAGCAATTGAACAAAGAAACCTTGATAATAATTGCTACAGTCAGGAAATGAAAATAGAATGGAAATGTGTTGAGCGTTAACTTCCACTGTAAATAATAGACTGCATTAGGATCTCAGTCATCAGCACTGCTGCTGCTCTTCCTCACTAACCATCAGCTAAAGGATGCCTATAGATCCCTTGCGTATTTCAATAATTAATGAACTTGACGACGGCCTGTTTATTTACTTTTTAAAAACATTTGGCCATTTGTCCCATTAATGTACTTTGGAAGCAATCAAAAATTCATTTTGATCATTTCTCCAAAAAGTACGAATAAAGACGAGGCGATGTATATTAAAATCTTAGCAGAGGAGGACAGTATAAAAATTACATGAAGCGAAAGGTGGATGCTGGAGACGTGAGCACTACATGACATCCTCGATGTCGCTTGGATTGTGGTTAGAGGAGAAGGAGATAAAAAAGTTTTTCTAATACAATTCGTCAGTATAATAATAAATGCTAAACATTAAACACTTTCTAACCACTTACTTTTCAGATACAAATGTCACAACGTTTAAAATTGTTTTTAGGGATGTAGCTGGATGTTTAGTTTTTCGAAGATTTATCTTTTAAATCCGTTAATATATTTAACATCATTAGTAATTACGTTACATTTAAAAAACTACTAATAATATCTGTATTTAACGGCAAGTTATAATAATGATATAAAATTGTAAGAAAATAAACACCCGTAGTATGGTCACATTTTCTATTTCCCAGCATTATGGTTGATTAATCAAATACTAAATTAATATCAACCACAAATTGAATTATTATAATTACTCTAGCTTCCTAACTTGATATCACTCAGTGTACAAAATTTACCACTTTTTAGGCTTTTTTACCATCACAGTGGTAAAAATGCACTTAATGGTAAAAATGCATTTAATGGTAAAAATGGTAAATTTTAGCGATTGATTAGACAGGTTAGTACAGATATACAAGATTTACTAAGATATAAATTTTAAAACTTTATTTTCTATGAAAAATTTGCAATTATCTGATTAATTAATACTATTTACTTGATTGTTCACCGAAAGCTATAAAAAATGAGCTAAAACCAAGATTGCAATTGGTATCGCCAAACTAAAATTGTTATGAAGGCTATTTAATCGTAATTAATTTCTCAATCGGCAAATAAGGGGTTATTAATGCCCACATTGGTTGAATCCAAGTCTGATTGGTGAAAACTTATCAATTTGTAACAACAATCATCAGCTGCTAAGATATTTCATACTTTGGCACCGAATTTTATTCAAAATCTAAGCACGAAATTTAAACAAAACAATTTTTACCATTTTTTACCATTTTTACCACTTACCACTACTTTTTAGATAGTGGTATTTAACGTTAAATACCATTAAAAACCACTTACCACTGGTAAGTGGTAAATGTTATTTTGTACACTGATATCACTATCACTGACCACGTCTACCGTTTCCCACACTAAATACTTATGTAGTATATATAACAGTAAAACGTTATGAGTGGTTTCAGTCCTCTTTCTATTTAGTAATTTAGCATAGTAGACTGGCCATCAGTTATAATACTGACAAAGGATTTTTAGTGCCTATTGAAGTAAGTATAGCTCAATATCAAACTGTGACTTACTACATACGCACAATATTTTAATATTTATATGTTTAAGCCTCTTAATTGAATTCTTGCTTAGATTTTAATTGGCTCAATGACACAATCCACGTGTAGAGAGCGAGAAACACAAAATGGCACATATAATACGCAAAAGTTAATGTTATTACATGTAGGGGAAAAAATTTATATTAATGACAGTAACTGTTAACCTAGTATGAAGTTTGAAAAGTACTAAGTACGAAATTTATTTGATGAAAATTCCTAAAAACATTTTCAATTTTTTGAATATATTTCACTGATTATGATTGTTAGTAACGTTATACAATCCTTCTATCCGTATTTCATATCACTCGACTCGTAACACATTAATACAAGTAGCTATTTATGTGCAACAGCTAATAATAAGATAGCTTACAAACAACTTGTACATAATATTATTATGTAATTCAGGAAAATTAAATTAATGCAATTAAAAAATAAACTTACGGATAACACAAAAGTTTCTTAAATGCTATAAATACGAAGCGGTCTCAATTGCGTTGTTAGACCCGTTTCCAAGGAGGCCAAACCAGGCACGCAGTTAAAACTGAAGACGCTTCGTACTGCTTTGGCGGTCCACCTAATAAAATTATTTTAGATTAGAAACGTTTCATAATTTGTTTTGCTTGATTGAGCTACGAACTTATAAGGCCATGAATTTAATATTATACAATAATTATAGACTGTTGGCTCTAAGTTCTGAGCCACTCAATTATATTGCCTTTACACACGAGACGAAAGCTGCGTAGTAAGCAAAATGGCATGATATCCTTGCTATTTTTATTTACTTGCGACGTTAACTTTGGCGAAATCCATTGAACTTTGCATTTTATCTGTCCTAATACTAATACGCATTAGTAGTTCCTATTTTGCTATCTAAGCTTAACATATTATACAAGTACTTAGTGCATATTGCATATGAAAACTAGAACAGCTCATGTAATGGTAGTATAGGTAATACATTACATGATTGAGATATTGAGAATTGTAAGTATGTACGTTAAATAAGTACTTATGTAATGTGCATGTACGTAGCATAACATCAAAACAGTTTCACATCAGTCGCTTTCGTTACTTTTCTTTACGCATTGTTCATTGCATTTTTTTAAACAGAACAATATTTTTATACGAACTAAAACATTCGCAACTGATAAAGCTAACCACATTAATTTTTGAATACAGCAGTGGCTAGTAATCAAAGACTGTTACCGCTTGGGATTTGGTCAGATTTTCAACATATACACTTCAATCAGACATTAAATTATGAGTAAGTAGGTGGCCTATTAGTAGGCTGATATATTAACATTATTATTCAATCTTGTTCGACAATTTCAAGCTTACGGAGTAATTAGCAAGACAGGAACGTCGAGTAACGCACAAAAAGGATTTATGCTTTTACAAAGCAAGTGTGTCTTACGAATGAGTACAAAAATATACAATAATATTATACTTATTATTACAATTAATTACGATAAGCCTAACTGAAAACTAATGTTACGCCAAATCTATACTAGAAGAGAGATTAGGCGTCTTTGCAAGAAAGAATTATAGAACGGAAAAGTCGGAAAATGTTCAGGTACTAAAAAATACACCTAAAGTTGATTTAATTAATATTGATACAACCTTTTACAACTCGTATTCATTTAATTCATCCCATATAAGCTTACTAGTCGACGACACCCAAGACCAAATATAACTCCAATAGGAGACAGGTAAGCAAAAACAGTCTGTAGTCATAAAAAAGCTGATTGATAAAATATTTCGTTATCATTTTCTACAACGAGCAAATAAAACAACCCAATTTGGTCAAAGGTTTGTGATTGACTTTTCGTTGCGTGTAAACAAGTAAATCTCTCGCCCGAAGGTAACAATATTGTAACATCACACATATCATTACAGACAGGCTCCGTCTATCTATTTATTTCCAACGATCCATCTATAACAAGAATTTCAATATTGTACCTGTGTGTGTGGCAATGGCAGCAAACAAAGGCAATATTCGATATCAAGGAATCAAGGAAAACAATATTCGAACTAAAAAAAGATAACATATATGCACACCAGCTGTTTATACCACGGTTATAATATTCTTTTGTAGAGTCTGTCTGTCAGTCTGTTGCGTACTACATTCCACCCATACACCACTCTCTGTGCATACACAATGATACATACACACAGCGCAGTAATAATGCCAAACCACTTACTAGAGATAATGTGATAATACAATCAACCATATCTAAAACTAAATATATAAAATACACAACAATGCAAAACGAGATACCTTGTCTTGGTTTACAGGTACCTACCTACTTATTTAATTTTGTATTTACAGTCTTGCAGCGGTGGTGGTGTGAATAGTGCATGCTATGGTAATGCGAAAAACTCTTTTGTAATAATGAATTATGTTCAATGTTACATTAAACCAATAATACACCACATTAAAAGTATAATCGCTGTACGATTTAAAGCTAAAACAGTTCCTTACATTACAACACGTCTCACTGCAGGATTTTGTTAAGAGTGCACAGCACCCAACAACACCCTGTAAAGCACAACACTGACTGCATACATTTCTATCACTAATATGTTATGCATACACACCACACAGGCACCTTTGGCTACCCAAAAGCGAACTCATGGATACGGAAGGCGATAAAACTGTTTTGTTAGACCGGAGAGTGATATAACTTAGCTGTCGAAAGTTAATATGAGACAATTTAATGTAAATACCATTTATCGGCATTTTACCCGAAAGGCACCTTGTAACTCATCCGACCAATCATAAATAAAGCGCACTATAAGCTCTCAAATTACGTTTTAAATGTAGAAGTTACAAATTTAGACAATTTAGACCTCATATCGGCATAATTTAATAATATTAAACCGATAAAATACCGCTCAAAGAAAAGTGAATTTTTATGTGAAATTTTTTGGTTTTTGACTTTTGTGATACCAATAGCCCATATATATGCTTAGTCGGCTCTGAAATGATATCGTGGTATACTAATTTAACCTTATAACACTTTTTCGAGCACATTTTAAGTGGATGTCGGGTAATTTCACATTTTATCGTTTATTTTTGACTTAAGATTTCTCTGAAATGGCACGGTTTGGCACTTTTGTTTTAAGTAAGTTTAATCCTCAGATGTTAGGCCTATGCGTTAAAAATGACTTTGGGTTTTCGACAGCTTTCGATTGTTTTTAAAACTCAAGTCAAAATTTCCCATGCAATTTAAATGGGAGACAAAATTTTGGTTTCGGTTACAATGCTTATTACATGGCTACAACTGGTTCAGATGACTAAATAATTCACAGTTAAATCCTTTAACCATCTGTTATTCATTTCATAATAAATATAAGAGTAATACCAAAAGTTTAATTTTTAGTTAAAATTCGTTTTTTGCCTGTTAAGGGTGCTTTTGTGCACACAAGTGAACAAAGAGACAGGTACTTTGCCATAAGTAGTAGCACATTTTCATGAATATACGCCATTGTCAACTCTGCTGAGAATTAACTCATGTAGTGTTATGCTGGCTGAGAGTCCAGCTTTCGTGATCTCCATGCATGGCGCAACGAATGAAATCATTCACAACAACACAGTCAACTCAACACAGCAGCAGCAGAGCAACGTCAGACTCTACGAGAGGGTCGACCACGTAACCATTTCGTTGCATTAGTCAGCCTATTCAAACTTACAGAGCTCATAATTCCTAGGATTTCGTTTAGTCACTTCACTACAATAAACTTTTAACTTACTATACTGCAAGTGCAAATGTACTCAATAACACGGTAAATGGACATCGATATGGGTTCACCTTAGTTAGTAGCTAGTATTTAGTATACGCAGCACTGCCCTTAATAAGCACTTTAAGTACCTCCTAGTACCCATGTAGTGATGTTCAGCAAATAATACAGACTTATTCCCACACCAACCACGATACCAAATAGCTATGCTTAGCGTTTACAAAAACAGAACAAATGTAACAATGATCGTCATCATAAAGCCTGGGTATCAAAGGCAACAACAAACTGCCTATAATATAGATCTTTTGTTTCCATGTATATTGTATCAAAGGCAACAACAAACTGCCTATAATATAGATCTTTTGTTTCCATGTATATTCTGCTTATTCAGAGAGTATCTCTGGAGGAACAATCTGACTGAATCATCACAATAACAACACTCGGGACTTAATTCGTCCTTGAAAATTTATATAATATAGTTAACTAACTAACTTGCCTTTTTGACGATGTTGGGCTTGGCAGCTGATTACGAATTAATTTCAGGGGGGCCGACAAATTATAAGTGAAAATATATACTATATGAGTTTTAAGGAAAAATTTCCTTGCTTTTCTTCGATTCCGGGGAAGACCCCTGGCTGCGGCACTGTGCCGATGCTTAACATAATTTTCAGTGAAAAAATATTTAGAACGATAATTGCAAAGAGGGTATAATATTAAATAAGTAACGGGTTAATCCAATAATGTTTCATTAATTATTTAATCCATCACATCGAATTTATCACTGAAAACTGTTTTGAAAAGCCAGTTTATTTGGTGTTTATAAAAATCTGAATTCGGTCTAAAAAGACAATTGTGAACATTTTCCAGGTAAAATTATACACAGAAAAGCAACAAGACTAAATGCAATTGAAAATTGTAAAGTAAGCATCCTTATAAAGTTAAGTAAAAGACCTTTATTTCTTCTGACGACAACACTTTGTTTGCTTTTCTGTGGTTAAGTTTATCATTTATTAACTAGCTTATTCTGCTTTCCGTTAGTGAGCGAGATTTTGTTAATCGTCATTACGAATGATTAACACGCCAACTACGTATTGACACTAAATACGTATTAGTACATATGTAACTACGTATTACATACATATGTAGGACACTGCACTAGTAAGTTTACGTTAAGTAGTGTAGTAATAAACGTAAATCCATTTCAAAAGCTGGAATCCCAATTTTCAATGTAACAACGTCCATATACGCAAACAGTTTTTAATTTAGTTCATTAATTTATTGTTAAATCAATACTGGAACCTGCTCAAAATTTAGAATTTACTAATCCACCCAAAATAGGAAACATTTAAAAAATGAATGAAGTCATAAGCACAAAGCAGATTTAGACAAAGAAACAGATGATACAGATGTTGAATGTGACTAGTGATGTAGTCTGTTTTAGGTGTATGTTGCAATACTACTAACAACTACATTATAATGAATAAATAATTTTCAATTTCTAAATTAATTAAACAAAAACCATATATATTGTATATGTGATATGTTCATAATGTAAATAACGATATATAATGCTTCTGTAAAGAATTTCTTTAAACTGTGATTTCAAACTCCATGTTCATTAATTAATAATAATCAACATTGATTTTGTTGGAACCTTGGAATATTTATCGTCAGATATTTTTAAAACATTTAATAATCGGACACCACAAGCTCGTGTGACAAAAGAAGTAATAAATCTAGATACTAATGACAAATGAGCTCACAATTAAAATTATTAGTAAATGAACAGTTTTGAAAACAGGAGAAAATGGTACAATGACAATAAGTATTAGGAAACAAAGAATTACCTTGGTGTTGGTGACTGTAAATTGTTAGATGACTAATCCTCTTGATTGTTAAGTTGAAGAATGTAAGTATAGGAAAAACACAAAATAAAAACTATAATTTCTGATTTTCAGAAGCGTAAAATTGAACAATAAACAACACAAAGTAATTATAATATTTTTAACTGGTGCAGCTAACAAAAACACAATCGTAAGGCCACACCAGACGACATCAAAAGCAGAGAACTGTGACAAACTTCACTCCTTGTGTTACTTGGCTTGGCTCCGTATCACTATTGATATTCAGAGTCAGAGAATAAATGAAGAATAACAACTGGGATGAACATTGTTACCACATGCAAGGGAATTGTCTAGAAAGCTATGGCTGAAGGAGTACACTTGTCGTAACCCTAGACCCTAGATGTGGCAGCCACGGCAATCAGAAACGAGTGCGAGTGAAACCAAAATTGGGTACGGACCTACAGCTACGGACGACGTAGTGCACGGTGCACAGCAGAGACTTCTATCCTGCCTGCCAGACGGTATATGTACATGTACACTACATGACTACCATATTATGTATATCATACTTTTACATGTATTTTCTATGATTAGGGAACGTTCACTTTTGACGGTGATATCATTTTGGGTCTCTCTCCCAAGATGCCATAATGTAGAAACGATGTTCCTTGGTTACATATCCCCATAAGGGATGGTCCTAATTAGAAACACAAATGACTCCTCTGTCCAAATGGGATCAAAAAATTAAATCAGAATATCAATCAATGTACCATTAGAATATAATAAATAGTGCGAAAATTTTTGAGTAGGGTCAGAAAATAACGACCTCCAAAATCAAACTTAAGGGAAATCGGTTTCCATTTAGTTTAGCGTTGTTGTCGAGCAAATGTTATGCTGGCCTGTGGGTGATTTGGAAAAGGACATTACAGAAGAATTCGATATGTGATCTGAATTAAGCAATATTAATTAATGACTTTGACTGTTTAAATCGCAATTATTTTATTTACGCTCTGTCGATACTATTTGAAATATGGCGTGTTGTAAAAATTATATAATTATAAAATTTTTATCGATGCTAATATTTCTTTATCACATTTCCCTACCGAAGGACGTATTGAGAAATTTTTTTTAGCAAATATCAAAATAATAAATCAATTTCGCCAAGAGCAATGATTTGTCATTTTTAAGCCATTTTTGACTCATTTTCGTCGAAAAATGCCAAAATTTTCCGCGCTATGCGAGAATATATATATTGAAAATGGCTATATCAAATTTACTCCCCGAAACTCAGTTTTGTATACGTGCTTGTCTCGACCACCATATTATATAATTTTTCATCCCACTCCCTTCAAACCGCAAACGTTATGTAAGAATCTTCCCCAAGGTATAAACGTGGACATTGCTAGGGATGCACTTGTAGTAGTCGTACTTGTACTAGTTAATCAATATAGCATGGGTAGTATAGAATTACAACATTCTATTGCAGTATGGTTATGGTTTACTATAGACTATAGCATGGTAAGGATAGTAGAATAGAGATTAGTACCTATTGCAATATTCAGACGAGTGAGTGGTAGCCAATAGCGAACACGAGACGACGAGAAAAACCTATGTATAACGTAAGCAGGTTATGCTATACCCCACTAGTGACTACTGTGATCTATCTGATCTGTCTGACTATGGCTGATGCTAGGACCAGGGTTGTGGGTCGGGTTTTTTATGGGTTGGGGTTTTTTGGGTTTTTTGGCAAAAAACCCACCCCGCTTCACTTAAAAAACCCTGGGTTTATTGGGTTTTTTACAAAAATACAATAATGTGCACTAAAACCCCATCTAGATAAGCAAAAACATACTAATTTTCTCATATTTCTATTCAAAATTGTAAACAAATATACAATCAGGTGGAAACAAATTGTAGCTTCTACACTTTTACGTGCCAAAAATGCATCGTATTGAGATGACTAAGTTAGCTTTCTTTTAGTTTTAAGTTAGTAAGTTTTAATCGTTGTGAAAGATTACATTGTTGTAGGTATACATACTTAAGCTCAATTTTAATTAACTCCTTACATTTTCAATTCATTGCTGTACTGTTTCACAATTGAAGCTGCAAATTAATGAAGGAATTTCATGAAGTCAATTTAATCAGTAAAATATTATAATGAATAGTTATTCAGTAGTTGTTATCAAAGAGTAATAATAGTATAGATGTTCAAAAAAATTGCATGTTTGCTGTGTTAAAATATGTTAACAATATAAAACTTTTTGTGTTTTAATTTTTGTTTTTTATGCGTAAGTAATAGCTCTTGCAAGATTTACACAGATGTTGTTTATGTCAGCTGTAGTTTTCTTATATGGTATATTATAGGCTTGCATTTATGCCTATAGTTATATAAAAAACCCTTAAACCCAAAAAACCCAAAAAACCCTAAAAAACCCAAAAAACCCGGGGTCATGGGTTTTTTCCTAAAAAACCCGGGTTTTTCGATACCTTGGCTAGGACTGAGTGCTGGCTGACTATACTAGCTGGTTAACCTAGTATATCTATCTTCCTTGTGTCTACCTCGTACTAGGTAGACCACCGCATCGCTATTACATGCAAAATGCAAACATGATCATTGTACAATGATTGTGCCTTTTTCTTTACTTTGCTATAGTTTAGAGGAAGACCACTTTACATGCACTATTGTAATTGTAATACTGATCAATCATATTCATAGCATATTAGCCATTATTGACCATTATTGATAAAATCGTCGAATGTTCGAATGCATTACAATTAGAAAATCGGATAATGTCACTTGCATTTATTCAATTTTATGATTCAAACCTTTGGATAGGAAAAACTAAAAATCAAAATACTTCAAGCTATTTTCAGAAAAAGTATTTTATGTTTAATCTGATGATAAGAAATAGCATCAATCGATTTTCTTATATGATGGTTACACAGTATAGGCCGTTTTACATTATTAATACGAATGAATTTGAGTATCATACTAAGCGCTTCTCGCGACTACAGTTTTAGTAGAATATTTAGAACGGAATCCTAATCGTGGTCCTAATCATTGTCTCTTTTATACCCTGGTAGAATAGAAATTGGAAAAAAGCCTTTATTGGCTTTACCCTTAAATTTTTAGCAAGATTCCAGAGATAATTATAATTATAGTATTAGCTAATTAGCATATCTGTATGTGAGTAATGTAAGTGTGGCAGAATGTAACAATACCTACAGCATTTAACATAAGCAGTAAGTCATACAATACAATGCAATAGGGTTTATTCCATTCTATCCAGGGCAGTAGCCAGAAAAACATTTCGGAGGGGGCGACAAATTTTAAATGGAAAATATACCATTTTCGCAAATTTCTTTCTGTTCTTCGATTTTGGGGGCGGGCCTCATCCCCCATGGCTGCGGCCCTGATTGCGTCTCAATAACCCCCCTCAGTAAAATGTTTATGTTTGATCCTGGCCCATCTCTAAATGACAGAAAGGCACTTTAACGTTGCTCTTTATTTTATAAAAGATTTGTATGTCATAGTCATAATAATATGCAATGTACTATCGATAAATCCATTTGGTATCTTATGGTTAGTGAAGTGCGCAGTGTTAAATAAATGCATGTGAAATGCCTTTTTTGATTTTATGACGGTCATGGATCGGAGTATAATTGCCGTGGAAAACGTAAGGCATTTTGTCCGGCCATGATTATGTGGAGTAGAATGCTTACAGTACAGAGTACAGTAGGGTCTCTAATCTCTAATGGCAATGGCAACAGCAGTGGCCATTTTATGTCCTCAATAAGAGATGTAGTTTGATTGGACTTACCTATACAATTGAAGAAAAATTTATAGGTAAATAACATTCCTCTAAGTCAATCAAGAGGCTCATCGGACGAGTCGAGTGCCTTTTCTGAACAAACCAGGCTTTTATGCCTTCAGGACGAATACCTTTGAGCGAGAAAAACTCCCAGCTATGGGAATGGTTTTCGGATATTTAAATATTCTCTCAAATAGTGCATATATTTTAGTGTCAACTTTTGAAGATCTAGACTTTCAACACTTCAACAAATTAATTTGACCATGGTTTTGACCGTTTGACATGAGTTTAAAAATTCATATTATCTAACTACACTACATGACTATTTAGCGTTGATGTTGATATAATATATGATGACCTTAGCTTCGCTATTTCTCCTATGTGGGGTCAGAGACTACGAATACATATATTTAATCATATTTTTAACTGTTGCTATTATTGAGTTTATAAAAGCTTTAGAGTTATATGTAACTATTAGTGCTCAACATGAACATTAAATCATTCTTTTGTATTTTGTGTATTATAATAAATTGTAACAATTGCTTACACATCATACTTAATTATTATTACTTTATCGAAGGCCTAATAGCTAAACTATCAAATCAATTAAAACAACAATTAATAATTGTCTACCATTGGGATAACATTTATATCTCTAGCTGGCTGTATTATGGTTCCGATGCCACCGTCATCTCTTTGTATTCGAAAGACAATGGATCATATGCTGCAATACAAAGGCTTAACTTCAGCGCAAACTTCGAGTGAGCAAATCAACGTGGGAGGTCCATTGTAATGCAACATATGATCCATTGTCTTTCGAATACAAAGAGATGACTGTGGCAACGGAATCATAATACAATAAGCCGTTCTAATTAAGTAGCACCAAAATGAAAGATTTGTTAACCTGGAAATGACAACTACTTAACTTAGACTTAATTGAAGATTATGGACATTTTTATTCGGTTTCATCAGAATCGTTATCTATTGGTTCCATCTCTTGCTCCTGTTCCTCTTGTAATTCCTCATCTTCCTCCTCAACTTCTTCATATTCGGTCTCGTCTTCCTCTTCTTCGAAATCCTCCTGTTCTTCGTCAACAGTGTCCAGTTGATTGTCTGGTGCAGTATCAGATAGGGAATCTTGTTGCTGTTTCTTTCGGTTTCTCTGCTCTTCGGCTGTTGCATTGGCTACAATCCTAGCTTGTCTCGTTTCCATTAAGAATATCTGTTGCTTTAAAATTGGTACACTTTCATCAAGATATTTGATATAATCTTTGTAATAATCCCTTTCCTCCAGAAGAAGGTCCTGGGACGGAGACGGAGTTAACACGTCATTTTGTTCAGAAAGTGCTTCTTGCGATTGTCTCTTATTTATCCAATAAGACAATTTCCATTGCGGTTGTTGTTTAACTCTATTTCTTTCAGAAGTGGACCTCCCTTCTCGGTACTGCAATGTTCACAAAAAATGAATAGTTTATTAAATTAATAATGCCACAGTTACAATGTCAGTTACTTCGGTGCCAATGATATTTCTTTATTATTCAGCATGCATGAGAACAAGTATATAAGTGCATATAGTATAGTAGAGTACATAATATAGGATATCTACAATTGGGGTATTCAGAAACCTGGAAGTATTGTAAAAGACAGGATGAAACAAGGGAGAAAGCATGCTGAAGCAAATTGATCATAAGATTTTGCTCCAAGTTTTCTATGATAATTTGATAATGCATGTTATGAAGGTGGAAAGCGGAAAGGGAAAGTGTGGAACCGTCTTTCATGAAACCTAAGGAATTTGACTAGTTAATATATTTAAAATAATATATCGCTTGAAAATGCATATTGTATTCACCTTAAGAAGCTTTTCAGCATTGGCCTTCAGTTCTTCGACCCTTGCAGACTGCTTACGCAGTCTCTCTTGTAGAACTTTGTGTTTTGTGATGCGGTCCATTATTGACGGATCTGATACCAGTTTTTCAAAGGGCATTTTCTTTGTGACACTTCCAGCTACACTTCTTAGAAAACCTTGTGTTCGCGTTTGCTCTCCGTCCATTTTCATCAGAGCTTTCTCCGTCCACAAAATTTGGTTTTCTAATGTCGCGTATTTGCTTAACTTTATTTTAAATAAATTTTCCTTCCGTTTTGATTCGTCGAGTTTTCTTTCCAGTTCATTTTTTTGCCTCTCTAGATCCCACACTTTTTTCTTGTAACTTGCAACTTCCTTGTTATGCACAACACCTCGGATAAATTTTTGAGATCCATTCTTTTTATGTAAAATGTCAGGCAACTCCGAGTCTCTCTTGTCAATCTTTTCAGCAAGCTTGTCATGCAGAATTCTATTGCGGCACATGAGATTGTAAACTGCTTTCCCATGCTCTTTCGTCGTTTGTAGTTCCACTTCCGTTTTTCGCTTATGCTTTTCCAAGGAGATCATCTCACGCTGAAGTTTTTCTAACTGTTCCCTTAATTTTGCCATTTGACATCTTAGGTAACTATTCTCATTCTTAAGGGTTCTCACTTCTGAAAATAAAGGATTTTTATTTGATTGCGCAATTGTCAATAATTTTTAACTATATACAAGTAAGAGAAGAATCATAAGGTAGATAAATTACATGCTACCATTTATATTACAGATTGTAAATTTACCAGATTTTGTTCCAGAAACATCAACTTCTTTTACATTCAACTCTTCCTTCCAATGTTTGATCTGTCTATTTAACTCTTCTATCTTATTCATGGCATAGGTAGACTTTTCCTCACCATCGTCTATTTGTTTCTCTCTAATTCGCAGTTTGTGAAAGATGTCATCATGGGCCTTTCTTTTTTGTTCCATGGCATAAAGCATATCTTCCAATTCTTGTTTTTGCTTTATGAGACGATCCTCTTGCGACTTCCCTACTTGCAGAAGCTGCCCTATACTTTCGCAAAGAGTTATATTAGCAGTTGTTTGAACACGTCTTTCCACGTCTACTTGGCTTAGCTTTTTTATAAAATTCCATTTCTCTTTGGTGAGAGCGTCTGCTTTGTCGACTATCCTAGCCTTTTCACTTTCTTTTATGGTAACATCATGTAGGAGAAGCTTTCTATCTCTTTCCAGAGACCCTAATTTAAATTTCAAAGCTGAAATTTCTCGCTGACAACGGATCTTCTCGTATCTTTCATCACGCAGAACTTTCATCGTTTTTTCTTGGAGATTTTCATTTGAAACCAGCTTCTTTTTCATTGACTCTTTCTATGAAAAAGGACAATAAAACGTCTCATGATAAAAGGGCTGCCAAAATCCATACAATAATTATAATCCTATTACTATATACTAAAACATTACTTATCATGGAATAGATATATGCATAGCCAACCTCATAATTTTGTTGTGTAAGTTTTTTCTCTAAATTCTTTGTCTTCTTAATTAACTTTTCATTTTCTTTAGTCCTCATTTCGATTTCCTCTTTTTGAAGTGTCATTCTTTCTTTTTGCTTCGTCACGAATCGCGATCTGATGCGATTTTCCAAAAGGGATTTTTCCAAGTGAACCATGTGGTCGTCATACTGTTTTTCTATAGTTGACAACTTGCTCATCCAAAATTCTTCTAAAGGGTCAATGCTTTTCTTCTGGCCGAAAACCATGAAATTGGCAAGGTGTGCTACACTTTTAATACTTCGTGATTGTTCAGAAGGAGTTGGTATAATTTGGGAATCCATTTTTGAAGGTATTGAAACCACTACTTAACACTTGAAGAAAGAATAATTTAGAATTTTATAGATCAATTTATATAGTGACCAGGCCCAAATCGTGTTTGATATGATCTCAACCTTTTGTTTTGACTGCAAATTTGTTACCTTGAAAAAGCAATAGTGTTACTTTGTTACTTAGATTTAAAGAATTTAAAGATGGATAATTCTGGAATTGGTGCAGTTTGGGTGAACGGCATTTTCAATAATATTTGAAAAATTATGTGATACATTTGGGCCTAATAATTGCAGATGAAAAGTATATATTACTGTACGGATGGCGTATCGATCAAACTGAAAGTTGTGAGATGGAAATGGCAGTGGGTAGAAAAAGGTAGATGAGGCATGTTTTGTTTCTATGTAAAAATTGTTAAGCAGAACGTCTTATGGTTACACTACCCATGTTGTTATATACAAATACAATTAATCTATGCTAATAGTAATAATGCATGGCTCTACTTATTATGTAACTCATTATAAAAAATCTAATGGAATTAGCAAATGAAAATATGAAAACAAACAATTATACCTAGTCTGTATTTTAACTCCAGGAGTATTAAAAAAGATTTTGCATTTTTATATAGTAATTTTACTCTTTATTCCAACAACAACATTGAACAAGAATATAAGTAGAGTTGGTAGCTTCCACAGGAATGCTTTCATAATCAGTACTGGTTCATGGAATGAAGATAGAAAGTAACACAAACCCAATTCATTTATAATAGGAGTGAATCAAAAAGGTTCACTACTTAGACAACCTTAAACAAATTGGTATTATTTAGTGCTAACTTTTTAAGCCTTGATAACTTCTTTCACAGCTTTTACAATGGCCTTAGAGTCGATGCCATACTTCTCCAAAAGTACATTTGGTGGTCCAGAACGGGGCAGCTCTCGTACAGCCAATTTTTTCACTAGAATGTTTGGTTCTAATGCAACCGCATCCAGCACGGCATCTCCAAGTCCACCTGCATCACAATTCCAATTCAAATTATTAAATTCCGTAGTCCAGCAGCTAGATAGACGAGGAATAAAGAAAAAGTACCTTCAGGGTAATGATCTTCGACAGTGACGATCCTACCGCCACAGGCTTTGGCATTCTCAATGACAGCGGCTGCATCCAATGGCTTGATAGTAAACGGATCTAAAACTCGAACGTGAACACCCGCCTTGGCCAGTTCGTCAGCGGCCTTAAGGCCCTCGTACAGAGTTACTCCGGCTCCAATCACAAGAACTTGGTCAGCATCATTCCGACGCACGACGTTAGCCTTTCCAATTTGGAAGACGTGATCGTTTTCATAGATGACGGCTGTATTAGGTCGAGAAGTCCTAATGAAGCAAATTCCTTTCGTGTTCGCTGCAATTTCCACGGCATTCTCGGCACTTACGGCGTCCGAGGGATAAAACACAGTGGCTCCTGAAAAATTATTATTATTATTCTATTATTATTATTTTATTATTAAGTATTTATTTTTATTAGATATCATATTTAGCATATTTAGATATCTTCAATCAGACTCTGAATAGATAACAGTATTTGTAACATCAGTTATTAATGAAGTACTATAAAAACGTCCTTACCGGGAATGCTCCTAAACATGCCGATATCCTCCAGAGCCATTTGAGATGGACCATCTTCTCCAATGCTAACTCCAGCATGAGATCCAGCACAATTGATATTGGCTTGAGATATAGCTCCCATTCTCAGCTGTAAAGATTATGTTTCATTGGTACTTCCGTTTTCAATGAGGAATACTTATGAAAAAAATGAGTGGCTATAAACATATCAAGTTGAAAATTACTTGATCGAATCCTCTGGTGAAGAAACAAGCAAATGTAGAGCAAAATGCAACAGTTCTGTCGCGACAAGATATTCCAATTGCAACTCCAATTAAATTCTGCTCAGCAATAAAGCATTCAATGTACTGATTCGGTGTGGTCTAAAAACATAGAAATAAATCGCTGATAAATATCCACATATAAACGACTGACAAATTACTATTGGAAGATTGGAACTGATTCAGTGTAATTTATAATTAGCAAAAATATTGGCAACCTTTAAAACTTTATCTGAGAAAGTAGAGTTTTTAGTGTCTCCGTCCAGAGCAATTACTCGCGGATTATTGGCAGCAAGTTTTTGAAGAGCTGTCCCATAAGCCATCCTAGTAGCCACAGATTCTCCTAACTAGTAGTCAAAAATCATTTTAAATTACTTCCATGAAAAGGAAATTCATACACAAATTAAACAGTAGTAAATAAATTTGTTTTTGCTTACTTTGTAGGACGGGCGTTCAGACAACTTCAGATTGGTTAAATTAGTTGGCTCAACTTCGACTACCGGTTTCGAAGGCATTAGCTGGTTCGGGCCATTGTTCACGATCAGAGCTTTTAAGTGCTATCATATTACAAAAATTGTTATTAGAAATTGCAATTTAATAAAGCATGGAAAAATTGTTGACAGTAGCTAAACTGACTATTAGATTATAATTCTCGATATTATCAATTATTCCTAGGTATTACTGACGCTTACGTGTTTGTTATTAAAAAGTTCAACAGCTATCCACAAAGCCAAAACTAACTGTTGCAGTGCTGATTATAAGTTAAGCAATTAAAACTTTTACATGTAAGTCTACTAAAACTTAAAATTAGAACATAGGCAAACTTATAGAGTTGAGACTTGAGACTCTGATAGTGGAAAGATTAGAAAAACTAAGTAATGCATTACTCATCATTATAATGATAAAGACTTGCTTACCTCAACCACACGGCTTGATTCAGTTCCTAATGGTTTTCCATGCCAATTGAGTTCATCTTCGATTTGAGGAAATCCTTTGCCCTTGAATGTTTTGGCAATAATTGCAGTAGGAGAGCCCTTCGTCTCAGAAGCCTCATAGAAAGCCTACACATTTGAAAGAGTCTTATTGAGTACTTTACTTAAGGTAGGAGGAGTTGAGTAAAAATTGTCTATAAATGTGAATGTGTCAATACTTTGCAGAGCTCTTCTACGTCGTGACCATCGACGACAATGGCATTGAATCCAAATGCACTCAAACGCTTTCTGTAAGTGTCCATGTCATGCTGCAGAAGAGTAGGATCTGATTGTCCAAGACGATTAACATCGAAAATAGCACAAAGATTGTCGAGTTTGTAATGACCAGCAAAATTGAGAGCTTCCCAGACAGATCCTTCCGCACTCTCTCCGTCGCCCATGAGACAGAATACTCTGCCAAAGTTAAATTGCATTAGTCTAGTGGCTACATTAATTATAAAAAATAGTATTTTTAATGTACACTGCCTGTATCGACAGATTTATTCCGTACCTATAAGGAGCTTTATCAATATGTTTTCCAACGTAAGCCATGCCAGCGGCAACACTCATTCCTTGACCCAAAGAGCCAGACGCAATATCCACGAAGTTCAATCTTGGAGTAGGATGCCCTTCCAAATCGCTATCAATTTTTCTTAAATTGAGCAAGTCCTTAGTAGGGAACAAGCCAGCCTCTGCCCATGCTAATAATTCAGAATAATTCCATCAGTCTCAGAACTCATGATAAGAAAACATGATAATGTGTCCTATTAACACAATATTTGACTATCTGATGAGTCGTAACAAAAAGGATATAAATAAGCTTTCATTTCTGGTCGGTTAGTCGTATGCAAAGCCATTAAGAGTGATGAGACGGAGTCGATATTTAGGTACCTGCATAAAGAATCGGGGCAGCATGGCCTTTGGACAAAATGAATCTGTCGTTGGAAGCATCCTTTGGAGCCGAGACTTTATATCTCATCGTTTGAAAGAAGAGAACAGCCATGATTTCAGCCATAGACGCACATGACGTAGGATGTCTGAAACCAACAAATGTAATAGTCAGACCAAACAACAAAGCCATTAAATTTTTTATTATTGCTGAGACTGCACAACCGCTAGCCATTGTTAGAAGACTGTATGCATGCATGAAGAGATGGCAAATGATGATTCATGATAATATCATCAAGACTTCTGCCTAATGCACTACTTGCTTGCCAATTTTTGCGGTAGCGGAACATTTTACAAGTAGAACGAATTCAATTCTAATATTCTTGATAGAACGTCGATCTCTGCTCATTTCGCAATTTGTGTTTTGTATTTGTAAATATTTGTGAATTGTTTCGCTTACCCAGATTTTCCGGCATCGGTTGACAGAATAGAGTGGATTCTCAATTTATTGGCAATGTCACGGAGTTCTTGAATGGCTTTAGATTCGGGTTTATGGTAGTTGGCCATGATTTTGCTCATCCTTTGGTTGCAGAAACGTTTTCCAAGTAAACGGATTTCCTGAAGAGGATTTAGAAACAAAAAATGATCAGCCGGTGACGTGTTCAAGGAGGAATTTGAAGCCGGGTGTTTGTTGCTGTGGAGTCAGTCAGTCAGTCTTCTCGTTCCTATTCTGCCGGAGTGCAGTGCCGAAGTGCCGAGTGGGTGAGCCGAACTGAGTTTTGAACGGCTAACAAGTGCATGTGAAGATGATTTGGGGGCCGAGTTTTGGCCGGTGCATTGTGCGCATAGATCCTTGGAGCTTTGCTTGCATTGCATTTGCCTACTATATGCTTCTTTGGCCTTGGCTTCTCGACTCGTCAGAATTGCCTTGAATGCTCTGGCTGGATACTGGATAGGAGACCACTGAGTGATTTTCTCCTCTTAGGAAAATTTCAACACAAATATCCATCCAGTTAGTGAACGTAATCTTGCCTCTTCCTCTCAAGCATACCATCATCATCCCATCACATCATCTATTAACTTCCAGAATGCTACACTTACACTATTATTAAGTTGTATTAGCTTGTACTGGTGATAGGTAGCATGTTTTTTCTGACTGACTTGTCCTGGAGACCATAGACTCCTATGTCTATAATAATTGCTGTCTGGAAATCCTACTTTATCGTTAGGTACGAAAACCTTTCCTTCACCACTCACCACTCTCTAACTAATACTATACTCCTAAATAATACACTACTAACTGCACAAAATTATTTTTCACCACTTGAATATCAGCGATTGGGTTTTATGGATAGTTAAAACAGGCAGAGCTTGGCCGACTACACGACTCCACTGAAACGCATTTAAACTAGTTGCTCCGCTTAACTTAAAATGTAACCTACTCACATTGACTATATAATATGTTTTATTAATAAGTATCTAGATAATGTCACCCAATTATTGCCGTAAAACTCCTACTACCAGCCCCATGCTATAATTTTTTTCTTTCAATACTACCAACTTATATTAGCCTTTGGTCTCGGACCATTTTGTTGTAACTTATACAGTATGTCATATTATATATGTCATATTATATATTCCAACCCATTTTTTTGGTAATTACATCTTTATGGTTTTTAGTAGCCATTGGCTCTTCAAATTCAACCCTCTTCTGTGGGACATGTAGTAACAAAGTAACGACACAAATCCTATATACCAGTAAATAAAATTATTCAAAAGGGAATTGGACTAATTTTGCTATTTATCATGCTCTTTGACCGCAATCAAGCTCAAATGGGGTATCGGAAATGTTCATACATGCATCCGTTCTACGTAATTTTTGGGGCATCTGCAGGTAAGGCCATTTTTTATCCTAATAAATAAGTACACTTTTTTGGTTACAAGAAGAAAGTATATATAAAAAACATTATTGGTCAAGGAGGCATTTCCATTTGTAAGTAACACTCAAATAGTCGACTTAAAATCCAACATAAGCCTATGTTGGAAAAAGGACGACTGAAAGGTTTCGGGCAGATTTATATAAGTCTGCCTGAAACCTTTCAGTCGCGGGGCCCTAGGCGCATAGGCAGTTGCCTGGTTTGCCCAATTTGATAGGGCAGGCTCTGATTATATTTTTGATAGCCATAAATACATAACATGTGTTTCATTATTTGTGTGTGTTGATTTTCTAAAATTAAGGATATTGGTTTCATACTGGGTCGTTTTTAATATGATATGGAGGGAGCTACTCAGGATGTCAGGATTATTGAAAACATGTATAATTTCGCATGTTTTCGTAAATATTAAATACGCCAAAACGAAATAATTTCATAAGATTAAGAGGAATTGTGCATCATCTGTACTATTTTAAGGACATGGATTGGTTACAGATTTATATGGCATTTCGAGCTAATTCGAATAATACATCCGTAATAGCGTTTGACGGCTTTTTTATTTATTTGTGTATACTGCAGGCAAACGTGTTTGCTAGTTGCCTTAGATTTTGGGAATTGCCTCAGATGAATTCGGATTCGACCACTAATTAGATGGGGCTTACTCATAGTTTGGATATATATGCCCTAATATTTAAATAGGAGAGGGTATTTAAGACGTTACAACTGTGTTTATAACACAGTGGTCTAAATATAGACAGATGGAAATTTTAGCATTTGAAAACAACTAACGATGTGCGTCACACTGTGGTTTTTAAACCCCAGGAGTGGTCTGCGGGCAACATTGTATTTAATATCCTAACCGCAAAGTCGTTTTTGATTATACGTCCACCACTTGTTCGCAGTCTTTATCTACTTTTCCTGCCTCACTCGGTTCTCGTTCGTCATATACATACTTGACATTGACAACATGATGGTTTCTGCTTTTATCTCTTGTTTGTTTTATGTACCAACGTGAACTCACTTGAATTACATGAGCTAAAAAACTGGCCACCACTTAACCCCAGTGCCCTCAGTGTGTTTTGACTGCGCATATAGATAAATAGCACGGGTGAACCAATGGAGTAGTTACGGTATAAGCATGTTTTTTCAAGAATATTGTAGCTCGGACCATCTTTTATGACATTTGCTAACCATGTTATGACATATGACTCAGACATTGGCAGAGTTGTGTTTAGAAGCTGGCAATATTATTACGGTTGACATCGTTCAATTATCATTTCAGTAGTCGAGTGTGGCATTTATTAATAAATCTAGTACGTTGTGAATTTGAGTTAAGACAGTGTGGTTATTGAATTCGATATGGAAATCTACAAGTTTCAAGGAGTAAATACCCAAGCACATAATTCAACAAGAGTTCTTCCGTGGTGATAATAAGATTGCATTCAGAGATTATTCTGGAACTCAATATAAACTCCATCACTGTTACTCAGCGTATCCGTTGATTCATAGTTGTATATGCAGTTATTGCTTAGTGAAATGCAATTAAATAATTAATTGCGCTCCAAAGTATTTAATAAATAACTATTTACAAAGTAATCAATATTATCACTAGGACGCGCACAAGCAAAACAATTGAAACAAAGGCAGGTGTAATAAACTACACTTGCTAACTTGTTGCTCAGTTCCCAACTGAAATATTTCTTTTAAATAATTTGTGTCGTGGTTGAGTTGACTGGAACAATCGTATTACCTTCCGGAAGCAGTGTTTCTGTTGGACAATATCCCGACACAACCCGAATTCTTATATTACCAATTGATTATGTTGTAGTATTTATGGAGCCCAATACATACATGTTCCCGACTTCTACAGTCGTGTAAGGAGGAATAATTTCATAGGAGGAGTGTCCCCGTGGAGCAAGGCTTTTATTTTTGTTGCAGAATTTACTGCATATTGTTATTCTTTAAGCTTCGCATAATATGAGAAAGCATCGCGGATTTGCAAACTAGCAAAGCAAGTCCCAACTTACACTTGCGTACACAGAAGAATAAAATGAATTAAGATGTCAGTATCCTGATAAAAGAGAGCTACACCCGGATGGTATTAAATTTAACTAGGTATTAAGTTTAAATTATGTACTCTTCCAGTAGTCTTTTTCCTACATAAGTAAATACATACAATACACATATACCACTCCACATAAACATATTAGCCTGTCCACATGCACAGACTACACTTTTCGATGCTTCAATGTGAAAGTAGGTAACATACTTTCTACTTATTATTGCGTATTACTTTTAACATCTTCTCACTATTTTTCCAAGTTCAGTAATGAGTAGTCCATAAATTTTAATTACTAATTGTCCATATCAACTTTCTGTACAACTTTCCAACTCAATAGCTATTTTAAAGGTTTTATCCAGCTCCCTCAAAAACTTTGTACATACACATCTATATAGTTCCCTGAAGTTTTTATGAATATATTGATCTCAATGGAAGATATTTTTGTCTGTGACTATTAAGGTCATAAGCTTAATCAGAAAGTGGAATCTGTTTCTTTTGTCTGTCGGCTCTGATCAACTGCCAACGTCAAGAATTTTGTTCTACAAAAGTACGAGTACTGCCATACAATGAAATCACAAATAAGTAAGTACTTGGATCGATCTCATGCTCAATTTAAACCAGATAAAATAGTACCTTATTAAAGATACTCGTCCTGTTATAATGTCTCGTCTCCGTATAAATTCAAACGAAATGAGTTTTAAACATTTCAATTTAACTGACTTCAACGGCTTATCTATGCAATCGAGTGAATATATTATAGTGTTCCATTTAATCTGTTCCTATACTACTAGAGCTTAAGTGCGACGTATATTCTGTTATGGAATCTGTTACGTCTTAAGCATTAAAAATCTTTAGACTTTATTTTCTGTATCGCCTTATGACAAACTACTATTATAGGTAGTAGTATTTCTAATTCTACTTCGTAGTGCATTCCACGTTTTAATTGAAAATGGTCGCATTATTCTTCAGAAAGTACTTTTAAATCGAATACAATGCTAATGCGTACAATGGCAGTCAAAAAAATCCCAAATCATTTAGTAAAACCTGGAATTTCAATTTTTATGGAAGTTTTATCAACCTTACGAACTGGATTGTTTATAATTATTATAGGTAGGAAGATTGAATTATTATTGATTCGAAACTGAGTGGGTGAGGGTGAGGGTGAGGGTGAGCAGTCTACAAAAATATTCTGCTTGAATTGGAATTTGATTAAGGACGGTATCTAGCGGAAATTGAGATTTTAAGTGATTTTGTGACGCTACTATGCTATTCTGAAGTGGAGGGGAAGAAGATAGAAAAACAGGGGAAGGCATACATGGAAATGTATTCTGCCACACCGTCCGTTGTTTTTACATAGTGACAGTCATAGATTAGAATTTATTGCTTTGTTTGCTGACTGACTGACTGCCTCCGCTCCCTGGAAGACAGTCAGATACAGATGAGTATTGACAGGTTGCAAGTTGCAACAATCTTAATGCATTGAGTCGTGCGCGCAACGAAGATATGGCACTAAATTTTTCATTGGTAAATAATTGGTCACCTCTCCACCTCCTCGATCAAAGGAAAGTGAGAAGTCTCCATGGCAAGCCTGGCTGGGTGCACTCCACAGTCGTCCTCGGACATTTATGCTAACTGTTGATTGTTGTTTGCGGAAGATCAGTATCAATAACTAATTATTGTGTATTTTCTTGATTGAAAGTTACCAACATTTCCTACAGTTAACAGCCATCGCAACTGTAGAATCTTCATCTGTGAAATTCATTTTCATCGGATAAATTTAGGTAGCGGCTTCTCGTTCCCGTTGCCTCAAGTTCAGCCACTTAATCTATTACCGTAATACATTCCCCAGTGTGCTTCTAGTGTACGTACTTAATCTATTATCCGAATATGTTAACTGCCCCTGTTTTACTATTTTTGCCTCTTTTCTGACATAACCGAAAAATAATCTTTTTAATTGTTAATGCCCAACAAGAAACTTGTTAATTTTTTGTTGCAGTAAGGTCATAAAAGAGGCTAAAATAGTAACGAAAAGCAACGGGGACAATAGTCAACGGATGGAGCAATATATTAAGGCAAAAGGCTAAGTGACTGAACTTGAGGAGGCAACTAGAAACGGCAGCTTAAATAAAGCCTTTGCTTCATCCATCTGTGAAACTGCAGAATTTCCATTTCTATCTCTGGGAGAATCATCTACATTCTGCATACAGGTAGGTAGACGACATTTTGCACTTTGACAGTTTGATAATATGTATCAGCAAGCCAATATGGAGCAGAACCTTCTATAGAATGAATAAAACATTGTGAAGAGCTTCTGAATCTTCAACACACAGTTTTGCTCATCATTACCTTACTACAGTACAAGAGTGGCTGCATATTATAGTCACTTGAAATATTTCGCTGAAATAAATTGGTGAAGTTTTAGAAATATTTTGCGAAATATCTCACTCCTTATTTGTTGAAAAATGAAATAGGGTACATTGCAATTTATTTCATTAATTTCGCTTGAAATAATAAATTATATAACAGCGCATGCATGTACATGTTGTATTTGTTTCAAAAATTTCATTTTTCAAAAAACACTGAAATACTCTGAATTAATGGCATGTCTGCGTGTATGTCAATGTCATGTACCGTCATCAATTCGTCATACGCATGAACACAAGCATTTATTTCTAGAATCAGTCCAGCCAGGTACATGGTACATTCGTACTTTCCGTACATCCGAGATTTATGTTCTCCACTCCAACATACAACAAAATACGCTGTTATCTCTACTGGTATTAATAGGCGACTGTGTATTACATTGATATTACACGGAGTGAAATAAGATTTGTAAGCAGTCCATATCTTTATACTCCGGTAGATATGACATGCCTGAAGATCACTTTTGATAGGCTGGCATTGTAAAACTTTTTCCATCTTCATTCTTTATGCTACGTTGCTCATCTACCCATTTGATTCCACTTTCATCAACTCTTATTTCCGTTTTGCAATTCAAGTAAAGTGCAAGCAGTTGCCCAGTAGCCTTAGGATATAGTGTAGCGTATGACGAATAATGACACTCAAATATGAGTTTTATGGTGATTAACACAGATAAGAAAGTATCTATATATTATGGCGTACCTACATACTTCCATTTGTTAAATTTGTACATCTGAGGTTTTGAAAGCTCATCCAGTATGAGCTATTAAATATTACATGTGCGGATAAAAACATTATTAATGCCAAAAAGAAGAATTGAGACTTGAGGCAGAAATCATATTCTTAAGCTTAATTGTGTAATGTGTAGGCACGCGGCATGCAAACTATGGACAGTATGGTAGCATGGAGCAATTTGTCGGATAAGAAAAATAATATTTCTTACAAGGCCTTGATTCCTTACAGCGGAATGGAGGAAAACATAGCCCTTACTGTCAACTTGCTTTTTGAGAAAACAAATTTTTTTTTTGGATTTCGGGGGAGGGAGCATTTGCCCTCCAGAGCCCCCCTTAACCCCATCCTTGCTAACTGTTACCTGCTTACTTTAAATTAGTAATCTGTTCCGTGAAAATGAAATTTGGTGATTAATATTTAAATAGCTGAAATATTTTTCTTTAATAAATACTTTAATAAATAAGAATCATAAGATGAAACTATCAACCTAGTCCTTAGTCATTAGCGGTTGCATGCAATGTTTGTGGAGCGAAGGTAATAGTACCTTTCAAAAATGACCCAAATATTTCTCGGAAATAGATAAATTTTTTGAAATATTTCGCAAAATTATTCAATGCTCCTACTCTCCTTGAAAAATGAAATTGAAACTAGTTATAAGGACGGGGAATTATTTAAAATTATTGTGGAATTATTATATAATGATACCAAACCAAATTCAACATTATTTAACCGAACAATGAAACTTTTTCTACAGTTCCTGTTTAAAGTTTTTTCATCAGCTGTAGGTGACTTCATTGACTTATTTACGCACATAATGATATAATATTATATAATCATATACTATATAGTTGGTTACATGAATCCTGTTATTTTACTTTAAAAAATCCTATTATTTTAAATACCCCTTTTATTTTAAATAACCCAGGTGCTTTAAATAGCCCTGGTATTTTAAATAGCCCAGGTATTTTAAATAGCCCAGGTATTTTAAATAACCCAGGTATTTTAAATAACCCAGGTGTTTTAAATAACCCAGGTATTTTAAATAACCCAGGTATTTTAAATAAATCAGGTATTTTAAATAAATCAGATATTTTAAACAGCCCAGGTGTTTTAAATAGCCCAGGTATTTTTAAATAACCGAGCTATCACTACTACAGTATAATCGTGTTGTTCGAGTCGCGCAGTGAAAAATTCCGAAGGTCGCTATGTTTGTTTATATCATCGTGTGTTAATCTTTGCCGCTTTGATAACGCTGCTAAGCTGAACACAATCTTAAACCTAACCTAAATGTGGCAAATCTCAACAAATCCATATAATTCATAACAAAGCAGTTCATGCATTCTGTATGCAAATATTTCCAGCTTTCAGTGCGTTTAAGGTTTATATTATTTCATGTGCAGGAAAATTTAAAATTTGGCTATTTAAATTGAAATTTTGATATTATGATAATTTTCAATTCGTAAGTATCGTACGGGCCTTATGCTTAATTGAAAAAACTAAAAATGTTGTAATTTGTGCCAGAATACACGCTAGCTTTATCATAACAGGACCTAGATCCTGTGACCCGCTAGCGTTAAGTAACTCAGTTATTTCAAAGCACTCACAATTTTAATTTGCCCAATTATTTTATTTGAAACCATCAACGATATCCTTATTTTTTAGTTGTATTCTTTCATTCATCCTAAACCCGCAATTTTTGTTAAATTGTACTAGTTTTAGTAGCGTTGCCATTATTATAGTGATAAATGAAATAAATAGGGTACATGGCATTTATTTCAAAAATTTCAATACATTGTACTTAAAATAAATTAACTGCGCATGCGTATATGCGTATATACGTTGTGTTTATTTCAAATATTTCATTCATTTCAGTTATTTCAAATATTTCATTCATTTCAGTTATTTCAAATATTTCATTCATTTCAGTTATTTCAAATATTTCATTCATTTCAGTTATTTCAAATATTTCATTCATTTCAGTTATTTCAAATATTTCATTCATTTCAGTTATTTCAAATATTTCATTCATTTCAGTTATTTCAAATATTTCATTCATTTCAGTTATTTCAAATATTTCATTCATTTCAGTTATTTCAAATATTTCATTTATTTCATGCATTTACTTCATTTATTTCATTTATTTCATTTATTTCATTTATTTCATTTATTTCATTTATTTCATTTATTTCATTTATTTCATTTATTTCATTTATTTCATTTATTTCATTTATTTCATTTATTTCATTTATTTCATTTATTTCATTTATTTCATTTATTTCATTTATTTCATTTATTTCATTTATTTCATTTATTTCATTTATTTCATTTATTTCATTTATTTCATTTATTTCAAATGTATAAATGACATGAATAATATCATCATAAATCATCTATAAATCAAAACTCATTAGAAATTTCAAATGTTTCTGAGCCAAAAGTCCGAAATGTTCACCTTCCGCCACTTTTTGGAAATTTTGAAAGCTTTTTGTAAATAAATACGGATTATACTGTAATCCTAAGTAATACACACACAAAGTGTATGTATGTTCAAGTTACCCCACTATTAACCACCTTTAAGTCGTTTAAGTACTCATCGCATGAGAACCAAGTTCATGAGTCATGTAGTTTAGAAACTTTGTCATGGTGGTTATTCATTTGTTCATCATCTTTTTGTAGCTCAGTTGTACATATTATTGTTAAAAGCTGTGTTTACAATTAAATGAATTGGAGAATGCAAAACACTTTACCCAATGGATTCAATGGTCATGCATTCAGTTTAACTTCTCCATTCCAATCGAAATAGTAGGTCATGTCTCAAATTCATAGGATACGTAATACAAAAGCTATTTAAATTTTACCCATTTATTGCCATTATTCACGGCGAAGGCACTCTCTTTATCTCTATCCCATCAATGAATAAATTTATACATGCTATTTTATTAGCCAATTTAAATTATTTATGTGGAAAAATAATGTCTTATAATATAATGATTTCCTTATAAACGTTAGAAGTTAAAACAAATAAAACTACACTGATTCATCCGCCAACCCAGATGCTTAAAAACCTTATTACTTCAAATGTTTCTAATACTCAAATTTCTTAAATTAAATTAAACACTGGGTTTCATACTGCTAGCCATTTTAACATTGCAGATTGCAGGACAAGGTTAAAAATGGAAAGATCGTGTAGGCATAGGAATAATATTGAGAAGCTTTTAGCAATCACTTAACGTTTGCCATGGATGAGGGGGTAGATAATTGGGAAGTGTTAAAATGTGATCTTATCTCAAGTGCTACTATTTTGTATTTCAAATTCTTAATACTGCCATCCTTCAAAATCAGGGTTTCCCATGTTAATTAAGCATGTCCACTCAAATCATTAGCAGCTATATAATCGAAATCAAAGTCTAGGATTTGCTTTGGGAATGTATGCGAATCGGTACTAGTACAACTAGCGCTAAAAAGACATCGTATCGTGAATAGTAGTGCAGAGAAGTAGAACTAGTAGAAAAGAGCATAATATTATGATCATCTAGCCATTTCAATTTTGTTCATGCAAAATACAAATACATTGTCCTCTTCAATCAGCAATGTGTAGAAACTCGCAATAAATTATCAGCCATTATCATTTCTGACTTATCTAATGCAAATAAAAAATTTTTCTTGATTGGTTGAACATGATGAGTATAGAGGGATTTGGGCTGTCAGGATGTCGTTATCAGCATGTGTAGGGTACAATGGTGATAGCAGTTACAGTCACAAAGGGAATAACTGACGAGATAAGCATTGATTTGGATACAATTAATTTTCATAATACATTATATCGAGTAGATACCTACAGTTGGAAATATTTTTCCTTTTGCTTCAACGACTCTATCTTGACAGCATTTTATGGTTTATAAAGAAAAGAAACTTTGGATAATGAAAAGAAAACATCTGCATACGGCATTTTTGCCTAATCGTTTGCTTTCCGAACATTTTTGTCAAGCAATATTGTTGTACAAAATTGAGTGATTAGATATAGGTATTCGTCTTCAGTGCGCACGAAACAATCAGTAACTTTTCCAAAAGTAACAGAAAACGGTAAAATAGTTAAATTATATTTTGCAGAGCCAAACGTCATATAAAAATTATTTTCAATTTGGCATCATAACATGCAGGCAGCTAATTCAACTACAGTATGGTAAAAAGCTCTGTTTATAATATGCATATTATTACTATGCATACGCAATCGGCATTCCAGCATTCTCCATCGACTGTGTTGGATTCTGAATCTGTGTCTAGTTGACCGTTGCATCAGTCGCGTGGCAACGTGGTTTGTTCAGTGGAAAATTCGTTCGTGCTTTTGTTATTTGCTGTTAGTCATCAGTCATCACCATCAGTGATCGGCATTTGTTCTACTAAACTACTAAATAATAATAATAAGATAAACATTGTGCGCACATAAAGAATGAACGACACGAGTGTCTTTCACAGTAAGTAGAACTTGATCCGCCAATCTTGTGTCGCTTTATTTATCGATTATTAAAGCCGTTAGTTTGTTACATTTAATAGAGATTTCCCACAATTGGTGGTCGGTCACCAAATTAACAAGAATAGGTATTGAAATGACTCCAATACCTGTCTTTAACTTGGAATTGTGGGAAACGTGTATTTCTTTATGATACCGACATTTGGTTGGCTGAATTTAGACAGCGGCAACGAAGTACCGCTGTCACCGCTGTTGCCGTTGGGAGGTATCGGGGGTTAGCGACAATAGCATAACAGCGGCATCAGTGGCAACAGCTGCCACACAGCTACAACCACTAGCGGCAACACGGACCAGCGGCAACAGAGACACCCTAATCCCTTTTGTCATCTGTTGCTACTGTTGCCGCCAAACATATAGGTAGTGCACTGCTGCTCAGAGCTCAATGCTCTAAGACAAGAGCAACACAGCGACATGAATGGATTAGAGTTTATTCGAATTATTTCGAATAATTCGAATAAATTCGAAATAAATTCGATTATTGATTTGTGTAAAAATTGGAGTTGATTATTCAATCGGTAAATAACGGCAATAAGGCGATAATAAGCCCTATTTAGTTGTCTCCATCTTTGGAAAATGAACTAAATTAAGTTAAACAGTCAATTAGTTATCAACAATCTCCAACTGCCAAACTATTTTAGAACCGAATTTATTCTAAATTCTGTCACAAAATGTGAATTAAATTATTTCTACTATTTATACCATTTAGCACTAATTTTTAGGAATGATATTTAATGTTAAATAACATTCCTAAAAACGTGTACAAAATACCATTTACTACTTACCAGTTACCACTGGTAATTTTGTACACTGGTCATAGTCATGAAGCTCATTAGATTGGCAAAAAGATTCTCTACAAATATGTTGGAAGGGCGTGATAAAGCAGGGCAGCAGCCAGAAACAAATTTCGGGAGGGGCACCGAGAAAAAATATGCTAATTTTTCAAGAAAAGCGCAAAAATTTCAACGATTTTTTGCGATTTTAGACAAAAATTTCTTTATTCTTCTCGATTTCGGGGGGGGGGGGGCACGTGCACCGGTGCCCCCCTCGCTGCGGCCTTGTTATAAAGTGATAATCAAGGTGAATTGAATGTTTCCATGGCTATGGGGTATTTTTCCTCGGGGGTAAGGGGACGACGTGCTCCAGAAAACTGGTTTCCGCCAACCACTTTCCCCCGGTATTTTGATTCGGAAAACTGGTTGCAGGAATAAAAATCAGTTTTCTGGAAAGATTTATATTTGTTTGAATTTGGGGTGGAGGTTTTGAATTTAATAGAATTCGGAAATCGCACTAATGTGGCGGGTGCCCAAACTACTGTGCTATGATGTTTAATATAGATGTATTGTATGATCAACATCAAATGAAAGTACGTACATTGTGCAGCCCTATGCCAATTTTGATTTTAAGACTAATAAAATATTACGTAATGATTAATATGTTGATGACATGTACGCATATATATTGCCTAGATGTATTTTCTAACACATTGCAATATATTGTTCTGTTTTAGCCTAAGCTAGCTGGTAGGATATTTATTTGGCTCCCTAAAATGGAGGCCACCAAGCCACCCAATATTCTTGAAATCGTATTTTTATTTGTATTTTCGCCACTGGCAACTGGCTTAATGTACCATATTTATCGTATTTTACCACTGATTGTTTACTCTATTTTTTCATTTATTTTCTTGCAAAGTAAATAAATCTCTTGGGTAGACGTTATTGCATAGCTATAGTTGATGCTTTTAATAAAATACCCACGACAATTTTTGCAGAACTAATCCTGGAAGGAAAAGACATTGAAAACCAATTTTTTCCTATTTTACCCGGCACCCCCAAAATGTCTTGCTAATATGATTTTTGTCAACCAGCCGACTAAAATAGCCATTGGTTAAAATTGTTAAATCCGTGAGTCAAATAAAGGATCGTTTTCTAGGTTCAAGGAGCCACATTTAGCAATTTCAGCCACTGCCCAATACCGATTTTATCCTGCTAAAAAGCTTTGTAACCAACCGGCTAGCCATTATAGCCAACTAAAATAGCTGACTAAACATGCCGACTACTGAACAATGCTGTTTTATTCAATCGTTCAAAGGTACCAAGCCACCGACGCGGATCAAAAATGTAGGAAATTAATTGATGCGTGTTATTAATTTGTGATCATTTAGACAAACCGGAAATGGGGAAGGCCGTCAGAGAAAATATCATGTATTTAAGATTGGGAAACGTAACGAGATCACCAAAAAAGTCTGTCAATTCTAGTCCTGAAATAGAAGTTCCTCGGACGATTGCTAACAAGAAGACTAAAAAGATGTGTTCAAATTGCGAAAAAATTATTATGGAAACAATAAGCTACTTGTACATTGATGGGCAGAATTACTTCATCCCTGTGATCCTTGGTTACGTTTTTGACAAAAGAGTGAGAGATCCAAAGAACGGCTTCCCTCCGGACACAGTGAAACTGTGCGAGAGATGTTCCACTTATTTAAAAGGCATATATAGAAATTTGAACAGATTTCTTGCCGCTGGTCATCCGGACTCACCCCTTGCCAAAATTTTCATTAATGAGGTTGTTTCCAAAGCAACGTTTAACACCAGAGAAGTGTTTCCGCCTGAACCGGGTAATATTTTATAATTTTAACCATAAGTTTGTGATTGAAATTCCTCTCCTTCAGACTACAATTTAAAAGTGATCCATAAAAGATGCTGTCTTGTCAATTGGGTCGCCTGTGTGTCACAATTTTTATATTCTTTACACGTACTTAAAACTTAAAATACGCCAAACATTTAATAAATATGTAGAAAGACGTTGCTTGGATATTTTATTATTTGGTCTAATTTAAAATTGAAATACATTTTAAAGACTCCACATCACAGTTTACTTCCGAACTAGAACACACTTTTCTGCCTTTCGTGCCTATCTAACCGTTTATTAATAAATAATACAAAAATGTTTTTGTACATATAAAAATATTTGAGATATAAGTATATTTACGTAAATGTCTGATATCTGTAATCGTGTTAATGTCTATGTACCAAAGTACTAGGCTACCAGAACTGCTATTGAACTTCGAACATTTCGGTTGAATTTCAAAATATGGTTACCCTTAGTGGCAAGATGTCGAGTGTGCCGTAAATGCTGCATGCCGTAAATTGAATTTACGACATTCGGTATTTGGCGGCATGCCGTAAACGCCGTAAACTATTTTTTTTTGTTTTTAGCTGTTTTTATGTATAAATTGATGTGGGAAGTGAGAAATAACACGCTAAAAGTGCTTTTATACACAAATATTGTGTATTAACATCATTATGCTACTTATAGTGGCCGAAAAGCCTTGAAAAGTGAAAACTCATTTTATAACTTATAGGAGTTGTCATTTACTATAAAATAATCAAAATTATATTATTTGTACTTCAATTTAGTTGATATTACATTTACCATTGAACTGTCTATGCCGTGTATTATGTATTTTACTGCATTTGCGGCATGCGGCATCTGAAAATTATTTACGGCATGCCGGCTTATACTCTGCTTAATGGTAACCCAGAGTGTAATTTCTATGTAATGAGAATTGTATAATAAGTACTGCTTTATCAAGAATCAAGACTGTGGTTATAATGTAGAGATAAATCGACGGAATTTATCGCTAATATTACATTAGTTTGAACTCCATTCCGGGTTAGCCATTTTCGAAATTCAATACCAGTACTAAGCTACGATATCTAGTCTGATATAAAAGTGTGCGACAACAATAAATTCCTAGTTTTACTTTTTTAGATGTAAAAATCAATTGTATTTATATTAAAATTAAAAAAGTCCTTTTGAGATACTTTTTTTGAATTTAAATTATGTTTAAAAATATTTTGTACCGTTAATCAATTTTTGGCACATTTACAATTTTATGTATTCGGTACTTATTAAGCCCATAATCTTATTTTAATCATCCACGGCCACTAATGTAAGAATATAGTTGGGTAGGTCTAGGTACATATTTTATAGTTTCAAATAGATAAATATCTGTGCCTTGGTAATAGAAGTTACTATTGTTGACCTGGTAGCTGGTTAAATTAAAAGTATTTAGCGGTATATGAAATGACAAAAATTACCAAAACGATTATATTAATATATTAATATTTTGCTTGCAGTGTCTGATGAATATTTGAAATTAGTTCAACACCAAAATGGAAATGGAACGGACGAGGATAATGAAGAGGATATCGAAGAAGATAATGTCGAGGAAAATGTATTTGATATGAATGGCTGTGATTTGGGGGGACAGGAAATGAATTTGGAGGAACAAATGAATATAGAGGAGCATGTAGATGTCAACGGAGGTAATCTGGACGAAAATGTAGAGGTCAACGAAGGTAATGTTGATGAAAATGTTGATAAAAACGGAGGTAATGTTGACGGACATTTTAATGCCAACGGAGGTAATGCCGAAGAAGATTTAATTGATGTAGAAGATGAAGAAGGTGACGGGGAAGACGAGGAGGAGGGAGAGGAAGATGATTACGAGGAAGATGAAGAGGGTGACGAGGAAGATGAAGAGGGTGACGAGGAAGATGAAGAGGGTGACGAGGATGATGAAGAGGGAGACGAGGAAGATGAATTGGAGGATGAGGAAGATGAATTGGAGGACGAGGAAGATGGAGAGGATGACGAGGAAGATGAAGAGGGTGACGAGAATGATGAAGCGGGTGAAGAAGAAGATGATGAAGTCATGGTAATTGGGGAGGTGAACAATAGGCAAGAAGGAGGCGAGGAACGTGACGAGGGCGATGAAGAGGAAGGTGAAGAAGAAGAGGCCGACGAAGACTTTACTTGTTCGTATTGTAAAGGGAAGTTTGTCCAAAGGGATGTTGCAATGGAACATTGTCGAATTTGCTATAAAAATAGAAAGCTGTGGTGTGAAGTGTGTCACAAATACTGTCAATCAATGAGCCTACTCGGCGAACACATGTCCATCTTACACCCAGGCTATGTGCCTGAACCAAAACCGAAGCAACAAAGAACCATTCCAAACCCTAACCTTCCAGGACCCTCTCCGAACCTGCAACTTGAAGGGCCATCTCCGCAACCCCAAGAACCATCCCCGCAACCTCAAGGACCATCTTCGCAACCTCAAGGACCATCACAGCAGCCTCAAGGACCATCTCCACAGCCTCAAGGACCACCTCCGCAGCCTCAAGGACCATCTCCGCAACCTCAAGGACCATCTCTGCAACCTCAAGGATCATCTCCGCAACCTCAAGGACCATCTCCGCAACCTCAAGGACCATCTCCGCAACATCGAGAACCATCTCCGCCACCTCGAGGACCATCTCCGCAACCTCAAGGCCCATCACCGAAAACGCAACCTCAAGGAACAATTCCCATAGCAAACCTTCAAGAAACAATTAATACAACAAACCTTCAAGGAATAACTCCAACAGCGACTCGTAAAGGAATCGTTCCCTTTGCTAAACTTAAAGGATTAATTTCCCCAGGGAGCATTCAAAAAATATTTTCCTCAGCGAACCGTCAAGAAAAAATTCCAAAACCCAGTCATCAAGGAATAATTCCCAAGGTTAACCGTCAAAGAATAATTCCCCCAGAGAGCCTTCAAGAAATAATTCCCACAGCTAACGTTCAAGGAATAATTCCCACAGCGACCGTTCAAGGTATAATTCCCACAGCGACCGTTCAAGGAATAATTTCCATTGCGAATTCTCAAGGTGAAATTCCCAAAGCAAACCCTCAAGGAAAAATTTCCAAAGCAAACCCTCAAGGAAGAATTTCCACAGCGAACCCTCAAGGAAAAATTTCAAATTTTAATCATCAAGAACAATTTGCAAGACAAAACCTTCTAATACCCGTTCCACGACCAAGCCCTCGAAAACGACAGTCCGGGGTCGATAGCGATTGCGAGATATTGGAAATTGTTATTTACAATGATGAGAGTCGCAGTTCAAGTGAAGGTTACACCTCTCCTGAAGGGTCAACTTACGATGCTCCTATTGCTGGAACCTTCAAAAATCAAAGTTCGTCGAAACCGGTCTCTGAGAATAAAAAAGTGATGCACGATAAGGCAGTGTCAGAGACTGAGCCAATCACCATCAGCGATGGGGATGATATGGAAGTGAATGAAGCATCTCAAGACATGGACCAGGAAGTGTCTGACTCTCCTCCTATTTTGGACAAGTTTGACATTGTAAGAGAGCGCTGTGAACGACGGGAGGCAGAAGAGAGAGAGAACAAGCGGAATGGATATTTAACGAATGATAAAAATGGGGTCATGCCAAAAGCCAAAATTAGTGAGAACAAAGTACATACGATTTAAATGACTCCTGTACTTATTTAATACAACACAACTCAGAGAATTTCCTAAAATGTACTACATTTTTATTCATTTCAGGTTCAGGTTAATAAAAGTGCGAAAACCAGGAAACGAAGGCGAAAGACGAGATCTACTAATGCCAAAATGTCGAAATCTCAGGGGAAAGTAAAATCTACCGGCTCAAAGACTTCACAGAGAGGACACCAGTCAAACTCAAAGAGCATTGGAAATGCTGGATCTGGAAACTCCAAAGAGTTGAAATCTCAAAAGGCAAAAAAGTCCTATCGTTTAAAAACTGTCATCAAATCGAGATTGACCAAAAAGAATAAAAGAAAGAGAGCTGTAAGCCTCGGCGAAAATTATTATTATTGACAATATATTGTACTGTGAGGATAGATACCTTGATTAATTGTCACGTTGTTTTATCACGTTGTAGAGGAAAAGCAGAGGCTATGATTCTGACTTCGAATTCAACTTATCCCTCAAAGGCAATGGCGAGTCGTTGGCAGCTCGAGATCGTGAACGTCGCAATCGTGGAACTCCTAAGTATACTTATGATGACGACGAAGACTCAGAATAATGAATTTATTATGAATGTCCCTGCAGTATTAAAAGCTATGGTTACATAAGTACTTATAAATGTTGAAAAATTTATCTGTATAAGTAATATGGAAGTTTTATTTGAACAGCTCCTTTCGATTTGTTTTACTATCTATGCTACTAACATATCATATATTTTGATTTAATTGTGTCTATTAATTCTCTGATTTACCAACACCTCTCTAATGGATTTACTTGTTAAGAAGTGATTTTCTATTAATTCTTTGATTCACCAACACCTCCCTAATTGATTTACTGGTTAAGAAGTGATTTTCTATTAATTCTCTGATTTACCCACACCCCCTAATGGATTTACTTGTTAAGAAGTGATTTTCTATTAATTCTCTGATTTACCAACACCTCCCTAATTGATTTACTGGTTAAGAAGTGATTTTCTATTAATTCTCTGATTTACCAACACCTCTCTAATAGATTTACTTGTTAAGAAGTGATTTTCTATTAATTCTCTGATTTACCAACACCTCCCTAATTGATTTACTGGTTAAGAAGTGATTTTCTATTAGCTGTCTGATTTTCCCACACCCCCTAATTGATTTACTGGTTAAGAAGTGATTTTCTATCAATTCTCTGATTTACCAACACCTCTCTAATTGATTTACTTTTTAAGTATATGGTGATTTTCTATTAAATTCTCTGGTTTACCAACGCCTCCCTAATTGATATGGTTAAGAAGTGATTTTCTATTAACTGTTTGATTTACCCACACTCCCTAATTGATTTACTGGTTAAGAAGTGATTTTCTATCAATTCTGTGGTATAACAATACCGATGTAATTGATTTGAAAGAACTAATGAAGTATCTTAATATGTAGTGATTTTTTTATCATTAATTGTGTGATAAAACAGTACATGCTCTCTTATTGATTTGCTGTGTGTTGAATGTATCATTTAATTGTGGGATATAATAGCATTTTTCATCTAGATTTGAAGGTGAAATATTTTGTGTATCATGTGGATGTTTTGAGTTTAACATTGCTTAAATATTGTTAAATACTGTTTTGTACTTTGTTTTGTAGTTACCCTAAGATCATTTGACGAACAACCGAAAGTACAAAATGCCTTTCTTATGTACATAGTGAGTAGTGTGTTGTGTAATGTTACTTAGTCTATTTAGTTTAGTTTAGCGTAAAATTAATTTTTGAACCGATAATGAATGAACTTGAACTTTACTTTACTTGAATGAATCAACCGCAGCCATAAAATATTTTTGTAAGTCAACCGATGTTGCAGCAAGAGCTCATCTGACTGGAGACATTATATTCACATAGTACACAATACTTGTACTAACATTAACGGCAAATAAACTGCAGTGGCTTTGTTGGTTATTTTATGTAATTCTATTGTCGTTCCGCCATAGAGTAAAGACGAGTTTTGTGCAATTCTATACAAGCAGAGCCATAGATGTTGTGATTCTTTGTTTTTTAATTAACTGCATTACTTCGTTATATCCTACTAATGAATAATTACAATGACGGGCATGTACGTTTTGCAGTTAAGTATTTACCTGCTTGCTGATTAATGCACAAATGACACACGTACTATCTTCAATTAGAGCTTATACAAGATAATGCTCTATTTCAATGATAGACTGTTAGTCGACTTACTTTATTGCCACAAAGTTTCAGCAAGGAGGTAACACACAAACGTTTTGCATTGAGGTTTGTAATTTCGCATTACAAACCTACAAGTTGTAATGGTTGATAACTTATACTAATTTATTCTAGTTCCATTCATTAAGGCACTTAACATTTGCATATTGAGGCTCAGTCTAAAGGATCTCAGCTACTTAGGTACATTACACGTAAAAATTTAAGTTATAAAATAAACTTTTCTATTTGTGGTTATTGCGTCGGTGAGAACAAGACCACCTCTCTAAGGAAGGATTTTAGGTTAGCGAGTACTAGACTAGGCTAAGCTCGAAATCAGAATTGTCTCAGTTTGTGCAAATGTAACATTGTCTGCTCACTGCTCATCCCCATTGCTGTATTATTGTACCGTATACAGCAACTTAGTGAAGCTGTCACTCCGGTGAGTGCATTTACAAAGTTTCATTAGAGCACAATTAATGTATAAAGTTCCTTATGTCATTAAGCTTGAAAAGTTGTTAGCTATGGGAGTTTTGCTCACGTCATGTCAATCCGTTAAGTTCCTTCCATTATGTCTATACTCTCTGCGCATTTGTAATGAGATCACCAGGATAAAAATATATTTGCGCAAAGAAATCTGTCAATGGACGACTCTCACACTATACAAACTAACCTTATTTTATGTATTGATTGACCCAAATCATCTACTTTTATATTATTTCCGGAAATAAGGCTCTAAATTACAGTCGTTCACCATTAGGCACCATTTAACAGAAACATTCATTACGTTACCTAATTACCCAGTCCTATCGACAAACAATATCTTCTACTTCTTTGTTGACGGATTAAATATAGCATGGTCTCAGGTTTAAAACACAATATTGAATAGCAAACTGCAATTTGTCAACTTCAACCAAATTCCTATAAGGCAATTGTTTCAATTTTGCACTTTTGATTATGGAAATAGCGTTTCTATATCCGTTCGTGAAAATAATCGAAAATATTATTCAACTAACACACATAAACGTCAATTTGGATATACTATTATATGAAAGTGTCAAACTTTCATTCAACACTAATCAGTGGATTTGGGTATCAAATTTTTTCAAATTCATCTAAATCTGTCAAGAGTTATTCAATATAGACCGATAAAGGGATTTAACAGAATAGAATAATGATTAGAATAATAACGTTTAGAATAAAGATTGAAACTCATAAAAACAATTAGTACACTCCTGTATCCTTAAAATTTCACACCATTTCACAATTTAGCTGCAAAAATATAAACTATGTTATGTATTAGATTTTATACTAATAGCAGGAATTATTATATTGAGCGATGGGCACCACCACACGTAGTTGATATCAGCTTTTAATGATTTTGCATGTTGTCATTCCCATTAGGGCGTTTTGGTTTGTCAAGCCAGATATCCATCTCTGAGGCTTACCTATATAAGTGATTTATACTGATGAGCATGCATCAACCCATTTCCAATGTAATTACAATTTTTGTAACTGCATGACCGTATCGAATAGGATACAGAATGGTAAGGTCATCAAAAGCTACTGTTGTCTAAAATTAGTGTGTCTATTGCTAAAATAAAAGGGCTTATGATACATCACAAAAACTTGCGAAAAATATAACCCACTTCTACACATATTCTACAACACAATAACACCGATATACATTTCAATATAACGATATATGTCGATATATTTTTTTATAATTTGTGCGAATATACTTTTTTAAATTCATCATGTATGTTTTATTTCCTTAAACTGTCGAGTTTGCTTCAAAAATTGTGATTCAAAATTAACAACTTAGTATACCGAATTGTGTACCTTTCTCAACAGGGAAGCCTTTCATTTCAGAGAGATATCTATAGACAGTTCTACAAAATATAACTTGAAGAAAACTATTTCATAATTCATACTGTGGATATTTTTATCTTTGTGGCCCAATTATAAATGCTGTAGATATTATCTCTGAAATAATTATTTGCATAACGTTGATAACTCTTCATTGATGTTTCCAATACATATGATAATGCATTTATTGTTCGTTTAGACGGATGTTATCTTAGCGATGTGGAGTTAAATATTTGTCTACCAGGTATATGCGTGCAAGAAAAAGTTAAATCATGTTAAAGAAGCAACAATACATATGACAGATAAAGTTTTCTGGCGAAGGGAGATATGTATGTTGCTTGTTTTTCCATTCTAAAATATATAATATAACATACAATTGGGACATACTAAACATCAACCTTTAGTGCGATAGGAATTGCTTTGGTGATCTATTAAATTGATTACATCTAAAGAATTAAGAAACTGGTGAAAATTACTGCGAGAATAGTTACCTTGGATATTTGGTGACACAATGAAGGTCTTTTGGTCGCATAGGGAAATAGGAGATCTACTTAGTTAGTGCTGAATGGAAGATTCATCTCATCCATGTTCAGTATCTCATGCTTTCAATAGTAGCTCATTAGGTATGTTTTTATATCGCTATGTACCAACATTTGCTATAGCCATCATCACTCTCTCCACTGCTGAAACTACCAAAGTTTATGTTTACACATTTGTGGTCTAGAATTGTGCATCTATGGAGAGTGACTTGCAAATGCATTTAGGATGCCTCCTCCATCAAAACTGATGAACCCAACTCACTTAGGAGAGGAATGACTACATCATCAGCAAAAATATAGCAAAGCATAATTTTATCATGTAGGTATGTATATAATAAATGTATTCTAAAGGAAATATAATTCGTTGGCACATGGTTTGCAATTTAGAGCTTTAAAACCAAAATCCAAATTAGAAGAGCATTTTCAGTCTATTACGTAAGTTGACGTTGACCCAAAGCCTTGTTTCACTTTAGGATAAATGGACGCTTTTCTTAAAGGTAGTAAGATAATAATTTATAAATGAGGTGTTTAACTAACAGGAGACTGAAATTCATCTTTTATACTAAGCAAGTTGAGAAGTAGGAAAATGGGTGCACTCCTTATTTAGTAGATTTATCCAACGCAGTCTACACTACAGCACAGACAACAATTCCTCAAAAACCAGATTTTACTGCCCCGATCCAAACCTGAAACCCATAAGTAGATTGTTTGAGTCGAAAGGCAGTGTTAGCAATCTTATACCCTAGGTATCCGAAAATTTCAAAGTTGTCAGCAACTGCCTCTAGCACCAAAACAATGACTTCAGTTATAATGACATTTACTTTGAGATTTGTATCAGAGAATCATGTAACTTATAATATTCCTCATTCCCCCTACGTGCCCACACAATAAACAACTCATTTGCGGAGAAACTTTTCATGAATCGAACGAAATAAAAATCGGCAAACATAAATTATGAAATTAGAAGTAGAGAATTTTCTGAAATAATTTCCGGGTATCTTGTTGATTGTGATTTTTCTGGCTTAAATGCATTCAACCTGCATTTAATGTTTGGTTATATAGCCACACTGACAGCAAGTGTGTTATACTTTTACATCCGTCTGATCTATCACAGATATTTAACGGATAATGTTTATTTTATCGGCATGGGAATAAGCAAATATTTAATAAATTGACAAAAGAATCGACTCCTTTCTTGTTGCAACAACAGAAAAATTTGGTCAGTGCTTAACTTAGCCCTGGTTAATGGTAACAATGCAATGATATGAAAGCCTATTCATCTAAAGTATTATTTGAATGTGGGAATCTTTCTGTGGCAAAAATGCTGAAACTTTCTAGTCATGGTGACCAATCTGTAGTTTATATTATTGCGATGCGCTGAGTTTCTCCCGAGGAGAATATGTACCTATGAATTCTGTACGGAATTTTGCACATCACTATACGCCGAAGAATATCATGAATTAGCATTATTATGTGTGATGCTCCTCTGCTAATAAAATCGTTCTTGCAACGGAAATTACGATGGGTAGGCAGCGATGCATTACTTCGGTAGCAGTCTAATAAAACTCCATGCACTAGTAAATAGTATAGCATCTGAGAAGCATAAATATAGAGAATGCTAACTTAATATTATTATCTAGTTTAAATCCAATAGTGAGTTGTAGTTCATGATTCATGACATTCGCCATAACGCAGAGTAGTCTTCGTAGGTACCTCTGCCTGCCAGTTTTGGGGTAGCAGAGGAAGGTAAAAGATCTCACCTTACAACTCCTGTATGTAGTAATCAAGGCATTGTTCGATGTAAGTAGATACAGGACAGAAAAATGTTTCATTGTTACACAAAGTATCTGAATGAGTTGACAATGAATTCTCAATAGTCTCAACTTATCTCATCACCAGTGCAGTGCGAAATAATGTGCATTGTGCATTACTTTATCTATAGCCCTGCATGTCTAATGGATATAATTATATATATTCTGCTCCTCCTGACTACAAGGAATTACACTTTGCTGTAGTTTAGTAGTAATTGTGTAACCTATGTACTTAGCCACCACTAAATGTAGGTACATTTTATGCAGTCGTTGCCACACGAGGCATGTAATATTATCTACTTTGTTTCTTTTTTTAAGAACGCGTCTGCACAGTATAAGGTGACTCAAGCCTACCTTACATACACTGTAGTACATATTATAATTGTAGTTTAGTTTAAATTAGGTGTCGTTCTTTTGTCTTTAACTCGACTGTGTGAACTCGACCTACCTTTTCATTTACCTTCCTTAAATACCTGTTAGGATTTACGATTACATTTTTTGTTAGTGTACATGCACATTGACTCCACAGACAGACAGCAGTACCCTTTGCATAACAACTCATTGTCAGTCAGTGTGTTCAGAGTCGGCCGAGGAAATATTTTGCTACCATTCATTATTAATTTTGAAATGTTCCACATAGTGCTAAGCTACTGAGCTACTATTTAGCCGGACTATGAAATTTTATTATTGCCGTCGTATCCTAAATCCTAAATAATAGCTAGCATAATGTGATGTTTCGTAGCAGCACGGTGCACTATAAATTGCAGAAATTGTGTGTCTACTCTCTGCTGTCGTGATTCTCGGCATGATCGGTGATCTCGTGTAGGTATATGGTGACTAGTGTTTGCTAAAGTGTCTCTTCTTGTCAGAAATCAGATAGACTTTATTAATCCATGTCAGCTCCGAATACTAGACACAACTGGAAGAAAACATAGACAAGAAATTTCGACGTCTTTCACTTCGCTAATTTACTTTTCCATCTGCCTTGTCGCTTCGGTGAAATATAGCAGACCTATAGAATTCTCGAGGAGTTTTCTGCAATATTTGCTCACACAGCACTCTATGCTACATAATACCCAAAGGCCAGGAAGATTTACGGCAATGAGTTCCACATCTGACAGTATCCGAGAGCTACTCCCATTGCTGCTCCTTTTCATAGTAAGCTTTATTGAATTCTATTCGGTCAGTGTAGCAATTTGACTATTTTTGTTATTTGACCCGGCAGACGCCAACCGTCCAACTCCCATATAGTATATAAACATTCATAAATAATATGCATTTTCAAAATTAGATTGTGTACACGCTACTTTTTATGTAAATAATGTAGTCCTTCAAGGAAGAAAAGCGAAACAGGCTTTCGCAGTTGTGCCATTTTGCCATCCTTTTGACCAATTATTACACATTTGTCATTTGACCCAGCCAGGCTAGAGAAACAGATGTTCTGCTGGAACAACACTATTCTGTTTAATTGTGAAATTGTGAGTCTGGCTGTCTGGTTCTGTGGTACGTATATTATCCGAGTAGTGAACTTTCCAGACCAATTCTAGTAGATTTCCAATTCCCCAAAGCCGTATCGTCGTATTTTGGAAAATGATCTTATGCAATGGAATTCCATGTGGAACGATAGTCTACTATACCAGTTTTATGTACCATAGAACAGCTAATTAACAGGTTTCTCACTACAGCCGTCTCTTGTTGCAGAATGTCTATTAAGTGTATTTCCTTCTGCTTCACTGGCTATTACTTTAGTCTACCTACAGACAGGCGTTTTGTTAAAGCCAAGACAAAAGACCGAATCTATGAGTCCAATCATGTACAAAAGGATTCTCTAACCTTTCATACTGTGTTTATATATTAACAATTTTCTTCACCATGCCCTCTAATACAGATGCGAAAGATTCTATACAGTGCACATGAAAATAATAATTAGCGAAATTTTGTAGCATTTCAGGTCGGCAGTGTCACTTGAGACATCTCTTCTCCGAGAAATGAAAGCTGAATGTAACAAAGATGGAATTACCGTAAAGTTATGGTTCCGACAGCCCTTTAACGGTGTTGCTTATTCCTATGGTAATTTTATTATATAAGTACACATTCCATGCATTTTTCTTCCCCTCTTCCTTGCCAAGGTAGATAGTCTCATGTATTACTCCGTTGTCCTAAATACTAATTACCTATACAACATTATTGTTCCACATACCTACCATACTTTCAGTATTCTTAAATTAAATTAATTTCTAAAATTTATTCCTCAGGGTATCACGATAAAGAAAAATGTCGATATATTGGAAGTGACGACAATCAACAAACTCCACTTAAACAACACACACATAATTCTACCACAAACTTTAGGTATGTTAGTCTAAATGACTCATTAAGTTGTTTTAAGGGTATCAATATCTAATTTTAAATTGCCTAACGTTAGGTAGATAATAAAAATTAGTGCATTAAATATGTATAGAGATAAAAACATTCTACACTCCAAACCAATTATAGAAATTTTTTTTACTGGTTAGTGAAGACATTAGTGAAGTGCTCAATTAAAATAATTACTCTCCTGGCAATTGATAGAAATGTCTTTTAATATATTTCTGACTCAATTTATTCGAAACACTAGCCAATTACTTGCAAAGTCTAAATCTACTTAGACTATTAAATGAAATGACAACTAATGAAGCTTATCAGTCTGATTTAGAAAGTAGTAGCAATTCCATGAGAATATTATTGAGACCAACTCAAGGTAATAGTAGCAGTTGTTGACGATATTCTGAAATAAAACATGAAAGATTATTTTAAATTGCTGCTTTCTCAAAGCTTTCTTTCCTTCAGACTTCTTTTAATTTCCAGGTTCTTTATTATTATTATTCTTCCTCCTACGCGGTGAATTGGGCATGCAATCGATAAGCGCCGTATTCTGTTTTTTGTACTATGTTAGTCAGAACTTTATGATACATTTTCATATCTTTCGAACCCATTTCGATTCCAAGATGCAGTTAAGATTTGTTTACAAAGTGGAAGAGAGAGATCATAGCGGCAAGCTATTTTCGATTGTGCTGTGCTCATTCTATCTAATTAAGGCAGCAGACTGTTTTTCTGCGATATGCAAATCATCCAAAGGGAAAATATTATTATAGGCAGGTACAAAAGATATACTTGCATAGAGTTTTACGACGGAAACTCGTAAAGTTGCCATTTCCATTCTTTATAAGAAATAAGTAGGGTCTATACGTAGAGAGAAATCAATATGAAATGATTCGTATAAGTAAGTAATAGGTACAACTTAGAGTTTTTGTAACAAACGCACGACTTGTTAGCAGAGTAATTGCAGAACGGTAAAGCTTTTACTCGTTTGATGGTGTGTGTTGCAAACGTATTATAGTAGTCTTTCTTAAATGGAAGCATTACTAGAATGATATTATTCTATTAATGGCATCTACAGTTTTCTGATTCCTGCAAATGACTGCGGCACTGAATATCGCGAGTCTCCTGAGAATTCGAAAGCAGACGTTGTAATGGCTGCGACGACAGCTAACCAGCATTTGAAGAAGAGACGAAACCGTAATCCCGGTCAGTCCGTCTTAATAATCTCACATCAGCAACGTGACTGCCATTTTTATCGATGCTAATCTATATCAGTAGTAACCTCCTCCTAGCACAATTATTTTGTAACGCTACTATATTATATCTGATGTATAAAATCCTATACTCCTGTGTTGTTTATTATGCAATGCGTGTAGTTGAAGATACATAAATTGAGTGCCTCTTCGACTAATAGCCAATATCTATGTAGCTACCGTAGCGTTACTAACTTTGATGATCTTAAAACTTAATCATATTGGTCTATATAGAGGAAGCGAATGAAATCTACATTGAGAATACTTTACTCATCCAAAAAGATCCTGCTATTCAGGAAGCGGGTGACTTGGCTCAGCGACTACGTTGCGTCTGGCGTAAAGAAATTCTCAAGCCTTTGGTTGCATCATTCCCCTTTGGAAATGCGAATAGAAGATCTCCCGTAAGACCTGCTATTGAATATGCAGTAATTTAATATGAATATTTATTGAATGCTCAATCAAGGGTGACTTAATTACGGCAATTTCTTCCTTCCGTACGCAATAGTCCGACCAAATTCACTCAAGTAGTAGCTTGTTTATTATTGCAATTAAAACCCCATTGGTAGTGCATTACATCAATCTAGATGCCCATTATAACTAAGACTCTATTATAACCTTAAAAAGAAACTATCAATTTGTAGGCAATCCCAGCAGGTGCATTCTAGTCCTAGGACCTAAATGTCAAAACTATATTATATCGTGCTTTAGACTGTATAATTCATTTCCTGAGGTGGAACTAATCATAGAATGGCTTTCTAGTATTAAATCTAATGCTACCTAGCAAGCACGTATCCAGTAGGGGGCGAGGGGGGGCGCAGCGTTCCCCTAAATCTGAGAAAAAGAGAGGAATTTTTCCAAAAAGGCCAAAAATTGCAAAACATTTTCGCGCTTCACGCGAATATGTCTTATTTTTAACATTATTTTAGGTTGCGCCCCCCTTGACCGAATTCTGGATACGTGCATGCTACCTAGGCATTCAAGTACCAAGATGTGTCTCCGGTTATGCTCAGACATGCATAAGGTTTAGTTATTCAAGTCCTACTTCTTCTCATTTGGATATTTGTCAACATTTTTTGCGAAATGTACCTACCTCATTAAGACAAAAAGGCAGCAACTTATCCGTCGAGTTTAAATGTCACTGCAATGCAATAGATCCCGAAAGTACAATTATTATAATATCCTCCAGCTATATTTCCATTGCTTTTTGTTGCACGCAGTTGTCTAGTATATAGTAATTCCGTATTGAGGCTAACGATGAAATGATGAACTGAATACATGAAAGTCACATCTCAGGGAGTCATTGTCAAAACATTAATGTGGTATGGCACGAAATGTTCCTGCCTTCCTAACGGTCATGAAATTTCTATCTGTTTCCACGAATAAGCAGAATAGTCAAGTTTTTTATGGATAATTCTATGGCATCCAATTTAAAAATATGAAATATGATGATACGTCTAGTGCGAATACAATACATCCAGTTGTATCATTTTTGACAAGAAATTGTAGCATTTCTTTATAATGGAAAAAGAATTGTCTGCTTCATCTTCTGATATATTCAGCCTTCTTTTGATTTCATTCACGTAGTCTCACATAGAGAAACGCTTTTCTTTCTCTTTCAACTGTGATGCAGATGCAGATGAATGTACATACTTATCTACTTATTGTGCCAACAGTAGCTTATTTGACAATTGAATCTTTTGTAACAGGATCCAATAAATGTGAATGGCAAAATAAAATCGGGAGGCGAGCCGTATTCATATTACAGGAGTAGTAACGCTAACAGCACAAAAGAAGTGGGTATGACAAGGTTTCCGTCAAAGGGACAAGTGCAAAATGTACCCTACAACAGCTACCGAAGAAAATCATCTCGCTCACTGCCAATTACAGAAGCCGATCGTCGACGAGACGAGTTGCTTGCTAATGCGGAGAAAAACGGCGACAAGCACAACGAGAAAATAGAAATGAGACTAGAAGGACATTTTGATTATCTTAGGAATCGAGCTCATAGTTGGCAATCCTTGTTGACACTTTTTATGACTCCCGTTCTAATTTGGGTGCTACATTTGTGAAAATTAGAAAATGTTCTATACTGCGGATTGAGTTGAGACGCTATGTTAGTTAGATTTATGGTTAGCCAATATTTAGTTTTATAAAGCTAAGGGAATTAAGGACTATGACGTTTATTAAATCAAATAGGGATTAATTTAAATACAATAAACATGTTTGAAGCTACTTTTATTTATTTCCACACTATGATTTTACAGTGACAGACATAGGATTCTTAATATCATGTTAATAAAATAAATAAAACAATAGATTTATAGGGAGACAGCACACAGAAATGGGAGCAGATCACAACTTTAATTCCGCACGCAGTACGTACATATATGTACGTATTTAATACTGCCATACAGATACTGATTATATATAGAGAGATATTTATGAATCCACGTAATAGCTACATTATTTGCCGAATAAAGTTGAAGACATTTGTTTTTAATTAACAATAAAAGTTAGCTTGTCAACTTCAAGATGTCATTTATATTTTAGTGCACACCAGGAATCAGGAATATTCGGCAACTGGGAAATGAGTTTCTTAATTAAAAGGTAAAGGAGTCAGATTTTTCATAAAATTGTGATTACATTAGTTAAAACTCTTAACCCATACATTCCCGGGAAGCGGAATGACTGAGAGATGCATTAAAGGAAATTTCCTGATACCCGGTCGTATTATGACAAAATTTTATTGTTAGTCTATTTCGTCGATTATATATGCAATACATAATATTTAAAAATCATAATTAATCTAAACAATAAGTACTATAGTATAGAACAGTTAATAGCCTAGCTGAACTAAGAAAGGAGAATTTTAACCTCCTTTAATACAGATTTATTATTTTTGTAAAGTGGCTACTAAATTATGCATGAATTTCATTTTTTCCTATAGACAGTAATTTCCACTACAGGGCTGAAATTCTACCAAGTGAAACAACGTTAACAGTTGAGGAGTTAGTGGATTGAAAATCTACAATATATGTATTAATGAATCATGTATTCAGCACCAATTCTGACCCGTAAATTTAAACAAACATTAATACTTAATTAAATTATGTTAGAAATCAGCAGATCTTAATCTTTGTATACAAATATAAATATAATGGAATAAAGTTTTACAATTTAAATTCACTGGTTCACTGCACACAATACTGGACTAATTAATTAATTAGACTTACGTAATTCTAGCTTAAGAAATAGTTAGTTTGTTAGATATTAATGCTTCACGACAATTACGGTTGTTTATATACACGGGGGAAACTATAGGTAAAGCAATATAATATTGTAATGTATAATGTAATGTAGTAGTAGTTGTACCGGAAAAGTGTGCATTCCATTTCATGTTTTGGAAAATAGGAATGCCTTGCCAGGAGTTGTCAAAAGTTGAATATTACACAATGTTTTGAGGAGTTGATGTAATTGTTTGAATCAAACAACAAATCAGTGCATGAAACTCAATAACCAGCAACGAAGTTAAATTGTGTTCTATTTCTGTGCCACCTAATCTACACTGGTATAATGTCGTAGTTGGGTCTCACTAACCTCATTATTGTGATCAAACCACAAATTGATCGATTGTATATTTGTGTAGTCTGCGCATACTTTGTTTCAGTTGATCGAATTACTGCCACTACGCCGAGTAGTATTTATTAGTTTACTTCTAAGCACATTCCTAATGTTAGAGGGTAGTTCGGATCTAATTTGTCACTGTTTCATTCGTACCTTTAGTACTCAGGAGGTCGAACTAAAATATCACTAACTGATAACAGCTCTTGATTTGTTCGAGGGTGAACTGTGTTTGTTCAATTAACATATTGCGTGTAAAACTATGGTATGTTTAGGGTGGTAGTAAGTTACTAATTGCGGTTGCTGTCGAATTCTATTGTAGTTTTAGTTGTAGGTAGGAAGAGCTAATTGGAATGCGTCAGTCGATATTTTTCTTATTAAAATCGATATCCCTCAATCTATGTATTCTGTAAATATTTGTACACTATTTTTAAAAAATCTAACATTCGGAAGAAGGGTCAAGCTCTTCCGGTAATTAAATTTAGATATCAAAACGGGTGGCTACGAGTCAGGTTCTATTCTGTACATCCTTATTATGTGTTCACACAATACATTATACAGCTATTTCATTTCCTGGGACATGGCTTTTTGAATCAATAACAATTGATCCATCTATATATTTCTCACATTATTGTAGTGTTATTGATGGCAACATTTCTAAAATATGGCTATTTTTGTTATTATTTGTAGATATGGGTAAAGTATCTAGGATCTACCACATGGTTTATCTATTCTTCATGTATATAAATATGTACATTTTGCCTAATTGTAACTATAAGCATAGGAAACTGATATTATATTGGATGGCACAGCTCAAGCTTTGACAACATTAATCGGGGATCCTACCATCATATAGGTGTAGGTATAATATAGATAGAGGTAAGGTACTCCTACCGTCGTGTGTGTGGGGCAAAATAGCTAGTTGTACTATAAGTACCAACCAGCTTAGTGTATGTAAGTAATATTATATACTAATGTACGTACATTGCACATATTTTACACTGTCTATGTCACTCTCATACTTTGGAGTTCCACCGAACTCCTCTCTGCCAGTTTCGCCATCCATGTCGCATTAATTGATAACAATCACCGGGAAAATTACAATTAGGTACCCAATCTAAGTATGTATGTACACAGAAATAAAAGAGCCATTACAACTATGACAGCTTCAAGCTAACATCAATCTGAAAATATTCTATGAGACCTACCTATCATTATAATTAGAGATATGGACATTGGAAACTTTTCTGCAACCAGTTTGTCATGTTTTCGCTAGCTACTTACTGATAGGTGAATTTTTCATCAGGACCTACCAACGTAGACACCGTAAACAATCGACCATCAGCACCTTATTCAATTTAAGTCTCCAGCTCCAGTACTCCTTGAATACTTAAAGAGACTTGCACAACAGACAGTTAGGTATAGATTATTTAGCTAATTAACTTTAGAGACAGCGTTTTCCTGAACATGTAATCGTTCCTTCAGAAAAATTCGCATTTAAATGTCATAAGTCAGAGCCCCGTTGGTATGAAGGAACGTCAGATGACATGTATCTATCTATATGGCTTCATTGCTTATGGCCCAAATTTTTTTAGTAAATAGCTTAAGCCACCCAGACGTTGTCTGTAAATACAAGGAACGCAAAATGTCGTGGCACTGAAAATGTTTGTCTAGAATTAAAAGATTACCATTAGGTATGCAACTTAAACCTAGCTGTACTTAATTACGCAATGTAAAAACATTAAATTATGGTTATTTGCTACTTCCTATGAATTCGGCCACATGTTGTTTAAATGATGATTACAGAGTATAATAAATTGATAATGCAGAATAGAATAAAAATTTTGAAGTATCTAACGAAAGTAGATGTCGACCAAGATATGACCATCAAGAGGCAGATTTTGAAGATGGGAACTAAAGTGATGTCCGGTCAGTACCTGGGACAGAGCCATTTGAAAAATTAAAGGAACATCCTGATAGAGAGTGGAGTAAGTTGGAATAGCAATAATGATTTAATCACCGGTAGTAATTCGGTTTAAACGGTCCTGCCTTGTTCAAACCAAGATACTTGGCCTGATCGTCTGACAACTCCGTCAAGTGAGCATCGAATGTTGGAAGGTGGAGACTGGCAACATATTCATCTATCAAATAAATAATTATGAGTTGAAATGGATTAAACGGGGCGAAGGAGCACAGAGGATATTGGCAGGATCATTAATAGTCATACCCATCTTTTTTGGCAGAAGATACACATCAGACTTGTATCGGCCGTGAGGGGCATTAAACAACTCGATAAGAGCCAAAGCCTAAAAACAGAAAACAGAGCATTCATTTTACAGGGTTTTGAAGGAATGTCTAGTAAACCTATTCCAGAAATTCAACAAGACAGAAATAAAGTTAAGAGCTTAAGAGCACGTACTTGAGTTGCAGCAGTGATAGATACGACGAATGACGGAATGCTAGAACAGGTCAGATTGATCAAGCGACCTTCGGCAATGAGAATAATGCGCTTTCCATCTGGCCATATAACATGATCAACTTGAGAACGAACTTTCTCCCACGTCAGATCGGGACTCCGAAGACTCCCCTGCAATATTCATACATCAAAAATGCAATTAAGCATCTTGCACATTGCGCATATCAAGCAAAGTTAAAATATTCTCAACATCCTTTACTTAGGCTTAAAAGATGCCATTAGAAGCTTTTACTATTTCACTTACAACGTCAATCTCAGTATTCGAGTGCCCAATGTTGCACAAGATGCACCCGTTCTTCATTTTATCCATATGGTCACGAGTAATGACGTTCTTGTTCCCTGTAGCAGTAATAGTGATATCTACATTGCGGATAACTTCGTTTAGCTTCACCACGCGGAATCCGTCCATGCTACAAGCATCCATAAATGTCATATATAAATAAAGCAAAATAAAGTGTGTCCACAGATATACACTAAAACCCTGTCAGAAAATCAAAAATCGTGATATTTATAGCGGCAGTGAAAAACGGGAGCACCAATGATCTTACCATGCCTGAAGCGCGCAAATTGGGTCAATCTCGGTCACGTAAATGACACACCCAAGACCTTTCAGAGCCTGACAACATCCTTTCCCAACTTCCCCGTACCCGCAAACGACCACTTGCTTTCCCCCAAACATCACATCAGTAGAACGTTTCAGACTGAAACAAATTGCACAACATAAAACAACATCAAATACATAAAACTTGAAATGCCCCATAAAAACACTCATATTAGTTTAAGTAGTGTTTGAAAAAGCAAGACGTACCTATCAATGATAGATTCTTTGCAGCTATAGAGATTATCAAATTTGGTTTTTGTCACCGAGTCATTAACATTCATGGCTGGTACCGTCAGTTTTGAAGCCTTAGACAACTGGTAGAGACGGTGAACCCCTGTCACACTTTCTTCGACGATTCCTACACACAAACAACATTGTACACGGAATGCGAGATGACAGAAAATCCATTAAATAAGGTTATGGCTGTTTTACAGAATTCTGAATAAATATGATTCGAATGCGTACCTTTGATTAGCTTAAACATCGCCGGATACTTTTTGAGCATCAGATGAGTAGCATCTCCTCCGTCATCCAAAATCATGTTTGGCTGCCAATTCTCAGCATTGACGCATCGATCAATACACCACCAGAAATCTTCTTCTGTCTCACCTCTCCAAGCAAAAACAGGATACCCTACACAAACATATTTCATTGTCGCCGTTACTTCCCCATTTAGGACATTTTAAAATAATAGGAGAAGAACAAAGGTCATTACCAGCCTCGGCCAAAGCTGCAGCGACTTCATTCTGTGGGAACAAAGAAACATTATATACAAATTACACCGGACTGCAAAAACCGCAAGATTAGAAAAGTTTTTACCTGAGTTGAGTAGATGTTGCATGCTGCCCAACGTACGTGGGCGCCGAGTTCAGCCAACGTTTCAATCAGAACCTACCCAAAACCCAGCATGTGTGTATAAGTAAGGACTATATACTAGTGCATTGATATTTGCAAACACGAGAAGACCCAAATGAAAGTTAAATCTAATTCACTTACAGCTGTCTGAGCGTTAATATGTGTGCAGCCAACAATTTTCGCTCCCCTCAATGGCTTGTCTTCCGTGGCTCTCTTTCGCAAAGCCATTATACCCGGCATTTCTACACGAAAGGAACATAAAATTCATAGAGACCTTGGGTCCTAGTGAACACTACTACAATCTAACCTGGATTAAGATATATTAATACTCCCGAATGTTCATTTCTATACTTATGTGGGCATCCATGCAAGTCGCTCTCAATCTCATTCAAATAACCCATTCTAACACTAGCACTCCCATTATTATTGTAGTATTTATAGTAAAAATAATCCATACCTTGCTCTGCAATCTCAATCTCCCGACGACCAAAAGCGTTTAAATCAATGTTTCGGACACAGAAGTCCGTTGCACCTTTCCCGTTCTTTTGCTGCTTGTCCCGAGGACTAACATCATCCTCTTCCGAGCTACTTCCAGTGTACGATGCTACAGGAAAATGGCATTAGTCAAAATATTAGTCATGAGCTCTGCGTGGAAAGATAGTTGATGTATTATGTAACATGTTTGAGGAAATCAGCCGAATTCGGTTACTTTGCTTTGATAAGAATGTCTTTTATAAATATCTCGAGGCACGTAAAACTTTTACCGCATAGGAGAATCACGAGTCATTTTTTGATTCCGCCTCATAATATTATGCCAGATTATAATGCGGAACATTAAATGGCAAGTATAAGAAAACGAGCATTTACATAATTATGTAAAAGCTGGAAGTTAAACGAACCTTGCAGTCTTCAATTGTAGGTTGGTTGAAGTAGAAGGAGAGGGTAAAATTCGTAGCAGGCATAGGAGGATTATACTAAAAGTATGATTGCCTTCAGCAACTATCCATATAGTTATGTGTTCAGCGAAATGATTTCTCTTGTAACACATTATGTGCAATCTACCAATTACAGAACTAGATAGTAGATAAAATGTCTGCACACAGGTAGCTACTACTATGTTTTGTTTCTCTTCACAATTTTAGATGATAGAAAGCATGGATAAGGGAGGAGTTGCTTTTCCTCTTCACTACCTTTATTTTGCATTAAACTCATCACATCACACGTCAAATTAATTAATTAAATCAATTAATTTGCATCAATCAGGATCATCTACATTCTCAAGCACGATGCGGTACTTGCATGAGACAGTGTAAATTAATGTCTGATTGCCGTGACTAACAAACTTACAAGTATACACTTAACACATACTTAATAATAATATTAGTGTTCGTTAAAGAGGTGTAACACGCAAAAGACCATTTAGTGATAGTTCTTGCCACTTCACTTGCTTTCAACATGATAACCATAACCGCTATACCAATAATGCCACAGCACAAAAAAAGCTATCATTAAGTAATACACAACTCTACTCATGTATAATAAAATACATCGAGGATTAAATTCAATTTCTTTATCGTAAATACCAAGGGTAATATTATGTTCCCACTAATGTAATGAATATTGCTCATTTATTGTAAACAAAATCCTTTTTAAACCCCATTCGAACCAAAATAGAACGCACTATTACCATACCAAGTACCTAACTCTAGCAAGCTTTTACACAACACAATCAACTATAGTATTTGTTTACCGACTATAGCAAAGATTCACAACTATTGGTTAACTGGGAAATACTCAAAATAACTAAAATTGCAAATGGTATCATAGAGCTATGTATTCTATCTATTCAAAAATATTAGTTCAACTTCAACATTCATCCAGTATTGTGGCCTCGAGTTGACTTGAAGTAGAAAGCTGATGTACTATACAAGTAAAGTAGAATTCATGGACTGTATGCTCAACAATAGTATAGAATGCAATAACAGCAGTGTAGAATTACGTACAAACATCACTTTGTGTACATATACAAAGAAATTAATATTCTAGCTACACACAAACAACGCAAATAGTCGAAATGCCAATAGGAAAAATTCTATAGGTGTTACTATAGTACTACTGGAGAAGGAAATATTGATTTCTTTTCTATTTACCTTGTTATTCAAATTCAAGCACAGCATAATTACATACGCTGAACTTTCAAAGCAAACGGGTCATTTCATGATACTCGTGTAAACCCAACCCGGTATCCGTTTGCAGACATGTCTTCGAAGCGTAAATACATGTAAAATAGATAGGCTACAGGAGCCAAGTACAAATACTTCCAAAGAATACGTGGGATGAAGAATGGGAGAGTATAGGGTTAATGTAAGTCCTTTCAGGAAATGATATAGTATTAGTAAACACGATGGAGAAGTAATAGATATACTTAGGACAAGGGCCTTAAGGCTACATATCTTACAAGATGTAGAACAGATAGAGGCAACAGAAGAGCGACGAGAATCAACTTGCAACTTCTTTGCTGCCGTGTCCAAGTAACGACAAGACGCCGGTAAGCTCAAGCGTCGACGATTTCGATCTTTAAAGCCAGTGCCACTGGCTAATAACCGTTCTGGTACCTGGATTACACAAAATACAAATTAAATCAAGTCTGTGCGTAGGATTAGGAAGGATGAATTTTATAAGGGCAATACGTACTAAGCCAAGAGTCACGGCAAATTGAAAACACAAATGACACGATACACCCTCGAAAGAAATGAAAAGTTGGGACGTAAGCAGTTAAATTTAAGTAGTAGAGATGCATTGAAAGTCAGTACCTCTGGAAGAAGCGATATATTGGAACTATTCGAGACAAGAGGACTCGTCACGATCGGCTTTGAGCGGCTGGCATGCATTTCTGGAGTTGTTAGTGAAAGAGCCACACTGTTGTGATCTCCTTCGGAAGCACTGACAGGCAACAATTCAGGGGAGTCCTGAGAAAAATCAGAGAACTACAGATCCCGCTCCACTCACACACAAACAAGTAACGACAGAATTAACTTAAGTCCACTTAGTAAAACTTGTCACATGAAAAGAAAGCAGGGAAGCGACGGGAGACAACCTTTCACGACTCAATTTCGAGTGCACGCTAATCTTTTCGGATGCGGGAGACGAGGCGCTCGGAACTCAAACTGGAGTCACACAAGAGTTGTTGAAATTCAAAAAGATCTGTATTCAGAGCACTGGCTGACGACTGGATATGATTGAATGTCGGAGCTGGAGAGACAAGTGGAGGGGGAGGGGGAATTGCGAGTCAATATTTAGTGGAGTGCACGGACGGACAGAGAGAGACAAGAGTGGAGAGGACACAGCCCACTAAATAAAATACTAACGTCTCTGCACAATGCAAAAATGAGAACTAGGCCACAAGACCATCGTCAGCAGAGTCAGAGCATCAGAAACCACCATATCACCAATCGCCATACCACATCGCCCAATGCAATGGCCCGTCGTCTCTTACCGTCAGTGCACTGCACTTCCTCTCCTATGACATAGTCAAGAGGTAAGTAAGGAACGGCCCAGGCCAAGCTAGTTAGACTATACCAACTAAATATTATTATTGCAACAATAACAACAACTGGTTTTTCAATCAACTCTCACTGCTTCTTCGCTATTATGTTATATACTTGTGTGTGTAGTCACTCGTGGTGGATACTTTATATAAATGTACAATTACGTACGCATCACAATATGCATTCTTTTATTCCATCATCCATGCACTATTGTACTACTACTAGTTGTACATAGTGGATTGCCAATCGCCATTTACTAACAACAACGGGGAGATATTTAGTTACTACTACTACGGTAAATGGTATTTATTTGCCCCGTGATTCTTTCACATTAAGTCCATCTATCTCTATTGTGATTGAGTATATAGTCTCACATAGCACCACAAGCATCTTTTGCACTGATACTGTTCTGATTAATTGCAAGTATTGATATCACTAAATCAGTAGAGTGTCTTCTGTATAGTAAGCAGTAGTTCGACATGGAAGGGAACTGCAAAAACCCCTTTTCAAGTGGGGGATATCGAATAAGATCATTGAGGTGTTGTACTTGTATTGATTCGATCTGTCAACCATATCGCAAACGAGTATTGGTCCATGGTCCTTCCCTTTCTGAATTTGCATGCAATATAAAAGCAGGAGGTCCCAATTTACTGGTCTCACCTAGTTTGATTCCAATTTCTCATTCACTATCATCTATCTATCTATCTATATAGCATCAGCCAGCATACATCAAACGATACCTCACTTCGTATAGTCTCATTCAAAGTTTCAACCAGCCCAAAGAGTAGTGTTAATTGTATGTAGCTGTATCAGTAGATAGATAATATGATGATATAAGTACATATAGAACATAACATACAGTAAATAAGCTGTAGGAAGAATAGGACTGCCAGCAAATACTTGTCATGGGATTGAGATCCAGATCCTGTGCTCTGTTCAATGTTCATGCCAATGCTAACGCCATAAAAAAGTAATTAATAGGTAGTAGTGCTCTTATACCAACAGTAAATTATATTTACTTGTGGTTACTATTCATTGAATGTGGTTCTTTCATTAACGACGCATTTTTATGCTAACTTTTTAACAGTCAGTTACTAGTTACTTAATAATTTCATCCCATCATCAACATACTATAACCTGATAGAGATACAAAGCTCTGGTAGGCAGTCTAGTTAAGAATTAAGAACAGAAACCTATACTTATTATGCTGGCAGAGAGAGACTGTAAATATTAACCCTCAGGTACGTCTGTCAAAATAATAGTTCCTGCCATGCCATGCCACATTCTGCTTTCACGCTTTTACATTAGGATTGTACTTAATGCACACCATGAATTGGGATCTTTGTGCTTGATCCCACATTGTAGAACACTTAATAAAAGTGTGCATTATTAACTTATTTCACTTATTTACCCGTTAGTTACCCAACACTCGTAACTTGGGTGAGTATGACATACTCTGTGGCTGAATCTGCTGAACGTGCCTGCAGACTACCGCGTTGGCCCGAACTCTAAACTCTCCACCATTTCCACAAAGACACATTGCCAAATGCTCACTCACTTGTTTGCTTAATATGGGTGACGCTACGCTAATTTTAGCCAACTTTCAACTTACATTTACACAGCCAAGTAGTCCACCATTCAATTCAAATATAATATTAGGCAGTACCTACGTAGGCAAAAGTAAAAGAACATTATTTTGTTGTTTACTTAAAGCTAACACTACTAAGCATTTCCTCGAATCGAACATCAACATGGAAATAAGACATAAATGAACGGACCAGGAACAGAGTGCCATTCAGTCAGCAGAGTTTAATGTTAGAAACTCCAAGACGCAACAGAAATGTCACTCCCAGAGAGCGACGTGTTGGCTGTGTAATTGCTCAAGAACCAAACTATTAGTTAGTAGCAAACTACACAGAGAAGTGCATTACAAACGTGTGTGTATTAACGTTACTTATAAATACGTAAAATTGAATAGGTACCTACCTAAATACCACACACACTTATATATACATACATGAGTAATAATGAATCTGTAAGGAAGGACTAATATTTGGTCACGGGGCGAAATGTCAATTATGGTTAAAGTTGGCTATGACTACTTAGCAGGAGCTGACAACATCAATAAAAAGGCTTGCAATCAGTGTAGGAACAAGCGAAAGCGTAGCTACTTATTGACAATGCAATCTTAACAGCAAATGCTTTTCCAATTTTACTTACTTGCAGAATAGAATGTAAATTCACATCTTCGTCTTCATCTTCTTGCTGAGTGAGGATTTTCTTGTTTTGTGTGGCTGCCATCGTTTAGTAATCGTTGTTACTTCAAATCTTCACCTAAGTCCCACTGACAGATAGATATGAGAAAAAGATCCCTGAATCTGAAATGTTACACTACGCTTCGCCGCTTATCTGTTGCAAGGCATATGTATCGGATTTCAAATTCTTTACACTGAAACAAGCTGACTACAGATATGATATACTTACTTGCTCTGAGCAGATGGTACAACTACAAAAATAGTCTCTGCCTTTTGAACGAGCAATAAATACCGACTTTACAAAAACAAATCTATGTCACATACCTCCACAATTGATGATGGAGCTACGAGAGCCTAGAGCGAATAAATAAGTCTTCAAAATATACTCTCTGCAGGTAAACTGAAACCACCCGATTATATTGCTAATGATTGGATGTACAGAAATTTATTTCTCAGAAATCAATCTATTCCAGATTCTATGGTGGGGAGTAGTATACTCTATTCAATGTCCAATAAGTTACTGAGACACAATGGAACACCAAACTAATTTTCGTAGCCTATAGTGAAATATTATGACAGCTTTTACATTTACGTCCTGCAAGTGCAAACAGTACCTACAAATAATACTGCTTTGGCTTCTACTGCCATGTTGATCGCACAAACAACTATTACACATTAGGTACTCATTGTAAAAGCTATTATAAGAAGGAAAAATTATATGTGCTCCATTTTATTTTCTGCTGATTGTGAATGCAGCTTAAAGAACTAGGAACAAATCGATTTCAACACCTCCAAATGTCGACCCCTAAAAATATATCTTTCTTCCCCCAACTATTCCTTTCATCATATATATTTTAATTACCTACCTAACTGAAAAAAGTCAAAGAATAGCAGACAATCTCCTCCAATTCATATCAGTCATAATACAAATGCTATGCTAATATCCTTTATGGAACTGGAATTTGACACCCGTGCCGTGAGTCTCAAACAAAAGATGGAGATCCTTCTACTACTCTTGACTGTGCAAGCATTGTTTGTGCACCACTATTGCATTCTAACTAACAAGACCTTCATTTCAACCCAACAATAATAACGAAAGTCTTTTTAGTCCCATGCTAATAATATTATATAGCCTTACCTTACTTTTACTTGTTGACAGTATCTTACTTACTTCAATTATGCTGGCGTCTTTTAAACTATACCACATTAAAACAAATTAAGACGTACGAACAATTAATCTTCACACATCAACTTCGTGCCTACACAGCCTGCAGTATCCATTTACATAAAACTTCAAAGCAAAACATTAAGCACAGCCGAAATAGTAATAAAAAGGATTCGAGCAAAAATGAAACAAAATATTTAGACTCATTTAAATCTCGCTCGTCTCTAAAGGTTAGTAGTAATAAAATCTGACATACCAACATTACCAACACATCAACTGATCTCGTTAAAAGAATTCAGACTAACCAGTATTTCCACAAAATGTCTGGAATATATACATGAATTACGTAAATGTGAATTTTAGTTTATTCGTTGCTTGCATTGCCCTATGTAAACATATCAACGTAAAATATTGAAATAGCAGTTACTATAGAACAGACTACAGCTTTGTAGTTTACTTAGGAAAATCAATGCAATGTTTACATGGAAAATGTTCCAGAGTGTACATAACATTCCATCTAAAATGGTTCCTTAATTACATTCGAAAAGCATCAGATGTCTCATTTAAATAACGATTTCGATCTTTATGGCTTTTAGCTAATATTTTGTCATTTTCTGAAAATGAAAGTCCCTTCAGATTAAATCAACCTTATGTTATATTTAAGCCTGGTTTGTACTATACGGGGGTAGTAAGAGACAGAATTCTAGTTCAACCTGGTTCGAAAGATAAATGAAGCAACAAAGAATTGTTACTCATCTTCAGTTCATGTAATTTCAAAGGTATGATTTGAAGCTTTAACTATAGTGGAAAGTTTCGGTGAAATATCTAGCTAATCCTTACCTGAAGGTAATTCCTTGCGTGCATTTTACAGCTGAATTAGAAGAGAGAAGTCGAGTTTCTCTAATTGATTAATTCAAACAGCTGCCTCTCTTTAAGCTTCTCGTAAATCCACCTAATTGCAAAACATTTTCCAGGCCCATGCGTCTGTGTGGGCCATGTTTTTTCTAATACCAGTTATAAAAGTTTAACTACGCACAGCCGCACGACTGCAAACAATTAGTTTTCCTACCCACTATCCATGACATAGGACAAAAGAGACTTCTGAATGAAGCAGGATTGATGATTGATGAGATATCACAAAAAATAAAACTTTTTTCATTTATAACACTTAATCAACTTAATCAGTAGCAGTGCAGGACTTAATCCACTTCACACTTTATTCATCATTCTAATCCTTCTCTCACTCCACCTTTTATTCATGAACTACTTATCTCATTACGAAGTACTCTCAATTACAATATTATACTCATTACGACATGACCCACTGTCGGCTTCGCTATTATGATGGATTAAACATGATGCATTTTTATGTCACTAAGTAGGTACTGTTTTCCTTCGACTCAAATAATAAAAACGTCTTTCATTGAACAAAACAAAGAACAATTGTCTTTAAACAAACCTTTATATTCCATTTTATTTAAGTTTGCATTAAGAATATTTTATTTTATCATAGGCATTTTCTGCATTAGCTAATGATGAGATTATCGCGTCTTTTTAACGAATACTGACTAGTGTGACTGCTAATGGGGGTAACTCCATACATTAATTAGAGCAAATACTGCAACAAAACCTACATTGTAGCGATAGATAGCGACAGATACACATTGTTACTGAATTAATGAACATGGCATAAGGATTTACAGTATTTCATTTGCACGCAATTATTTTCACAAACTACTAGCTGAATTCACAGAATTTGCTAGCTACGTAGTTTAGAACCTGATAAAATACAAGTGTATATTTTTCACTAGAAAAAAATTGCTTGCGAACTGGAAGTTCTAGTCTCAGTCTGGGTTGAATAGTTTACTAACAGATAATGCTCACAACTCTTTGTAGATGAAAAGTATTTTAGTAGAAACAACACGAACATAATATAGCGACAAGAACGAAGTAGAAGGAAAAGTGAAATGCGATGTAAATGCAAATATCTGGAAACTGCGGAAACTGCCTAATTCTTTTTGAAGGGCATATGCCCATTTCCCATTACCGCTCATTATTTATTCTTCATCCTGTATCATGAACAATTCATGATTACAGAGCCTACATTCCGAGTCAGCACTGCACTGTGACAGATAACAATTTGCTCTGCAATTGTGAAGGTGGTAGTCTAGTACCAATAATAACAGTTTTCTTAGCAATTTGCACTTAGATAAAACAATTTTTATGATTCTCCCACTTATTAGAGAACCCTTCAAATGTTCTTCGTTCTCAAAAATCTATCCAAAAGGTAATAATGTGCACCCAGCAATCATTTTCGTCCTCTGAAACTTACAGAGCTATAGATATATAACAGAAAGGAACTCTACAAATCAATAGCTAAGGACCATGACCATATATATTCCTATACGACCAATTATACTCGTTTATACGATATTAGTATCCAGGATCAAATGAAATAGCGTAAAAGTCAATTACGGCCATTGTTTTCTAATTTGTAATTTTGCGAATTTCCGTAGAAATGCTGCATACTTATCAAAGAGCTTGACGGTTCGGCACACTAATATTAATAGGCTTCCAATAACCCAAATAATTTGCAAACATAATAAAGGAGTTCCTATTAGTCGACTTTTGAGTCCCGGCGTAGACGTCGGCAACTCTATACGCCAGTTTATCTAACTAAGCATATTGCATAGTTAACTATGCATAAGGAGATTATTTTAGCAGGTTTCTAGTCAACCCTACCCCGCCTTATTTTCTATACACCACTATTTCTCTATTTCTCTAGAGATATATATTTGTCACAGGCCCAAAGTATCGATCGAAATAAAAACCATTGGAACCAAAAAACAAAGTTAAAAACATTCGGCTTACTTTTGGCTGCAAATCACAATGTATTGAAACAACATAAAACAACTACTCTTCTATTCTGAGAGACGTAACATGACACATGACACATTCTAAATAATGCCACATGTCAAATAAAATACCCGTAAGGAGACGTACAAAGAAAAAGCCAGTCATAAAAGATCGGGCGAATTACTTTTCTACCCATTTATCTTTTATCGGGTATCAGGGTGACGGAGTTCTTTCCTACATTTTCTGTTTGAAGAAAACTTTCTCAAAGGAAAAATAATTAACTAGCCTTCGCTACTGAGTGCTTCATGACATTGCATGGCACTTATCTGATTCTTTGATTACTTAATTATCAAAGGTAATGCTTGCTGTAACAAATTTACCTCAACTTTGATAAATCAACTTAGATGTTATACACACGGATATACACGACTATAATGCCCAATACAAGATTAACAGTTATACAGAGAAAAGAAACTTTTCAGGCAATGTAGTGAGCAGCAGAAAGAAATCCAATATCAATACACTTCATAAATTCTGAACTTATTACTTACTTAGCAGCTGAAAGGAACGTTTACCTTGGTAGAGAATTAAGCGGCTGATATCTCGTTTCTACTTACATAGTTGTTTTATAATATTTCCGCAGCTGTGAGTGAGAATTTGCGCAACTATCACAATTGCTCTTCAGATATTTTTATCCAAGATGTAATTGATTCAATTAAAGTTTTTGTTGTTAGTCAAAGATCACTAATTAGGTATACTTATCGGACGCCTAAAATTAATGAATAGGAATGTTGGAACTGGAACCTGTCAGTTAAACTGAACATGATCAGAATACTGGTAGGGGTAATGTTGGACATTTAAATATTCAGAAAATATCAAGTTATCTCAACAGAGTAATACAAAGAATTATCTGCTGTTCCATGTTTGACACTGAACTGAACCAGGCAAAATGACGAGCACTTGAGGTAAACTCTTGATTTACCGCACCAGAATATAGAGGAACCGGTATGGAAAGGTACCAAATTGTTTAAAACACGAAACGAGACTGGATCAAGAATGGGGAAGACTGCTAAACTGACTGTGTGGACGAAGGCTGCATCGAAAACTGAGAATATAATATAAGAAAGACTTATAATGGGCACTGTGCCAAAGTCAGCGCAACGGTCCGACTCCGTAAGTTCTCAACAGGACTCAGCAGAAGACGGACTCAGTTTTTCCTTGGCGAAAAAACCTTTGCAGTTTGCACAACTTGAACACGGTGATGCAAAATCTTCTACTCAGAACCCGTATTTCAGCAATAGAGAGGTTTAGCTGGGTTCAAGTCATTGTAAGCCGAAATCTCGGTAGAACCCGCTTCGGCAAAATTAAAATACAGCATGGAATACTGCAAGCTTTCTTTCCCACAGTTTTTTAATCAGCCAATGCAAAGATACTTGACTGGGATTTTATCTGTGGTTCAGTCGGTAGAGCTCTTGAACAGCACGCAACTTCGATCTCAACTTTCCTATCTAGCTTTACAGACTCAGCTCTGGAGTTGGTTGAATCTGGAAATATGATCTTCAGTCCAAAGTTCATGGAACATGAAGTAAACTGAATACAGAATTAAAAGCCTCAGCAAACTTAAGGCTTTACAACAGAGTACTTTCCTTTTAATTAAATTCTATATTCAATTCAAATTAATTACGATCTCTGAATTACGAGGTTGAAATGAATCGAGTGCTGTAAACTATATCTTCGCAAAGATCGTGCTTCGATCTCAGAGATTACAAAACGGAGCAAAGTCTCCAAATTAGGTTTCACAGTAAATGACAGATATAACAGTAATACAGACAACATTTCCTTACTGTTTGAAGTAATATAGAAGCAATTCCATGTGTCTAGATAATGCTGGAACAATAGTAATGATGAAAGGTTCGAATTTCAAAAATATCCTTTTACTATTTTTAGATATAACATTTTCAAGTACCTACACTCAAAGAATACTCTTTGCTTGAAAGGAAAATCTATTGAGTATTACTACAGTATTCTCTAGAGGAATTGCTTATATAAATTACCCTTTCCAACTGCCTATCATAAACTTTAACACACTGCCATTAAGAATTCATACATTCACTGGGCTGGGTGTACATTGTGCAACCGATTATGACGCTTCCAAATTCAACATGTCCTTGGTATTAGCTATTGCAGTACTTACGAGCCTAACATATTGTAATGCAATTGCTTTGTATTCGCACACATATTCACATGTATCTAGGTACACAGTAATCTTGTATATTGGCTAAAAGCAGTGACTTAACAAGTAATCATGTTTATGCAAGGTTTGACCAGATGTAAATTAAAGTTTCATTGCAAATTCTTGAAAAATAAAACTGCATTAAAATTTCGACCGACTTCCTCTGTTACATTCAATTGCTAATAACTAATAACACTTGCAAACTATTTAATCATTATTGGAAAGTTTGTCACCTGAGCTGTATGAATCAGTTGAAGATGCGGAGAGGGATCGACTTCGGATCCTGCTTGTACGCCTCGATGCGGCTTGAGCCTTCGCTTCATGCGAATTCTGTAACCAACAGATATACTTAGTTTAATCTAAAGTCTAAAACAAATACATTGCTACTACTTTTCGCGGATTTAATCCGTAGTAGGTTGTGGTAATGCAACGAGTGTCCTTGAATTTCAGAGTAAATTGGTCAGCCCAACAGATAACCAGAGATTTTTTAAATGATAATCTTAATTTAAAGATCATTATTTTTTAACATTTTCCTGATATATTGCATACTTAGCAAGGAACAATACAATAGACTCTCAGAAATCCGTCAGGAACACCGTATGCTTTACTCCAACCAAACATTAGGGTGCCGGGGCAGAATTAGTAGATTGACACCTCTTTTCGACCACGAATTGGATTCACGAAAAGTGTTTCTACCACTGGGGTATCACCCAGAAGACCGCGATCACATCTATCGGAGCTACTGCTTCCCATACGGGGACTAGTCTGAAACAAAAAAATATATACACAAGCATGACAAAAGTTTTACAAAAATTACGAAAACCAAATAAATAGTTTTGGCAGATACTAAAAAGTATAAAATATTTGAAGGGACACATGGTAGAGTAATTCAGTTTCTAATTATCTTTTGTTGAATTAAAAAAGGCATTGCTGAAAAGTCACTTACCTTTTTTGGCCCTGACGAGTGTTGGGTTGTCCTAGCTTCTACAGAAGCAGACTCCACAGCCTGTGCGGGTTTTTCGGCGACACCGGGTCCATTTGACATCTTCAACTCTTTTGTTGACGATATAGCCAGATTACTCATATTGTTGTTTATACTATTGAGCGAACTCAAAGGCATAATTTTATCAGCCATGATTTTTTTCTAATCACTGGCAAATTTAATTCAGTCTCTTGGTTTCGTCAAGAATTTACCAGTCTGATTCAAAATGAAAAGGAAACAAAATAGTACAAAGCAATTAACTAATTTATTTCAAAACACGAAACAGTATAGAGCCGTCGGGTTACCAACTTAAACCTAAGCAGCAAGGTGTCTATTCTATGTACTGTTCATTTAAACCTCTAAAATATTTAAAAGCAAAAGTTGTCAGTGGAATCAGCTGATGGCTGACACTGGAATATTTAAAAGGCAAGTATACAAAAATCCAATATCCGGCACATTTGCTAGTTGTTGACTTATGACTTAAAATACGAAAATCAATGTCATCTGTTTGACAAGAAATAGTATTGGTACCTACAAACTGGCCCTACAACTGGCAATAAAACTTAGGAATACAATACGATCAATAATAGTTGACGATGACAAGCGCTAAATATTCAATCCAATTGTAATTTTCTCCTTACCTGTCCGTGTATTGGGATTATTTGATTACGAATTACTTCAAAGATCTCAGAGTCTGTCAATTATCACTATCACGGCGGCAGCACAAGAAGAGAGCTCAGCCAGCAGTCAAACAACCGAAAAGCAGAAATCAACTCAAAAGCTACAGAAACGGGTAAAACTCAAACTGTTATTATTTGCGAGTGGGTAATGGGATTGATGCGATGCTCATAATATTATACAATCATACAACGCAGGTATGTATCGGTATATGGTGCAATATTGAATGATAGCTTATGATACTGGTTGATGAGTAGAGGTAGGTATAGTATGAACATGAACGAAAGCTAGCTAATACCAAAATGCAATACTTATAGCGCAGCGGCAAATCAAATGATGGTGAGGTTCTTCTCAGCAGTTCCGGGTCCGTATTATATTGTTTGTGTCTGAGGTAATGAATGAATGATGATGACTTTGATGACTGCTTCTGGGAGAAAGGATTTTAGTGAAGAACCAAGTCACTCACAAACTCACAACTACAGACCATTCGCTTCAATATGACACGAAATTGCGAAAGCGACTACAATCTGAGACTTTCTGGAGAGTATTTGCTGTCATCACCGACGTGGAAGTTAGCCGCTGCTGAAATGGATCTTGCCCGATTCCGTAGCGAAGTTAGCCACCACCAGATTAGGATTAGAACAGAGCCTATTTAAAATTCGTGACTAAACCAACGCAGTATTTAACACTTGCTCCTACTTGTTGTGAACTTTGCATTGTTATTGTTGTCTTCTCTAATCTTAACCCACGCTTGTGCAATAATCTGTCTTGTGTCTGTAATGTCAGCATTGTAATGTAATGGTAATATTTAGTAATGCCCAAAGCCTCGGCCTTCTGCTTTAGGTCTTGTCCAACACACAAACAACACACTACACAGTTTAGATGGGGGAACAGTGGCGGTGTCCCACAGAACCGTCAGTCGCCTTAACTAACAGCCTACAATAACCAATCAAATGCATATACTCTATTGTTTATGTGATTAGCACTTCTAACACTTCTGTGGGTCGCCTCTGATACGCAATTAACCAACTGCAAAGGCTCGTTTCCTGCTTCTAGTCTATATACTAGGTACTATAATATAATTCTGTGGTAATGCCTAAAAATAATGAAAACCAAGCATTTTATATTCATGACTTCATATGCGGTGCGGTATTTTATTCAAGAAGTAAAACTGCGATTTTGATGAACCACGAAGTTATATTTCTACAGCATTGCAAATTATTTATATACCTTTTGTGCGCTGTAAAATATATATTTAAACTATTGGCTTATGTTTTGGCTACTACTGAAGTAACCTTAGGTCAAATTAATCACCCAGCAGGGCCGCAGCCAGAAGAAAATTTCGGGGGGACAAATTATTTGTTAAAATATATACGTCTTATATATATCTTGGGTTTTAGGGCAAAAATTATTTTCTTCGATTGAGGGGGGGGGGGCTGGCTACGGCACTGTCTTCCAGTACCTATTTCATGCATGTATCGAACTATTGAACAACTTGTAGTATCTAGGATGTTAAAAACCGACGAACAATCCAAATATAAATTTCAATTTCGCAGGTGCCAGTTTTTTGAAGGTTCTGAGTTAAATTGAAACTGAATATGTCTAAAAATCACAATACATAAAAATATAAAATATATTTTAGATAGCGCCCATCAGGCGGGCTTGTACTAAAGAGATTATGATACGTTCTTTAAGTTGATGCGCGATGCCGAATACTGATTGTAGCATATAGCCCATAGCAGTGCGAGTAGATGTAGACGTTAGGCAGACACATATTTATTTTACAGTACCTATTAACACATAATAGGTATTATCTCAATTCCATGTAAGTAAGATTTAAGCGCAAATCAATAAATTCTAATTTCTAAAAGCTTAATATAAGGTGTGATACATGGAAATAGTCTTTATGGAATTTTAAGAAGGTATTTATCACGTGTTTGGTTGACAAATAATGAATATTTTTTACAACGGGGATCAGCATATTAAATGCACATCTAGAGAATGCTGGCAATAAGGATACCGTAGTAATCGATTTAGTTCCCCAGGGGTATTTCCATTTGGAGAGCCTTTTTTCGCCAAAATTATTGTCATAATTCCTCATATGGGAAATTATAACAAGGTATAACAAGATACGGTAGTCATTTTGGTACGTCATTATGATAGGTAGTCATGATAGTCATATTATACCACTTTAAATCAGCCTTTGGTGTTCAAATCTTGTTTATTGTACTCCTTATTAGCATCACTGGGGACCTGAATGTGGCAAGGCAACACTAGCACAGTGGTATTCACAGGAGCCTACACATTCTGAAGTCCCCGGATCAAGTCCAGCCTGGAGCATTTATTTTTCGTACTCTACCATTGAGTGTGGGAAACCCGCTTGGGATTCCATGTGGGAAATGCGTATGCTTTACAATGACAAATTTTAGGGATTGTCTGCCATATCACCCTTTTTTGCCACTCTTATAGCTCCCGTAAATACCGCACACAATCCCTCACTCTGTTTTTCCTGGGTACGAAGGGATTCCTTTAAGGATTTGTACCATCTTAATTGGGCTGCAGGTATATATGTTGTAGTCTGGGAGGGAAAGGAGACTGGGAGGGATATATTGTCCCCCTCCGACTAGACTGGGAGGGATAGCTCTGTAACGCTAGCGGTACCGAACCATGAGGTTTCAGTCTTTTATCTCTATATTATAACCACAGACTGAGATAAACCAATAAATTTACCAACCTAACTATATATCTATGTCTGGTAGGAGAGCCTGGGTGACCTGCATTTATTGTGTAACGCAAAACCCCTTCCCCATCTGTAACGTAAATGCTGACTGTAACACTTTTAGGTACCTCCTCCTCCCATCAACTGCACACGTAATATGTGCACGTTCCTTAAAGACAAAATAACAAATGCGCATGCCCGCGCATGCCCACTTCCTCTTCCATCGAAATGAGTTACCTCTAATTGACTCTAATTGTCAACAATCTCAACTGCGTAAAAAGTGTTTTGTTATGTGACAAGTGCTAAGTGGTGGAATTCTTGCAATTATTTATAAATTCTGCTAATGGTTGCTGGACGCCTACCTTTCTAAATTTGCCAAAGTTTACTGGGAGCCTAGTATTATATATTTTTATATGGAGAATTAGGCATTTAGAGAGTCAGTTTTGTCCAAATTTATTCATTTAGTTCCCCATATGGGGAATTAAATCGATTTATACGGTAGTTATTTTTGCTCTCCCTGTAGTAAAATCGCAGTGTTTCCTTCTAGTTTTATCCTAAATTTTAAGTCTAAAATTGCGCTTAAAATGACAAAAAGGGAACCATCGAACTTGAAGCCTTTTTTCAGTTACTATATTTTCTTCAAATAACTTTACTGCATGAGCGTTGAAAATGTTTTTTTTTAATGTGGGTCTTCAGGCTCGATAGAAAAGTACGGGTATATATTTTAAAAACGTTAACTTTATTACTCTACATATCGGCATTCTTCTTGATTCTGGAACTTTCAAATACAATAAGCCCACCCTTAATCAGAACAAAAAAGACGGCCAGAACACTACAATATTGCCCCAACCAAACATCGTTTGGTATCATCTTCGCTGTGCATTCCTTGATTTCAGTCTTAATTGAAATAATTTATATGTATCAATCTATCTAATAGCTATATTCCAATTAATATAAATCTCTTTATGATTTATAGTATGTTTTGTTCCATGTTTTTGTCGGTTTCATTTGGCTTATTGGTAAAAGGTTGCATGTATCTCAAAGATTGCGTACTACATAAGTATGGAGTTCTGTGTATATGGCTTAAAAATTACAAAAGCATAAAGTGTAAGATCTTTTATTCCATCGAATAACAAAAGATTTATAAATGTCCAGTAGTTAAGTTGGCATTGTTAAGTAATTTAGCTCAATAGGTACTAATGTTTCCACTTATTTACTCTTGAGTGTATACAAAAAAGAAAACTGTATTGAAGAATTGTACGTAGTATGCAAATTTTATCGCTGTTAAACTACTTACTAGGCAAGTCACAATATTAATTTGGCACTTTTATGGAGCACAATAAAATAGTTACTGCTAAACCATGTTCACGTTGCTATATTTTTCATTTTCATATCATCATTATTTCTTTTCACAGTAATTTCAGTCTGTCGGATGAATTAATGTTACGCAATTCATTCCGTCCTTGATCTTACAGCATTTGCTTTAGCCTTCGCCCGTTTTTCAGCGTTCATAATTTCTTCGTCTAAGGACATGCCTAAAAATTCATATAGATATTCGCATCTTTCTGAAGTCTGTATCATTACATGACAATGCGTATCTTTTGTATCCCTTTTTACGCTAATTTCTACAGCACTTGTACCAGCAATGCGTTTTACTATTACTTTTTGCACTCCTGGTTCATTGTTAGAAGTTTTATTTCTTTGAAGTTCTTCGGTGGCTGCCACCTGTGAAGCATATTTATTTATAGTATAAATTATAGATTTCTATATGTAAGTGTTACTTTATTGATGTCATAATTTATAATTACACTCATTACCAAGCACGTATCCAGTAGGTGGAGGCGCGCAGCGCCCCACTAAGATATTTCCCAAAAAAGGACAAAATTTTCAAAAAATGTCCCATTTTTGACATTATTTTTGGTTGCGCCCCCCTTGACCAAATTTTTGGATACGTGCCTGCTCATTACTGGCCAATATTTTCAATATCAGTAACACGTTGCTTAAAATATTTGTAGCGAGTAGTGTGGTTTAATTAAATTGGTCAAGTATCGTAAAAGTACGTATTGAAATACGAATATATATGTAAATAATTACGATCTTCAATTGTTTTCTCACTAAACGATTCATTCAGGAATATTTCAAGTGAAATATTTCGCAATAAATAGCGAATAACTTTGTTATTGTAAAGTGAAGTGAAATAAATAAGATACATGACAACAGACACGTATCCATAAATTTGATCAAGGAGGAGGGGGGAGTTAGACCTACACCGCATGATTTTGCTTTATCCAAGCCCAGCGCAGAGCTTTTTTGATTCTAAAAATTGAAAACCCAAATTCTAGAGGCTCCAATCCAAGTTTCGGGCATTCTGTGAGAAAATATTTCTTTATTTCTAAGATTTAGGGGAGCGATGCTTCGCGCCACCTTACTGAATGTATCTACAATTTATTTCAATTTCAATTAGTTTCTACTTCATTAACTTCACTTTATTTCATTAATTTCACTTTGCAAGAAAAATGTAATAGAAAGTGAAAGTTATTTGTTTTAGCCATAATTGGTGCAACTTCTACCTAAATGTTTCGAGAAGCTCATCAGTAGAGACCTAACACTTAAATGACAACTTTCCAAATCAGAAACTGATTTGGAAAGTTCATTTCGTAAGAAATCAAGCAGCAAGAAATTTTTAAGGTGGTCCGTTATAGTTATGCATATGTGTGTTTCCCTGTACCATTAGCATATAGATAACTAGGCCAATTTTGTTTTAATGGAGGGTCAATTGGGGCCTTAAAGGTATACTATCATGAAGGCACGTACCCAGAAATTTGGTAAAGATGGGCGCAACCAAAAATAATGTCAAAAATGGGACATAATAATTTTTGCAAATTTTGACCTTTTTGGGAAAAATTTTCTCTATCTCCGATTTAGGTGGAGCGCTGCTTGCTACCTACTGAATACGTCCTGGCTCTCATGGAGGGTTATATTTATAAGTCTTTAACATTTTACAATTTTGGTTAAAATTTTTTTAAATTAATATTTTAGTCTTAATATTCCTGAATAAAATGAAAGTCATTATGGCATAGTTATGATTAATTTAATGCAAACATAGAATTTGGTTTCTATTCTAATCAATATTCAATGAAAATTGATCGAGTAGATGATTGTGCCAGTTACTTAGTAATGATGGGCCACATTAGATCCAGATAGCAAGGAATAATCATTGTCCGCTGCATTAATTGTACTGCAATATGGTTTATACTTCTAAATAGTTTTATTATATTAAGAATTATGCAATGCCGCATGACACGCTCAGATCTAAAAATAATAAACCTAGTAATACTACGGGTACTATATGCCAATTTAGTGTGTGCACTGCCAGCGACATTATCATTATAATTATGTTATACACATTTATTATAACGACGTACTAAGCAAGGACACACATTAAATATTGTAGATGAGGACAATTTTAATTGCAATAAAATAACTAGTATTTACTCACTTCTTCATCAATGTAAGGAATATTTTCCACTTCTTTATCGGAATTAGTACATTCAAGCAGTGTCCGAGAACTGTCATACGCCTTTAGTTCTTCCTCTTCTAACCCATTCTTAAACTTTTTAGTTGCAAAACGAAACTTTTTTCTACCTTTTTTAAAAAAATTAAAGCAAGAAAAAAGGAAAACTAATGACATTTAAAACAAATGGTAGTTTTAAAAAATTTCTAAAAAAAACTCAAAAATTGAAACTATGAAACTGAAAACAGAAAATGACGACGAGATCTTGAATTCATTGACAAAAGAAATGAAAGGCTGTAGTAAAAAGCTCAGTAATATTCTACCTTATATGCATATGTAGTAGATTATAATCAGGCTTTGGAAATGTATTTATTTATTTGATATATATGTATGAAGTATATGTAAATACGGTTATGGACATTTCACCTAACTTTGGAAAACTTTATGGAAATTTTGTTTTTAAAAATAGTGACAGGCACAAAAATATCTTATATGATTATATAACAGCAATTATGATAACACTACCGCCGCTTGCAGTGGTGTGGTATTAAGCTTGTGTAGGCTAACTAATGCGGGAATCCAGCATCTAATACATCTATTATTTCAATGTACTAAGTACAATATCAATTGTACTTTAATATTTATTAATTAAGTTAATATTTCTATATTTTAATCATAAACCCCAGTTTTAATTGCTTTAGACTTTAAACATTGATTGTTATCAACATATTATGTAAATATAGAATGAAATTATGTTAGACAACATTTAAATGTGTTGAGAATGCCAGTTATGGCTGTTAACTACACGTACAAGTTTACTTGCACGACTTTTGGAAGCGTCGGTAATTCCAATCCGCCTGTGTTTCCATGTAATCCATATGAGGTAGATTTGTTTTGAAAAGGTTTTGGAATTCTGTTGAAGCTACAGTACTTATAGTTTCCTGCATTTGGTAAGGCAACCAAGATGAGTTACAATAAAATTACCTACTGAAATGGAAAGTTTGATCATAGACCGAATATTGGTTTCCCGAATTACGATTCTCCATTGAAATGCAGGTCTGTAGAAACTGCAACACACGGCTATGCAACACACGGCTATGCAACACTTGCATTTGTTTACTATAGTTGTTCTGTTGTACTCTAAACTCCTAGATTTGTATCGACCGACGCTCTGTTTAAATATTATACATTTCCGACCACTGGTAATAATTTAGGACACAACATTAGCAAACACCTAATGCTTATTTTATTGAAAATGAAACCATAAAAAATTGTTGCTGCCAACAGAGAGCATTCACAAACCTTTATTTTTTTTATTTTTACTGTGTTGGTTTTAATTTCATGCTCTACTTTTCCTATAACAATGGAGGTCACTATAAAACTATCTAGCTTCAAGTAGTTTTAAAATGATTTCTACAATTAACTGAGTAGTAGTCACATAATATTATAGTTAGGTTGCTTGGTACAGTGCCTAACTTTGGAACTGTACCAGCGTCAAGTGGTTTCAAAATGCAAGAAATATTTTTATTGAAACTACAAATAGCAAACATTTTTTACTAGTGTAATGAGTAGAAGAATAGATTTAATAATAAACGAATATGAAAGGAAATCCAATTAAAAACAGTGGCGAAAAAGCCAAAAAAGTCAAATCAAAAGAGATAAAGCAAATAGAGAACACACCCATAATTCTAGTGCCCCTAAAAATAATATATACTCCAATACTCAGTCTACAAATCCACTGCACATTAGTCCACTTGAAGTACTGAAACTGGATTTAAATTGTCAATACCCTCACTACATTTGTCACCGACACAGAATTGTCATAATGCTTTGCCAAGTCAACGAAATACAACTGAAATGCCTGAAACAATACCAACTACGAACAATCGGAATAAAAATCCCCCCAACGAAGATTTTCACTATTATCCACCTCGATTAGTCTCAAAATGCTCCCAGTTCCAGTGTATCACCACATATTACCACCCATCTCCCCCAAATCCGCTGTCACAACTACCAGCTCCTCCACGTGTTCAGCCGGTGAAAACCAGTGAGTCGCGTCGGGACTAGTCTTGGTCTGAGTCGGAGGTGACTAGTGTGAGACTATATAGTCTCTTGCTCGTCTTTTGCTTGCCAAATGTCATCCGAGTTGCGTGATTGAGATGACTTAAGAGATGACTTTTTAAAGCTTCACGTGACTGAGATGACTTTATAAAGTTTCACGCCACTGAAATGACTTTTCGGATGACTTTGGAAGAAACCAAGTGATTGGGATTATTTTTGGGTGACTTTTCAAGAATCGCACGTATACTAGAGAAGTGGTTTACTCCATAAACTTCTACATGCTAGGCTGAGTGGCAAGGGGTAGTGAGTAGCCTAGTTAAAGCTATACATATCAAGACACTGACAATGGGGCTTACAGTTAATAAATTGTCGAATTTTAGAAATAAAGTTTAGGAATGTGTATTTTAAATGTCGTCAATTATACGATACTACATAGCCAATTGATATAGTAAAATTAATTACGACTCACTCTTGTCTCAAAGTGACTGCCCAACTGTAATGTGTGTTATATAATTAATCAAAAAAAGAGTCAACTAATTGGGGGAAAATTGTACTTATACTTTACTGAATAATTAATTTCAATTAAATGAACGTTGGCTGTAACAAGCGAAAAAATGTCGTTTAAATGACATTTTTTCACTCTTTTCAGTGAAAATACAATAAATCTTAATTTGAAATATGCTGAGTGAGATCAAGCCTTCCAGCCGGCTAATCCAGTGCCACTTCTACCACTGTGGGAAAACGGTCATCAAATGTGGAATCGACTGTCAACAACATTGGGAAATGTTACGGCTTATAGTTCAACTTAGGAAAACATTTACCCCAATCGCGAAACAGAACAGTGACAAAAAATGAAGATTTTGGTCAATTTGTTTTTACTGATATTGACAAAACTCTAACTTGATATTAGGAAAATAAAAAGCAAATCGAAAAGCATTAATCATGATTTAAATATATTGGGTATGTAAAAGTTGTACATAGATTTCCGGCCTCAAAAGAGGAAATGACAGTTACATGTTATATGTAATGTAATGTATTTATTTTCAGAAAGGTTACAGGCAGCTTTACAGCTGGAATAGTACCATGAATACAGAGAGATTAAAAGGTTTACAGTATTATTATAAAGTAATTATATTCTATATACTAGATTATTGTTTACACGAATTTTACCTTGGTCATACATATTATTTAGTACTGTTATAATTTGGGGGATCGACGAATTTTCATATCTTTTTTTAATTTTTGCCCCCAGGGGTTTAAGTAAGTACTTTTTGGATTGTCTCGTTTGTCTAGTTTCTACCGTATAGAAAGGTGGCAAAATATCCCTGAATCGCTCGGAATTTATTATCTGGAGGCCAAATCGTAATACCAGCATATTTCTGCGGTGGTCTAACCTTTCTGTATTTAATTGGGAGCAACATTGGTCGTACTTGGATTCTGTTATTCTCTGTCCCTTAATTATTGAGAATGCCCTTCTTTGCACATTTTCTAAGTCATCTCTAAGCGTCACGGTTAGTGATGGGCCCCAAACTACACATGCATATTCGAGTGTTGGTCTCACATAGCATCTATACGCATGTAAAAGTTCACTTTCGCTAAAACCATATCGTTTTAGCTTTTGGACAATATGTATTTTTGATGAGGCATATTTAATGATGTTTTCCACATGGGTGTCATATTTTAATTTGTCGGTAATGGTTACACCTAGTAGTGTAACACTTGTCATTCGTCGTATCTCTACCTTGTCTATTGCAAAACGCCAAGAGTCACTTTCAGTCTTGTCTTTGGAGTAGTCCAGAACCATAAACCCGCACTTTTTGGGATTGAATTTCATGTTTCTTTCTTTCACCCATTTGTCCATGTCGTTTAGCATGCATTGGCCCTGTGTAGTTTTGTTTTTTATTATTTCGGCTACTGTTGTGTCATCAACAAAACCATAGATGGAAAAATTTTCTTTACTGTATTTTTCCTCAAATTTTTTAAGGACCGGGTTAATTTGCGCAACGAAACACAGGCCTCCGGATTTTGTTCCCTGGGGCGTCCCGCAACTACATGAAAGACTATTAGAAATATTATTCCCACACTTTACCCTTTGGGTCCTATTGCTCAAAAAACTTGTGAACCATATTATAGTGAATAAATCCACTTTACATTCGTTATATAAGTAGTTAATTAGCAAGGAGTGATCCACGAGCTCATAGGCCTTGAAAATGTCGAAAATATACAGAACTATTATTGTACCCGTTTTTTCCAGTGCTGACAATACATATTCCATTAATTTGACAAGATAATGACTAGTGCTACAACCTTTTTGGGAACCATACTGGTCATTGCTTACGTTTTTTAAAAGTGTTTTATTCAGTCTGTTACACATAACGTTTTCTAGTAGGTGTGCAAAGGGACTAGTGATAGATAATGGTCTTAGGTCGTCCAGTGATTTAATGCACTTTACTTTGGGTAAAGATGAGATTGTTGCTTCTTTCCAAACACTGGGTACAATGCACGTATCAAAACTTGCATTCATAATATGAGCTACAATCCCAGATATTTCAATTGCGAATTCCCTTATTATACTTATAGGTATTGAGTCTGGTGGCACTGATTTCTTTGGGTTCAGTTTAAGCATAGCCAGATATACATCATAATCTGTTACTACTGAAGGTGGGGCAGATTCTATTCTTATTTTTGGCAAAAATTCATGTGGCAACCCTGGATATGTATTGGCTGTTTTTGTGTGATGCTGATTTACAATGTTTAATGTTTCCTTTAAGTTTGGAGGGTTATCTTCGTCAACAATTAGTGCTATTGTACTAAATAGAGCGCCAGGATCACATTTAACGTTACATAAATTTTGGACTAATTTGTACCACGACCCGTTGTAATTAAGTATCTGTTCAGATTTTTGGGATCTAATTCTTTGTTTTGCTAATATAATTTCTCTTTTTAACTCGTTTCGTACTATTTTCCACCTACAGTCATTAGATTTGTAGAATGCGTTTTTCTTTTTGATAAGTTTTTTAATTTTTCCAGTCATCCACAATTTGTCATTGTCTTTAACGATTTTAGTTTTAAGTGGGAAGCATTGTTGGAAATATTCTTGAATTCTACTAGAAAATATTATTGCTTTTTCATTGACATCTTCAGTGTTAAGTACATCCTCCCATATTTCATTTCTTAATAATTCTGCAAGTAACCTTTTGCCTGACTCTGTTATTGGCCTATATTTTACAATTTTCTTTGGTTTGGTTGGGTAATATTTTAGAATGTTTGGTTGACATAAAATAGATATGTGCCTTGAGGTTTGTACCTTATATCCCTATGAGTGGTCCGAAATGCCCCATACAATAGTCTGATGTGGTCCAGTAGTGGGCTGTGGTTTCGTAAGCATGTGGCAAAACCTAGCTTCTAGCAAATAAGTTATTGCTCATTGTTCATCTTATAAGTCTCCTCTCACAAGTACATTGTTCTGTACATCTTATACGGATTTTTACAATACGTTTTGTCTACAATCAACCCTTATCGAGACTGTTAGCAGACTTCTTAATTATGCCAGACAGTATGAAAAGAGTAAAATCTACATCATACATGTCCGACACTGACACAGTTACCTTGATTGTGAGCATAAGAGTCAAAGGCCATATTTCTTAAAAGGGTACCAAAATTTAGAAATTTGTTAGCGCTTCAGACAATTTTCACTCACTATGAGAAACTATACTTACTTTACTACCACAAACAGAGATTTTTGTAAGGCACAAAAAATAAATACTATGAATTTTAAATAATCCATTTTCCTCACTTTCAATTGAATGTGTTTTGTTTTGCGAAAGCTTAAAAGATTATTCTAAAAATTCGACCCATGTGCAGTTCTTGAAAAAAGTCTTAAAGCGCAGATTAGCTTAGTACCTCCAATTGTTTGAAATTTATTGCTTTATGACATTTTGTAGCAATATCGGAGATTTTGCTTTTCACTTTACAATACCTAACCCAGTTTCATGATCTATTCATGTACTATTTAATGAAATATAATTATTAGTGGTATCTTTGTAATACACAGTGTTTTATTTTAGCCTGCTTTTTAACATTTTAGTCTGCCATCTGTGTTTTGGGCTGTAGCAAAGAATTGGAAAAAGGATTAGTGGTCTAATAATGATTAGATGAGATTCAAAATGTTGAATGAAATGATGTTGTAAGTTATGGCGAAATGAGCTTAAGTGAGATAAATGAAGCTATGAACTCAAATACTGACTACAACAATAGAATGCAATAGACTCTTAGTAATACGAGTAATGAGAATCAAAACGACAAGTAAATGAAATAAATCAACAATTCGGAAACAAGAAATTTCTAGTCAGGACAATTTAATTTCAAGTAAAAAGACGACAAGAGTTCCTGACTAGTCTGACCGAATGCTCACATAAGATTAAAGAGATCGCATTGAATTACATTGACATGGGTCCTATATATAGACAATTGAAATACATTGAAAAGGATACAACAGAAAGCTACATGAATGCGTAATTAGGGACGCCATGAATACAAAATTAAGTTCTAGAAAGTTCGGTAAGAGATTAGTATACACGAGTCAATATATAACATCTTAACTAATACAAGTAAGTCCATATAACACAAAGAGGTCAAATACATACAATAAAAGTGTACAAATCCTGACATTGGGGATTAAGATAGTGATTTTCTTACATTAATTAGCATAATGTCTGGACACGAAAGTACACGAATATGAAACACATCATAAAATACATTACATTACATGGATAGAGTTCATTGTATCGTACTCTATGTATGAGATGGTCTCCACACTCATATGATGGTCTTCACACTCAAGTGATGGTCTCCACATTTATGTGATGGTCTCCACATTTATGAGAGAATACAAGATTTCACATTAAACATTATACGGTTTGAACATAGAATAACACATATTAGTTAAGCTTATACATTACGTTAAATAATAGAATAGGTCATACGATATCGAATAATGTTGTCGCCTTACATGTTATTAATAGTCGCCTAAACAAATTAGCACATTTTACAAGTAAAGTTAGTCAGTTTACATATAAGAGAATACAACACACAACAATTAGACATAAGAGTGGCGGTTTGCGTGTCAATAACTTAAACTACACTACAAATCAACATTTTCCCATATAACATTAAAAACCCGCCCGAACATACAGCCCGCCTTGAAATATCAAATTTCAACACATTTATATCTTAAACAATTGGTAAAATACATACTTTGGTAATCGGACGTTGAAGTTTTCCAGTCGACGTCTTGATGGTTCCTACTCTCGTCAATCCGTCTTTTCCGGTATGAGTAGCCACAAAACGACCATCCCAGTCACTCTGCTTGTCCTTGGCAAAAGAATTTGATGTTTGGCATCCAGGTAAATGGCAATTTTCAGAAGGCGGCCGCCAACCCGAAGCAACCCAAGTTCGTAGTCCAAGATTGGAGATAAGGACTTCAGTTGACTGCTGGCAACACATTGATGACTCCGCGATAAGCAAACAGCAATCCTCGACAATTTCTCAAAGCCACAGAATTTAGCAATGAAGGAAGATGTAGAAGTCCCACATGTCGCCGCTAACATACGGCAAACTCTTAAGGGTTCAGTTGAGTCTTTCCTCCACGCCTTACGTTTTAGGAACCGAGTAAAAACTGAAACCAGATCATCCTGAAATTTCGGTCCCTCCATCAATATATCATGTTGTGATACATCAGACGAAGTAGAAGTTGATGCATCGAAAACGACCGGAACGTTGGTCGTGGTACTGGAGTCCTGAAAAACAGCATGATGAGGCTTAAAGTAATTTACCTTACCCATGACACACTCAGGGACCAGTTCCATTCGGTTAAGATCAAAATATTTCTCAAAGACTTCGTTATGCTTCTCCTGCTCAAGAGGAATTGCCGAATGTCTTCTGTTCACAGCCTCCAAGCAACATACGGCAGAGTCACGAGATGCTCCAAGTGTACCGACGCTGGACTTAAAGGGCAGACGAACGACGAATCGCCCGTCCTCAACTTGTGAAAGAGTTGATACAAAGTGGTTTGCACATACCACGCTTGCGGGAGGTTGCAGCTTCGTATCGGAGAATTCTTCAAGTTCCCAAGATTTTCGAAGTTGATCGCTCACATCGCACTGAACATAAAAAGTAGAAATTGATGAAGTATTGGTATTGGTATTACCAACCTTACCACCAACGATCCAGCCAAGCACAGTGTTGACTGCCAAAGGTGCCCCAGGTGGGCCTGGACGAATTCCAGTCGTAAGGAGACTATAGAAGATGTCGCCTCCCAAGAGAATATCAATGCTGCCTTCCTCGTAGTACCGCGGATCCGCAAGCTGCAACTCACGCAAATGAGGCCAATCCTCTGGAACTAGTGGTGCAGTTGGGAGATCACGGGTGATTTGCTTGAGGATGAGGGCTTGTACACGAAACAAAGGTTCAAATCCATGACATGAAGTAAAAGTCACCTCAGCTGCTTCTTGAGACGCCCCAGCGCTGACAGTTGCCAATCCAGTAAGTGGAACGTTCACCTTCTGTCGACATAGACCAAGTTTGGTGGCGCAGCTGGAAGTGATGAAGCTAGCCTGTGATCCGTTGTCCAATAGTGCTCTGAAGAGTTGAAAACATCCGCTTCTGTCTTGCACTCGAATCAAGGCTGTAGACAATAGAACTTGAGTATTAGAAAAGATAGACGAAAAGAGACCTACCCTGCCAGGTTGAGCAACTACCGACGAACTAGACGGAGTTGGTTCTGGAACAGGCTCTGAGACTGGATCCGAATTCGGTGTTTCCTTATGGAGTAAAATATTATGGTTCTCCTTGCAGCTTCTACATCCTCCAAAGAGACAAGAATCACTCCGGCAATCTTTCTTCAAACAAAAATGACAGCAGGGGTTACTTCGGACATGGTCCCAACGCTGGTCGACGGACATCGATCTGAAGCTTGAGCACCTGAACAGATAGTGACTTCCTCCGCAAGCAGAACAAGGTGACTTAAAGTCATTGAAGTTGGACGCAGCTGCTCCATGGTTCACCACAGTATCTTTCTTCTTCCCTTCAATCCTCGGTTTTCCGGCTTCTGGGACTTTGGCTGCGACATTAGCTCGTGCCCGAGTACCTAAGGTCTTTATGAAGCCTTCCATCGTAGGTAGAGTATCAGGGTCGACCGTGAGTTCCCACTGAAGACGAGATTCGCTGTCCAGTTTTCCAAGAAGAAATTGCATCACCAGTAAATCGTATGCTTGCTTATCATCAGCTCCAGCGTTGCTGATTGCCCTCAAACACTCCTGCGTTGTATCCAGTAAGTTCTGCAGAGTAGTAGGGTTTTCGGCCTGGACGTGGCCTTGGCTAAGTAATCTCTCAAAATTAGCTCTAATAATTTCACGCGTGTTTTCATACCTGCTCGTGAGAGTTTTCCACGCCTCGGTGTAATTAGTATCAGCAATCGGAAATGACTTGAGAAGAAGTGATGGCTCTCCAGTCAAAGATAATTTTAAGTATTGAAGTTTTTGGGCATCGCTCAGTTTGTCATTACTGTGAATTGCAGCTTTGAACAAATCATGAAACGAAGTCCAATCGTGACGACTTCCATTAAAGGTAGGTAAGTTTAATTGAGGTAGACGAACCTTAGTAGCAGCAGAATCCTGAACGTTGGAGGAGGTGGCTGAAGCATCTCCCGAACCCGAAGTTGAAGTCCTAGCCCCAGAGGTGACTGGTTCGATGATTTCCGTCAACGTCTCCAGTATAGCAAGAAGTCTTGCCTGCTCTTCATCTCGCATTGCTTCGATACGATCCATGTCTTCGTCCTGATCGCAGAGCTGTACAAGTTCTTCATGCAGGGCATCGTTCCTCTCTACTAGCTTGTAGGCTTGTTCCAATAATAATTTAGCTTTTGTTACCGTAAGTGGAGTAGTCGTATTCGCTTCCACAGACTTCTGTAGTGTGGTAATTTTTCCCTTCATACTTGTCCTCTTCTTGATGACTGATTCCATTTTCAATAAGTTGCAGTGAAACGAAGCTGATAATCCAAATCCTTTTCCAACGCTCGAACAGTTTCCCGATAGTTTTTGGAACCAGGATCACAATATCTCAAGTGATCCGAGTATCCGGCTCGAAGGACCAATGTTTTGGGCTGTAGCAAAGAATTGGAAAAAGGATTAGTGGTCTAATAATGATTAGATGAGATTCAAAATGTTGAATGAAATGATGTTGTAAGTTATGGCGAAATGAGCTTAAGTGAGATAAATGAAGCTATGAACTCAAATACTGACTACAACAATAGAATGCAATAGACTCTTAGTAATACGAGTAATGAGAATCAAAACGACAAGTAAATGAAATAAATCAACAATTCGGAAACAAGAAATTTCTAGTCAGGACAATTTAATTTCAAGTAAAAAGACGACAAGAGTTCCTGACTAGTCTGACCGAATGCTCACATAAGATTAAAGAGATCGCATTGAATTACATTGACATGGGTCCTATATATAGACAATTGAAATACATTGAAAAGGATACAACAGAAAGCTACATGAATGCGTAATTAGGGACGCCATGAATACAAAATTAAGTTCTAGAAAGTTCGGTAAGAGATTAGTATACACGAGTCAATATATAACATCTTAACTAATACAAGTAAGTCCATATAACACAAAGAGGTCAAATACATACAATAAAAGTGTACAAATCCTGACATTGGGGATTAAGATAGTGATTTTCTTACATTAATTAGCATAATGTCTGGACACGAAAGTACACGAATATGAAACACATCATAAAATACATTACATTACATGGATAGAGTTCATTGTATCGTACTCTATGTATGAGATGGTCTCCACACTCATATGATGGTCTCCACACTCAAGTGATGGTCTCCACATTTATGTGATGGTCTCCACATTTATGAGAGAATACAAGATTTCACATTAAACATTATACGGTTTGAACATAGAATAACACATATTAGTTAAGCTTATACATTACGTTAAATAATAGAATAGGTCATACGATATCGAATAATGTTGTCGCCTTACATGTTATTAATAGTCGCCTAAACAAATTAGCACATTTTACAAGTAAAGTTAGTCAGTTTACATATAAGAGAATACAACACACAACAATTAGACATAAGAGTGGCGGTTTGCGTGTCAATAACTTAAACTACACTACAAATCAACATTTTCCCATATAACATTAAAAACCCGCCCGAACAATCTGGATAAAATAGTCATAATGGACAAAAATGGACAAAATGGCTTAAAATAAAGAATGCATAAAACATCGTTCCTATCGAACGTCATTCGATTATATGTGCTCCATGAAAGATATTATCACCATCAATAAATTTTTTATGAATTTATTGATAAGTTAAATATATAAAATAAAATACGACTTGGATTCAATTTTCAATATTACATTATATCTAGACCTAGACCCCCAGTATGGGTCTCATTGTTTCCTAAAGAAGTATTTGATTTTTATGGGTCTTGCAATTTTGGAATCGTGGACTGTCCACGAACAAAATGTGGTAGTTGGGTTTTTGATATCTCTACTTTAAAAATGTTTTTAAAAAGTTAAATTCCCAAAAAAGTGAGTCCGTTTTTGTTTCTGTAAAACAGCAGAGGACTGAGAGAGGAATGGAATTCAAGAATAATGGGATCAGCTCAAAAAGACCCAGATATAAGTTTAAACTCTCTTATGGGACCAAAAAATAACAATGAAAATTATTCAGTTTTCTAATTCACCGCTTGACGCTACATTGCCAATTAATGCTAACTTGACCTCAAAATGGTCCATTATCATGTATGTACAAAGGTTGGGTCGAGTACCGTAAACCTCGAGTCAAACATGTGCTCATGGTAGGTGACTGGAAGTAATATAAAAAATCTGTATATCTGTTAGATGCATTCTAATCATCGTACAATTTATGCCCCGGAATAAACACTAGCTTTATTTATAACAGGGCCTGGGCCCTGTGACCGGCTAGTAGCTAAATAAAATCTTGTGTATTAGGAAGTGCAGGTTGCTTAACTCAATATGTCCAGCAATCGCTAATCCCCTAATTTGCATATCCTAGTACGGATAGACGCTAAATATATGCTACATTAGTATGGCAAGCACGTATCCAGTAGGGGGCGGGAGGCGCGCAGCGCCTCCTTCAAATCTGAGAAAAAGAGAAGATTTTTTCCAAAAAAGGCCAACATGTGCAAAACATTTTCGCGCGAATATGTACTATTTTTGACGCTACTTATCGTTGCGCGTTGACTAAATTTTGAATACGTGCCTGAGTGTGTGTTAACATGGTTAGGTAAGGCTAGGTTATGCAAATCAGGGGATTAGCGATTGCCGTATCTGGCATGAAGTTTCAAACAAGAAAAATGGTTTTATTATAAATGATTATCATATTTCCCAAAAATGAAAATGATATTATTATTAAAGTACTAACGATACAAACATATTTCTTGAACATTTTTGACGAACTAGGTATTTATAATATTTAACACTCACCTTAACAAATTGATTTACAATTCAGTTTTAAACTCAAGCAATTAGTTTAAAACTTGCAGTTTTAAACTGCTCACTCTAGCATTACTGAATATTTCATATGATTACAAATATATATTATTTACATACTTGGAAGAGTGTATTACGACTTTTATCATGCTTGTGACAATCAGGATTTTTCATTGAAAACACAAAGTACAATAAATATACTTGTACGGGCATAATTGCATATCTTGAATTTGCCACAGTCTTGACAGATTTCTAATCATTTTTGGCAGAATGGTAAATAATATTTACTAATTGGGAACTTTTATTACTTTCCATTTAACAAGCTTGTAGGTATTTCCCAGTCCTTCCCCAACCCATGCGAGTAAAATACTTTGACATCCTCCTCATAATTTCGCTGAAATTTAGCATCTTTTGCACATAACAAAGCTGCGCCGTAAGCTGGGCAGGCTTTAAGCCTCAGCAATGAAAATTTAGTGAGTTTAGGTTCGTCTTCGCCGTTAAGACCAAGTTCTCGGAGAAATCCTGGGGCAAGTAATCCCCACGACTTCCACACGCTGCCAACGCATACAACAGGGAGACCGAAAGGCCCTTCGTACAAATTCTGCAAATTTATTATGTCATTAGTCATCAATTCATGCTTTTTTCGTATAAACTCGAAATACATAAGTAATTTACTATTTTTATTTAGTTAGTATGATGTCAATCCATTGTATTTGTAATGCGTAATGTTATGTTAATACATGTATATGCACTTTAAGTGCTCCAAACAAGTGGAATTAGTAGTAATATTAGTTATAATAATGTGACGACATATTTTATATTGGTATGCATGATAAGATAACTTACAGAATTAATTTGAGATTTAATAGCAAGTATGTGCTTTGCTAGAGTCTCTCCTGCCAGGGCAAATATGTATTTGCACAACTCGTCCCCTGCTAACGCACCGTCGGCCAATTTTTTAGCTATGCCGGCGTAAAACGATTTGTTAAAATTTTTGTAGCTAGGATCCAGCAATCCAAACCTAAAAATAAATGTTACATAGTTGAAATTCCTTCGGTTTATAATTTTGACCCCCCTCGATACTTCATAGTTATCACAATAGTTGTCAATAGTTAACAATAGTTGACAGTCAATTGATTTCAAATTTCTGTATCCCTAAACATAACTAAAGGAAATATGGTACTGGCATTACTTAGATAAAGAATTAGCTTCATAATTATTATTAAATGTAGTTACTAGCAATTCGTACGTACTTGTCTTCAATTCCAAAGTGAAGTCGGATAACGTTCCAGACAAATTCAGTACTAAACGGAGCCTTTTCGTAGTTGTCGTCGTCCTGAACATATATTTGTATGGCCTTGTGAGCAATCCAGAAAGCTATATTCATAATTTACCCATTATTATGTCATTCCTTTGATGACTAAATGCAAATAGTTTTTTTGACTTAATTTTCACCTGATCCTTCATCTCCGATCATGTAACTCCAACCGCCACATCTAGCTTCGGTGCCATCAGGATTTATCAGTAAACAATTAGACCCTGTGCCTGATATTATCACAACTCCTCCTGAAAAACGTACAAGTAGATATAAGTGCATGACTATTTATTGCTTCACCAAGAATTACCAAACACTATTGATAATTACCACAATCTGAAGCCACCGAAAGAGGGCCAACAGTATCTGACGCTACAATAACGTGGTTAATGTTGGACATCTTGGAAAGCAGGGTGCCTTTCAATTCCTCGGTTGTCTTTTCCCCCTCGCATCCACTAAGGCATAGACCCTACAGATAATAGACCCCATTAGCATCCTTCGGTAGATATATTATTTCATTCACTCGATCATTACTCATTACTGATTTAGCAATCAGAAAACTTTTCAAAAATAAATGTCACTATAATAAAAAGTTTTTTGCTTACAAGTCCTTCCAGAGTATCCGTTTGTGACAAACTTGCGACAGTTTTAGCCTTTGTGATCATTTCCACCAATTTATCACAACATTTGTCCATGCCTACAAGCTAACATAATTACATTTTCATTACTAGACACATACTAATAAGTGGGCCATTACATCATGCATAAACAGTTTTGAAAGGATTCCTATAAATACATAGTACATAAATATCAATGAAGTTGTTAAAAATAGATAAAAATGAATGAAAATTGAATGTGAACTCACCCAGTGGTTGCTCGGGGCTTCGTCCTCGAGTTTCGCAACAATTTTCCCTTCATTGTCGAGCAGAACGACGCTTGAATGAGTTGCTCCACTGAAATTTATAAACTTGTAATTATGGACATGAATACCAACTTGCAATGTCATGAAAATTATCGTTTTATCTAACTAGACTAGTGACCAAGTGCTGCTATTGAATTTTTTTTAAGTGAGTAAACCGGCGCAAAGGAATCTAGGAGGAATTAAAATGTTGTTCCTGCTCAACTACAAAATACCAAATAGATTAAACATATTATAATTATAATGAGAAAGTTTCAGTGCATAATATGAAAAATTGGCTATTATTTAATTAATGCTAATGCTAAGCTAACCCAGAGTGGAGTTCATTGTTTTACGTAATATTTTAGTGGAAGTGCATGGACATACAAATTTTGCTAATTTTGCTTTTAAGAATCTCCTTACCAGAACGAGATATACAAAGTAAATTTAAAGCTTTATCCAATATTGTGGTTATGTTATAGAATTGTGCAAGTGCAAGTAGTTTAGTTTAGAGATCGATTAGAAAGAATTGTGACACATTCTCAGAAGGAGACAAATACTGTTTACAGAAATAATTCACCCTGCTCATAACAGTTGACCCCTTTACGTTAAAAAGTGCCTTAAAACATTAGTTGACCCTCCTCGAAATAATTGACCGCCCTAATTTGTATAGGTAGGTATGTGCGGTAGTGGAATGGGAGATGATATGGAAAATAATAACAATCCGAATTTTCTTATACTGTGGTTTTATTTATCTTTAATTCCTAACACCCCCTTAACCATGTAGACTCATGTTATTGAGGAATCAGTCAGTAAAAATTACAAAAACTTTATTGGCACCTTAAAGTGGCTAGTGGCTAATATTTTCATTGCACTGTACGGTACATGTTTCTAATCATAAGCATTCTAGAATTGAACATTTTTTCTTTATTGTCATCATTATTGTCATTACCAATCGCAATTTTATCTATTAAGAAAGTAGTTATTGCATTTATTATTAGAAAGTAATCAACGCATTTAAAAAATGAATACAGCATGTGCTTTTAATTCGCTACCGGTATGGAAATTGAGTCTTGTAAAAACTACAACGAGTACTTTAACAAATCGTGGATATATTACACTAGTGAACCCAGCTAAGGGGCGAACCTAGCACTCAAGAGAAATTCAGAAGGTCACCAATCACAGTAATAAAAACAATTCCGAAAAAATCATCGGTATTTCCCTTAGGTTATTATATTAAATTTGTAAATACAATAATTTGAATATACTTCCATTTTCTACAGCGGTTGGAAAAATTAGCTGTGCAGTTACAACTCTCAGGAATTTACTAAACTACAACAATAACTGTAGATCGTAGCATCAAATACAGGGGATAATGAAAGTCTTCATTTTTAATAAAAAGCTCAAAAAGTTATCAAATAGCTCCATTTAAAATCAGAAAAATAAAATTCCCCCTGGAATTTTGGAAAAACGTGCAAATCCCTTGAGTACAACTTACGAATAAATATTTTTGAAGGATAAATAGTGGCCCTCAGTACTGTTATTTAATTATACAAAAAGGTGTGCAAGTTGGCACAAAGGAATCAAGGGGGTAATAAAAAGCAAAACCAGCTCTACTAAAAAATGCTAAATAAGTTTGTCGATTTAACAGAACCAATTTGGATTAAGAGTTTTGAAATGCTAATTAATACGCACACTACGATCATTACAAAATGTTCCCTTTCGCCAATCATTTCCATCCCAAAATAATCATTTAATGTAAATTTCTATTTTTGTTTTGATGCTATAATAATATAGGTCCCAAGTACCATGGCTGATTTTCAAAATGATTAAGCACATTGACATTGTCTAATTTCAAAATAAGCTAATGTTTACCCATATTGGACTTCTTTGTTTTATGAAACATGCATTGTATATACGCGCATGTTCATTGCAACAAAATGTCCATGGCATTGATAGGTACATACATACTCTCGCGATTTTTTAAAACTAGACGAAAAAAAATGCTGCGCCCCAGGCTCCTTGTTAAACTAGGCTAAAATGAGGCGCAGCATTTATTTCGTCTAATTATTATTTAATGGCTATATAATAGATAGATCCCGCGACATAGGAATAAATACTTTTATTATAAGAGACTGTAGGTATTAAAATCAAATCAATAGTTTTACTTATTTAGTATATCTGTACTGTAGATATCGCGTATAGGGTCACTTGAACCAGTAGAAATTTAACTTATCGAAAAGTAAAATAAAATAAACGAAGCAAAACGTAAAATGAACGAATAGAAACTGAACGACGAATCGGAAAAAATGTAAAATCAAAAGTGAACGAACAAAAATCAGAACAAAGAAATTTTATCATCCAAAGCATAGTTTAAGTTTGTTGGATCCATTGGTTGCGACTGGACTATGTGACATTTGAGTTTTAAAATGTATGCACGTAATGCACAATTCATATTAAGTAATTAGTATAATATGGGAGGACTAACAATAACATAAATATTTTTCCAAAGACGTAGGAGAACCAATATATCGATATCATAATATAATTACGTGGTGTCGATGACACATTATAATGTACTTGTTAGGAATGTACTTATGTACAATGTATTACAGAGTCCAATTAAAAATAAACCCCAATAAATGCTTATACAATGCTACCATTGTGTCTGCATGAATGAAAATTGAAATCATTACAGTATTGGCATTTCATGTCGCATCATTCTCTGTTCTGTACATCTATATATGATAAGTTAGGTGTTAATGTTAAAAGTTATATCATGGCGTTGCAGTAAGGCTAAGTCTGACAGGCTGCTTACATTACACTATTGAAATTGGAATCAAGAACTTGTTATAGCTAATGTAGGTGATGCCTTGCATCTTATACATTTAGACTTATCGAGAGATCACTAGAAGGAATGCTTGGCCACTATAGAGAGGTCAAGGTGCCGTTACATGAAGATACTAACTGCTTATCCTCTATTCGTTATCCTTGTGCTGCATACTATCTTGTAGTACAAGCTTCATGTCATCATATTTTTAGCGGTCCTTATTATTATTATTATCTTTAGTAGTGCATTAATACATCTTTTCGTGTAATACTACCATCTCCTTATAATTAGTTAAATTGTATTAAATCTTCTTTTGATTGATAGAACTTTAATGAACTATTAAAATCTGGACTATGTATGTAATTGAACTTATGACATGGTTAAACTGCAAGATTTAGCAATTTATGCGACTAAGCGTTTATCCCACATGACTACAGAGGTTTGTCTTACACTTACACGTGTAAACTGTAGCAAGCGCAGTATACTAAGTCGGTCATGCCATGAATCGTGGTTATTACTATTTATCTCAAACAGACAATTCAAAGAGCTTGAGAAATCAATCATATCGGTTCATGACTATTGAGAGAAAAAGATTGACGGCGAACTTAGAGATTCACACAGAAAGGAAACATTGATTATTATGTGCGTGCGTGTATGCTATGGGCTGTTGTGTAGTCAGCAATACCAGGAATGGGGCATTGTGCATAATGAGAATCATGTAGTTTTATAATCACCAAATCCCACATTCTCATCCAGTTACTTTTAGCAAGAACACAAAACGAGTATTAAACCTATTTATTTCACAATACGTTTTTCTTTGACCTCTTTCGTTGCTAATTTCCTTGGCAGTTATTACAATTATCAGATAATATAACTTATATGCAAATTGGGGCTAAACACTACTATTATTGCTAATCAAATTGACAATGAGACTTTGAGTTAAATTGACAAATAGGCTTTTGTACATGTTTCACCCCGAATTAGTAATAGTAAAAATATTATCTGTAGACAATTAATTCTTTGATTTTCATTTCGATGTAGAAATTATTTTTCAGTCATTAGAATTTTCGACATTGATAGTATTTTAGGATCGAGTCATACAGCTCTAGTTTACACAATGAATGTTTCATTTCCATGAGTACAAATCGGAACTTAAAAGTTTCACACCCTTTAATACTAGTGCTTTGATATTAAAAATTGGTACTTGAGAAAATATAGGTTTACTTATTTAAGCCTGCTAATATTGGTAATTAGTAGTTACTGCTGAAGGCATCAGTTAATCGCCTAGTATTTGTAGCCCATGCTATGTAATTATAAATACTATTAAGAAGAAAGATAATAATAATACTAAATAGCATGCAAAATGCATTACAGATTCCATTACATGGGTGCAATTAAATCGTTTAATACCTGAAATAGTAATAACCCTATATTATATGAATATAATAACATACACAGCTTACTGTTAACTAAATCAATAAAGTACATACCTTTTGCAATCATAAAATGGACTTACAGACCATCTACTTCACTAGTTACCAAATAATTTAATTATGAACAATAATGTAAGCACGTTCAATTAATTGTATGGCGATACAACGAATACAAGACTTTGCAATAAAACTGCAAAAACTTTACAAGACAACGCAGAACAAAACTGATATCGGCAACAAGCCGGACGCGTGTCCTGATACAATATTTGATACCGTAAATTATTAGATTAAAGTCCATTCTATACAAAAAAATTACAGAAATCTGGACAATTTTGGATGATATAATTATTATTATATTTTATGTCTCATCGTACAATATAATGCAATACTTAAAAAGGAATGCGTGACTATCCATATTTGTACTGATAAGGCTGGTGCATGTAAATGACATCAACTTTATATCAGAGTGACCATTTATCCGATTTCGAAACTGTGATAATTGAAAAGGGTTCATTCATGTTCAAACCTATATCTATAATGAATCCTGACTGTTTGATGCATTCCAGCAGGCGTCATCATCATATAGCGTATAAATAAAGCACAATTAAATAAGCCATTAAGGCAAATGGAAAATATGTCAACTAAATACTGGAAGATAATCCATTATTATTAAATTAGAAAAGGCAATGACCCTACTCTAAACGTTAGCCACCTAATTGAAACTGACTGCACATGCATAGTAAAAATATATATGCTAGGCTAGAAAACTAGTGCAAACAAGTAGTTTACTTGACTACTTGCAGCTTATAGACGAGAAAAGGCAAAGTATATTTGGATATATTGGCTAAAATAGGCTAAAAAATAAATTGGATGACTGAAAAGAAAATTAAAATATGGAATGCAACAAAATGTTTAAAAACATTCTTTAAATGAAAGGAATCGAATGTCTTGAAAGTATTTTTTGAAACATGAAATTAAATGTTTTAAACCTAATTTTTGAAATATGGAAAGAAACGTAATTTTGTTAAAACATTCTATATAATGAATTACGTGACAATTCTAAATGAATAACTGGAAAGTATTGCGTTAGAATGCTATTTTGATGACATGAATCTTCAAAATTTCTTTGGAGTATTTTTCATAATTTCCCGAAAATTTTTCAGCATATACACCTTAACGGAATTTAGAATATGGTGATTGCTATATTAATCATCGGAAGATGTGGTCACGTTGAACCAGACAGGATGTTTTACGTCAACTTCCAACTTCACCGTATTAGTAAGTCATAGGTAACTAAGTAGGGTAAATATAAGCTGACGTATTGCTTTATTATCATCCGCGTGTACTTTATTAACGTTTATTAAAGCTTGAAACTTTACCTTGGAAAGAGATGATAAGCAGCGATAGCGACAGTAAAACATTTTTATTGTTATTAGTATATTATACCCTACTGCGAAGTATTTAATTGTGACCGTGACAATGAAAATGCAGGTGAACAAAGTTAAGTAAGATATTTCCATCTGTTAATCTCATGTCCTGTGTAATCAACTGTATATCTTTAATCCTTTGGCAAACGAATCCCGAAAACTATTAAAGTTTTGGCATACAATGCTCCTTTATACACATGTCCTGGCTGGGCCAAGTTGATTTCTTCCAAATTGTACCTCTAAAACTCTAAACTGAGTAACCAAATCACAGAAATGATTTTGCAACAATAAATTGATGAAATTCAATGAGCCAAATAATGTATCTTAGATATAATTTGGTCTAGGACATATATTGACTGAGTGATACATAATTTTATTTCTAAAACATTTAAGAATATCATGTCCCTCCCTCTCTACCCTGCAAATCCTAATACAGCTATTAGGTACAAAGAAATATTACGAATGGCCTTGTTGTATCTGTATCGTTCTGTTTATGGTACGTATTTGCTTTGTCAAATAAGCACTTAAGACTTAAAGATACCAATGGCAGAATTTTTATAGTTCATAAGCCACTGAGAAATTACATACATCTATTGTTATTATTGTAAAATTCATCCACGGCCTAACTCAATGTTGTCATTTTCCCTGCATATATGTCAATAAACCATTGCAAAACAGAAATACAATAGCAGAGAAGTTTATCTGAGCCAAAACCCCGTAACAAAAGTCTGCATAAATTGACTTAGAAGTTTAAAAGTCTGTCATGAATCTGTTAGCTTTCGAACGAGCTATTGCACACCTTTTTTACTGATGTTGATTTTCGCCCACTTCAGAGGGTAATTGTACCCATTTACTTGAGTCTCTGAATGTTTATGAGATTAAAATAAGCTATTACAGAACTACAGCCGAAGTTACATCGATTTTTAGTTATTTTTAAGTTTCAAACCCCCTCCCCAGTCAGGGGGCGTGGCCGGTTTTTGCCGATTTACAAACTCGACGACTTTACTATTGTTTATTCTCAAATGTAAAGGACATCAACCTATATCTCCCATATATCTACTATACAATTTTCAAATTCTAAAATCAGGGTTCCCTTAGATACATTAAAGATGAAATCGCTCTCCAGATAACCTACTAAGAAATGGGAAATGTCTAATGAATTGACTTCGACAGTAGTTACCCCTAGATTGTACCCTGGAAATGTGAAAAATGTAGCTCAATGAGTTCGAAAGTTACCGTGTACATACACACACGAATTTCCAGACAGACAAAAATAGTATTCTCATACAGGAGATAAATTCCTCTGAAGCATTTGCGCTTGAGATTTAGTTTATAATCCAGATATCCGCAAGTACCTAATTACAACGTCCCATTTAAGGTACACAAACCCATGTTAATACACAATGTCGTCAGTTTGAGCTAAGCACTTAAAAACGTAATTGTAATTCAACATGGGTTAAGGCAGAGATAATTCCTACCTGATAATAATTGCTAAATAAGCAGTCTGTATAATTCGTGCGCATCTGTCGTCTATATAGTATCTTCCCACTTCCCAGCTTAACTTACTGCCACGGCACACTGTGTATAGGTATATATGTTCATTCACAAAACAAACCAAATATTGATTTGTTTGCACAAAAATGTTTACAGAGTTGTAAAAAATATTCAAGACGTTAGCAAACAAAAGTACAAGGCACAAATAGACTGTTTTACATGAAAAAATCACATTTCGAATTAGAGTAATCTAAAGACCTTAAATTCAAGACTTAAACTTTAAGAAGGTGATTATTGGTAGGAAAAGTGAGGCTTACCCTTCAATCCCGCAATAATATTTTGACATCTTTACAATTAGCGATAAGTTATATCCCGACACACAGAAGATGAAGTCTCTTTGAGTGGTTGTTTAACGTTGAACTCTAATTATAAATAATTGTAAATTGCTGTGTAAGGTATTTAAGTAGCACAGGGCAAGAAACAGCTGCAAGTGGTTGTCAGGAGTTGATGTTTATGTCTGCTGTGATTAAAACAAGAATGCGGTTGTTGTTAGACTCGGCGTGCCTTTATATAAAGTTTCCTTCCCACGTTACCCGAGTGAGTGCAAATTGTTAACTAATGTATGATCTAGTAGTATCCCTCTACAGATGTATTATAGTGCCTGCTAGCCATGCTGAAGTATATATAGTAATGCCACAATAGATGTTACCTACGACATTTATAATATTGTTGCTACACTTCCACTGTTCCACACTCATTTCCACTTTGCTGTCATTATTATCTACACTATATATAGCTGCCTTTCTACGGTCCAATTCCCCTTTAAAGTTAGTAAGGCACTTCAATGGTAACTTGATTCACATGCTTACATTGCACTCAGAGAACTCAACTAATTGCCTTTGTTCTACGTAAACGAATGGCTATTTAAATCCAAATAATCAGATGCCATATAAACTTTGGCATGCATGTCATTTTTCATATAACACTGAAATCCTTCGTCAATGCATTTATCAAAAGACGATTACTTACAATTTTCTTGCTTTACTTCTCATCTGATTTCCTGCCAACCAACCCTTAGTTTCTTGCAGGTTCTACTACTATTGTTATGTATAGATAGCCTCCCCAACCTCGTTCAAAACTGTCACCATCTGTGTCATTTAAAAAGCCATAGGATCACCATGTCATATTACCTATTTATATGTACCGATAAGTACTATTAGTAGTATTTACCTGTGATGGGTAACGTACCTACTTTAAATTGGAACTAGTCTAATATTATATATATAATCTATTAAGGTATTAAGGAGGTGTTGCTATGTCAATTGTCAACGAATAATTTACTACCGCAATAAATGCACACCCCTAAGTTTTCACATCGTGGGTGAGTTTCACGTCCTGTAGTAAAATTGAAGTTTTTTACCGCATCGTTACCAAAACGTTCCCATTTAAAAGCAGGAAAATATCATTCCAAGCTTTTGGAGCAGCGTACCAATATTTATAACAAAAATGCCATAAAAGAGGAGTAGAATTGACTACAAGCATATGGCGCTTTTTATGAATTTGTATTTGCAAACCTGAACGAGAAGTCCAATTGCATGTATTTCCTTAATCAAAATCACAATTTTTAAATTGAATTTTCTATGCTTTAAAATACTTTTTTGAAAATCGGGCTTTCATGCTCATTTTAAAAATCTAGCATACTAAAAATGAAAACCATAATATTATGTACGTTTAGCAAATTTTTCTCAATTACATTAGCTCAAAGGTCTTATACACCCTTACGTCCAGACCGGGCTTATGGTCTCTACAGTCTCTTAGTCACTAGCAAACCCAGTGTAAGTAGAATGAGACTAAAGGACTTCTTTAGTCCTTCAGTCTCAGGGCAGTATCATACTCAGGGCATGTAAGTCCAAGTATTATTAGAATAAATTATTTTATTTGAAAATTTGCGGTGAAGTAAATTAAATGCTATCTGAAAGGCCTGAAGTACTCAAGAATCATATACAATAGGAATCGACATTATTGAACGTACCTTGTTGACTTTAGTGACTTACTACAATAAATGTACCTATATATATATATACTTTGAATGCCGTGATTTTGGAAACGAATTATTACACCTCTTACTTTCCCAATTCCTGTCTTCTTAGCTTTGATTTTGTTTAAAATGATTTCGTAAAAAATATACATAATAAGCATATATCATACGTAGTAAAAAAATTGGAATCCACATGTTTGGCTTTATATGCGGTATACTAACTAATGATACTGAACAAGATAATGGCATAATGGAAGTACATTTTTATTCTTGTCGCGTGCCATATCTACTACAAACAGATAAACTCAAACGCGTTTTAATCAGTAGCCCATCCTACGAATGACTTAAAAGTAAGCTTTCAACGATAACATAATGTGGAGCTGATACTTATAATACTTATCACAATGAATCTATACGGTATGTTGTAGGACAAAGGGCAGAACTAGTTGATACTGGACAAAAATAATATTGCAGTGTATTAGGTGGACAATCGTTTTAGTAGTTGTCCTTCGATATTGGTAGCAGATTGTTTCAGCCAGCACAGGAATTGTGATAGCTACATACAGCTGGCATAATAATCTCTACTACCATTATAGTGCATGAAGCAAGAATTACCAAAAGACAAAATTGGAAAAATCACCCTTACCATTTGTGGTTCTGGTTACTGCTCTGCTGATTTTAAGGTTGAAGCTTTCAGGGCAATTGCCTTATAAACGTTAATATTAATAATACCAACAGCTATAAGAGTGTCCTATGCCTATGATGAATGTCAGTAGAAAAATAAATAAAAACACCGATTGTTTATTTATTTATTTATTATTTATTGCATGATTTATTAAGTTATGATTGTGTAAGTGTACAAAAAACTTAAATTACAATGCGATTGCACTGCGTACTGTCAACTCAGTTTTACCTAGCCTTGCAAGGTAATTTACTAGTTTAGAACAGAATTTAGGAAAACGGATACTGCCCCAATATATTTATGGTAGTGTAAAACTGAGTTGACAATAATACTTTTCCGCCATCGTATAGAAGAATAGCAAATTTTATGCACACATTTTTCAGCTTGCATTTATGAGTTAGGAATACTGTACTGGTAGTACTATACAATACTAAGATACTATAAATCTACATCGTCTCATATTCATGACAATCAATGCTGCAATTTCACCTTATTATTGTCAATGTATTTCATTTCCCAGCTAATTCTTTCCGAAGTGGTGTAAAAATGGAAACTACACAATATACTGTGTCCATTTTTAATACCCACATCATACTTAAATATTCTAGTTAGCAAGGGAGGACGGAAAAATTGCTTTCGGTTGGGGTCCAACAGTTAAAAACATTATACACAATTTTTAAGAAAAGGGCAATTTCTTGAATTTCGGGTGGGTCCAGACACAGGACTCCCCGCGGCCCTCTCCGTCCGCCTATGCTAGCCAGTGCAATTTCTACTCAACCAATGCAATCTTTCAGAATATGTAAAATTCAAAATTCCAATCAATTTCCGTGCAAATTAACCAAAGGGAGAAAAAATCAAATTACCGACATACGGGCACGTATCCAGAAATTTGGTAAAGGTGGGGTGCAACCAAAAATGCGTGAAAAAGGTTTTGAAGAAATTTTCTCAGATTTCTCAGAAATTTTCTCAGATTTATGGGGGTGCTGCTCCCCCTACTGGATACGTGTTTGCCGATATATGATATCTTAATTGGCACAGAAACCATCGGAGGAATTGGTATACATAATCAATAACTGCGAAGGTATACAAACGAATACAGCAGATTTCAAATTAAAATGCTGGATGACACTGTGCTACAATTAGACAGATTTAAATACCTAGAGAGATGAGACATTTACGTTCATTTAATGTATTGCATTTTTATGACCTGCAAAGGACAGACTTTGTTTACAACATTGAGATTGTGATTGTATTAGGCAAGCAGCATTTTTTGTATTTTGCCTCGGTTTACCCAATTAAACTGTAAACAAAGTTCAATCATGTGACCGTAAGTGGCATCTAGGTCTATAATATTAGTTATATACCGTATTAATCGAATTAATTCTCCGGGTTGTTATTGTTTCATTGGTCTTTTTTTCCTGAAAAAGATGAAAATCGAAATAGTTAACCAGGTGGTGAATTATTTTGATACGGAGAATTATTTTCCAAACAGTCAATTTTTGTTAAGTTATTACTTGTTGAAAATTAAAAACTGAGAAAGAGTTTAAAAGTTCAATTGATTTTATAAATGTCCATGGGTTCAGTGAGGTCTATAGACATTTCTTCGTCGTCTGAGGGCAATAGTTTGTCATCCGCATCAATTATTGGCTGATCAGTTTCAGGAAATTGGGTGCTTTGTAGCAGAAGCTCCCTGCCTTCACTACAGTCTTTTCCAACTTAGATTTGGATGGTGAATTATTTCGATACGGAGAATTATATTTCAAATGCTATTATTTTGCTCTTGAAAACGAAAACAATCGAAATAGTTACCCGGGGGAAGAACTATTTCAATACGGAGAATTAATTCGACTAATACGGTAATCTAAGAAATTAGATGGGAGTAAATCGTTTAGTAGTGTAATCGGATACTATTACAATTGTTTGACGTAAAGACAGCTTCTAGATTTATACTTTACTAGTGAACCCAGCTACGGAGGAAACCTAGCACTAAAGAGAAATTCAGCAGTCCTAAGCTGACCATAATTTGACGAAGGAAAAACGGGACCATTTACAGTATTGTATCTCGAAGTCGATTTCGAAGTGGCAATGCCATTAAACCATGTATATGCGTTGGGAATATTTTCCAGAAGCGAATATAAGAGCATCAATATTAAGTTCTTTTTGCCAAAAATAATCAAAAATCTCACAATTCCGAGTGGCGCGTTAATTTTAAGTTCTCTCTGCCAAAAATGGTCTACAATTCACTCATGAGCGTTGATTTTGAGGTTCAAACTTAACAATTAATCGTCAAAATTTTCCTTTTTCGTTCGTAGTCATTAAGATACTACTCAATTTTCTCCAAAAAACGGGACCCGTTTCACAGCAATCACAGCAACAATGATTTCTAATAAATTCGGTCCCTTGGCCAAACAATCATTCAGGGACGGCGAATTCTTCTCTTTTGCTGACGCATCGAATACCGGCCTCACAGGGGTAGTGGTACTTGATGGCTTCTCGACAGCACGATGTGGCAAATAATGACCACCCAAATTAATTTGATCGACAGGAACTTCTTCGATAATTCCTTCGGTCAACCAATCTTCAAATATCTTGCCATATTTGAACTTGAGATTTGGACTGAGTTTCCTTACCAAATTCTGTAATCGTTTCTCAGCCAGCACTTTATTACTTTTAAGAGGGGGGTGTCCTTCAATCCAAGGTAGAGACACTTCAAAACGACCCTCTTCATTCATACAAACGGTGTCCATAAAATGATCCATAGCTGCTTGCTGACAATCTTCTTTCTTCTTTGTCTCGGCAGCATCCAAAATTCCAATAGTGTCCAATCTCCAGAGATCCGAAACACTGGCTTCTCTGACAAACATATTGTGCACTAAAAGGGTTTTATTAACTTTGGGGTTCCCAACTCTTGGCATCTTACCCATCAAAGTCCAACCTAGTTTAGTCTTCACAGCAACAGGCCCATGAGACAATACTGTAAAATGAGAAGTTAGCAACTTCCCAGCAATGTCAGCTCCAATCAACAATTCAATTTCAGTTGAGCCGACTCCAAGATCTGTTAAAAATATATTTTCTCTCTTGAGATCTTCCATCCAAGCACCTTTCGCGTACTTAGGCACACTTGTACAAATTTTCGGTTCATCCATTACTTCAAAGTTACACCTGTAACTTCTATCCAAACTTTCAATGTGAATCCGATATATCTGTTGGCTTTGCTCAGCTGTCTCGTGACCACCAAATAGTCCATGAAGTAGTTTTCTTTCACCTAGGCTCTTCAATCCAAATTCAGCAGCTAGGGATTCCAACAAATAAGTATTCTGTGACCCATTATCAATAAGGGCACGAATAACTTTCTCTTTTCCATTAAACAATACTCGAACGAGCAGGGTCTGTAATAGCACATCAGGGGTGCACGTTTGATTAGCAAGATTTTCCGTCTGCTCCGAATTACTCTCTGAGGATACAGCGGCATTTCTCTGTGAGTCTTGCTTCTTCTCATCTGGCTTGTTCACCAAAGATTCACGACACATAACTTTATAATGACAGTGACCACATACTAAGCATTTAATATGGTCTTTCGATCTACACTTACTGGAAATATGTCCAGGGTTTAAACAGATAAAACAAGCCCGTTTATCCATAACAATCTTCTTACGCGCATCCAAGGTCATTCTAAAAGCAGCGAAACACTTTTCACTTGGATGCGACTTTCCACAAAAAATACAACAGTTATTTTTCTTCTTACTTGATTCCTGTTGTGCACTAAACAATCCCTGAGCAGTAGGGATGTCACTATGACTATCTTCGTACTTCTGTACCTTTTGCTTTGATGCTGCTTGCACACCAAATCCAGAACGAGCCAATAAAATTCTTTCTTCGCTATCAACTTCACCCCTAAGAAAAGACATCAACTGTGTCAGGCGATTGGGGATAACAATATTTCCATCTGCATCAGGCAGAGGCACACTTGCGTAGGTTTGGCTCCTTTCCCACGCTCTCAAAACATCCTCTGGTAAACTTGACTCCACCAGAGGGTACAAAATAGCGGCAAACTTATCACTCGTCAATCCCAGCGATTCCAAAGCACGCAGCTGGGCCTCCAATTTATCATAAAGAGACGAGAGTCCAATTTTCTGCTTAGGGTATAAAGCATTGCATAATACCAACTTTAGCAATTCCCGAACATAAACTTCCACCAGTGTGTCCTTATTTCCAAAGCGACTCTGCAAATGACTGATGGCCTTAGGGTAATTAGCTGAAGACATCGGGAAACTGTCGACAACTTCACGAGCTTTCGAACCATCCACGGTAGACTGCCGTAAATAATAAAACTTGTCCTGCGCTGGCATCTCCGGGTCCGAATCAATCTTTTCGAATTGGCTCCAAAAGGCTAACCAATCTTTAATATCCCCTCCAAACTTTTTCAACTCAATAGGGGGGAGCTGTGACTTCTTAGACTGGACGTCTGCTACTTGAACTCTTCCAGCCTCCGTTGGCTCTGGTCTCTTCTGCTGTACTGCCAAAGCCTCTTCAACTCTCTTTCTACAGATATCCAACTTGTCAGCATACAAGAAACGAGATTCATATTCCAAAATGAACTCATCTTCGCCAGGGTCGGCGGTTTCATCAATTCTCCGATCTGGGCATCCAGAACGTCTATCAACGTAATCCGAGTTTCCAAATTGGCCAATAACGTATGAATGACCACACTATTTAATTCGTCCTTGCTTAACTCGGCTTCCAATGAAGTGACAGCCTTAGTAAAAAGGGTTCTCAATGATCCACGCTCCTTCTTCAACTTATCCATTGTCACTTCTAATAGTCGATTATCACTCGACACAAAAAACAATAAAATGTAACAAATTGACCTCTAAATTCACAAGAAAACTCACAAAACGACAGGTCCTGTCACGGTCGCCAGAAAATGTTCAATTAGACGGGTAAAGTCCATTTACTGTACGATGCCCGCCTCTTCGAAGATGCAGGTAGATATGCCCAAATGACACACACCCAAAAATGGACAACGCAATGTGAATTTCTGTGAGAAAATGGTGATTTATTATACTTTATAATAAATCCCCCAAAACAACAAACTAATTTCCAATACAATCAATCAAAATTGGAATCCAAAAATATCCGAAAAAGAAACAAAAACGAGTAGGACAAAGCACAACCAACTACTCGCGTCTTCAACGGCCAACAAACAGAACGTGAATGCTTGCCTCACAAGGCAAACGGCTAATATATATCAAAAGACACAAAATACAAGCTACAAAACTTGTTAACAGCATTTAGCCTTACACTAAACACAACATACAAAATCTATTCATAGACACACTATGCATAAAACAAGTTATTTTCTGAACATCTAGTTACGTTATTTTCTCTGAGTGTACTTGTCGTAGCTTGGCTGTTAATTGCCAAATTTTACTATCGTGTGCAAGCGGCTTGAAGAATTAAGGTCCGAGACAGTTCTATTTTATTGACAACTTCGCAGAACAGCACGCCTTGGACGAATACAATGCAATGCGGGCTTCGATGTACAGCTGTTACCTAGTGGTATGACAAAAACGGTATGTCTATGACCTATACCTGACATCCTGTAAAAGAGTCACGAATAGAACTTTTAAAAATGAAAAGCTGGAACACAATATGGAATGAATTGAGGCCGAACATCATAATTCAAAAGCCAAAACTGACTTTTGAATTTAGCCATTTTGTCAAATTAATGTTTTTTCTTTGGACGGCATGGCTGCTTTGAGTAAGAAAAATAATAGCGTATTTATAAAGGCAGTTCACACTTAAAAGTTGTCAGTTGTTATTAAAAGAGAGGAAATAACAGAGTATAAAGTCGGCATGCCGTAAATTATTTTCAGATGCCGCATGCCGTAAATGCCGTAAAAGCCGTAAATGCCGTAAATGCCGTAAAATACATAATACACGTAATTGACAGTTTAATGGTAATTTTTAACTAATGGAAGAACAAAAAATATAATTTTGATCATTTTATAATAAATGATAACTGTCATAAGTTATCAAATGAATTTTCCCTTTTCCAAGCTTTTAAGCCACCATGAGTGGCGTAAAATCATGTTAATACACAATATTGATGTATAAAAGCACTTAAAACGTGTTATTTCTCACTTCCTACATCAATTTATGTGTATAAACAGCTAAAAACTTGAAAAATAATTTACGGCATTTACGGCATTTACGGCATGCCGCCAAATACCAAATGCCGTAAATTCAATTTACGGCATTTACGGCATGCGGCATTTACGGCACACTCGACACCTTGGAAATAAATATTATCATAATACAAAAACTTCCACAATTTTTTTTGAATATCTGTAATAGTTATTATCATAGGACGTACTGTAATTCCAGTAATATATATGAATTTAGTACAAAATAATTCATAATAACAACTAAGTATTAGTAACAGCTCATTTCAATCACGGTTATTGCTATTAAAAAACATATTTCAAAATCCGCCATAATTATAGTAATACCCTATTACATATAACAAACTATGTCTAATCCGATATTAAATCTTGTTTACACGTATTAAATAAGTATTTCCGCTGTAGAATATTCTTATCTAGTGAATAAGCAAGTATTATCAGTGCTATATCTCTATAGGAGACCAAGAGACTAAAAGTAAAGCGCCAAGCTGAGCGCAGCGGGAAAAATTTCGAGCGACAGGACACACTTTCCGCTACATTTAAATAGTAACTCATTGCTACACGTTACATAACCTTTATAGCTTTATTATGATTTCCAGATTTGAGCAATTTGTGATTTAAAATTCTTCAAAATCTCTAGTTTGACAGAAATGTAAAAAATATAGACAAAACGATATTAATTTAAAACAAATTAAAAAATAAAAACAATTTTACAATATTAATTTTGAATATTGACACAATGTATGATATTGTATGGAATTGTTGCGTGCATGGTTGTCCAACCTCTATCGGAATACATGGAACGCTGAACCAAAAAAAAATATAAGTTTTCATTTCAGCTTTGGAAATCAAAAAGGAGAGAAAATGGATTCTTTTCGTAAAGAGAATTGGGTAACAAGTTTTTACTGTAATTAATAGTTTCAAAAATATTTTTATGCAATTTGAAACCACATTTGTACGCTTCAATGAACTAAAATATTTAATTTTTTATTGTGTATTCAGTGAAGATGGAAAGCCTTGGATGCGTTTCATTAAGCCACGGTGTGCAGTGCTCACTTCATAGGAAATTTAAAAAAAGTGATGACCCAAAAAGTCCTTCCTATTTGTCTACTATTCATCCTGCAATCATTGTGGATCTTTTTCTGTGGAATATAAATCTGAAAGATTTAGTAGATACGGTTTTAATAATTTGATGTCTACTTACTATTCAAAATTAGCATAAAATACCTTTTTCGTAAATTTTTTCAAATTTCCAATATGTTTTGTGGATTTTTGAATCGTGAATCTCGGCAGTGTGGTCAAACCGTAGATGTCGTATCGGGCGAATTTGAAAACTTTGTGCACACTAACACTGTAAGCCAACGTACAAATTAAAATGTATCCGTTTTCTGTAGCGATGAAACCGAACATAGTGAAACTGCCTTAAAAGACTAAACTTTGGTTCATTAAATTGTTTTTGCTTTAATTCTCAACATGCTGCCCAAAGAGTTTATCACAACGAGGGAATTAACGTGGGAAAATTGTCTGGTAGTCTTTTTAATTAAATAAAAAACGAACTTCACTTTCATTTTCATTGGTGTGTCTTATGTTTATTGGCAGCGAAGACGAAAGAATGGATACTATTTCCTTCAAAACAAGCTGTGTTACAGACTATGTCACTGTCATTCAAAGAAAATTTCAAAAACTGCAGAATAATTATTGATTGTAACGAAATCAAGACTGAAAACCCACCGGGAGTTGACAACCAAGTTTTGATTACTCACAATACAAGTCTACATAGACTATCAAATATTTAATTGCAATCAGCCCTTGTGAGGTTTTATGCTTTGTTTTAAAGGGCAATGGAGGTACGTCTGCCGACGTTTTCATTATGACTGCGGAATATTAAAAAAATTAGAGCCAGGTAATTTAGTACTAGTGGATAAAGGGTTTCCTAACATATCTTTGAAAGAAAATACTGTCATTGTAATGCCAACGTTTGTGGAAGTAAATCAAAAATAATTTAGTGAATCGCAGATGGAAGAAACATAAAATTGCAAGCGTTAGAATCCATGTTAAAACAGCCATACTAAAAAATTTAAACATCTTACAGAATAGACTTACAGTTGACCTGTTCCCCTATATTGATGATATTGTACATCTTTGTGCTGTACTTGTGCCGCCATTTTATTTTTGGTCATCGTTCAGATTTTAAAATTATCGGCAATTAGTGGGTAAAGTAGAATTTCTCCAGTTTTGGAATTAGGTCGGATAAAAAGCATAAAGTGGGGCATGCGCATGGGATTCTTTCATTATTCTTGAATAAATGTTTGTATCTATGTCCGTAATATTTTGTAATTAATGAGTAAGGGTAATATTTTGTAATTAATGAGCAAGGACTAGGCTATCAGTAGAGTCCAATCAACGGTCTAAGATATTCGGGCCAATGCGCAGTCGCTAGAAATTTACTGATTTCAACATTTTCTAGCACAATTTATGTGCTAGGATTCAACTAGTAATAAATAGCTTCGTTATCTGAAATAGTTTTCTGAAATAGATATGGTTTTGGTAGTGCCGTTTTGAGTCCTTCCACCTTTGTAACTGTGTCAAATTCTTGTTGTTCCAACAACATTTTAATACTGTCATTTTGAACAGACTCTTCGACTTTCAGGACGTCTTCATTCAATAAAATTTGAACTTCATTTGTTGAGGATGAATATCTTTCAGCATACAATATTTTGAGCAGAGGACAGTCGATATCTGAAAATTTATCTTCTACCATAGATATCGGACACTGCTGTATTGCGTCTTTCGACCCTGCTTCTTTCATCGTAAATTGTTTTGATATTTGAACTCCTTCACGGTATTCAGCCTTTTTAGCTGGAATGTCCCACTTTTTTGGTTTTGTTGTAATAGAGTCCGTTGTTTCACTATTAACAAAAATTGAAACGGCTGCAACATACTTGCATTTCCCAACGGCTCCAGCTTTACAACTGGAATTGGCCTTAATTATTTTTCTGTTCTCAGTAGAAACCTACATAAATAGGAAATTAATCATGAGCGACAAAAAATTTTTGTATAATAGTTAATAGACAATGAATTAAGATTTGGCAAGTTAGCACTTTCGCATTGTCTTTCGATTACAAAGAGATGACTGTGGCAGCGGAACTATAATACATAAGTCTCTATGCTCGTGTGTTTTGTCTATATTGACTCTGCTGATTTTTGTTGAAATGTGCAAGCGCGTGTATAATGTAAACTACATTAAACAATTATATTAAGTCCACTACGGATTAATAATAAACTACATAAAATTCGAAATTGAACCAAATTTTTATGCTTAATCATTTTTAAATTCAGCAGCAGTACTGGTGCCCTAGTACAAGTATATCTTGCAACGCAACCCTGGCTGAGCTAGCATAAGCATGTAACAGGGCAGTCATCGTAGCACTACTCAATTTTAATGGCGCATAATGTAGTAATACAGATAGTATTATAGGTACTAAATATAGTACTTACATTTATTATGATAGCTATGCTATGTTGATCTGTTGATCTATATTCAATTCAATATAAAAATAGATTGGGAGAATTATCATTGCATGTTAACGGTAATACGAATGCGACTCAGTGCAGTGCAGCACAATCGAAATCGACTAAAAAGTGCACTTTCTCGTTCTTTGGGGAGGCGAGGTAATGAAAGAATGAAAGTGTGATTTCTGAGGCCATAATTTGGTTTTGTGATATTTTCGGTCGGATTCAAATTCAAAGGCTGCTAATTTCTGCATGCATTCTTATATCACTTTGTGAAGTTCAAAGTTAATCAAGTGAAATTCAAGTTTTGCTGTTTGCAGCATCGAAAATATTTTGATTCGTTTAAATACGAAGCAGCAAAGACGGAACAGCTGAAGTGAACACGCGGAGAGTACGGATACGCAACCTTTGGACCGTGTAAACTACTTTTTTATTATTTAACGTAGAAAAATTATCTAATTATTCAAAAAAACCTTAAGGTTGAAAAGTGAATACGTTCTCGTAGTAGAATTGAGTAAGTTGTAAGTCTGACAATCATCCAAATAATTTAATTTAAATCCAAAATTAAACTATGAAGATTAATACTGATAGTTAGCCAGAATAAACAAAGAAAAGTAGACAGTCAACAGTGCAGTGTAGATATTCAATATTGAGTAAAATACTTATATCTGATCTTGGAAATGAAAACCATCAAAATTACTCAAGGTTTGCCCATTATGTTATGAAAAATTTATTAATCATGGGTGATTTAGTTGTTAATTTAATTTTGGCTACTATCTTCCTATTTATTCTTGTAATTCAACTGTGTAATCAATATGTATTATTTATATTTTCGTCTAATCTTGCGCAATTGTTATTATTGCAAATACTTTAATTTAATACATATTTTTAATACAATTTAATTTATGACTGATGATTGATATAAGTTGACTCTAACTTATTCCAATGAGACTGGGGTCCGTTAAATATTTAAATAATTTGTCACCATGTACTGCACTGTCCACATTAGAAATGACCCCCTATTCTGTATTGCTTTCGTATATTTAATTTCAACATCAAATACAGTAGAGATTACAGATGTATTCCTAAAATGCAACAAAAAGGTTGTTAACCTGACAGGAATTTTTATCAGAAGACTTATAGACATAATTTTGTATTCTAACCGATGTACTGATGACCCAGCAACGTGTAATATTCTATTACTATTATACTTATAACTTATCACTTGTAATATTGATAAAGTTTAGTATTAGTTTCCATTCTAACATTGTAAAACTATTTCACCGAATAAGTTTTCAATTATTTTAAGGCTTGACATTGTGGATTAAACAAACAACTAAATACATTTTGACCCAGTGGTCATTTTCACCGTGGAAGTAAATAATATATTCTCAAAAAATTGTCAAAAGAAGGAAACCACTCGCACTCTTTGTCACTTGAAACCAAGTTAACTTTCTCCTTATGCTCAGGGCTTATACTATATTATTATGCTTACTTCTCTTGTCTGTTGTTATCGAGCCGAGTCAGACTTAAGTACATCTTTTCACTCTCAATGTCTCAATTAGGGACATTGGGAGTGAAAATAGTTGATAGTCTTTTTCATCACACCTAAAAGCTTTAGTGACCTATTTATGACTGGTAAATGCTACATGATGTGAAAAAGAAGCAGAAAAAGAAACAATTTATTAGCCATCTCCATTCATCATATTATTTAGTTTGAATAAGCATTTTCCCAAATTGTTAAATAATGCAAGCTAAATTAGATTTGCATAATGGCGTAAATAGATAAGTTTCTGCTGTCTGTACCCTTGTCACAAAAGTTTTGTATATATAGTAAATAGTAGGATATCTTTAAGCATATTAAATTGTAATAATGTATATTTATTTACAACAGGCATTGAAGAATCCGTGATCTGTGAGCCATTGATTTGAGACTGATTGCAGACGTGTTCAAGGATTGGAAATTGGAATATAACCAGAAGTCGCTGTCCAGTGGCAAGTTGTATTCACTGTTAATGCTGTTGAGCATTTTGGCAGATTCTTCTTTGACTTCATTGTTTTCTTGCTCCTTCTGTTATCCTCTTGTTCAGCATGTCCGATATTACCGGGTTTCGAGAGAACCGTCAAGTTTATAGTAGAAGTGACTCTGCTGGTATGTATTTTGTGCTTAGATTATTTTGTGTTCTGCTTGCAGTATACAGCATCCTTTATATCGAAATTCCGCTACCAAGTTTGGAAATTTTTAGAATTAATTATTTCGGGCATGGTTTGTCAGTACTTCAGTCTATTAGCATAATATTTCATGCCATTATGCCTTTTGAATGCATAAACAGAGTTTGTATTGTTATGCTGAAACATAAGTCAGGAACAGGAATAGCTCTGCTTGAGACAGTTATACATCTTCAATTTCATTATTTTTGCTGTCTAGCGCATTGTTTGTTGTGAGACAAATAAAACTATTATGAGAGAGGTACTAAGGCTGCCTGACCATACTGGACTGGACCTCTACAAAGACTTTGTACAGGCGTCCAGTATGTTATTAATATGTTATTATAATTATGTCCAGTATATAATAAGTTATAAACTGACCCAGTTAGTATTGTGTGAGGTTATAAAATTGACGCTCTTCCTCCCTGTAGTAAAAGTTCGATTTGCGACAGCTATAAGGCACATAAATGAGAAACGCAGAACATGGATCACTACATACTACTGGGGTATTTCAAAATGTATGGTACCCCAAAAAACAGAACAAACCTCTACATAACCAGTCATGGCTCTATTTTTACATTTTAATACGTCAGAGAACGAGATGCTAACGGGATGCTATTTTACCTTTGCATTTTACTTCAAATTAAAATTTAATTTTGAGCTATTGATGGGCTATGTGGAAATATTAACTACACGTTTAGAAATATGACATGTTTCTATTTCCCATGTGGGATGAGTTATCAATTCGCATCCACCAAACAGCTTAACATAAGCTAAGAGCTTTCTCATGGTACGATGCACGGTGATGGGTGATAGCGTAGATACGCTAAAACATGTAAACGACGTTTCCTTAATTTAACATCCAATTCAAATTCTTAAAAATCTTATCCTTCGACGCCATGTAATTTTTGGGACTTTTCCAAATACAAAAAACCTCACCTAATGCGCCATTGATAATTAGAATCTTCCTAAATAGTTAGGTCCCAGTAGTGTAATTCGAAGTAACTTCTAAGGCAGGCTGGACTTCTTTACTAAGGCAGGCTGGACTTCTTTACTAAGGCAGGCAGGACTTCTTTACTAAGGCAGGCATCCAATTTTATGACTGAATTTTGGTAGAAATGTTTATCTCAAAAGGGAGTTTGTCGAATTGAAAAAAGCTTTCGGTAGTCTACGACGACGACTCCGTGTTAATAAGTAGGGGTCTACCCGCGTACCTTTGTAGATTTGCTTATGTGAGTAGATTCGTATAAGTGTAATTTATAAAGAATTTTTTCAATTTTCGTTATAGCGCGAACTATATCCACCAGTCATGGTTGAGGACTCACTCCACTCCACTATACGCAAAGAAAAGTACTCAGCTCGGGGGCTTGTTTTAATTTTGATGCAGTTTTGCGTATTTTCCCATATTTTACGAATCTACTCACAAGCTCATCTACGAAGTAACACGGGTAGGCTCTTAGTATTTTTATTGATCCCTCCGTTTTAAATAGGAACAAAGTTTCGTGGTTAGATTAAATACCAAGTTAGTGAACATCACATGACCCAGTTAAAGGAATAATGTATTCTTAGTACTCTTAGATAAGAAAATTGAGTGTTCCGTATTGGTTTTGAAGACATATTCATTCATGTTAACATTCAAACATTAGCTTCGCTTTAGATAGTGTATACTATTGTTATTTGTTTGTTATTAGCAGACAGGAAAGTAAGTATCTAAGTTAGTATGGTTACAATACGCCCCAAATCAGTTATTTTCAGCTTTTTGTTGTTCAGTTACTATGAAATGACTATTGCTCAATCCTATCTGTATTTTTGTGTGCGTCTAAAGTCCGTATTATGAACCTCGTCTTAAGTTATGAGGTCTCCTCAAGACGTCCAAAATCCAAAATACGTGGAAAACGGTGCCTTGGCAATTTCTTATTAAGTCCAATACGAGCCAAACATTTACAGTTTGGATTTTCTTTTCATAGCATGTATCTTGCAAATGCTCTACGATTCAATACAGAAGACAGAGAATTAGTTCCCACTCCCAGATGATAGTAAAGCCTAAATAAAAATGATGATATAAACCTACTGAAAACGAAATAAAAGTATTTACGCCACTGCATGGGCATAAAGTGGTTAAACATGTACTTTTGCGGTATGCTTACAACTTAAATTGTGTATCGATAATATCATAAAAGATTTATAGACATTCGGTTGGAGCTGGCAGCTAGGTTGTCAGCTTTTATTACTTGTTTGTATAGATAAGTAATTGAATTTTGTCACGTAGAATAGAGAAGCTTCCTTCTATTAATCATTGTATTATGGGTATTCAGTAACCTGAATCCTTCTGACAACTTTTGTCCACCTGCTTGTTTGGATTGCACAGTTCGTTAGTTTTTAGTTTGCAGTTTGTATTTATTCCAGACTTATACTTAAGTTCAGAGTTCATACGACAGGATTATTGTGAAGCAAGAATACTGCAAAAGGCAGAGCGGGCTTTATAGGTATAGGTGCCTAGACTACGACGTTTTACTATATTATTTATACTGTCTGTCTGTACTGTGTCTCTGACGTGTCTGACTACTTTAACATGCCTGTTTGAATAGCTCTCTCGCTCTTTACTGACTAAGTTTTCATTTGCCAATTGTCGTGAATTGTGAAGTATTTACTTTGCATTGTCTACCACTGCTGATTTTCTGCGTTTCTCAATACGCCTTGCCTGGCGTTTGACAGGCAATTAAATAATTTTAGACAGTCGTTTCATTCTACATTCTTTGCCCGCTTCTGACAATAAACGATAAATAAATAATAAAGATAAGGTTTTTGGGTTCATCGCACAGTTTGATTTTATAGTCATGTACGTAATCTAGTAGTTATCTCAATCGTCTCATAGTCTGTTGTTACGACTTTTCAATGTCATATTGCACAGTGCTTAGGGTTCACACAATAAAGTTTGAGACAACTCAATAGCATATTGCTCACATTAAAAGTGACTTTTTGATCATTCAGATTTAATACCCAGGTTTAGTGAGAACAAAAAGGATACAAGTTATTCCATTAGGCTCTTCGGATACCTTTTGCTATAGGGTGGTTTGAGTTTCGGCTGTTTATTCATAATTCAGCGAAGGGTAAGAATTAGATCCGTGAACAAGGCTTCAAAAGAATGTTTCTTTAATTGAACTACTATATACGCCAACCAGATTTAATAAAGTTTATTAGGTAATCATTTTTGGAGATATTTTTTGTACTACAAAGATTTTTTTCGATAGGAGAAATTTTTTGTGATTCTAAATAGTCCTCCTAATAACGTTGAAGAACAAGTTTGAAAACCATATTTGCCATATTAGTACTAAATTGGTTTTTTGCTGTGAAAGAATTTGTTGTTGCAATACAAGCAGAAATAAGTATTATATGTTCACAGGCGTATTCTTCCCTGAGTACATAATTGACAGAATATTTTAAATATTCAATTGAAATTATATATTTTACTTATTTTAGTAATTTGAGAAAACAATGCTAATTGAGAGCTATGCTACGTTTCTAAGGCATACATAGTTTCATAGTTTGTTGAATATCTGATTTGTAGCTATATCCTGAGATTACATCGCTATAAGAGCGGTAACATTAGTTAGGTATCCTAACAGAAGATTATCTGTAGTAATTATTTATAGCGAAAGAAATATAAATCTCTATACTTTCTCTATTAAGCATCTGTTAATCCTTGCTTTTTATCTTGCTGTCTTCTTGGAATTACTGTAAGTAATTATCTATACTTAAATTAAAAATTTCCGTGTAAATCCCAAGTCCTTTCCTTTAGCTTACCTTTCAATTACTTATTGATTTCTTAATGTAATGCATAATAAATAATTTAAAGTCCTCATCAAATCAATTTCATCGTAATATTGAATATTAATCATACTTTATTAATTTACAGAAGTTAAAAACGAAAGTTTGAAAATGGAGCCTGTTAGCCCCTCGGAGAAAGAACACTTTCCATTTTCTAGGTGCAGCAGTACTGGATCTTTGAATACATTGTCTTCATCGGCACATAATACTGGTTAGTCATTGGAATTATGCTGCTAATAATGTATTAATATTTCTTATTTTGACGATATTTTATTTTTTACATGTACAAAAAAGGTGCGAGAATTTATTTATTTATATTCTCTAATCTATAGATGACGAGGACAGTGATGGAAAATCTAGTATGAGTTACAAGGAACGACGTCGAGAGGCTCACACTCAAGCTGAGCAAAAGAGACGTGATGCCATAAAAAAGGGCTATGATTCTTTGCAGGAGTTGGTTCCTATGTGCCAACAAAATGATTCTTTGAGTGGCTATAAATTGAGCAAAGCTACAATTCTTCAGAAATCCATCGATTATATACAGGTACCACCTATTGTATCACAATACATAAGGAAGAAATATACCTTGATTCAGTTGTCTATTCATTCAATTGCAATTATGTGTTAGATGTGGTAGGTAAAATGGAAATAATTAATGAGAAATTCAGTTTTATAACCTTAATAGCTTTTTGTCCTGGTTCTTTTGTGACTAAAGTTTGGTGCTTTTTTGTATTTTGTTAGTATCTGTTGCAACAAAAGAAGAAACAAGAAGATGAATTGGCAGCACTACGAAAGGAAGTTGTTGCATTGCAAATTATGAAAGTAAATTATGAGCAGATTGTTAAAGCGCATCAAAATCAGCCCGGCAATGCAGCTCTGCAAGTATCAGACGAAGTAAAATTCCAAGTGGTGAGTTGTAAATGCATTGATTATGTTATGAGATGAAATAAGTACTTAACAGTTTTGTATTTAACTAGTTTCAAGCAGTCATGGATTCGCTTTTTCTCTCTTTTAACTGCGGTATGAGCGTCGCCAACTTCACCGAGCTGTCTGCTTGTGTCTTCAGTTGGTTGGAGGAGCACTGCAAGCCCCAGGTTTGTGATGTGGCAAATTTTTTAGATACTGTAGTGGTACCTTCAACAATAAGTTTAATATACGCAATCTGGCTGTTTGTAGACTTTACGAGATATGGTGCTGAATATTCTTCAACAATTGAAAAGTCAAATGGGAGCGATGTAATACGAATGATCTACTTCCTCAGTCTACTAAAAATGAAATCCGTTGCAATGTTTAAAACATTATTTTTTAAATATTAAATTCTATACAAAGAAATGTTTTTTAGACTTTGCCTCCAAAGCTAACTTTGCAAACATTGAAATTTTATGTTATGATGTCAAAGGTTAGGAAATACTTGTAATCGTAATTACTAAACGTATGTAGAGAGAACTATATTATTATATTGTGATCGTGTGTAGTTATACCAAGTTGGTATTACCAACGCATGGTTCCATAAGTCTATCATAAAATATTGTATTTCTCCATTCTGCTTCCTAATCTAAAGATTCGAATCCCCAAACATGTTTAAATGTTTATTGTTTGTCCGATAAACTCCGCAGCTATGTAAAAAAGAATATATATATTTTCTCTGCTCTTCTTGTTAGCGTTTTAAGTTTCACGTCGATAATATATAAGTGCTTAGTTTGTAACTTCTTTCGATTAGTTAAAAATTAAGCATATTCTTTGAATCACAAAATATTTTGTTGAGATATCTAAAAGGTGTCGTGTCAAAAATATAAATATATGCGTATATTACATTTAACTAGTGTAAATAGAATAATACTGATGTAAGATTACGTTAGTTCGTACGGCTAGATAATCCATCATAACAATAACGTAAGCTGAAGAGATAATTAACTAGATTCTTGAAATGTATTGTTAGATTTAAAAGTATGATCGCTATCTAACAGTAATAGGAAGGGGTAATTGGCATATAATATGTTGACAATGATTCGAAAGAATCACAAGGATATCATTAAATATTTTAAGACAATGAACGATTTAAAATTGAAAATTCCCTAACTGTCGCTCTTTAAATGACAAAAATAGGTACACAATGGGGTGATGTGAAAATGTGAATTTAGATAAATGTTTTGCTCACAACTGACTATTTGCTTTGTACGTATTCGTTGAGAGGCATGAAGTAGAAAAGTTTTGCTGTTAAATTCATATATTATGTTACATTAATGAAATAGTACTTCCGCCTTTATCTTTATTTAGTAACTTGTGATTTTCCATGTGTAATTGAGAATTGTATAAATGAGCTAATGTGATTATAATGATTGAAAGAGATATATATATCCAAATAATATGTTACATATGAAGATATGGAATGGCGTACAATTAAAAGAAGGTATCAGACTTCTGACACCAAATAGCATTTTCGATTAATCAAAAAGTAAATAGGTATTCACTTATTTAGTGCCTACTTATTTATGAGATGTAATCACAATTCCGTAAATAAATATTTATGGACTACTTATCTATGAATTGTAACTGCCCATTGTTATGGCTTTGCATGTTGTGTCAAAGAATTAGTCAATCCAGTCAGAGCAATGTTTTATCACTAAGTTCGAATTAAATCATTGTTGATGTTCGGCGTACAAAATTTCCATAAGTGCGATATCTCCGTATTTATGTACTTTTGTAAAATGTAAAACCTGTGGATGTAATAATAGTGCTTAAGTAATGTAATGAAAATATTTTTATTGTCAATTTGCATGTATCAATCATGTTTTCTTTCAGATTCTATTTGTCATTAAAAATCAAACTCCAACTGTGAGATACATAAAATAAAATGTGAATGCTTTGTTGTTATAAAAGAACTAAAATTTATAGTAATATGTCATTAAGGTATGTACAATTTAGAATTTTAATAATGGTGATGTGTAGTTAAATACAGTTTATTATTATGTGTTAAAACATTATTCAGAGTTTAAAAATGGCTTCTAAAACAAAAGGGGTCATAGACGTACAAGTATAAAAGTAGTGTACTACAAAAACTTATATTTTACTTTTATTAATTACAATAGAAATTCAAAAATGCAATTATAACTCTGTTAAACATTATTCAGATGGCAAAAAACATTGTTTAATGAAAATGGCTACAAGGTACATTATAATGGACTTGATACTTCGTCAGCGATTATCATGATGTAGCATCAATATTTCTATTGTATTTACTTCATGTACCTTCTGTAACTTGCAAATATTGGTATAAGATTCTCTATAGTTAAAAATTATGAAGAACAGTTAATAAATGGTTGTATGTTTCAATTCTAACTGTGAAGTTTGGTCTCATTTCATTCAATTTGTTGTTGGTTTTCCTCATTTGCAGGTGGGTCCATCATTTTCTAATCTTTCATGCACCTAAATAAGGTGATAGTAAAGTTATCTGCCATTACCTTACAAAAAAACAACGCTGTTTTGTTCTTCTGCCAATTGAAGGAACTCGACTTATGATAAATTGGGAGTATTGTCATTGGGGAATCCAATTCATTAGGTTGTTTTCCATTCCTCGTGTAATATTGTATTAATTCCCCAAGTAGTTGATCATGAGAATGTAGGAAGTAGTTGAAATGGATGTAGGAAATAATTTGAATTCGCAATACTTTAGGCCCGTATTATGAATATTGAAGTCTAGCCAGCTCTTGAAACATTGAAAATAAAATATTCCGACTTTTAATAATTAGCAAAACGTGTTTGTGCCAACACTGAGCTAAGACTTGGTACAATTCATAATACCAGCCTAAGGTCAATTAAATTTTCAGGGAAAACACCGTTTTTAATATACAATGTCTCCACCCATACGGTGCAGTGAGATTGACAAAGACAAATAGTTCTTTCAAATGTACTTTTCAATATATTTTTTACATTAGGCAGTAAATTGTTATATAAATACGTTGCAAATATTCTAGAACAGTTAATCGCAGACTGGCCATTCAGTGCCTTCACTAAGGTAACAATGCAGTGTTCTGTTTATCTTAGTATGTTACTTTACTAGAGCTACCTAAATCAAGTACAGTTAGTTCTTTCAGAGGAGATTGAAAAAATAATATAATGTTAAAGTACAATTGGAATAGGATTGAACATAAAACAGTTGAATAGTTGACTAATTTTTCACAAATTCTCATTTCTATAGGACATCACCTACCTGTTATTATGTCCTAGTCTCTGCTCTATCCACTAAGACGACAAATATATTACATTATTATTATTTCGTATCCATTAATAGCACTATTGAATTGTTTTAATCATTTAGTTCCTATGCGTTTACTACAGACAGTTAGTAATTGTGTAGCACTTACTCCAAAACTAACAAAGGCAGTACTTTAAGGTATACCATATTACATAATTCAGTGGTGTATATGATTGTAAATATAGACAGGATTGGTACAACAATAAATTTTCTATACTACTAGGTACCGTGCTTCAGATAGTTTACATTATACATTGAATTTCAGCTGGGCGAGAATGGTTGGGGGATTGAGAAAGCAGTTTTCTTTAAAATAACAAATCTGTGAATGATCCCTTTACCTGCTAATAAATAAAAAGATGCGTCAGAGCTAAATGCAAAAGGGGAAAAATAAATATTTGCGAAGAGTGAAATTAAGAGGGAGAACGTTCAGTAGTGAGTGTATCCAGTTTGGTGATATCGCAAGAAGTGTGCTGGGTGGTGGTGCTTCGGTTTTGGTGATGGTGAGGTTTGGATCGTCCGAAATCTGGACAGCATAGACGCCGAAGAACACAAGCGTAGCAAATAAGAAGGATTAAGACAAGACCTGTTCCGAAAACCACGATGGCGATCAAAGCAGCGGTCACGGTTTCCGGTCTTCCGTTCTGGTTGACTCCTCCGCCTCCCTGACTATTGCTCATTTTATGCAACGGTGGCTGCTAGTCTTGCAATAAAAATCAACTTTGACCTATTTTCGATCGCAATGTAGTTTAACGGCAACGTTCTGTTTTATCTTTATTTAGATAGACTAGATGGTCTGGAAAAATAATACATTCACCAAATTAGATAGATTTGTGAGAGTGATAATTTGGTGTATAGTAATTAAATAACTTCTGACCGGACGTTATCTGCTCTATATTTGCAGAAGAGATCCGTGTGTGCTCACCCTATCTGGAGTTAGCACTATTAGCTCAATATGTAATTGGAGCGTGGGTCTGAAATGCAATGAGGAGTTTATGTAATGTAACGATGTGACAGGATTTCCAGATGTTGCAGTCTCAGATTCCGTGTTCGCAGATGTCATATACTTAAGTGGATGGGGAGATGGAGACAATGGGGAGATACATGTAGATAGAGTCGGAGGATTGCGTGTCAGTAAAAGCAGTCTCTTTCCATCCAATCGTCTCTCCGTTTCTTTCTCCGTCTTTCTCCCGAGTCTAACGTGCTCTAACTCGACAGGAAAGTAGCTCTGTCATCCGAGATAAGTACTTCAACCATCAGAATAGAAATAACGCGTCAGATCAGAGCCAGAATGTCAACGCTTTTACTCACCTCCACTCCAACTCTAACCTCAATCACTTTTGTCACCGAGACAGACCACAGATTCCCACAAATTGGAAAGCGAGTCTTGAGTCGGACCTTTTTGTACAGATTCCAACCCAATGTCTCACATTCCCAGCTCAATTTTTTATTCAGGAAGCGGCAACAAATGAAGGCCGTTGGTTTGATGATCCCCACCTTCAAGTCTGAAAGATAACCACAATCAAACACAAAATTACTATCCTTGTAACAGATTTCCAGCGAAAGGATGAGTCGGATTTGTACTTGTCTCCCTTATACTCTGCATAAATGCAAATCCCGTTGGGACTTTATTGCATTTTCATTTTATTTTACTGCATATGACATTCCATTTTGCGTCATTAGGTCAACCTACTGTCAGTCATCATTACATCCAAGACCAGACCTATCTATCTATATGAATACCTCTTTATACTTATTTGACTATATTATTCATTCTTGGCTCTATGTTAACTACTACGTATACTATATAGTGTACTTACACTTGGACATAAAATTAATAGCATCAGTTATGAATGTAATAAAAAGGCAAGCCTTATTCCCAAATGCTCCCAACTCTGATCAACATTCAACGACAGGTACTAACTGTCTACCTCATATTTTCATTTCATTTGACTCAGAACTATTTTATTTAACTAAAAACTTTCCCATTAACGGCGAAGACAGCTTTGATTTTTTCCTGAAATTATGCTATGCGAAAAGTAAAAACAAAAACCTGGGGAAAATTAACTTTTCCCCAATTACTCATTTGTCGCATTGTCAATGCAAGGAGTAATAATTCAAAGTTTTAAAGAATATATAAACTGTGACTAAGCAATACCCAATAGTGAAACTAATTCAATTAAATGTTGTTAAAAACTTATAATGTCAGGTAAGCACTAAAATAAAACCTGTTATGTCATTTATAAAATAATATACTAAAAAAGTAATAAATAGTAATTTTTCGAAATCTGAACACAAATATAAAACACATGATCGCATCTTGGTGGACCAAATAAGTGCGGACATACATAAACCTGATATAATCTCAAAAAAGCTTATCTGAGGCACGAAAGGAGCTTAGCAGATTTTCTGCCGACCACTTGTGAAAAGAGAATGGTACCTACTTTTCTTTCATTCGCTTATTTAATTCGATTTCAATGTCAATGTGGCAATTTCGGTTCCAGTTCAACTTTCTCGTGGGAAGCACATATCCTGATTGTTATTTCGGATGTATTTGTAAGACCTTTTCATTGAAAAGTAGTCATGGCCGCAGGATTTATATAGATAGATGCAGCCGCACGCCAAGTTTTTGTTTCACCCAAGTATCTTCAACTGCATACACGAGATTTCAGTCCTATTGACTTTACCCGGATAACGAAAATCCACAAAGCTTTCAGTCAATCTGCTGCGCTCGCTGGTGCAGTCGTCAGTTGTGTGAGCTTTTAGTAAGCTTTGCTTTCCACTCATCCCGATTCAATTAAATAGTAATCAACCGTTCATGACAATGCAATCACAACCATTGGTGAGCACCAGTTCAATGTGTGAGATTGGACTTTGTAAACAAAATAAATATAACATACTCCAGTTCACTGGCTACTCCATACCGAATATACCAACCAGAACTGGGACAAAATTTGGCCAAGTTTACCAGGAATAAAATTAATTCTGAACCCATTCTGAAAATATTATACAACAAACGCAAACTGAATGTTCGAAAAACCACAATCAATTTCAAATGCAAATATCATTCTAATCTCAATTGCTATTTGGCTTGTTGCATTGAGCGCTATTTTCAGAAATAAAATAACTAAAATAAAATTACTTTATTTAGAAACTGGACAAACCTAATATCAAAAAATCAGTTTATATATCCATGCACTTAGTAATAAAATATCGTATTAATCGAATTAATTCTCCGGGTTGTTATTGTTTCATTGGTCTTTTTTTAGCTCTTGAAAACGAAGATAATCGAAATAGTTAACCAGGTGGTGAATTATTTCGATACGGGGAATTATTTTACAAACAGCCAATTTTTATTGAAGTCCGGGTACATAGTAAAGTAAATTATTCCTCGACTATCATATTCCCCATTATAGGGACTGGGGTTACGTACACTCAAATATACCCACAACCTGACCTGACCTACTGAAACTTAGATTGGGATGGTGAATTATTTCGATACGGAGAATTATTTCTCAAAGGCCATTATTTTGCCCCTGAAAACGATAAAAATCGAAATAGCTACCCTGGGGAGCACTATTTCAATACGGAGAATTAATTCGATTAATACGGTAATAATAGCGTACGTACGTAGGTGCTATAAAACTACACCAACATGCTCATAGTTAATCTCAGAAGTTTTCGCAATAGAAGTAAGCGGCTTTAAATTCTTCAGGATTGGAGAATTTCTATAGTTTTTATTAGGACATATTTCTTTTGTTTTTAGAATTTTGAAGCATTTAAGAGTTCCGTTTTAAGCACACTTCACACGTTCACACTACTTGTATTAAAACTCCCACTGATTTCCCAAAAGTGTTCAGCCATATTATTAGCAAAACATTTTTTGAATGGTGATAATAACGACTAGGAGTTCATTCCCGAAGAAACGGATTTGAACTAGTGATATCCTTTGATTAGAAATAAGGTACAATAGTATCATAATCATAGAAATGTAAACAAACTCAAATCTTACCTACCTATACATTTATCATAAGTACAATACATAATTAAAAGCCTAGACTTGGAAGTAAAAGGTAGAAACAAAATAGGTGGTATGAATAAGAATAAGTATTTACTGCCAAGGAAAAGGTATAAGTAAAAGGTCCAGACTTGAAGTAAAAGGTAGAAAGAAGCATTTGCTTCAAATCGAATAAATAAAACAAAACTTTTTCTGTCTAGTAAATACGTTGCAATTTAGTATTTACTTCGAAATTTTTTACATCACATGCATTCGTTACTATGGCTCAGGCAATCAGAGACCAGCAACGAATCACGTCTATACTCAATTCAAAAATACAATTTCGTGATCATGGTTATAAATAATCGGTCACAGTTATTAATTTATGCCCCATTTTAGAAAATTAATCGTGAATCCCATTCTTTATCGTGGAGAAGTAAAAGGTGGAGTTTCTATCGGAGAAGCTGCAAATTTTTGAAGCAATTACTTAAATTAGAAGTAAATGAGATGCTATTGGTATCAAAATGTAGTATTTACTTGCAATGATAGCAAATGCTTCATGCAATTTAGCAAATACTTTTACTCCTAGATTTAGCATGAGCAAAAGTAATCGCTAATATTTTTATTCATACCAATGCAACCTTTTACTTCAAAAGCTTCAGAAAAGGAAGACCTTATTCATAACACTCATCTCTTTGTTGAATCGACTATGATGTTAACACAAATTAATATAAGTTATAAGAACAACCGCCTCTTTTCAGCAAGAGTCAGAGAAAGATAAATTAGGAAATTAACTAAAAAGTAATTAACTAACAGCAGCTTGTTTAAATTTGATGGAGATACGTTGAAGGCATACCAAAATTACATGAATGGAACAATAAATTCAAACAAAATAACAGGCAATGCTTAATAGCTTAATCCTAGACAAGATTTAACTTATTTAAACCTGTATTTACTTTTCCCTACCAAGCACTTTAATAAATTGTTGCAAGTTACACATGTGAGCAACCTCCTACTTCTACTCCTACTCTAAAAGCAATTAACTTTTAAAATTTTCCAGACTGCTGCAGTTAGTACTAGATACCCTCTATTTACATTACGAACTACAAGAACTACCCACGCAATTCTCAACGTGAGCCCTCTTCCACGTAACCAGAAATGCTAAGAAATACATCACTTCCAAATACATTTTCAAGAATATACATTACAAACAATGTTTAGCCGGTTTGTTTGTAGCCAGATAAGATGTCAGAGTATCGAGTGTTCTGTAAATATATTCAGTTTACGGCATTTGACTTTTTATTCGCGGTTTGCCTTAAATTCTGTAAATCAGAGATAGTATTCATGATGTGGCCTAAACTAAAAATGGCGTCTTTGCTTTGAATGCATCATTTACGGCCTGGCATCAAAAAATAATTTCTGGCTCGTTTAATTTATATTTTGCTGGCTGTTGGTGTCAGTTTGTAAGATAGTATACCAGTATCCCGTTAAATTACTAATACTTATTATCACTGGCATCTTCCCTTCTGTTACAGTTGGTTCCATCTAAATTAATATCCATGAAATTCCAAGTCTGCCTTATTCCATAATGCTATCTCTGTTTTCGGATATAAATAAATAATAGTGTCCGAATTCGAAACTGTCATTTTACTTCGGCTAGAGTTTATCCTGATAAATACTTGATAATTGAGTACATAATTAAATATCCAAACCAATGATTCAAACATCAATAGTTTTTGTGATGGGACTTGAATACAAATACCATTTTCAATTCGGAAAATTGTAACAATAAAATAGAATATTTTCAAACGAATATACTTTAAATTGCTTCAATGCTATTTTGTGTTAGCTCATTATGAACTACAATGATAAGATTGCAAAAGTCAAGGTTAAGTATTGCTGTAGTCTGCTGTAGTAACAATACGATCATCTTTAATATACAATATTATATCTGTATTGTTACATTGTTATTAATAAATTACGTTAATAGTAGACTATACTCTGCGGAATATAGTTTGAATTGCCAAGGAATTGTATTTTTTTAATTGGAGAAAAACAAAAAAGGGGTGGACGCAGCTTTTCTATTTACTACTAAAATACCATGATTCCACAATTTGTTTATTTGACAAAGGAGAAAGTTTTGAAGCATAATGGGATGTAAATTATTTCTCTTTAGGAAAGCATAAACAACTGTCATGGGGGACTGATACATAACCCGGGTTGATAACTTGATAATTTGGTTAATTGAGAGTCAAATGCATAGTATTTTAAGTAATATGAGACATTTTGTAGATTTGTATCATTTGTTATTGCCAATTACGTTGTCTACTCTCGTTAGAGCTTGCTAATAAAATAAACACTTGGCTACGATGACTGTACACCCTAACGAGGTCGGGGAAATTGGAAAGACATTTGAACAGTCAACACGCGACATTAGTACTTTGTTTATTTAGTCCTTTGTTCTTACAGTGTTTTGCTAATAGAGACACATTCTTCTCCGAACTCTCACAATCCTGAGTCCTATGGTAAAGAAATGTGCAAGGAATCTCAGTGCCCTAATGGATGCCACTTTTGTCACTTATTTATCCTATCAATGCAATAAATGCTGTTTGCTTAAGAGAGTTGACTTTCTCTGATTTGCCTGCTACATTCTCCAGCTCCGAGTTTGTTACTTATGGACATCCTACCTTCTAAACAAAGTCCATGTTTTGAAATCAGTACTACTTCACTGCACACAACTGCCAACTTTTTGACCTAGGTGCTCTAGTTACTCCGACTTCTCTCCGTCTTGTTTAAATATTTAGTATTGACTTCTTCTAACTTGCTTGTATAAGCGTTGCCCTTTTACATGAATACTGAAACACATTTAAACTGGGATCTTGGCCACTTTGTACTTTGCTAGACATTCCAAAATCACACTATTAAGCATGCTTAATTATATATATAAATTCCCTTTTGAGTCTAGTACAGATAAAATTACTGTTTTAGCAGGCGTCCTCAAACCGCATAATTTCTTATGGTTTCAAAAAACCTAAATTGTATCTTTCTACTTATTGGACTTCCAATTGGGTAGTCGTATAGCACTACCGTATCAGTATCATTCTCTTTACTAACAATTATTCCCTGGATTTTGCCCAACGATATCATTCCGATGAAAATAGTTAGCTTACGCATATCATTGATTAACAAAAAACATGAATACAAATGAAATGATACAATTGGAAGACCTATTAAGAATGCACTAAATCAAATTTATTTCATGAATTTGCATTTACATAATACTGTTCTGACTTTTTTAATTCGTCTATGAACATATTGCTGTCCTTTATTGAAAACTAAATTCGTTTTTGTCTTAATAGCTTTTTACATAATAGCCATTTTACCCTCCACCTCCCCCACCCTATTCCAAGGTGATACAGTTATTGTTGGACTCATTAGGTTAGGTTTAGGGAATGCGGGGGTGCAAAAGTTCAAGGGGGGGCCTTTCAATGTGACGGCCATTTTAGCTGACTGAAATAGGTGTTGGCAAAAGGCCAATAATCAAAGGGTTGGTTATGACGAATCTTTACCATTACAATAACAATATAAGCAATTACAATATTTATGACTATTTTCAATTGAAGTCATCTCTGTACTTCGTGCTGTAGAAATTTAAGAGGCCCCTTTGAAATTTTTACTATAAAGGCAAGAGTTTGCTAGTTTCGATGATTGATTTTAATAAATTAATATTAATTATTAGTAGGAAAATGATTTCTGATTTTTCGTTTAACATGCTAGACTTTGTTTTAGCTTTAAAACGATAGCAACTTATGATGTCTTATTTCAGAAGGAAATCTTTCCAAGACTAGCAATAAAATATTCATAAAGTGCACCAAGAGATCGGATGATAATATCAACCAAGCATACGTGCAAGGTATCATACTTGGTAATTGACTTTTAGCATTTCCAAAATATTGTATTGTTAATTCTATATGATTTGCATTCAACTTCAGATAAAATTGGTTATTCAGTGGGAGAGGAGAACGGAGAACCTTGACGTGCATATGATGGCGACATGTTGTATGTAGTACTTAGTAGTTACTGCGTACTTACTGGCGGGGAAGGCCACTGACAGGGCAAATGAATGACATTCTATTGTAGGTATATACGGTATATATATGCTAATAGTTATTAGGTTGTTAACAACGTTGTTTATGTTCCCGGTAGTCCCAAGTCTCAACTCAATATAGATAGCTCTGAATAAAATCCAGTCAGTCTTTTGCCCAAGTTACAAATGCTATGCAAGCACCAACCACATCATTTGTATGTTGTTCATGCATTCTGTTGTACAATTGTGGGTCTCAAATTAATTTGTATAGCGACTATACTTTATTTACCAAGTAGCTTTTGCTTTCTGATGTCAGTCATCTACATCCTTAGCCTAGGCTGTAAATCCTCTAGTAAGTACGGGTCTATTCTTTCAAAAACATTTATACTATGTCGACCCTATTCATTCTTAATGAAATTCCTAATTATTAATAATTTTGAAGAATGTGCTGTAAATTTATAATTACTATATATTACCCTACTTGCTTTGACGAAACAGTTAATCCTTGGGAGAGCTAGCACACAAAAGCATTTAGGTTTTTGTATAAGTCTTGATTATTAGTAAAATTTGATCCAAAATATTGAGTTGAGTCTAAAGTTTAAAAAACTTCAACTTAAACTTTCTCAGACAATATCGTAAAATAATTATTTCACAGCATCTTCAATTGGAATGAAGTTACATAGATAAAATAGAGAATTTACGGCACCAATCTGATTTTCAATGCCTACTTTATGCCAAGGTGCACATATACATTACCAATAGAATAATAATGTGGAAGTGGTATGTCCTTCGTTGAATTTGTATTCTAGAGTTGGCACACTGCCGACAATAGGAAATAAGAGTGCAGTTCAGTATCCGGACTACAAAATAATGTCTTCGGCAGTTGTGGTAGAGTGCTAGACACTCAGACGAAGCATTTTGAATTCTATTGAAGTGCCCATAGAAGGATTGTGTTGCGGGTCAGATAATGTACTACTTATCTATGCATCTACCAAGGTACAGATTTAGAAAATAAATCTGTGCTTCCTATGGCTACTTGTTCCTACAATGCACATCAGTCGAATGAATGTCATGTGAATCATAAATATATTATTAAGATGCATCTATATACGACGGAACATTGTTGGGGCAAAACTATTTTAGTATTACTACATGCCACACTAAATACATCCAATTATTATTTAACATTAGTGTCATAGTCTCAAGATACAATGTCGGATGTGGCTAATGTAGCTTTCAGGTGAACGTGTTTGACCCGTTGATTATTTATGCGAGAAAATTGTCGTTGAAGAGATGGTTTTTAGCCAGGAATCTTCGGTCAAGAGGGTGGCAACAATGTACAATATCACTGAAGGGGCTGGAGTAAGATGCATTACACTACGTCAATAAAGTTCTAATGAAAATTAATGTGAATGCCTATATTGTGTATTTTAATGATAACGATTTCCATTTGATGCTTTATTTACTAATACTTAATTTAGCACTTGGAGTTCTCGAATCATTTGCCATAGACAAGGCCGCAGCGAGGGGGGGCACTGGGGCACGTGCCCCCCACCCGAAATCGAGAAAAATAAAGAAATTTTTGTCTAAACTCGCAAAAAATTCCTAAAATTTAGCATTTTTTTTCTCGGTGCCCCACTCGAAATTTTTTTCTGGCTGCGGCCCTGGCCATAGACTATCATAGACGGTTATATAATGAGATTACATTAGTTAAATAGCTATATTATTCATTTTTAAAATAGCGGAACTTTAACTGTTGAAAATATACTGTTTCTCATTTTCAGTACTAGCTATCAGACGGCCATGTATATTTCTTTTTCTTGGAATGGAATATATTAATGGAGAAGAATGACAGATGCGTTCTTTTCATATCTGCTTTTCAGATACTAGATCTGAAAACTTGATGTTGTATTGTATGCATTTCTCCTGTGAGCATACTATTTTTCATTAGTGCATGACTCAATGACCCTGTGACACTATTTCGTATTAGCTTTTATCAATTTCTTTTTATTTACAGAACAATTCATCGGCTTTGGGGAAGGCAATTGTTTTTACCCTTTACTCCAAATCAACATTAGAATCATCCTATAAACTACAATTTTTCATGGATTGCTGTTTAAGTTTCCTCAAAAATCGGGGTTTGTGTTACCGATCTAACGACCAGCAAGATTATTTACTTTGAGTTGAAAGGCAACTTCCGAAAACTTTATAGTTTAAATATGATTAATATGAACTCCAACAAATAACAAGAAGCCAAATGTTTAATGATCGAATGGTGTACTGAGATTAAATTTTTCAGGCAGGTAATTCTTATTTCAATGCGTAGCGTATAGAGGATCGAATGTAAAATATCTAGGTGGAAGATATAGGTGGAGTATATGAAACTAGATTTTATAGGAGTGTGTATTATGGTCCCCATCAGTACCTTCTGATGTTAAAGGCTACATAAAGACCATTGTCACAAATCACTCAATCGCATTATGATTTGGAGTATGAAAATATTTTTGTATACAGTATTTCGCGAAGGCAGCTTCGAACGAGGCTTTTGGCAGAACTCAATGATCCCTAAATCTCGTGGTTATTATGGTAGTATTATTCGTAGTGGATGCTAATAACTAACAGTTGGGTTTACATGTAGCTCTGCTATGAACCGTCGGAATCTATTTACTAGGATAAAACGAACAAATAGTTGGCTAGCATAGATAATTTAGGAGGTACTTTTCTTTACGATATCTACGTTGTGATTTCATGCATGAAGCCCAAAACTGAATTGATCTGCTGGCAGTAATGAAATGCAAGTTTGGCTCTGGCGTTTCATTTGCTTGGAGAAGTCTTCTATGTGGAAACTAAATGTTGATATTTGTTAGCCATTGCTTCTTTTAAAAGAATATAATATAAATTTCAGCATCAATAACATGGTATACATATATTTTCGGAATCCAAGCATGAACAAGACAAGACATGTAAAATCTAAGTCAGCAGAATAAGTCTGTTTGTATCGGCTTTACTTGTTCGTCTCAACTTAAGTTTCATGATGGAGAAAGTAAGACATTTCCTTGTTGCATACATCCAATTCAGAAGAGACTATATCTAAATACGAGTTTTCTAAGGCATACCGAAAGCAAGAGGTAGTTATACTGATCGAAAATAGAGTTGGAGTTTATTATGCCAGATTAGTTGAAATCCTAGGGCCTAAGGCAGAGGATCAAGACTCGACTCAAGTCTCAATATTCTTCATGGCTAATATTTCTTTACTACTTGTTAAAGTCTCTTCAAAACGTTATCCTAACTAATATTTCAAATTTCAACTTTCAACCTAAACATGAGTTAGCATCAGATTATTAAACTCCTCCCCCAAAGTCATTGATGTCATTAATGAGCTCACAGCCGGGATGAAGAAGTCTCTTGCAAATTATGACATCAGATACGTATAATTAAGGCAGCAGATAGTTTTTTATTGGCACGTGCATGTTCTTGTTTCAATTGCCGTATATACTATAGGGATTATAAGTGGATTATTTGTAGAGAAAATCCCAACCCACGGCACTGCAATGTACTCATTAGAACACTAACGACTTCCTTTGTAATGCTTTAACTACCTTCATGCTGTAATAATAGTACTTGAAAAGTTTAGAAAAGCAAATGAGAGCAGGCTTTACAATACGCTTCAATACTTATTTTTAGTTATCGCCCCTAAGAACATAAGCGACTTTTTGATCTGCCGAATGAAAGTCATTCCGATTGCTGCACATTGAGTACTGCTACTCTACGTTATTAAATTAAATTCGCAATTTGCAATGAAGAAGCTTTTTTGCATCTTTTTAAGGTCACGCTCCACGCTCCATTACTGTTGAATCTAGAAATTGGTAAACAACCTAAAATACGGAGGAAATTAATCTAGCTTAATCAGTCAGACAGAAGGACGAAGCAATGTCAATAGTAGTTATAATGGTGCATTCATTAAAATATTCCATGGGGTAAAAGTGTTTTAGTGGCCAAAAGATTTGTATTTCCTACAGCTAAAACCAACATGGTAACAAATTTATTTTTTATTCACCCAGCGCCATTTAATCTCAATCCCTCATTCTTAAAGCAGACTTTTGACTGGTCTATTGGCTGTTTTCGATGCATAAAATACCAGTTGGATGGTATATACGATACGCCTGGTATACCATTATGCTCTATTAATTAATTAGTGATTATTTAAGTTCCGGTAAGGACAGACATAACAAAAACACTTCTAAGGAAATGCTTTTCATCCGAACTCCTATCCTATTCGTGTATCACATATTCGCGTGATTCACTCGACTACATCAATTCCAAGTTAATAAAAGATTAGATATTGAACGAGATAAATAAGGTGCATGCCAAATAGAATTGACAATGCGTTACACATATGCACAATAGAACTCGCATAATATAGAAAGAAGTTAAAAATAGATAAAAGTGAATGTCATGGGGCCGTAGATTCATGATAGCAATATCTTTTTAGCCACCGACACGATACTAAAATATTTATTAGCGCAAAGGTAACGTGAAACAAATATTATGCAAAGTTTGAGGAAACTGTCACGTTTCTTCTGTCAAGGACGGACGTAATTATTGACTACGAATTTGTAATTGGTATCGACCTGAGAGTGAGAAAGTGTGGCTTCCTCATCTTCTGATATTCAATTGACATTGAAGAGGTATTTACCGTGCAAGCGGTGATTAAAGCATAATATCCAAATAGTGAGAGGCAGAATAATTCTCAAAACTCTCGACAGTGACTAGAGGTCTTACGTCAACATTCACGGTATAAAGCGAATTTATTGGGTATTAGAAGGATATTGTTTGTAGAAATCAGATTACTTTCTTGTATGTCCTCTCCGTATCTAACTCATTGGTCCACTTCATTTTATAGTCGGTCGGCAGGCATGTCAGGGGATATGCATAGACAGTTTGTCAAGTGCGACTGAAAAATTGATTGCAAGCATTCTGGGCCATATGTTTCTCCAGCCTTACTAGTAAAACCATGCAGTGTCTCTGAACTCTGAAGTAATAATTATAATGAAGGGTAAAAGTTGTACCTTAAATGTATCACCCAAAAATCAGAATTATAACAGATCCATCAGTAATTTAGAATAATAACAAAGACTCTCTGGCCCCAACACATGTAATAGTAATGAAATAATGAATGGAATAATTAAATACGATTTCCGCGAATTTTGTTGTTTCTACCACATTGCTGCCTACTTTGAAACCTTCAATTAAAAATGAAGTCGACTCGGTGATGCAAATGACAAATGCAAACACATGTATACCTGGAAATGTACGTTCTAACTGTTTATTGAAACCGCAAATTAAAGCTTCTGAAAATTAAGATTTATTATTGTAAATAATTATTTCAAATCACATGACATAAATACCATTTCTCAAATTATTTTGCAGGCGAAATGGAACAATGCATCAGGTTTTGATATTTCTGAGCAACTTGACAATAAAACTTTGATTTGAATTGGTATATGGATGATACAGATATGAGTCATTTACATATAAAATTCGTTGGCATAAAAAAGTAAAATAGAAAACAGAAAAAAGTTATTTTACTTCTATTTCATGGTGGGACTTTATCCTGTATAGCTCTCAATACAATACTGAAATTAAAAATCAAAATACAAAAATTTAAAAGAATTGATAGTAATTTGGACAATGATGGTTGAAAATATTCGTTTGACCAGGAAATGTCGTTTCATCACATTTCCAGAAAAAGAAAATCTTTATTTCAATTCCGACGAATTATGTGTGTTTATCAATCAATGGATAACGAAAACAATGCTTTGAGTCCGAGTTTAAAAGTAGAACCCCATAAAAATTACAAAAGGAATTCATGCAAAATGGGTTACTGGAAAATTTGAAATCTCATATCAGTCACAAGTACACAAGTTAAACCTTTTTACCCAAGTTAAAAAAACTACCAAATTTAATCGAAATTAAAAAGTTTTAGGAATTTTAACTTGGTTTTAGAATTTCTGTTGTAAATTGATTGCTTTTGATATTCCAGCAACTTTTGCACAATTGCAGGATGACCCTTATCATTTACAAGTGACTCTAATTAGTTCCATCCAAATACATTACTGATACCTTAGGAGTTAAATTTCTGCGTTTTGTGGATTAATTGTTCAAAAAAGAACATAATATAAGTCCTCATAAGTGTACCATATTGCCATAAACCTGGTGGATTTTTGTATTTGTCAAAAATGCATTATTGCTTATATTTTAAAATTGAAGTAATTGGGTGGATAAACAAGGCGTAGAAAAAATTAAGAAATAAAAATGGGACCATAATATAAGCTAATACATGACAGTCCCAAATGGGATTTCGTCAAAAGCGCGAGTACTGGCCCAATAGAATAGTTTGCCCTACCAGGTGAGATATGTCATGTTATACTGTTGATTTCATTTCATATGTTAAACGGTTTAGGGTTAAGGACATTTTAAGGTTCACATAATATTTTTCATTACTCGATGCAGATTTTAATTGGCTTTTTACATTCAAAACTCAAATTCCTGAACCATGTTCAATTTCCTAATGTTCTAATAGTATTATAAGAAATCGTCCCTCCTAAGATTGTCAGGTATAGCTGCTAAATAACTATTCTTTTAGTTGTAGTACATAGCATGTTATGTAGTAAACGCACGAAAAATTGTGCTTCCATCAGTAATCGATTTTCCTTTATAACATATAAACCTGTAATAATTTTCAGTTTAAAGAGAATATTTTCTGCGTATATATGCACAGATATAACATTATATGCTTACGTTTCACAATCACGTATAATTTTACTGTGCAGAAATACAGCTATATAAGTAGTTAAGAGTTATGTACTGGACAATGTGGTATTGGTATTATTATAGCATGTTACAAATTACATTGAGTGATAAGCTAATTCTAGTAGTTTGGACTATAGTAGGGGTAAATCCAGCTAGCCGAATCCGAAGGTCCAGCTAGCCGAAGCCGAAGGTCCAGCTAGCCGAAGCCGAAGGTCCAGCTAGCCGAATCCGAAGGTCCAGGTAGCCAAAGCCGAAGGTACCAGCTAGCCGAAGCCGAAGAATGTACCAGGTAGCCGAAGTTCCGAAGGTCCAGCTAGCCGAAATCAGAAGGTCCAGCTAGCCGAGCCGAAGTACCAGCTAGCCGAAGCCGAATTACCAGCTAGCCGACTCGAAGATCCAGATACCCGAAATCAGAAGGTCCAGCTACCCGAAGCCGAAGGTCCCGCTACCCGAAGCCGAAGGTCCAGCTACCCGAAGCCGAAGGTCCCGCTACCCGAAGCCGAAGGTCCCGCCACCCGAAGGTCCCGCTACCCGAAGCCGAAGGTCCCGCTACCCGAAGCCGAAGTACCAAATACCCAAAGGATACATAAAACTGAACTGCATCAAGTACTTAATTTATTACGTACCAAAATACTATATATTCATTTTTAGCTCGGCTGAGTAAGGCGACTAGGCTTTATTTGATTCGCCCTTTCAATAGTCATAAAATAAACTGCACCTGCAGTAACATAATTTCCACCTTCATACCGAAAATCTGTACATTATTTATATTTGAAAATTAGATAACACCCTTTAATTGGGGTTTAAAGTTACTATTTTTGCAGTCATTAAATCCCCAAAACTAGATTGGAAATTGTACAACGTAATTATTGACTGTTCCAGATTATTGAATAACACTTGTTGAATTTTTAATTTTTAAAAGCTGGAAATTTTAAAAATCAGTTTTCTTAAAATCAATGCAGATTGCGCCACAAGTTTCAGTTATCTGAGATTATTGCCTACAACTTTATAGTTTAAAGTTTTTGTGGGATACTCTGCGTTGAGTAACAATAGCGATTTAAACATTTCCAAAAAAACTTTTCTGAGTTTTACCAAGATTCAACATGCTCACAGATAGACTAGCTTGACCTTCTGATTTCGGCCAGCTTGACCTTCTGATTTCGGCTAGCTTGACCTTCTGATTTTGGCTAGCTTGACCTTCGGCTTCGGCTACCTGGACCCTCGGGTTCGGGTAGCTGGACCTTTGGCTTCGGGTAGAATGACTTAATCCGTCGGCTTCGCGACGATAGACCTATCCTGTCGGCTTCGGGTAGCTGGACCTTCGGCTTCGGGGAAACGGGACCTTCGGCTTCGGGTAGCGGGACCTTCGGCTTCGAGTAGCTGGTACTTCGGCTTCGGGTAGCTGGACCTTCGGCTTCGGGTAGCTGGACCTTTGGCTTCGGGTAGCGGGACCTTCGGCTTCGGGTAACTGGTACTTCGGCTTCAGGTAGCTGGACCTTCGGCTTCGGGTAGCTGGACCTTCGGCTTCGGGTAGCTGGACCTTCGGCTTCGGGTAGCGGGACCTTCGACGTCGGGTATATTTACTTATCCCTTCGGCTTTGGGTAGCGGGACCTTCGGCTTCGGGTTTATTCACTTATCCCTTCGGCTTCGGGTAGCGGGACCTTCGAGTCCGCTAGCTGGTACTTCGGCTTCGGCTAGCTGGATCTTCTGATTTCGTCTAGCTGGACCTTCGGAACTTCGGCTACCTGGTACATTCTTCGGCTAGCTGGTACCTTCGGCTTCGGCTACCTGGACCTTCGGATTCGGCTAGCTGGACTTTCGGCTTCGGCTAGCTGGACCTTCGGCTTCGGGTGTCATCCTTCGGCTTCGGCTAGCTGGACCTTTGGCTTCGGGTAGCGGGACCTTCGGCTTCGGGTAACTGGTACTTCGGCTTCAGGTAGCTGGACCTTCGGCTTCGGGTAGCTGGACCTTCGGCTTCGGGTAGCTGGACCTTCGGCTTCGGGTAGCGGGACCTTCGACGTCGGGTAGATTTACTTATCCCTTCGGCTTTGGGTAGCGGGACCTTCGACTTCGGGTTTATTCACTTATCCCTTCGGCTTCGGGTAGCGGGACCTTCGAGTCCGCTAGCTGGTACTTCGGCTTCGGCTAGCTGGATCTTCTGATTTCGTCTAGCGGGACCTTCGGAACTTCGGCTACCTGGTACATTCTTCGGCTAGCTGGTACCTTCGGCTTCGGCTACCTGGACCTTCGGATTCGGCTAGCTGGACCTTCGGCTTCGGCTAGCTGGACCTTCGGCTTCGGGTGTCATCCTTCGGCTTCGGCTAGCTGGACCTTCGGATTCGGCTAGCTGGATTTACCCATATAGTAGTAGTAGTAATAGTAGTAGAATGGAGTGGTTTCCATTGGCAACATTTCACAACAAAGTTGCTGGAATGAAAACATTTGTGGCTGTCCTTAGGGTATACAGCTCGGAGGGAAATCCTCTTACTGCTAGTTAGTCACTGGAGTATAACAACTACAGCACGAAGATAATCTCCAGTTACTGAAAATATGAACCTGTTTTTCGCAACATTTTCTTCGACTTAGTCATGGGTAACACTATACGATTAGGTATATCCAGAACCACACTGGCACTAAATAGTTGTTGCAACAGTCGAAGTAAGAAATATTATTTTCATCCTAAATATTTACACGAATTTATGATTATTTAGCAAACTATAATTTTGTTTACACTATTTCAGGGAAAAAACAGAAAACAGTGAATATACTCATATGCGGGGTTGAAAATACGGGCAAAAGCATAATTGCATTGAGACTTTCGAAATGTAATACTCTACAATCATTGATATATTTACCATTTACTATCATAAAAAATTCAGTACACTAACAAAAATATTATCTTTAGTTAAAAAATCTGTTCCTGATCTGACGTACATTCCAAGCGTTGGCTACAATACTTTTGTTAACAAATCACCTAATTGCAATGTCCGTTTGATGGATATTGGAGGCTCCGCGTCTATCCGAGAGATTTGGAACCATTACTACTGTGATGTATGTCTACAATTTTTATACATTATTTTGCTTTCATAATAATTAATTTCTCAGAGTTACAATATTTGTTATGACTCCAGTCTCATGGATTTATCTATGTCGTGGATACGAGTAATCGTGAATCGGTAAGGGAATCTGGTTTAGTTTTACTAGAACTTCTAAATGACAGACGGGTTCAGGGGAAGCCATTGCTTATGTAAGTTCATTATTGCTGATTGCTTTACATTGTCATTTAAATGAATAGTTTCTATCATGGCTCTATTATGAGTTTTAATCAATGTTCAATACATTCTGTTAGTTTGGGAAACAAGTGCGACCTGCCAGACAGCATAGACGAAGATGAGTTAGTAAGTGCATTGCAACTTGTTACTGTTGTCAACCAAGCTAAAAGTTTTACGAGAGTAGAGCTCGTTTCGGCAACTGACCGAGAACTTGACAAAAACATGTTTGTCGGATACAAGTAAGTACATTCCAAAGTACGTTTAATATTGATTGTAAAATTGAAACAGTAGGTGGTGATATACCCACCAGAGTTACAGTTCTCACTGTTAATTGAGAATTCTCAAAAGTTAATATCAAACGTTTGTGTTTCCGTTTCCTGATTCAAATTTCTAAAGTTAAAAGGAATTGCATTTCTGTATTTCAGCTGGCTGATAAGTTATATCAAACGACACTACCATGAGCTAAACGAGAGAGTGATCCATGAAACGATGGAAGAAAAGGACAGAGAAAAGCTGCGGAGGCAGCAAGCCTGGGAATTTTCTCAAGAGAAAGATAGTAATGAATTAAAAATAGAATGTGACACGGAGGCGCATGAAAGAACGCCCGTAACGACGTCAAGTGCCAGGCCTTACTCAAATGTCGTGGCAAGCACAAACCGTCTACCAGCAAATCCCTTATCGTCAATTAAAAACGAAAATAGCATAGAGATTCAACCTGATATTCCCAATGACATTTCTAAATCTAATTTGTCAAAAGTGATTCCGCACCCAAGAAGCAATAGTGGGAAATCTTTGGCAAGACTCTCGCCTGAAGGTGCAGACTCAGACGATGGAATTATCAACAACGGATTTGATGCTTCAGAAGAAAACGTCATGCTAAATAGCCGTTTATCATCTGCTAAAATATCCACTGATGCCTCAGATTCTCCCAAAACCGAGGTTTGTATATTTTGTAGACATGGCTTTTCTCCCAATTTTATGTATGTGTAAATTCAAATCCCGTTGACACATTGGACACCTTTTCCATTCCCGATTTTCGGTGTTAAAAACTGACAGTTGGTGGTATTAACTCATAGAATTCATTTTTAAATCTTGCTCTTTACTTTAGAGAATTACATTGAGATGCATTAGTTGACTTTGTGAGTTGGCAAAAATTGGCATATTATGTGCTTAAGACTGACATCCTTTTAAATGGCGAGTGATTTAAATTGTTTTTAATATCTTGGCGAGCGTAACTGTTGAATAACTTGTAAATGATGCATATGCTTGATCATTCGTTTGAAAGATTGAGTCAAGATACATCATCTTATTTTAGTTTAGGACTCCGAATTGCTTCTGACTTCCAATCACAATCTTAATGTTGGTAAAAGCATTAAAACTAATTAGCAAGAGAGGATAAGGTAAAGATTTGAAAATGGAGCATTGTGATTTGATGTTGGGAAGGTCGTTGGCCGAGTTTAAAGTGCAAATAGTAAGGAAGTAATTATGTGTTTCAGTAATTGTAACATTTCTTATCCCATGGCAAAATCCAATCTGAATTTTACTATCAAGACCATAAAATCCTAGGAAGTTACAAAAGCGAATATTTCTCAAGTGCAATAATAGTAAAGTCTGGCTTATTTCGCATGGGACAAACAATTTTGGTAGCAATATCCTGATTGTGAGTCTACTTCATCTCACTCTCCCCGCATGAATGGGAGAAAAGATTCCCCTTTAAAAAGAATTATGGCAAAGAAATCTGAAATGCGTGTCGTAAAGTCTGTGTTGGTTAGATTTCCCGTTGTATTGTGCCGCTTTGTAGAGTGTATATTTGTACAAAGTAGTAAATGTGTACAAGAAACTTGTATAAGTGCTGAGTACGCACTTGCTGACTGGGATCTCAATCTCCACCAGCTTCACTTGACGGCGGATGACGATAAGCTCTGTTGTGAATCCGAGTGAGTGAAACATAACATTTCTATTTGGTCAAAACATTATTCTTGTCGGAATGGAGAAACACACTGAGATCCGTTTTAGTCCTGAGTGAGATATTATTGTATTCTCTAGTGCCTCGATTTCAGTACACTGTCCTATTTGAGTGGGAGTCTCTCGGTTCAATCCTTTCCTTCTTTTCTCTCATCAACCAAATACAGTATGCTTCTTCCAAAACGAACCAGAATTTATTCAATATGATGTCGCATTTACTATAACCAGTATAAGGCAGTAAGCAAATCAGAAATCTCAGAATTTCCGAGTTTACCCAATTGGAGTTTAAATGTTATCTTACTATTTGTACTTACTACTCAGTGTTCTTCTATGTAGTTCACTAGTAAAGGAAGATGATATAGAACTTTGTAGAAGGACAATCTGTAGTACGCTGCTCGGAAAATCTTCGAAATTTGCCTGATGGGGCATTACTATAAGTTACCCTTTCTAGGTCTGTCTATTGTCCTTTTTTGCAATATCTTTTCCAAAGAAGTATTATTCTCACAACCACTGACTTAAGGAATCGTGTAATTCAGGGAATGTTGCAACTGACTGCATTTCAGAGATAGGTACATACTTATTCTTTACAGTTCCGAAGCAGCTCACTGGCTTTCTATTTTCTATTGTCTGTATAAACGAATTTAATACGTTCATTGTTTTATTGTGCGTCAAAATGTGGATTACATTCTTATAGATTCAGATTTACAGTTTAGACTTTCTTTTAGCATTGAATAGAAAGCATAGAAGGATAAAGCCATTAAAGTTGTTTTAAATTGGAGCACATCGATAAGTTACGGTATAGACAGACGTTTGGGAAAGTTCGCTTGGTTGTAGTATTTAGGTACTTTCTCTAAAGATTTTCATAGAATGGCTTTCTTCTTCATATTTATACAGCCCGTATAGTAAGTAGCATGTACCAATTGTACATACAAAAACATGACCATGAAAAAGAAAATTGTTTAACTTATTTCATCTATGCGTATTTTGGTTACTTATAAAGTATAATATATACGTTTCGAAGAAATAACCCTAGAGAAAGCAATCACTAAATAAATGCCGAGAAAAGAAAAGCCAATGAAAATAAAGTAGAAAGGTAGAGTGCAGGGAGTACATAAGTAGAAGAAGGCAGTTCTATATGAAAGCTGCAACAGTCATACCAATCTGGAGCTCGTAAACATCTGTATTTATTTTATGACTTAAGGTTGAAACTCCTTCCGTTGCTGCAGTTCGATGTGCCTTTCAGTTATAATTGGAATTCAGAATTACAAATTAGGAATCTATGTACGGCATAATTCCTGTAATATACTTTTGGATACGATTTATTTGCTCTATATCGTTTAGATCAAAACAAATTGGCTTTCTATATAAAGCAAATTAATATGGAGTAATCAGCAAAGTCTGTTGCTCGTTAATTATACGATCCAATGTTTTTGAGAACATACACACTTGGTGTATTAATTATTTACATAACTTAAAATTGTAACTGACAGTGCTGACTTATTATTGAAAGTATGAAACTGTAGAAAATGGCTTGTTGGTATCCAGTTAAAAGGTACAATTGCCAATCCAGATAAATTCGCTGAAGCATTGAAAATTCAAGGTCTCGGTTCATATTTTGTTGTAGCTCTTGTTAATATTGTGCAAATAGTTCTAGTTTTGTATCGGTCACGCAGGGGAATTGTTGCTTACCTGTTTTATTTACTTACTATTATTAGAGTTGCTCAGACTAGACTCGCAGTAGAAACAAAAAATTGTGTTGTTAATGATAGAATTGTATACAAACAATTCTCGCAGGACTTGTAACCTAATACGGTTGTTATTGTATGTTGTTTGAAGGTTCCGACGGAAATCATAATGGTAACAACTTTAGCCCAAGTCCATGATAACAAAGCTCTAAAAGATAGACGTACGTCCACCTCTACCCACGAGGGCTCTGTTACAATGTCAGCTACATCTCTCAGATCCGAGGAAGTGGATGTTGTCTGGGATGAAGTGCTTGGATCAAAACCTTCAAGCAGTTATGCAAAAGGTAACTTATGTTATTAAATCTTGGTAAATCCGACCTAGTTTTCCCTATCTGAATCCAAACTATTCTCTGCCTATGTTTGTGCTCCTAGTTATATATAGCGAATAACAATTATACAGATACTTGGCTGTAAAACGATGGTTATTGCTTTCAGATAAGCCGACAAAGAAAGTAGGCAGCCGTACGAACAAAGTTGCACCAATCAGTCTTCCTATGACGATTTCAACAATTGAATCAACAGCAAATGATTTCGATCGGTTAAACAAAATGTCTGCTGGTAAACGTTTTCCCAGGCGGAAGAGTTTGGCGGAAATCCCTATGCCCGTTTTGAAATCTAACCGTAAAGATGAAGTACTTTAATTTATTAATGTAAGCACAATCAATAGAAACAATGCTGTATTTACTGTAATAATGATTGCTACTTTCCGTCATTCTAACTCTAAATTAATAGATAATGCGGACAAGTCCTGATTTTATACTTCATGATGCCAAATGTTATACATATTTACTAGTCAACAAACTAAAGTAGTGTTCAAACATATTTTTCGATTTTTTAAAATATAAGTAAGCATGCCATAAGTGAGTTATCACAAATTTCTTTTCAACTGGTTTGGAAATAAATTAAAATGAAAATCTTTGACTTTGATGTAAAACTCTATAACTAGGGAGAATTTTTTTAAAGCTCGAAGTCAGAAACAATAGTCAATTATCTAGAATTCTGACTATCGCAGCTATTTGCATATAGTACAAAGATTTCTGCGGAGAAATTTTTCCATGCTGGTTCTGAGCACACTGAAAGTAATAAGAAAAATTGACTCCATGACGTTTAAATGTAAATTTTACGGGTAAGTAATAGTTAAATCCCATTTGGTAAAATGCTCTAATTCTCAATGATTACAGCATTTATATGATTCATGGCAATTGGCATTTTTATATGACCTTGGAGAAAGTGGTACATCAAGGAGTGGTATATATAGCTATAGATACAGCGAACGAAGATGTACCTTAAAGGACAGAATCAGAAAGCCAGAGGAAAGTATGTCTAATATCTTTGTGAGTTGTAGTGGCGAATTCGTCACGATCAACTCTTTCGGCTGCACAGATTAACGCTGGTTGTAAATTTCTGAACGAAAATAATAGCATACAATTAGTTGAAATTAGAGGATGGCAAGAAAGTCGTCTCATCATGAGACTTGTGTCTCCATTTAGGTATTTAATTAACAGCTTCACAGGACACCAATTATCTGAGATGATTCAGATGCACTGCAGTAGTCCTTCGTTTAATGAGTTGAACTTACTTCATATATTGAGGTTTACTAGATCTCCCAGAATACAGTACAAAGTGGAATAGGACAAACTTACAATTTGGCTCAATGATGTTATTAACGTATTAAATATTTATGCAAGTACGATTGTTTCATCCTCTGCCGAGTCGGAGAGTTGTTGTCAGTTGCCACTGGGGGGAATTAAATAACCCTGAATTGTAATGGAATAAGCATTAGAATTAAATATTTATTCGGCTCTGAGCTCTAATTGGCTTAAACTTCCCTATACCCTCTATTCCCATTTATCTACAGCTATATTAGATAATCACGCGGACTAAAACTCTCCACCCAAAATAAAGAATTGTGACGGCCAAGTAAAATGGAGAAACTTCTTGTATTAATAGAAAATTATGACCAGAATAGTTTGCATGTAACAACTTGACATTTGTTATCTTAGTTTGCAAACGTGAGGAATATGTTAAGAGCTATATTCAATTACTTTTTAATACAAGTCTGTATGATCTGTATCTACGTTAGTGTAATACATACTCGGCGGAGAACCTGCCATGTTCGGTCGTTGTGTAAATGTTTGCTGTGTTATATGACTTTATCTCGCATTTGAATCCATCTTAAGCAGAATATTACTAAAATTTCGTCACAAGTTCCTAATATCATTTTGTACACAAAGTTTCCAACTTAGTCTGATTGGCAGTTTAATCTTCGCTCTTGACTTCACTCTTTGAACTTCACGCTTCGCTTGAACTATGAGCGTTTATTAAACTTGCCCACAATAATGTTATCCTCACTGGAGGTTTTCATCATATTATTTCTATTTCATAGCAAGCAAGGTATTAGGACCTACTTCAAGTTTTAATTAATAATTCGCAAAAGTCTTGACTATACGTAGAATTCTTTTAACAGTGTTTTATTGTGAGGAATTTTGTCTGCAGCTGCATGCATATGTGGTTCAAGAGTTCAAAGCTTTTGTGGTTTGTTAAAGTTTATTGTACTCGTACCGTGCGTACTTCGCATCTCCGTTAATAGGTAATTTAAACACATCTACCTTGGAGTTGACAATTGAATGCCTATGTTGTTACAAACCTAATAAAATTAATTGGAAAGGTATCTAATCCTAAATATTCATAGGATGTAATGAACTATATTATATTTATGTCTACTTTGCTAGTCTCGCCACTACAAATTTAACATCCTTTTATGAATTAATCGGTTAGATCAGCATAAGAAGAATATTCGTTATACTATTACACAATGTGCCTAATTATTACTAATTGTGAAAATTAAACCACCACATAGCATTCCAATATAATTTATGACACGTTTTGTAAGTAGGTATGGGCAGTGGACAGTGAAGGTCATTTTCAGCATACTCAGAGGAAAGAAAACCTAAATTTTTCAAGTGTATTTGGCCAAAAAGATTTTGCCTGTACAATAAACAACACTTTCTAGACTATAACATATTTAAACCCTTTTAATGTTTAAATAATGGCATCTTGGACTATTAAATGAATCTATCGCAAAAAGTATGCAAAAATAAGATTTAGCTATCAGTACTGAACTTTAAATATTTTACTGTCAAAGTAAATAATTATAGACCTCCAAATTCTAAAAGGTTATCTGAAATTTATGGTCAAATTTTGATGTATGCCCCTGAAAATTCATATTGAGTTTCCTACTCGGAGGTCTATAATTTATTTACTTTAATTGGCAGAAGAAATTGTCGATATTTAAATTAAAAATTGGATTACAAAAGTTACGTCTTCAGTCGCTATGGATGATGCAGATTAAGCAATTTCCAAATTCTACATTATTTAAGAAAATTAATAACCATGCGCGATGCCTAAATTTTTATTATATTCTTATTGCTTAAAATAATGTCATATTGTGAGGATTAAACCAAGTAAGGGTTACATAACGATCATTATTCATTCTTCGTGAGAGAACTACCGACTCTACCGGACCTAATGCCATAAATGCCTTCGTACAATAAGTATCGCTATTAGTGCTGTCATTTACCCTTTGTCAGCCCTACACTACCCACACAATTCCAGTACTTCTCATTATTGCTAAAAGTGTACCAAGTCATCTCACCACATAAATTATGGTGACATTGTTTGTCAGAACTATAGTATAGAGGTGATAAGATTACTACTTACAAGGATATGTTCTAGATTTTTATAAAATGTGTCCAATAACTCATAAAGTTGGTGATAATGGTGATGATATTGAGTTTGGGAAAGTTTTCGATATCTTTTCACTGCTTTGCACTTGCAAGTGAAAACGTGGTCTCTATTGTTTAGGTGGCAAAATGTGCTACTGAAGAATACTAAACAGTACTGTCTTGTATCGTGACAAATACTACGGAATCTATACTGTACAGGGTTGGTAGCAATTATGGCAGTCTTAATGTAAGTTTGGTGCAAAATATTATTACAGGGCTTTTTGATGACAACTCCTTAATGATTAGGCTCATAAATGATCCCCTTCCCGAATTTTCGGACATTTCTTCAAAATCACTTTTTTCGGCAGTAAAATTACCGCCATATTTAAAGGGTCTGTGGTTTAACTACACCATTCCTCATAAAAGACTTGTTCTTCTCATCCCATCGATTTTAGTGTTTTTTAAAATTATTTTTGTCTACTGAAACTACTAGTCTAGTCTCATAGTACTAATCTAATGATTTATAATATAATCGTGCTGTTCGAGTTGCGCGGTGAAATTCAGTATGTCGGTATGTATATCGGTATGTATGTATGTACCATCGTGTGTTAATTTGCCGCTCTGATAACGCAGCTAAGCAGAACCCAATCTGAAACTTTACCTAAATGTGACAAATCTCAACAAGTCCGTATATTTCATAACAAAGCAGTTCATGCATTCTGTATGTAAATATTTCCAGCTTCAAGGTTCCTTTGATTTCATGTGCTGGAAAATTTAAAACTTGGTCATTTATATTGAAAGTGTTGTTAGTGTTACCAGTCAGGAACGTATTTAGAGAGTGCGGGATCACGCCTCCTAAATAAAAATAGGTTTTTTGGTTGAATTAAGGCCTTGGTTCCACAAATACCTATGAATGTTATTTTTTAATTAGGTTAGGTTAGGTTAGGTCCCTCGAGAGCGGGTCGTGGTATGCCCTGTGTATTTTATGACGCGATTTTTTAAATCTGCAACCTCCGTCTTACTTCAACCGGTTTTTTGTCAAGAAAAGTTAAAAATAGAAAATAATTTCGCGCAAGTATGTCATAATTACTCTCGCGTGTTTTTAAAACTGGACGAAAAAAAATGCTGCGCCCCAGGCTCCATGTTAAACTAGGCTAAAATGAGGCGCACCTTTTTTGTCTAAATATTTAATGGCTACACAATACATATATTTGGTGTGCCCTCCTTTGGTCAAATTCCTGAATAAGGGCATGTTACCTGTGATGCGTGCTTGTATTTGTAAGTCCATTGTCATGGATTTTATACAAATGCACAAGCGCAATTCGTGAAACAATGTACTGCACTTTAGCTTAGCATTAACACTTTAGCACTAAGTCATTCCAAATGTTAATGTTTAAACATTTTGTACCTATTTTAATAACAGTTTTGGTGGCCTTAACCTTATATCTTTAATTTTCATGTTATTAGCATTAGGAGTTAGCATTGTAGTAAGTCCTTTCGAGGAGCGACTTACACCGAAGACTCCATTGAAATTATTAGTTGCCCTGTATGTAGAAAGGATAGTACTAGAATGTTTCACTGATAACGTAACAACACTTTTGTGATGGTGGAGCAAATTTTTTAGTATTTGTTTTTATTCTCGTAATCCTAATATAGTGGAGTAGATGATGTAGTGTAGAACTAGTTAGACTTCAATACGGTGTTCGCAGATCTGTTTTCTTTTTTCATTCTTACAATGTGTGATGAATGGCCCATGGACCCGGAGCCAGTATATCACTTTTAGTTTTCTACGTGCTTGGGCCTTGTGGACTTGTGCAGTCTATTCGAGTGAAACAGCAGCAAGGAAGAACCTAAAACAATGTTTTTATAGTAAAGTAATTTTTCATTTTTAAAGCCCTAAAGTTTCTTAGTCGTTTATTATTATTAGGTTTGTTTGCTTGAGTGGGACAGATTGTAGATATTACTATATTATGACTTCCTTTCCGTCTACCTACCTACATTTTAGTTGTTCTATGTTATTGCTTTCTGGCGATTAAAAAATATTTACGTAACTAATATTTCTCGGTTCCCAAAGATTTACCACACTGCTTGTCAGGGGTTATCCCTTGTGTATGCGGTGTGCACTGCACGGAACAATAGAAGCCAAAAACTGTACGTCGGAGAATTTTGTTCTTGGTCGCGATTCATTTCAAGTGCGTACGTAAAAGTCTAATAAGTAGGTAAATACTTAAGTAGGGGCCTGACGTCACGTGATTTACGGTTTACAACCCAAGTATTATCAGTAAACATTTTATGCCCAAATATCACGGTTGGATGGAGCAGACAATATGCACGGTTACAGGGTTGCGCATTATCCTGGGAAATTAATTTTAGTTTTATCCATATTCATATTGCATCCAAATTTGACACGTAATGTATGTCAATTAATAATTTGAATATGTTTCTCAATAAATCAATTACCCTCGCGCGAGAAGCGCCACCTTAAAATAAACAACAAAATAATTCGCAAATCTACCTTAAAAGAAAACGTGACTTGTGACGATTTAAGGAACTTTTTTTGTATAATCGTCTAAAACAAATGAAAGTTGGATTTCAAATAAACCATGTCAAATGCATATAAAAAGCAGCGGAGGTAGACATGATGTGTGACACTAAATAACATTTTGCGACGTGTTTTTCCCATGACCTTTGAACTTTTGACCTGTATGACTTGACTTTGATTTGGTCCAACGAATAACCTTCCAAACGAAGTGTTTCATGATGTTCTACGATGTGTACCACTAACGTTACATCGATTGAAGAAGAAATGTTAGATGATGAGAAAATTGGGCTGAGTGGACACCTCGATCTGTATAAACACTTCGGTTCTGGTAATTGCTTACAGATAATTGTACGATCCGAGATATTTTAAATTTAAAATTAAACATTTTAACTTTATACTCTAAAACATCTAAGTATTATGTTAAATGTTAATTACAGTAATCATTGCGACTTACAAGAATACCGTTACCCTATACATACTATCACTCCAATATCACATCTTACTATAATGCCATGCTGTTACACGTTTCAGTATTACAGTGCCCCAGTTATGTGTTATGAATATCAGTAAATGTATAAATAGAAGTAATGACGTATGTCTAGGGTCTAAAGTACAGCAATCGACTATAGTATCAATTATGTCAATTTTGCCAATAATAGTAGCGAATTTATTCAGTTTACCTATGCTTAGGTACGTCAGTTCATTATTTATAATTTTTGAAGACACAATTTCATGTAAGTCCAGACTATCCAGACGTCACGTCTACATAACTTTGGTTTGACGCAATGATGATAGGTCCGTGGACCAAGAGCCAGGAACATGCGGATATTTGTACATATTATGTATAGGTATGCATTATGGATGTAGTAGGCACATCCTTAAGAAGCAAAAGTATTCCTCTACATCATAATATATTAGCAGAGATGTTTATATTAGAAAGACAGTCTCATAGCTCATAGGCACTGCTCGCATCTTCTTATCCCATAACACTTTATCAAAGAGCTCAACACTTTTCCTTATCATAAAGTAGCAAAATGACGACGGTTGTAAAAGTATGAGAGACAGCTTCATCCTTATGCACAATATAGATAGACTATACATACAGATGGGATGTACATTAGAGCACAGCTTCAACTAGAATAAATAGAGCTCCTTCCACATTGCACTGTCAACAGCAAGCTTCTAGGAAAGAGACGTAGTCAATGACCAACGTAGTTAAAAGTACTCTAGAAAATGTTCAAAAAGACGGCACTGAGAAAACTAAAATCTAGGTGAAATCCGTCCTTAGTTAGAATTCCTCCCTGTCCTAGTATATTATATCCCATGGCGTGATGGTGAACGAACGAGACCGATCGCTCTCATTACTCTCTGGAGAATATAATCTCTAGTAGTAAGTAAAACATTTCTTTGTATACTGCAAATGTAAAATATCCTCTTTCGTCAGGAATTGTTTTTGGTCTTAGCATTAAGTGAGGCATGAGTGGCTACAATATTGATTGAGTCACAGCACTTGATACAAAAGAAAATTCTATGAAATGAACGAAATGAATACCGTTGCAAATACCCCAGTGTCTGACTAAGCCGGATTTATATTTAAGCAACTAGGTTTAATTTCTTCAATTTTATCTACCTACTGTATCTACTTTTGATGAATAGAGGCGATGTCAGTAATTAAAAGCAAAAGCATGAAGACGTAATTATTTCCGAATTCCATACATCTGTATTAAACAAAATTACCTTACGTCGAGATGCTTACTCACGTACTTGACGTACCTTACGGCGATTCTAATATTACTTAGTAGCAGATGAACGTTGTTAGATATAGCTATTGGAATTGGAATTGTACAGATAAAATATTAGATTCCATTGCGAAATAGGATTGTCTTGTATACAGCTTTGAACCGTTCCTTCAAGGATGTCCTTGGAAGAAAATAGAAAAAATATATTACATGCAACATAACCAGGAAGAAAGCATCGAGAACAATACAAAAATGTGAAATTTCTAAAAGGAATACGACAGCATGAAAATGTAATCTACCTTGCACATGCAGGAAACAATTCTTGCTATCGAAAAGAGGATTAAATTCAAAATGAATGAAAGGTAGGCTTAGTCATGGCGTGTCTGTATTGTAGCTAGAACTGAAACTTATACTCTTGAGTGTAATTCTCAAATCAAAAGATGTGTTAGATCATAGTCTCATTTTAATCACAAGTCCTACTACAGACTTTTAGACTGAATTTATCTCTATTTGAATTTCAAAGCTCTTACTTAAGTATTTGGCAACTTTGTTTCTAAATAGAAACAGGTGATAACAAAATTTATGGATGTTTATGGTATTATTAATATCGTCTCTCTATAACACTAAAGTTCAATACCTCGATGTAGTCACTATGATAATGACAAGTGCCTTCATCCGAAAGCGCTTTATTGAAACAAGTAAGGAAATGCTATTCTAATATTAAATGTATGCATAATGCCCCCAAAGTAAAATTTCGGGACCAAGAAAGATTCAGAACATTGAACATTGGATGGAACTTGGAAATTTTATCTTTTTTCGAGAATCGCTGCCACTTCCACAAAACAAGGTGGAATCAATCAACATATTTTTCCATGGCACAATTTTGATTTTGAATTACATTTCTTCTATGTAATATTGACTTCAGTGAGGAGACAATAGATAACATGCATGTGGTTGTATACAATTCGCATCATTCAGCTCTAATAGTAACGACCCCTGATTCTATTTTGGGAGCATAGAATCAGGGGTCGTTATTATTCCCAAAATCTCAACTATAATCTCATCTAACCCAGAAAAAAGAAAAAGACGAGATTCCAGCTAGCTTGAGCGTTTTTATATTCAAAATTTACAACCGTGTGTTATGGGTTTTAAATCAAAACAAACCGAGGTCAAATAAAATACCGATTGTACAGCTTCGATTGAAATTGAAATACATCGATTGAATTGTTCTACTATGTGTACTACTAACGTTACATCGATTGAGGAAGAAATGTTAGATAATGTGAAAATTGGGCTGAGTGGACACCTCGATCTGTATAAATACTTTGATCTTTGGTTCTGGTAATTGCTTTCAGATAATTGTACGATCCGAGGTATTTTAAATTCAAAATTAAACATTTTAACTTTATACTCTAAAGCTTTTAAGTATTAGTCTGATATTTTGACAAAATTTACAATGATATATTCACAGGCTCATTTTTGTGCAGCTAGTCGTTCATTTTCGTTTCTTAAAGAAAACGATTATAGGCCAATTATAAAATTGTCATATATTGATCCAAGAAGTTGACAGAAGTACTTTCAGACAATTGGATATTCATCTGCAGTTGATGGGTTCACTGAGACGTTGATATTTTCAAAATTGAATGTTTTGGTATATATCGCATTGCATCAACATCGAGAAAAGAAAATATTAATAATAATAACGGGCGATAAATTTCTATTCAAAAACAAGGTGTTATTTAGATGTAAAAAATCAATGTAATTCCTCAGAAAGTCATGACTTGAAAGATCAAAATTGAATTTTGTAAGAGAGTTGTTCCATACACGATTCTCTGAGCACTATATACTACATTTTATGAAGTTTTCAGTTACAAATGGATGATTGTTATACAACTCCATAATACCCAGTAGTTGTAACCAAATTACATATAGATCAATGCACATATTCATTCCATATTTGTTCGGAACTGAGTCCTTTGTTTATCTTCGTAACAAAGAAAAGCTTTAAGGACGAATAGTAAGAACTAGAATCAAAGAGACTTACTTTTCCGGAGAAAGTGACGCTTTTGATGTGTGTATCTCTCCAACCAGATGAATAGGCAGTCAAACGGAGTATTCTACTACAAATAATTGAGTTTTGTCCTCTAGTTTTCATATGCGACTCTTTAATTAGTTCTGCTATAGTATCTTGTATTTATAAATCAGAAGTCATGTGTGTAATTAAATGTCAGAATTCCTATACAATCTGTTATGCCGACCTATGATTTTTTAGCCTAGGATACCTACCACCGTTTGCATCAGTAAGTAAGAAGAGATTTGAAAGAAATGTAGTGGAGAGAGAAGGTTTTGTTGTGGATTTCCCTTCTTTCAGCAGAACTCGAGCACTACTGACAGGCACTACTCCTGCACAACGCTCGATGATTTCTGAGTTTATTAAGTTCAACTTGAGTGATGTATGTATTGAGGGAAGTAAATCCCACTCTGTCTTATGACACGACTGTTTTTGTATTTTGTCTTGAAGAGACGATGCTGTTAGAGAGACTTTTGCTGTACTGAAAGACACGACAGCGTTTGCGATCCTGCTATACACGAATAATATTATGTGCGTCGGGAGACAATGAGATGCATAACTTGTTTGAAAAGGAGAGAGACGGAGAGCCACAGTTTGACTCGTGGTGGTTGCAGCAGCAATGAGAACTTTCCTTTTGTCGTCCGGATTTAATAGGAAAGAAATCTCGAGCAAGCGAACAAACGACCAAGTATTTCATTTCACTACTCTCAGGCTCATGTACATCTGCCTTGCCTACACTCAGCTCTCCTTCCTTCAGATCACAAGAGCCGAACGGAGCAGCAGGCAACGGAGTTAGACGGGAGCCAGGCAGCCTCCGATCTGAATCTAACACTTCCTCGAAACAAACACATATCGAATTATGTTTCTATTAATACGCTCTAATGCTACTCGAATATATATTTTCCCCATTTCCAAACTGCCCTTCATGATCCTAAATTGACACAACCAAAGTCAATCTCACAGTTTGAATACCCTATTTCCTCTAACCATTTTTTGTGTATCTTGGTAGATGATCTGTTGAAACACTATCAAACGGTATCATTACAATCAAAAAGCATATTGAGCATGTGCAGCAATAGCCTTTTCAAATATTTGTTGCTTTTGCTCCGGATTTCTACATTTTTATATAACCTCTGATTTTCTTCTTTGATGCATTTCGCAAAGTCCGAATATGGTATAATTAATAAGACACACACGCGGCTAACAGTTCCAACTATATTATATACAGCAATAAATTCAACCGCAAACATTGAGCAATTTTTTCTATTGAATTAATAAGAGAAACTTGACAACCCATAAATTAATTTTTCAAACGAATTCAAAAATGCAATTAGAATAACTCTGAAAAATAGCACAACGTCTCTTAAGGCGTCACAAACACAAATTTTATCTTCAAATATTTAATACCTAAAGGGTCTTAAGAGATGATGATACTATGCTTTAACAGTATAACGTATACCATTCCGTATATAATATTCTATTCATATAAAACGTCATAAGGTGAGATGAGTGACGTCATCCAAGTAAGGCAATTTTCCAAATTAGGTCGAAATGGTACATACTGAACGTAACCGAATCAAATATTCGAATCTTCTGGTTATGCACATCAAAATCCTGTATATCTACTTTGACGAAGGCGAAGCAGCCATCATCGGTCAGACTCAGACTCCTTCACCCGCAAAGATGTAACTACTATTGCAATTTTACTATTTCTTGTGGCTACAAAAACCATAGTCTACTATCAATCGAGCATATTATTATGATATCATGTCTAGTCATCTACCTATACATTGACATTTGGTAGAATTTGTCAAAATGAACGTTTTTCAGGATTTACTCACAAAAATATAAAGATTTTTTGTCATATTTTCATACTGTATGTACACCTTCGGATATTCAGGGTTCTTGTTCACACAAGTTGAACATAGTTCAATGTATTCATGTGCAACTTCGAACAAGTACAATTACAAGTACAAAATTTGTCCCCAAAATGAGTTAGGCGCCAGCGCGTATTCAATTCATGTTATTTCCACTATCCACTTAAATTCACTCCCTGAATTAACATTAGCATCCTATGAAATTAATACGACTCCTAATAGGTTTATTTTGAATGGGAGTTGATATAATAATTATAAATTTAGCCAATGCTTGTTGGATGCATACTTTTCAAAAATAGTCGTCATAGAGTCATAGTAGTATTTAAAGGGTATAAATAAAATAATGAAAGGCTTCCTGGGTTTCAGATGGAGTTTGAGCTACCCTCATTAAGTACACAGTACTAAATGAACTACAAACATGGATAAATTTCAGTATTGAGTGCATACATTTAATAGAAAGGCTTTGTGCATGTGAGAAAAACGATGCTGCCTTTCCGTCTCGTTAAATCAGAAGGAAGAATCGGATGAGACAACTAAAAGCGAAAGGCGATTGTATCTGCAGTTTGTACACGCATTATATTATGAGTCACTGACTATGCTGAGAAACACCTTATATGGACAAGTATCAACGATCTCTGCTTTCACCAACTTTCTCTTCCCTATTTCCCCAATGACGCCGTGTAACATGCAGTGTCTTAATTCAGGGGTTTTTTGTATTATAGACAGCAGGTAGGCCATCAAATCCGCTAGAATAGCTGAAGTAGCCACTATCTAAAGGACCGACTTTTATATAACCACCGGCCGAAAAGGGCCATTTTAACCGCTACCATTGTAACGACAATTCAATGACCAGTTGAACAATGAATTCAAGTACTGTAGATATAAAAGCTGGATGATTTTATTCCAAATCAAAAAAAAACATTTTAAAACTGTTGTAGAGTCTTTGTAAATAAATTAGGTATGTATGCATAAAACAAATAAACCTAAATGTCTATTATGTAGACCCTCCAAATATTTTAATGCGGAGAATAACGTGGAGAGTTTTTTCCATTAATATTAACCGAGAGATAAATCGATAAACGCATTTGTGAAATGATATTGAATAGTCCTATCTTTATATGGAAATTACCGAAGAAGGAAGACAAGAAATACAGAGAAATCGAAATAAAAGACAAGCAGTGTCTATTTCAAATAGCAACTCCAATCATTCGCTTAGTTGGACTGCACTTCCTTGTTTCTCTCCCTTCCGCTCGATGTAAAGCTACGATTACAATTCTCACTGGCTGTTACTCTTCCCACCAGATCATCGAATTTCACTTTGTTTTCTCATTCTTTACTTGCCACATTCACAGCTTCTTGAATATCTTCCTTGTTATATCGCCATGGACAGATGTATTGTATTATCCTGATTTAGTAATTCCTCAACCCTAGCAGAGCAACACAAAGAAAGTATCATTCGACTACAATACATATTTGCTACATTTCAATCCTTCGTAGGATTTATAAGCACCATTTCTTAACCGACACATTTCTAGTAGTAGTAATGTCAATGACATCGCTTGAACTTCTGACCCACATGATGAACGATATCTACACAAAGAAATGGATGATGTGCAACTGTTCATCCACTTTTGAGAGCGTTTATAAGTGACCTTACAATGGATTCAAATGAATAACCGAAAGCTCTACAATTGCCATGGTGTAGCTAATAAAAATTATTTGTAGCTTATTCTTAATCAGCGGTATGAAACTAAATGTCAACTTTGGACAGAGCAAAAGTTTAGTTTAGTATGATAGATGGTGAAACATTTATTTTTAGTTTCGCCCATAGTTCATAGTCCATACTACGTAGCAGAAAGATAGGGCTTGCTTTGTCAGCACAAAGTGTCCAGTGTGGCCTTTAAAAATAAAAGTACTTTAAAATCATTCTAGTTATCTATGAATTACGAAAATGTTACAACCTATTTCAAAGTCCTTCGTAATTAACTTTCAGACGATTTATTACTGCAATTAAAAGCAAATTAGACAGTTTGGTGTCCAAAAACCAAATTTTAGCGACAACATTATATTCATTGAAATTTAACACAATAAACAGAAAGTTCAATCGAATGCAAAATAATTCCTAAAGCTCTGTTTGCTAATTTTGTTTAAAAACTTTAATTTTCCTTATAATGCAATTGCATTGTAGTTATTCAATTATGAAACAGATTGTCATTGTAACATTCTAGCCAACATAATTTAGTAATAGTTGTAGCTTGTTTGATAAGGTAGTAATGGATCGCAGTAAGAGTCAAGGTTGAAGTTAACAATACATGAGCCACAAAATTTTGCACAGAAGGTAATGAGCGGTTGATTAAGGGCAGAGTCTGAATGCTGTTTTTCTATGCATAAAAGTAAAAGTGTATTTCTGACAAGTAAAATTATAGAAGATTTTTGAAATGACGGCTGCCGACGGCCATAACAGATTTCTCCTCTCAAGCCTGATTTGTTAGCGACTACTCCAGTTCTAGTACTTACTGCTCCTTTATGATTGCATACTCTTTCACCGGAGTAGGAGTCGACATCCCTTCCTATACATCAAAAGCCCATTTGAAGAAATAAATATAGCAGAGCACAACAACTTTTTCGCGAAGTTGAATAAGTGGGACATTTCAATTCACATCAACTTAAATGCCAAAGCTGGAAAGCCAGCCAACGAAAGTTTCTTTTATGCTATTTTACCAATGCCCATTTGTGACTGTGTAACGGAAACCAACAATGAGAAAGTATCTTACGGAATTAAACTTATTTCGTCTCTATATTTCGTACTATTTCACACTAATTCGGATTGTGAGTGAGCGTGTAACTAGCGGGATGATCCGAGGGATGCGTGGTGACCAATATCCGTTCCGTTCGAATATGGTGAGTGGGATTAGGAGATGATCAAATGAAGTCTGGATGTTGTTATGTGAAAAGAAACTCGAAGATGATTCACTGTGTATGTATTTTTGGAATGCTGGATAAATTGAGTTTATTGGAATGGAGAATTATATTTAATGTTTTGAGAGTAACTTCGTAGAGACTAGAGATTAATCATACACTTGAAAAACCAAATTTGACGTATGGTGAAAAAACAAGCGTGAAAGAAACTTATGTACAAAATGTGTTTAAAGTGCAGTTATTGTGTTGTAAGTTAGCAGTTTACAAAAATGAATTGATTCAATTGGTGTATTAAACACAGGGTGTGGAATGGGAATGAATTATTAATTAGATAGAGATTGGGGGATAATAATATGTGGATCAAAATTACAAATTTGTTGATTCGAGATGACAAAAAGTGACGTGGGAATCGTGAAAATCGCGTTTTGGGGAAACCAACAAAATGTCAGCCAGGCTTGTTGCTGACTCAAAGTTCAAGACCAATCTTTTTAATATAGGACGTCGGAGCGAATTCTCCAGCTCCCGACTCCAACAAAAGTTCAAGCTTCACTATCTATCTAACTATTTCTTATCGCTTATCTGCCTTCATCGCTAGTCTCAGCTTCATTTCCATAGAATTTAACATATTATTATTATTGGGTCGCTTCTAATGCTTACTATCGTTCTACAAATACAATGATTCTGGAAATGTGCAGGTAAATGACCTAGCGTAAAGCAGCAAGGCGAAGCATAGTTTGCTATAAGAATAGGCCTATGAAAAGCGAAGCTTTTTCTATGTTTACATAAATCTGCCTGACATCCTCTGCGGTCCCTCCTATATTTTTGCAATTTTCTGCATTTTGATACTTATAGTCGTCTCTTTTTAATAAAAGAGTGAGGGAAAAGGGTAGATACTAGTAGTGTTTAGGTTTATAATATAGGGGAATATAAGAGTGGGTGATAGATACCATTTGTACAAACGAATAGGAGAATACTGCTAAGGGAGGAGAAAATAATACTAAATGCTACAGATGAAGGGAATACATATTACCATTGATATTGATAGAGGTTATAATATAATATTAATATTTAGTGAAGGGAGAATACATGATAAGGGTAAATTATTAACTATAACAGAGAAAATGATGTAAATGATACATGGTTGAATTGGGTAACAAAATTTTAACAAAAAAAAGGTTTTATAGGGTGGAATAGGGTGTAAAAGTGTAGAATGTAGTGTAAAGATGAGGTGTAGTATTAAAACAATAGTATTACGGCCGTTGCCAACTATTTTGAAGTGAAGAATGGGTGGGAAAGATAGGTGATAGGGTGAAGTGAGTGAAATGGCGAATGCTTGAGTAGTATGTTGAGTCTGGTGGCGATTACAAGTGGAGTTGCGATATTTTGGTTGGTAGTGTGAAATAAAGGGTGTCTGCACAGACGTTTGGCATGATCTTTTGCAATTTCTCCAACAGCTGCATCCGGACTAGGTCTTGCCATGGGTAAAGAATGGATAGTGTGTTTAGAGAGCCGGAACAGTGCCTGTTGGTTTGAACAACAAAGATTAGTATCATGAATGACATTTTATGCTTAGAATTAACGTGCAAAGTTCTGTTTTGGTAGTTTGACATGACTTGTCGATTTTTCTTGTTTAAGCTGAAAAGAATGCATGGTGAATAATTAGAGTTTCATTAATGCTTTGTGTTTGTCGTTCATGTCGATGGTAAGGATTTCACGTAATTATCGCATTTGACTTGTTGGTTAAAGATTATTTGATAAGTCAGGGGAGGGAATTTATGTATGCTTGTACTCTTTCCTGTGACCAAGATGTTGTTGAAGATGAAGTTTTGGTAGATGATCCTATTGCACTGTCTGATTGATGATAATGAGAATGTAAAGAAATTGTCGATTCGCTACTGTGATGCTTTTGAAGTATTTTGGAGATTGAGGCTAACTTTTGGGCATCTAAACCAATGAAAAGGTCGTAAGGCAAATCGTTATGATTATGACAATCTAACGTTATCTCCTGGTTAGCAATTGGAAATGTAAATTGAGAAAATTTAAAGAAATGATAAGATTGACATGGAATGTTTTCATCTTTAAATCTGCTGATAGTTCTAACATTAATTGCTGATTCCTTAACTTTGTTAGCATAAAATACTTTCAAATGTAAATTTTTGAATTTGACTTTCTTTACAGTGCCTTTACGGGTATAGAAGGGCGTATCTTCTATGGGAACAGGGTACCAAGATTTCTTTTTCCTATATGATTCTTCAACATCTGATATATTGGGGATATATTCGAAGTCTGAGGGAATGTCATTGAGACTAGCATGTAAAGAGGGATTAAATGAAGGTTGAGTGAGTGATAATGGTGGAAATTCTTCTAAGTTTACAATAAAGTTGTTCCTTGAAATAAGTACTTCTTCTGTGTGTGTACAGGGACAGTTAGAAATAGGATTGATGGTGATTGTAGCTTCAAGGACATTGCTTGCTTCTTCCTGTTGTGGAATGGCAAAGGGAATAATGTTTTGTGTTTCGACGTGGTTGTCGGTAGGTGGCGTAGTGGGATTAAATTCAGTTTCAGTGTTTGCAAATAGGTTGCTTGGTTGATTGTGATAAAGATTAAAGGTTTCGTGATGAGGGATTTGTGCATGTGCGAAAGTTTCTGGGTCAATTTGTGAATTGGTTACCAGGGGAACTTGTGAAAATGAAAAAGGGTCTGCTGCTGAGACGTTATGAGAATGAGGAATATTAACAGAATTCGTGTGTGCATAATCAATGGGATTTGAGAATGTATGAGAATTATTGCTAAATTCGTATGATTGGGATTGGGAGGAATAGAGTTCATTGCTGATAGGTTGATTTTTCTTAAACTTGGAATTAAGGAAGATTCTAGTTTTGAACAATGATCGACGGTTGTTCGGGTTTGTCTTGGGTATATCTGCAATGGTGGGATTGGGTATTATTGGTGTTGTAACAGTATTTTCTTTGATAAGTACTGGCTCTTGTTGTTGAGATATGATTTCTTCATTTATTTCATCTTTTTCTACTGAACTTGGTTGCTGTTGTGTGGATATGACTGGTTTATCTAAATTTTCGTTACGTTGCTGGTGAAGCACGCATTCAATGATGTTATTGAAATGTGAAATAACCTGAGTGACAGCATCAAAATGCTTGGTGTCTACGACTATCGTTTTAGATGAACATAATTTGTGACATATTACTGTGATGGCCTGGAGTAGATCAGTAGAAGTTAGGGTACTATGTTTAGAGAATAGCTGTTGTAACTGTGGGTTTGTGTTAGTGGCGGTAGCCATGGTAGGTAAAATGTGAAAAGTTGGAAAAGTGAGAATGAGTAATATTATTTATCTACTACTGATGATGGGTGACTTTGAAAATACGTGCGTTGTGTTCAATAGGATAATGTAAATCTATCTGGTGACAGATTGCATTAATTGTGAGGTTACATAAACTTTCTGTGTCAAAATATTGTACAGAGATATTCAGATTGGTTGCTGTGCCTGAAGGAATGACTTCTGCATCGGAGACTAGATACAGCATGGGCAACTAAATTTATCAAAGAGTCTCTAGTTGTAAGTTCACTATAGGCTGCAAATTCTGGTACTTGAAAGTTAAGGGATATCGACCATTGCATATTGTAGCAGTTCAGATGTTAAAGATAGAAAACACTCATGGTATATTCAAAATAATAGTTTGATTGTGTATGGAAAATAAAGTACGTAATGTAAATCGTTAGCTTAAGTGAACTGAGACAGAAGTAGAAATAAATTCATTTGAATAGAAAGGAACTGTTGATTTGACTTTGTGAACATTCAGTTTAAGTATACAGAATTTCAAGAAAAATAATAAAAAGTTATTTTCATTGCTGTGGATAAATGTACGTTATGAATAAGGTTCACGGAGAAGTAGCTTTACAGTGACCTATTATGTACTTATATAATGTACCTAACTGAATTGCCGTATATAACGTAAGGACTGTAACGTTGACTCAATTGATGGTCGTTATACTGGACAGTGGCTAATCTGTGACGGTTTATGCTTATTAGGTAGGTACGTATTTTTGACGGAAAGAGAATGTGGGGTCAAGCAACTTTTAGACAAAGGAAATGCGGATTGGCTGGGAACAAAGAAAATGATCGTTACGTATCGAATTATATTTCTGAATCTCTTTCCAGCGTTTCAAGAAATGTTTTAAGTTAATTTAAGATCAAAGAAATGAATTTTGATGCATTTGGAATGATAACTGACGGGTTAGGATTACTAGAGAATGATTAAAAGAGTTTGAAAGTGATTAGGAATATTATACATGAATATTTACGAACATGTAGTTCAATATTATTGTGAAAAAGAGCGGGGGTTGGGGAGAGAATAATGTAACTCAAACGGTAGATTTGGATACTCGGACAGTGGCCCTAAATTGCAATTGAATTATTGTTTTACATAAATCATATAATAATGCACTGCTTAGTTGTGAGTACGACCGCCGGATAAATTTTGCACAGGGACAGATTTCATTTCATTACTTGGTTATTTTCATTGATAGGATAGATTACATAATATGTAAGATAGAATAGTTTACTCTTTATACCTGTTGTATAGAAGAGAGAGAGACGTGGCGGATTCTGCAACACGGCCAGGAAGTACTTGGTTATCTGTCCAAGGAAACGGTGACGTAAGCGGGAGGGTGCTTAGTTCAGGTTCTCCGGGCAAGCCGATTCAGGCGGGGTTCAGGACCTTTATCTTCTTACGGAATTAAACTTATTTCGTCTCTATATTTCGTACTATTTCACACTAATTCGGATTGTGAGTGAGCGTGTAACTAGCGGGATGATCCGAGGGATGCGTGGTGACCAATATCCGTTCCGTTCGAATATGGTGAGTGGGATTAGGAGATGATCAAATGAAGTCTGGATGTTGTTATGTGAAAAGAAACTCGAAGATGATTCACTGTGTATGTATTTTTGGAATGCTGGATAAATTGAGTTTATTGGAATGGAGAATTATATTTAATGTTTTGAGAGTAACTTCGTAGAGACTAGAGATTAATCATACACTTGAAAAACCAAATTTGACGTATGGTGAAAAAACAAGCGTGAAAGAAACTTATGTACAAAATGTGTTTAAAGTGCAGTTATTGTGTTGTAAGTTAGCAGTTTACAAAAATGAATTGATTCAATTGGTGTATTAAACACAGGGTGTGGAATGGGAATGAATTATTAATTAGATAGAGATTGGGGGATAATAATATGTGGATCAAAATTACAAATTTGTTGATTCGAGATGACAAAAAGTGACGTGGGAATCGTGAAAATCGCGTTTTGGGGAAACCAACAAAATGTCAGCCAGGCTTGTTGCTGACTCAAAGTTCAAGACCAATCTTTTTAATATAGGACGTCGGAGCGAATTCTCCAGCTCCCGACTCCAACAAAAGTTCAAGCTTCACTATCTATCTAACTATTTCTTATCGCTTATCTGCCTTCATCGCTAGTCTCAGCTTCATTTCCATAGAATTTAACATATTATTATTATTGGGTCGCTTCTAATGCTTACTATCGTTCTACAAATACAATGATTCTGGAAATGTGCAGGTAAATGACCTAGCGTAAAGCAGCAAGGCGAAGCATAGTTTGCTATAAGAATAGGCCTATGAAAAGCGAAGCTTTTTCTATGTTTACATAAATCTGCCTGACAAGTATATCTCTTTTTGTTTGCTCCCTTCTTTGCTTTAAACTTGGATTGAAGCTACTGAACTATAATGCAAACAACCGCGAGAGAGGATGCGACATTCAATCAGTCATAAGTACCTGAGTAGGCATACTTGAGAAGCCCAAAAATGCTCTCCATGGAATCATAAACGGATTCACTGCCACTGGCTACCAAAGGAGATTGAATGGAAATTCAATTGCTCCAGTCCAGCCTCTAAAATCATGAAAGAATAAGAGCTTTCAGAAAACCTATTTTATATTAAAATCGTCAATTACTTATTTGAAATCTCTGATGTCCGAAAACCCGGTTTGTTCTTAAGCAACAGGTCTGATACTAGCTCCCTTATTTCAATTTACAAGGACATTTCAAGGTCCGTGCCACTCATATTTAAAAGATTAGGATCAAAAGGCAAAATTGCTGATGATTGGCATTACGATAAAAATTCAAAACAACAAAGCATTTGATTGTCTACACAGCTTTTTCGTGGACTCGGGCACAATTTCAGCAAATAATATTTAATGTACTTTATTGCAATTTTCAAACTCTTCAATTCAGAGAATAGGGTTTTGTAATGTAAAGCAATAAATAAAATTTAAATATTCGAGTGTCTTTCCATTGTAGTTGAAAATAGAAAATAATTTCGTGGAAGTTCAGGTTGAAATTTTTTGGTTTTCTATAGAAAGTATTTACATACTCCATTTAGCTGCTATTGGTTGAGACATTGTACGTCGCAAAGTTTTATTTTTGTAGCTTTTATCTTCAAGACACTCCAATGTCGTTAATACTATGCTTTAGTTTTATTCAGCAGATCATTGACATTCATCGTATGTCGAGATAACAGTAGTAAAATATTGCTCATATCATATTACTGTTGTATTTAAGTGGAATATCGTTCTCCGACTCTGCTCTCATACTCTCTGCTGTCTCGGGGCTATAGGCCATATCATACATATTCTGCTATGTCAGGGCCAGTTCTGTCGGACAGTTAGTGTGTCTGATTTTCAATTAAAGTTATAATTAGAGCTCAAAATAAACCAGAATCTATTTTGATTATGTTTTAGGATTTTGGGATTTCAGTTTCTGAATAATTGCTGTGAGCAATGTCCAGTAAAATGGTGATTGTCCTCAACATATCATCAGGTTGGTTTAAATTGGAGGCATTTGTTTAAATTAAAATCAAAATTTTCAACCTGAATGTTTCGATGATTTAAAAAACTTTTCACAAAAATCGGGCTTTTTATGCTCGTCTTAAAAATCTTGAAACCAAATGATAAAACTCCAACTTTGGATAACCCACAAGCTGATTTTTGCATGCGTAAAAGCGGTTTTCGGTTGCATCGATTTGGATGGATTATTGACATCTATATACAATACGTCACTACCTTCATACACGAAATAAGTATTTTATACAAGTTATCCGTGATCCGCCCGGCCAGCAGCAAGGCCCGAACAGGCACGTGCAGCAATAAATATCTGCCGGTGCAACTCTCTAATACATACCGACCTGGTTATGCGTCGTTTTATCATTGGAGCTTCACTCACAAATCTCTCTTTGTAGTTATATGTAGCACATACTTAACCCAATTATGGCAGGTAATTACAATTCTCAAATGAATGGGGAATCAAAACAATCTTTTTCTCTCAAATGGAATTCTATAAAATGTAGTTTTGTGTTCAAAAATATATTTGATAACATGCCTCCTCCCTTCAGCTAAATTATTATGCTGTGTTAAGGTACATTTAACATTCGTACAAGTAATCTAAGTGCTAGTATATTTTATTTTAAATATACTAAGCATCCAGTTTAAATAGATTGATTTTGCTCTACTGGTTTCATTTCTGACAAACGAAATATTTTATGAATGCTACTGCACGTTTAATGTAGATACTTGATATCTACTTATCTGTGAGAGATGTTGGGATTTTGGGATTCAAGTGAAAACTGCTTTTAGCGCAATCCATTTTCACTATAAACTAATTCCATTCCGATTGAATTGGAAGTGGTTCAGTCCATAGGTGCAGTCTAAAAGTAATTCACAGTAAAGTGCTTTCTGTCGAGATGAGGAGGTGAAACCTGAAACCGTGTGGGTATATGAATATTGATGTTAGTTTGCATGCCAGTTTGGACAGTGTAAAAAGTTTAAGTTGGAAGTTCTACAAATTTGGACTCTATTTATCCAAACGTTTACGTTTCTAATTGTAAAGGTCATCAAAACGTATGCATATAACAGTATCAATGATATTTTAAAGGCAATAGGTAATATTATATGAATAGGGAAACACATGTCTACTAAACGGAAGAGGTACCTAAATAAGGATGACTTGACATCTCCACCTTTTGCAATGATATTCTCCGTATTTAAAGAATGCAATTTCCAGTCATAAAAAGTGCAAGAAGTAGACGACGACCAAGAAGTAGCATATCCAATAAGTTTTTTTCTTTATTTTTGTATCAATTTAACTATTGACGCATTACTTGGCTTCTAAACTTTGACATTAATCTACTAACTTTAGGGAACCTGATATTCTTAGTGTCTATTTATTATGTATATCTATAAATGCATAATCTGAATGTAAACTATGGGTAAGTGGGAAGAAGAAGCCGGGAGCATCTTCGGTAAACTAGGATAGCAAAAACTTTTGAATCGGAGGCTAACCTAAAAGTCAAATAGAATCACTCATGAGGAAAGAAACTGTAAAAGTTTGTCTAAGAGTGAAAGAGAACGTGTCATGTTTATGAGAGTAAGATGAATACCATTTTTTCATTTAAACAGTGCAGTTACAGTCTCCTTTTGGAAGATCCTATTCCAAATAGCGAGATGTGTACGTGTAATGTTATTTGCGATTTCCTATTCCGGTTGTAAAAAATCAACTTGTAGTAAAGGAAATAAAAAGGAGTAGAAGAAAATGGAGAACATGTCAAACAAAGTTTTATTTATGTATTTCTTGGAATACCCCAAGGAGTTTTAGGATAGCTATCAAATCGATGGCCTTCAGTACTGCATGCAAGATTAAAATTTCATCGCAATAAACGTGAAATGCTGTCTATATGTAGGTACAAGAGGATCACAAAAGATAAATTCTAATATCTAAGCTACTTATTCTTAACCGTGTAATCGATGGATGCATCTGTACGGAATCTCCATTTCAAAAAATGAGGAAACATCCCCGTAAGTATTCGATCGAAATTAAAAATACAATACTACTTTGCCAGAAGACATCAATGATAAAATTCAACAGACTGTTTTTACATAATAATAAATAGTAACCATGACCAGAGCAGCAATGCTAAACCGCCACAAGCCAAAAATATAGATTAAATAAAATTCTGTGTATGTGCAGTCCATAAAGTACCGTCTGTTTCACATTACAGATGGTCATGTAAGTACGGGACGCACGAAATTAAATGGTATATTCAATATTGTGCATGATCATTATGTCCAGATATAAAGTATACTGTACTAGATTCTATTTTCCAACCAATGGAACAATCAGTGGGCAAAGTCCGGCACAGAAATTGGAATCCTTAGATCAATTTTGTGTTTTTGCGTGGCATTTTATAGTTTTTGTGCAGTAGAGTAGCGTACCGTATCTATGATCTGCTGTAGCAAGTATTGGGATATTAAATAAATATCAGTGTGCAATTTCCTTGCCAAGATCTAATATGGTCTGGAAAACAACCAACAAATTCGGCATCATTTCATTGAAAGTACCTCCAATAACTTCCCTTCGTCATCTTCTCTGGCTAAACCCCAAGATAAGGAAATTGACAACTAAGTATACATACATACACATAGACAGGTATACATAGACACATTGTTACATGTCCCTAGAGTTTCATTCTAGATCTCTCAAAGAGATCAGATAGAAATCCTAAGGATATCTCAAATGACTCTGTTTGTGGTATAACTTCTCCCCAAATCTCTTCTAAGCATTTTCAAACTTTCTAAGAAACCAGATCCTGCTTTTAGCAATACAGATATCAGTGATAGAGCACACGGTGTGTCTTACCTGCCTCCGAGCTTTGTGTCTTGTTTCTCTTTCTTTTGGTATACACTACATATTATAAAAAATGATGTTGAACAAAAAATTTGTCCTTTGACCTTTGCTGCAATCAACATCTGTGCACAGACTAAATGTTAATAGGGAAAAGTTAGGTAAATCATCATCTCAGCCGACATTAAACCATGCCTCTGCGTAATACTTCTATATTGCGACACAAAAAAGACGGTCCACATTTCCCATATCAGATTTAGGTCAATGATCAAGACGTTGTCTTGGAAACCTTGAGGATTATATTTCTAATTATTTCTGGAATTTTTGATTGCATAATAATTAACAGCAATTATGTTTTAGCTCTTGCAGTGTACCAATTGCAGAAGATATCTCTGAGAATATAAAAATGAGAGAGAGAATATATATACCTTAGCTGTAGGATAGGAATGTTGAGTTGAATTTTTTCACATCTTGTTCAGTCAGAAATATTCTCAGCAGTATATGTATGCTCCTTAAAATTGAATTTAAGTCATGCCTGTTTAAGTTATGTCTTAAAGAAATGATTAATCATTGAGAAAATTGACAGGAAGAAGTATGTCACTATGTGTGTACCTACTAATTGGGTCTATCTGCAGAATATTATGTGAGTTATAAACAATGCAATGAAAACAAAATGTGGTACTTACAAGCAATGAACGTAAATGTGTTATTATAGCATAAATCGTGAGAAGCGCTGATAACTTTACATGGATTATATTACAGAAGTGAAGTGAGAGCATACTGAACATAAATTTATTCAGTAATTTCGCCATTGCCAAAGGGGAGTTGGTTGCTCTGCTCTTCTTGCTGGAATTTAACGGGAAAACTTTCTCCGTTTTATCTTGATGTATCCTTTGGCAATGTACATACCTGGTTGGGCGGCTCCGTTAAATAATATCATATCTGTACTACCTAGTCTCCCACCAAGTGCAGAAATATACAGATACACGTCTCTCTGTCTGCTTTCTCTAAACGTTTCCACCAGAACCAACTGAAGTACTGTATTAAAATGCCTGTTTCCCAGAGGAAGTCGGAGATTACCATTCCATCCACGACCCTTTTTTCTGCATGTAAATGTAATATATGTTATCCTGTCTCTTCTTGGACACTTGTTCACTTCTGCATATCAAGACTCTGTCACGTAACTTCCAAATGTGCATGGGTAATAGCTTTCCCAGGAAATTACACTTAAAGCCTCTTGTCTACGGCAATCACAGACTGAAGAGCAGAAAAAGCCTTCTGGTACAAATTCAATTCATACAGCTGCACCAATTATGTACTTATATGCACTTATGTATCCTGCTCGAAACGGAGGAGAGAATCATTATGCTTTAAAAACTCGACAAAACCCGCACGTTGCAAATCTGTTTCTTATCGTAGTGCTAAAAATAAGCAGGTACGGAACCCATGGAAGGTTAGAAAGCTATTACCTCTCCCAGGAGACATCTCGTCTCCTATTTTCTTTATTCCCAGCTCAGAAAATAACTTTATACGTTTATTATTATTTTTGCTAGTTACATTGTCATTCATGGATTTAGTACTTCATACCTGGTGAACAAAACTTGTAAGAAAATTATTTCACCTTTTATATTTTAATAACAAAAAATAGCTCCAGCATAATTTTAATATCACCATAAAACCTCTACCCTTATAAATGCTATTGCAATACTTTTGTAGAAAGTAAATTCAAAGCGACTAGGCTTACCACGTTAACAAAGTATAGGGATATTCTACGAAAAACGAACTTACATTTTTATTCGTGTAAGAGATCTGTTTGGGATTTTCGTCTCTTTCTGCAAAGCAAACAAAAATATATAAAAAAAGCGAGTGCAACTAGAAATAGATGATCATTATTAAAAGCACAGAGCGATCTTTTGTTTGTTTGATCTCTACCGTGAGTTGTTGATTGAGAAACAATCTCCGAGGCTAGCAGTCAGACAAAATACACACGCAGTAACTTGGATTGCCATCCGCTCTTCACAATTCACGTTCCATTGATCTTTTATCAAAAGAAAAGCTGATGTGTGATATGTTAGACGCAAATGGGAAACTACTGTGCATTTGGAAAACGAATTGAGCTTTGAGGTGTCCATGAAATATCGCTTTCTCCGTCCTACTTACTATTTAGTCGTTAGTACATATTGTTCGCAATATTTCCTTTCGGACTTGGGGATAAAGATTTTTCCAATAATTGGCAACATCATTGTGCTCCTACCATAGTAACAAAGAAAAATCGCTCGTATATTGGTTCCCTTTTGAGAGATCATACTTTTATTATTAAATTTTATATTCACGACCCCTAAAGGCTGCCTTGCAGTTCGATCGAATATGCCCATCAAATCTGGAAATGTTACCTAAATCGCTTATTGTGAATTATCATAACATGAGCTAGAAACGATTCTCGATTTCCCAGTGGGAAATTTGAGATTCAAAATGTGGGTGGGAAAATGGGAAATGTGTAATGGGTGCATTCTTTTTTACAAAAGTATAAAGTAACAGTCAAATGCATACCAAAATGGACGACGAAGAAACTACTTCATCTCAGAGTTGCCCTGGAGACACTTTCAGACCAACTGGTAACGGTGACGGTGAACAGTAGCTCATCTAGTAGTCAATATGCGTTGATATTTTTTATACTATCTGTAATGATCTACTCTCAAGGTCTAGGTATGCAACTATACAGCTTTTAGATTACCTACAAGAAAAATCCCGTGAAACTAAATATGGCACGGGTTTCTCATTAGCATGATCGTTAAACCTGCCTTTTTCATAATTTATGTGTGAAGCTTCTAAAATGAGTGACAAAATGTTAAAAAATTTGGCTTCAACCACAATGATGAGAACAAAATGTATAGTTATTATAGTATTCAGTGATTTAGTGATCAATTTTATTCTGCAGTAAGAATTGCTTAAGACACGTTAGGAAGAGTGAGAGCTGATGAGTGAGTGTTAGGTTAACACGGTGATTTATATTTACATTTACATGGCAGAAAATAATTTGTATAAGTATTTATAGACATATATCGCTTACAAAACGGATGCATTTATTAGTTAGTTATTGCATTTATATTTGATAATACATGATTACATTCTAAATTACATTATTAAAATCTGCATCAGCAAAATCTGCAATCATGACATTACACCATAAACTTAATATGACACGAGACGCTGCTTATTTATCTAATACCTTGTGTATTCATCTAAATATCATCTGCACTTTGCACACACAACCTATAGTTGTATTTCGTAGTACTCAAAATAATCAAGAGGAGTATGCACATAATTACATTAGTATTGCATCCTATCAGTTAATATTAATTTACAGAATAATAACAACACATTTGATAGTTCTCTCATATACAGGAAATTACATTTAAAAAGCCACATGGTAATACTTATCAGTTTCTGTCTCTATATACATTTTTCATCGTCACCAAATTCTACAGGTGTTAACTTTTGTAGCAAGAGAATAAATTTATTTACTAAATCCTAATAAAATAGTGGCCAATCCATACTATTATTAGTTCCTTACAACAAATTACTTAAAAATAATTTTTAGTACTTATTGATACAAAAATTTAATTAGGTATACGAATAATCATTTATTTCTACTCGTGTACTTCTTACTGCAAATGTACAGCAAAGCCTCAAAGAAATTTTACATTGTCACGCGATTAAATGTACACATAGGTATTATACTTATATACTTGCATTTGAAATATAGATACTCATACTGTAAGCTAGAAATGTCTTTTACAACTAAAATGTAATAATTTTACATAGTATAAGGTACACATGGGATATTTCTTACACATTTGTACAACTCTTACTAACTACGGATTTATTACATACATTAATAAATTGTAAAAAGTATCGTTACTCATCAATTACTTTCTAATAGTAGTATGCACAGGAATTTAAAGGTGGACGAGAGTTTTGCCAGTTCATTTGCCTATCACTACTCAAAGTGATAAGCGTTTTACAGCAGCATACCGCAACAAGCAAGACATTATGACTCGCAACGTTCATTGCTAAGTATAAGTGCACCAAACCCATCATCGCTATTCCAAAAAACACTTTTTCGAAAAGCTGCATGATAGCACAATACCTAAAAGCCTACTGTACTGTAGTGACTCAAAATCAGTCAAAGACATCTCTATCTAGACACACCATAAATGCAATGTGTATGACATAGTAACTATTGGAAATCTATCTATAATGAATAAAGACGGGCACTGGTTTAGTTATTCTTCACCGTTTTTAGCATCATGCATTTATTTTAAAAGCATTGTCAAGAAATAATAACTAAAATGGCCAAAAATTTAAACCAGTAACTACCAATTAAATATTTTTACATCCATGGGAATTCTGATTACCAGATTATGTTATGATATTAAAACAGTGTTTTCTCGCAAATATGAGTCAGAAGTCAATACTATACTCACAAACCTTAAGAGCAACACATTGCAAGTTGACGTACAAAATCAATAATAATGTGGCTTCTATCAGTTCGCAATGCATAAAACATCTAATAATGTTTTACCAAAGTGAGTTTACTGAGGTACTGACTACTGGCTCGTGAAGTAATAAATGTAAAGTAATAATCAAAAATCCCAATGATATTCGATCCGAAACAATTTAAACACCATGTGGAAGAATTTTTGTTAGATATCTAGCTCTATACGCTTAACATTAGTACTTATTATTTTCAATTAGCGTTGTGTGTACATTTAACTTACTATTTTAAAAATTGCTAAATAAAATACTGACTCAGACTTAAAAATGTTGATATTAAAGGCTCTCTGAAACTGAACAACTGACATTAATGGAAACCACATTTGACATGCTAAAAAGTTGACTATAAACAAATCAAAGCAATTTTATAATACATACGTATTATGGATGAGTTATTTAATTTATAGTCGACAATTAGCAAATTGTAGTGTATAATAATTTGTGAATAAGGTTTGGGGATATTAAGATAGGAATCAACTGTAGAGTAAGTATGAAGGGAGGAGATGTTGGGTGGAGGCGTAGAGGAAGGACGCATACCAATGGATACCCTGTTCTTTTTCGACTTTGTCGAATGTCTTTTGTTGGTCACTGTAAATTGTACTAGCCCGGCGGTTATGAGTATTAGCTATTTTATTATGTTGAACATCATTATTCGTAAAGAGATTATCGGATGGGCTGTTAATACTAGTATTGTCATGAGTAAATGTAATAAAACGACTGAACTGCCGCCACAGACGAGAAATGCCCAAATAGAAATTGTGTGCGAGGCGGACGGGAGCAAAAGCCCAATGGGCTAACTTCTGGTCATCAATGACAGCATAACAAGAGGCCAAAACTCCATCGACTATTAAATTACCCGTGGCCGTAAGTGGAGCATAGACGCCTGTCTCCACTCGCACTTCCATGCCCACCACTCTCTCGATAGTGTACACACTTCTACACTCGGCATCCTCGCTAATTACATCATTAGAAATCTCATTTTGGACTGTCAAATTCTCTTTTTGCACGAGAAGCCAAAATCCCTCTTCGATATTTTTGGCAAAAGTGATTTCCGCTGCTGCCATGAAAAATTTCGATGCGGTGCGGCAGCCTTGTTGCTCCAGATTATAAATATCCTTATGAGACATTCCCTCTGCAGGAATGAAGTACAAAAGATGCGAAGGAGTTAGTGTGAGACTTCGACCCGACTCTAAGTTCATCGTGTAGAATTCCCGAGTCTCAGAGGCGTTTTTGTCTAGGAAGAGCAAAACTTCGCTGTATGTGGGCACTCCTTCAGAACTAATCGTCAGAATTTCATCTCCCTTTTGAATCTCTGAAATCCGCTGAGGACCGTTTCTTGTTGAAACTGTCGAATTTCCGCTAAAGCATCCTCCAGTTCTCGCAGCTTGAGATGAATCTGTAATTACAATCAAAAATAGGAAATCAGTATCCGAATATAGCAAGTTCTGTAGTGATAACACATTATACTATAGCATATTGTTACTCTTAATTGCATATCATTAGGACACAATGTCACCAAGTAGATTTCCTTTATTGTGGTTCTCAAATAAGAAAACGGAGACAAGTATTTCCGAAAATACTTGCCAACTTGAATTGTTTGTAGAGTTATTGTGGGATTACGTATGCCAACCTTGCTTGGAGCAATGTTCTTTGAAAGATAAATAGGCTGTTTGCGACGAGAGACAATTGAGATTTGGTCAAAGAGCTTTCATTGACATTGTATTTATTTGTTTGCTGTATTTACTTGAAGATAAAAACGATTAGTGGACTGGACTGACTGGACGGAGATGAGTAGCCGGGGATGTGCGTGACTTAAAGTTGAAAACGATGGGACTTTTAATTGGAAGATGCATGGGAAGAAAAGGCAGAGATTGGCACCTGACTTTTATTATGTGCCTGGCCGAGAACGTGCCTCGGCATAATAAGTCAGTGCTTATCTTACGCAGAACTCTATTACACTCAATTGAGTGTCGCCTATTTGTCGCCATTAGCTACCTCCAATTCGTAACCATTAACCCAACTCAACTCATCGTCAGATGATGTCGATGCCAGTCCTATTGCCCAAAGTGCCCGTTCTGTGTGCATAGAAGCTTATTATTATAGCTGTGCCACTTATGAAGGCAGGCGGCGCTCTTTCTTTTCATCCCCACAACAATAGGAACTTCATCTAACCAACAATAACACCACTTGTTAATTCCACACTGCCTAAAAGAACAAATCTCCACACTCTCCTATACCCACCGACATTTAATGTATAACACTTATTCTAATATCCATTTGTACATTATTTGTCGATGACTCTAAACCAGTACTGCAGGCTTACACAAAAGAAACTCATTCTCTTGTCGCAAACCAAAATCTATTAGAGCCTAATAACAAGACGAATGTCTAATTGCAGTTACACACTGCCCAAGGAATCCTCCACGTAGCTATACATTTATAGTCCCAACTATTAGAGTATACAGAAATTGAGACTGTGGGAATAATGACGTGTTTTACCATGAAAATACTTTTATACATAATCTAGTTTGTATTTTGTATAGTAGTTCCTTTTCATGTTCTGTAATTGAATAACATTATTGAGAGCAAGTGATTATATTCATCATTTTATGGTCTATAAATATTAGTATGCACATTTAATGCGGATAAATTGTCGTTAGAAGTAGAATGAGTGCCTACATAAGTATAAATGATATACTACAGTGGTACAAAATATATCAACTGCATAAAAGTAGATTATTAGACTAGGCTGTATAATATGTATGTCTGGAGAGTATGACGCTTTAAAAGGTTTGCCAGGAAATCGGTTAACACCTCTTCAAGAACACTAACTATACGTATCGTACTAACTCTTGAGTTTCTTTCATCACTGCTACTTCTACATCTTCAACATATTATGCTGGAGCCTGAGAATGAATATATAAAGCATCTTACACGAACTCAGGTAGATAATTTGAAATACTGTGATAGAAGGAGACTTGCAAGAAATGTTCCAATAAACGCATAATTGAATAGTAGGTGTTGGTGTTAGATATTTGGTATATTAGTGCTAACAATAGTAAGAAGACTAATTCAACTGAACAATGTCAACACAAATGAAAGTCTACTGGATATCTTTCGTTGGATATCCTATGATGCCTTGTACAAACTACATTAACTTGTCCTTAAAATTATTGAAGTGGCTTCAAGAGCATAAATTGAGTTGAGATTTCCCATTATTTGTTTACTTATCCCATTCCAATATGCATCTTACAAGACTTTAAGTGTAAAAGCACTCAAAAATCCATTTCGGTACCGCATTGCAATAGCTAGCTCATTATGGGATCACATTATGTACACAATTTCATCCTAAATTTTGTCCAAACCATTTGCAAGTATAGGTACATATTTATCCAATAAGAGTATCCAGGATGGAACTATACCACAGGGAGTAATATATGTTTTAAAACCACGTACTTTTAGGTACTTTTTGAGATTCACATTTTTTACAATTGGACAAAACATGATGATGCTATTGAAAAGGATTTGAATGAGAGAGATAATAGATGCATTTACTACTTCACAACAGGCAGTAGAAAAAGGTTGGAAATGTAAACGACTTGAACTGACGCTTGGAATCTAATCAGGTAGATATTGAGAAAAGTAATCTGGTTTGGCAAAAAGGAGAGACCATGGAATGGAAGGAGAGAGCAAAAAACTTGCAAAGAGTGAGATTTCCTGCTATGATAGCCAGTGAATGGCAAAAGTTAAGATATCTGTAGTATTTGTGTGTAAGATTGCATATAATGTCATGCATATTTGTATTGAATGTAACAAGAATGGCTAAATAGGTGGAGAGGCATTACACAAATACAATTAGCACTATGGGACAGTCTGTGAAGTGAAGCAGCTGTAGTGGCAGGCAAGGAGAGAAAGGGCATAATCCAATTAAGGTAAAAAGTTATCTATCTGCCTGCTTGGCTGAGATGAAAGATGTAAATTTAAAAAATCAACGGGAAATACATTCATAAGTATTTACCCATTGGATAGTGACTTGGCATTTTATGGTCACGGAAAGGTAGCAGGTAGATTTTTATGAAGAGCCCTAATTTGTTTTCCTCTTGTATGGAGGCTTATAATGAATTTCTATTTGTTTGGAAACACAATACCATTGTACTCCTGAGTGAGTAGTGTTAGTGCTAAGTTATCTCTATACCTCCCAAGTTTCACTGCTCAGACTCTCTGCCTCAGCTCAGCACGACAAACACAATTATTAGAAAAAGAAATGACTGTAAAATGGAAGTAGTCCAAGACACTAACTGCTAATGATAAGGCAAACTATGTAACTCCCTTTTCAGACTGCATAAATAAACGTATTGTCCGTGATGACACTCTACTCTCTACAAACCAGACACCAGTTTACTCTTTCAAAGACACTATTTTATTCAATTCCCTAACAAAAATATGTGCAAATAATACCTATATCTGCTACAGCAATATTTACATGTCTTTTGCAATATTATAATAATAGTTACTAAATGAACATTGTCTTCAACAGCTCAAAACGTTTACATTTCTAGTTTCGAAATGCAATGAGAGTAAACAAGACAGACGACATAAGATTTTTTAGGTACCTTCGAACGTCTGTAGTTCATGGTAAATGTATCAAAAACTTCAAATGAGCACTTTCTGTTGCATAGCTAGTATTTATATAATAATACATATGGAATGCAGAATGAATTCCAAGCAAATGCTTTTACGCTCTCTCTGTGAATATAACAAAGACGGAAAGCACTGATGATATTAGAGAGTACTACATTTCTGATGTTGATATTATTCATAAATATGCAGTAGAATGAAGGAAGTAGAATTGCCTCAAGTTAAATTAAATATACATACACTAAGTATAGTTAGTATGATAAAACCTGCCGAGGCAATTACTATGATGCTTGGGCAGAGATGATATTATGAACGACTTCAAAAGTTCAATGAAATATAGGGAATGAAATGTGCATAAGTATATTTGATGCAATGCATAATAATACTTTGAAGATCAAAAGTTATATTTTTCTTTGGACTAATGTAAGATCGCCAAGTACCAATTTTAACATACATGTTGGTAATGCTATGATTATATAATATTATATGATCTATTGAGTACTCCATGTAGGAGTGTTGCTTTTATTTGTATGGAGATATACCGCACTTATGTAAGTAAAAGCACATTTACGTCACAAAATATTATGGAATTATGCTACAGTAAACAACAAACAATCCGTATTTGTAGTGGTGTAAGAAAACATTTTCCCTGAAATGATCTGAAGGGTTTAGCAGGGCACTCTATAGATCACGTCATTTCCAACATCGGAAGGAAAAGAGGTAAAGATAAAACAGCCACTTAGCACCTAGTTGCTATTTTTCTATCTTGGAGTGATTCTATCAACATTGAACACAATTTGTAAATAAATACATTTTCCCATCTATCGCTTCAACCTATCTCTTCTACGTCAAGAAAAAGTCTCAGCTTTCGTAGATATACAATGTGAGTGAGTAGAAAAATCTGAGGCTCGAAACGTAATTAATAGCATTAAAAGTTGTGACTCTCTCAGGCACGGCGTTATTTATTTAAGCAGGAATTCATTGATGCTTTATGTACTTATCCAAATGTGAGGAATGTGAATCAAATCATGGACAATAGTTTCAGGCTCAGATTTGGGCAAGAAGTTTACCTTTGATGTTAAATTCTAAAATATTCCACAGGAAAGGATAATAAAGAATATTCGTCAAGAAGAGTAAAGTTAGGTCCCTTGTACAGTAGTACAAATTAGTTAGGTGGAGGAGTAGCGAGTACCTATGCAGATAAGGAGTACAATAGCAGATCAGAGGAAAGACACCGAGATAGATGACAATCATACGGGACTTCTTCAAATTACATATTTTCAACGATGGAAATTGTGAAGTCTGACGGAAAGTTTGCCGACGAGTTCCTGGAAGACCAATTGATACCTCATTAGTACAATTACCGTTGTCAACCTCCTTTCCAGCTTTTCTACACCGAAAAACTGACATAATAGTGGAGAGACTTACTTTAGTTAGTCGGCCAGTGCTGAGTGTACTTCTGCTAACAAAACTAAATAACTCTGCTTCTGAACTTGTATTATGAATTTATAACAATGTACTTCATCTAACTTAATATGAATGAGGAGTTCCTTCTGAGTTTGCACAAAGGAAAAGTTCAATGATACCTTATACATTTACTATATGCATATTAGCTCTATTATTTATTACGGACATATAAAGTTTATTTAGCAAACTATTCTCTTCAGAAATTGGCAAACCAACACACTACAGAAGGAGCCCATATACAAATATTCAAGGAGACTACACACAATTACTGACAGTCAAAACGAATCACAATGTAGAGCTTTATTAAAGCGCAGAGAGGGTAAAATAGAGCAGTTTCTAGAAAACTTTGCAGCTTTCTACCTTACAGACTCGAAAATTTAAAGTAGTAACACTGGCATAATATCATTCTTAGTATCACAACAGTATTTCACCTAAAGCGCATTCAACTCTAAAGCCCAATTATATTTATACAACAGTATTATTAAGTATAGACAAAATTATAGACGAAAAGTACATAATTTAGTTATATACTTATGTTCATGTTTACTGCAAAAGCTTTCCTTTATTTCAAACGTAGAATCTTCTGTAATTTGATTTGCCATTATTTTGCATACATTCTTGTTTATTTGCTTCCTAGTGCCTTCAACCAGAAATTGAAGTGAGCACGTTTACTGCGTATCTATACAAGTACACATGTCATAAACATTTGAAGGTCTCAGCAGGAATTTCCTAGTGAACTAGGCTATTCCAGCTGTTGTAAACATGTCGATGTGTGATACATCAGAGAATATAGGACACCGAAGCAATAATATACTAGATTGCAGATAGAATGCATCGAATTAGCATTGGGACTTGTCAGTAGTGGTACGTGACAGAAAGATGCATCGAAAGACAAAGTGGCGATGCGGTTGGTACGAAATGAAGGCGGAACCTAAGGGAGAGCAAGATAACTTGGTAATTAATATTAAATAAAGAGTAATTCGAGTCTGTGCCTTAAATGGCAATGCATTAGTTATGAAAGAAAAAGGACGGACCGGACGGACAGCACAAGGCGCAACAAGCTCAGACAAGAACGACTGAATTGTCGAGGAAAAAATCAGTAGAGACACTATAGACACGTAAATATGATATAAGAATTGGTAAACAGGAGAGTAAAAGTTTGCAGTGCAAGGATTTGGAGATGCAGAATATATTAGAGATGTGGAGGATGGCCATCATATTCTATTACAGATCACCAACTTGGCTGCATTATTCATTTGATTACGCCAAGCTAGACTTTTCAAACCCACTTGGCTCATGACGGAAAGAGCCCTAATGCCCTAAGCACTCCAAATCCAGCTAGCAAATGCAATAAAATAAACTAGCATTTATATTTATACTTATAGTACATACCTGTAATATAATGAAGGAGTACTATTTATCTAGTAATACTAATAACCCATGTTGGTGAACGAACACTAGACACGGGCTGTGTCTAGATATTATCACTTTGCATAGAACGAACTTGAGTAAGGGAATATTTAGTTGGATCTTTGCACAGCTCTTTAATTCCACAAAAGATGTGGGTTTGAGGTTTCGTCTGAATGAGTAGAAATGACAACAGTTTTGACAGATGAGACAAGTCTTGCAGCTTCCACTGAACTACAACAAGTAGACTTAATGGTCGTATGGCTGGATTATCCATTATCACTGACAAACAGTCGTGCTCCTGCTTAAATATGTTGTCCACCTCAATGAATATTTACAGCGAGACAATATATAATTGTTGCACATTTAATAATGCATTAGTAAGTAGTATTAGCAGCGGTGAGAAAGATTTGTGCGTAGAGGCATGAACACCTAAAGGGTAAAAAATACTACATAGGTACACCTACTACATAAAATAACCGGTACAGGGAAAATATTAAGTCTGCACGCTTTAAAGCAGTTCACCCACTCATTTAAATAATATGATTATCTTCTCAGGCAGAAGAGTCGAATTAGCCAACATGAAACTGCGAAAACTGCAAAATATGCATCATCTCTATAGAAGGAACTTGGGTGAGCTTTATAAATGTGCTTGCCTAGTAAACAATTAGCATTATATTCAGAACTGCGATGCAGGTGAGTAAGTAAGGATAGGCACATAATCATTTATTTGTTTGGCTGACGATGGGACTTGAGAGATGCAAAGCTGTGAGATCTCGTATATAATGTTATGTATGCGGCAGACAGTGCCATGTTGAGTAGAAACACATTAGTCAGTACTTGTAAAAATGCTAGTTAGTGTCAAGGTGGTTCTTTTGTTGCACTTTTCTTAATTGGACAGTGAGTGATGAGCCAAGGAGCTGAGGAAAGGAGAGAAGATGCCCTGAGTAATGAATATTCTGTAAAATACCTGCCTAATTTGTACAACTACCTACAAACTACTACTAAATTATGTATGAACTTGGAAATAAAATCTCACGATCACTCATGAATATTCTGCTGACCACTTGGAACATCTTTCATTTGCCTCTCTCCTCTTATCGTCTAATGGAGCGAATCATACAAACTGCAACTGGACTGACTGGACTAGTACTTTTCAAAAGATGCTGGTTCGCAGTTGACGCCAAGGAAATATGTAATTAATAAAGACCATCCCAAAACTAGCAACCATGCCAAGATCTATTCACCTTCACTCACACCACTCTACTCACTCACTTGCTGCATAAACCCCGTCTCAATATCATTTGCTGAAACAATTCAATGCATTCCCAGCCTTTCTTCTCACACAAAATCCATTTTTGGTAATGAAGTAATCATCCGTAATTCAATTATCTAATAGATTTATTTACCTGCCTGCTAATTACATAACTGTACTCTCTCATCTAAAAATATGATGAATATTTCTAAAAATCCCACATGCTTTAAAAGTTTTGGAGAAGTTAACACTAAATGAGTTTGAATGCATTTTAAATAGATAATCCGAGGGCTAATGTCTAGCATTCACGAAATAATTCTTTTGAATGGCGTTCAGTATAGTTTTGGCATGACCAATTGAAAATCTCTGTATGTATTTATACCAATTAGATTTGTGAGATTCCTTCATTTTATATCTCAGCAGGCCCACACATTATTATATCGAAATGGTAGTGGACAGAAAAACAATAAAAGTCAAGATCAGGTCCGTGGTGGGTCAACTCGTCTTGATTTAATTTAAATTCAAAATCAACATGAACATCATAAATCCAAGAACATTCATGGTTTCATGTTTCTGTTCTCCAACTGCTATGTAGCTATTTCGTAGGTGCAGATGCAGCCAGACAAATACCTTTGCTGCCCGAACACTCAAAGACTCACATAAAATACTAGCTGATAGCATGAAGGTACCTATATGCGGAGTAGTGTATAGTTTGTAGGCTATGGGAAGGGGTAGAGTCAAATGTTTAAAGTAGTAGTAGTAATAATGTACATACTTATCGTTTTAGTCAGGTTAAAATGGTGTCCTACCTGATTTCATCTGTCGCCTAAAGATTCAGTGTACCTGTTCTTCCCTGTCCCTCCACAAACTGTGAAATCCTACACGCTACTGAATTCATTAGATCTCTCTGTATCAGTCACATCGAGGCATTCCAAAGAAACAAACTGCTTCTTCCACATTCAATCAGCATAATTATTTGAGCATTACTGTTGTCTTTGCATATTTATTTCCCTCTATAAATGCCAAATGAGCTTTTTCGACAGTAAAAGAATGGCATGCAGTCACTCATCAAATCAGTGTAACTTGTCTGGCTGCTTAAAGGTACAAAGCAGTATGCTGTAATTTAAAATAAGCTTCTTTATAGTTCTCGTCTATTCCTTCAGATTATATTTGATTTTGATCTTTACTTTTATAAGAGTGAAAACTGGAATCGACAGGTATACTTATGTTACAGCTAATGGAATTCACCCATCAAATAACACAAACTAAGTAATAATTCACGACTTATTTCGTTCATTTAGACAAAAATTCGTAGAGAGATAATCATATTAAACGGCATAATAATGCACAAAATCTTTTGTTTTGACGTAACAATGTAGAGACCTTTGTATATTATGTAAAAAAGGAAGAAAACATCTGCATTGTTTTCATTTATCATGACTAGGCCATTATTATGGGATTATTGCCTGTGCTTAAATTGAACATGCAAAAGAGACTTGATAACATTTGAGGAACAACAGAATTTGTTAACCCACTCGCAATCATTAATCCAACAACTACTTTCTTTCTGATTGTGAATTGTGAGTTTCCTGTTGAAAATGAAATGGGTAGCCCGCTAATAATATGCATAATGTGTGGTGTAGTGCAACATAATAGATGTATGTGCAATAATAAAAGAGTATTCACAGGGAGGCGAGTCAGTGCAGTGCTACAGAAATGGGAAATACATAGAAACAATGAACACGTACACAGGTAGCTAGTTTGTTAGCAGTGCATGCACAAATATTATATTTAAATGTATTTTTACATGCTATCTCTTTCCCTTGTCGTCAATGATCAAAGAAGAACTAATAACAGGTGTGCGGATTATAATTACTACTATTAGACTGTTGCCAATTTATCTTTGCGGTATCTCTTCGTTTCGTACGAGGTGTAGAACTACATGAAGACTCTTGAGGTATACAATCTTGTTTTCAAAAATCCCATCATGAGAAATTCACTTTGTTGTTGCATGAAAAAAGGGAAATATCAGGAAATTAGTAAGTGCAAATAACCTGTAATAAATTTTTCTGCCGATTAGCTATTGCCCAAACAAACCACGAAGCAAAATATTCCCTTAGTTAGCAAGATGAAACGAGGTAAATCATGCAATTGGCTTACTGTACCTAACCAGTGGACAAAATGCCATTTTGAAACTTGAGTCCCTATGCTCTTTTTGGAAAGATTAATTCATAGCTAATTCGCAATTAAATTCAAATCAAAGGAAGTGATTTTGTGCAGATTTATTTGGTAGAATAAGTAGGAGTTTAAAGTCTATTTTGTCCAGTGTCGAAAACCAGAAGATCGTAAATCGTTAGAAACACTAATGGATGTATGTATACCTATCTACTATAATATATGTTAATACTAGAGACACTAGTAGTGGTTTTGAGGTATGAAAGTAACTCGTCTTTTAATGTAAACGTAACAGAAAGTAATGTAACGTATGTAAAGCATGCGATTATCGGCAAGGCGATTTATGTGATACAGAACGAAAGAGCTCCGTAAGTTAAAGTAGCTTGCCCTGGCCTTGTCTTGTCTTGTTAATAAATTATATGATAGGAATGATGACATGCAAGCATACAGATACTTTACTTTATTCCATCGTCTCGTTAGTAGAAAGCTTGCCCGCTTTACATTTATTACATTTGCGTTTATGTAGGTATATTATCAAACATGTTATCCTTTTCGTAGCACTCTCGATACCTTATCCCTCGGACCTGCCGTGACGATGAGCACTTTACATACATGTTGCATTATTTGTAGCTGAAACTCAACTCACAATTTCAATCCCCATCATTTAGAGAAACCATCATTCCATTATTCAACATACCATGTAAATACGCAGAGTACTGTGTACTTAATTCTGCTAAATACTTTACATGCTCTGCAAACTTTGGCTAATGCCTCTTTTATATGTACAAAGAATATTATGCCTTACCACCAGGAGTGGACATTTAAATATCCACTTTTTCAATTAGCGTACTTACTACGCTTAGTAATAGGAAATACCACTGTATTTTTCGACACTAACGACAATGCTGTGCCAACTATTTGCAATGGATTTTGCATATTACTTACTAAATAGACATAAAAGTGGTAAATAATTTAATAGTGCTAAAATAGAAAAATATCCCTTTGCGGCGAATCTTGTGATTCATTTTTGAGATAAGAAAATCTTTTTCAATTTAAAAGTCTAAGTTGACAAAGGCTTCTTCTCTCTTGGCGATCAGGTCAGAAATGTCGTGATTTAATGGACTTTGTCATTCCGTTTAGCATGTGTGACAAGCAGAGTCAATCAAAGAACGATTTCATTTATCTTTCAAGATTTTCCCTTTGTGATCAAATACAACTCAAGTCTATATGATTTTGCTTTTATGCTTGCATTTAATTCTTTGAGGCATTAGTCAGCGAAACTAAGTCGGTCAGATATTTATTACGTAGCCAATAAGACATGGAAAAAGCCTATAGCTTTGTACTATAATTCTTGAATAGGATGGATAATGACAGGTGAACGTGTCATGCCGCAGCCAGTCTTACAAAAGGAATTCCATCCATCCGTTTAACTTTTTTCTTTTCTATAATTTCACCTTTTCTGACGCTTTATAATCTTTTTAAGTATTATTACTTGTGTTCGTACGTTTAGTGTACTGTAACTCGTTCTCCACTAATTTTCTTTCTTTGTTTCTTGGTTACCTTTAGTCGCTAACATATCATATCACTTAGATCTCAAATAGCCAGGTATTCTCTTTGATTGCACAACTGAGTTAAATCCAGTCAAGTTTAACTTTATTTATTCTTCCACGAAATGCTAGTGCATTGCTTTAGCGTGAGATTACAAGATTCATCAGAAGGGCAATGTAAAAGAGCTCTTCCCTCGACACATCCCAATTCATTCATCTTGATTTTAAACTTAAGTACATGCTAAAAGCTTTCAATTTAAATACTCACCGTCCTCAACCACAGCAAATGATAAGTAGACAGCTATCTACAACCATTCTATACAGTGGAGGGTATAGTTCCTAATAGTATGTATACCTTACCGACTCCCAATTTTCACTAATTTTATATAATTTCTGCTCATTTTCGTCTTCACACCGAACAAACAGCCTATATAGCACTATTGCTTATATGCATTTACAAAACCTTTCTAAGCTGAATTATATATACGTGGATGCATTTTATATATTATATTATGTATTATTCTGACCATTTTATAGTACAGATTACTATCTGGCAAATAGGTTTCCATCAATACAGAATTTCTTCATCAATAAATTTTATGATGATAAGCCAGTGTTACAATTAAATTCTCTGTTGAGTCACATTTAAAAAAGGCTAAAAATTTGTTACATGGTCAACCTTTTTATAAGTTTTACGACAGACACGTACACGTATGTATGCCGATATTAAAAAAGATGAAAGCGATAGGTTACTAGGACGTAAAAGGGAGATGAAATATGCAATTTAAGACGAGTCGGTCTTCCTGCAATTTTTTATACATTTTGGTGCTAAAATGAAAAGAACAATGTGCCGACTGCTCAGATTGAGTTTAGATTGCCACAAAGTACAAGGTGTATAATACAGCAATGTAATGAGAAAAAGAAGGGCCGTTTGCTGAGGAAAATTATTACTTTCTGGCTCAAGCATGGCCGCATCGTCCACCAATGGATGAACAGTTTTTGCTCCTTACATCACACTCATAATCCTACCTTGACTCTTCAACAATGTAACAATACTCTGTACATACATAGTTACATGCATGATCCACTAATATCACGTGCATGTAACTCAACAGCTATTCAGCTACAACAGTTACAGATATGTACACACTACCTGCATCGCAGTATGTACACCTTTCAAATAAAGATGGATCTTCTCGCTTCATCAGATCGCTAATTTTAACACCAACTCCTACGACTACCTATATATATTGCACTAGAATGTTTATTCCATTAATTAATAATACTTTTGCTGATCTACTATATGGCTACTTCACCCAATTTTTAGTCCCGTGGTGTACATTTTAAATAATTTGTAGACAATTTGTGCAATACTATATAAAATGTAGACTAGCGGGGAGATAAAAAGGTATGGTAATGGGATGTAAGTACAGACACACATTGCAACAACCATACAATTATTCCTACACAGCAAAAACCCAGTACCCGATTTCAAAAGATTAATTGAAAAACGGCATCGAGGAAAGGATCGTTGCTCACTCACACTCAGTTTCTGTCGGCACGGCACCACAGGCCAACTTTAAGTGAATCACTTAAGATTCTCTGAAATTAATAGCTGCATTATGCACGAAATGAAAACAGCTTCTCAGAGTAAGACTTTGTGGGATGCTTCAGCATTATAGAGTAGTGGTGCTAATTGCTTCTACATTGACAGTGAGTCATATATGCTGAGTTACCTTATTGCCAGACCACCTCTTAACCCTAAACATTATTTTATCAATTAACCATTTTGATGTGCAAAACTATCTGTACATGGATGTACAAAGAAACACTCGCCAACAGACACTAACGAGAATTTTTATTTTGCTAAGTGCACCTGATGTAAAGGCTTCCGAAAGATATCTTGCCTTTTCGGGTTTGACAAGATGGATGCCTTCATAAAATGGTTTATAAAGTAAAATCGTGATATTAGGTACACTGCATTAATTTATAGGAGGCATTCTTTTTTAAAACCGATAAACTTTGCATTTACATGTCTAAAAGTTGGTATAGCTGACGGATATCTAAAAAATGGGCAATAAAGCAATATGTTGCATTGCACATTATTGCGTACAACAACAATGCCATAAATATTTAAATGGGGTGATGTCCAAGTGGCTATAGGACAGTGTGAAAACGAATTGTTCTAGTAGATCGAGAAGACTAGCATGAATTACACCTGTGTCTAATTGATCTGATATTATTTAGTATGATATTCGTACTCAGTTTTGTGTTCCAATTGAAAATACTAAAGGACATGGAAGACCCGTCCTTTAAAGTCACGATTCTCAACAATATGCTAATGAGTGAGTGGAAAACATGATCGATGGTAAATCATGCTCTGGGTAACCGCCTCTCTCACTTGATTAACAGCAAACGTCAATCCATAACAGAACTTACATTATATACTTTATCACATCATATATCAACAATTTAGGTACGTAGGCTCAATGCATAAGAGTTGATTGTGAGTGGGGAGCATTTTTGTTTCAATTAGTTATTACTAATATATGACTTATATTACTGTTGATTTCTCATCTAATATTTCTAAATAGTCTGCCCTGCGTTTCTATCTCCATACCTTAGGAGAATGAAAAATGAATAATTTTATTAAGAATTCAACACAACTCTGCATCTGATAAGGCATAGAATGTTCTCTTAAAGTGAGAACTGCCAGCCAGCTACTCTGATCAACATCTTGGTCTCATTTACACTTATTAAAGGTGTAATCTGTACGAGGAGGCAGAATGATTCCTTTGATGGCGTGTACCCACACCACTTTAGGATATAAAATACAAGTATACGAAAGATGAAATCAGATATTTTAAATAGACGTTCGATTCATTCACATGCATTTGGCAGGAAAAGAACTATGAGCTATTACTATATATTAATTTAATTCATAGTTGTTCCATCCGTGGGTCAGTCCTACCAAATCCAGCATTTTCTGAGATAGTCTTACTGAAGGTGGATGATTTTTTTGAATGAATTCCATCCTCCTACTCCTACTGTTAGTACTACAGAGTGAGTGACTGGTTTCTTCCTCGTCTTTGTAAACGTATACTAGGGATGATAAAGGGAGATTTACGTAGAAAAGAGAAACGAAGGAAATTGTCCATAATGTATGTATGTATGGTATGAAAAGAGATGCCTTGTTAATGTGGTAGTTTACTTAGTTGGATTCTGTGGGAGTGGTCAAAAGGTTATTAGAGGAAGTTAACTACATGGCTGTGTATGACCACAGTTGGTAAAACTTGAGACTTCAACTTACATGCAACACATTATTAATAAATACAATTCGTATCCGGACTGGCAAAAGGCTACAAGTCCAAAAGAAGAAAAGCAGCAGCGGGACGCATCACAAGAACAGATCACAAGAGAAGACCCTTGGGTCCCAATTCTCAGCATGAGATGGACATGAGCCACTATTACTTACTATGCGGATCAGACGCTCCAAAAGTCATACTATTATTATTATTGTACCTATCCTTACAATATAGACAATGGTGCGACTTGCTGTTATGCAACTACCCACATCTACTATTAACTCACCTCACATTGGTCCTCCTCATGACATTATATTCCTGTCTTAATGTTTTTACCGTCTCAGACCGTCCATTGTGTCCGATCCGATGTACTCCATTTAACACAAAATATTTATTATTTTCTCCATCTCGACTATCTTTTGCTGTGTCAGGACGCTTCTTGCTTGAATTTATTATATTATACCTATCCTTCCCTTACAACTGCTGTACTCTACTGTTTATAGTTATCATTTATCTCACTATTATTTGCTCTACCTCATTCCTTCCCCGTTCTAGTTACTATACACATACTCAAGGGTTAAATCTTCCATCCCTAAAAGAATCCCTTAGGAATGCCTGGGTCACAGACAACTCTTGTGGTACAAAATTCTTCCAGACACGAATATTTTGTTTGTTGCATGGGTGTCTATGTCTCCTCACTCTACAAATAACTTTTATCGGGAAATCTATTTGTCATTCATGTAATCCTAGATATCCTATGGGTGCTACTACTAACAGAATGAGGAATCCCTATTTATGTAGCATATCTGGTAGTACGGATATTTATACATTAAGAAATGTAAACGTGCAAATTGTGTAATAATCTGAGTGCATAGGAAAGGGTACACTCTTTAACCGTTACATTATAGTATGAATGAATATATAGGACCAGTGGACTCAACACATAATTTATTTATTAAGTCTAGGGTAAAAGAGGCTGGGGAATAATTTACGACGGAGGAATGATGTATTGGCATTGGTCCTAAGTGATCGCAGAGATAAATACCTGCGGTGAAGTTATTTTGACTGCTACACTTTGTTCTACGTACGTTTTCCGGTTATTGTGATGTGTTTTGACAGGAGCAGCGAGAAAATGTAAAGAAACATTGTCAAGGAAAGCAAAAGAGAATGATACGTACAGAGAGCATCCTGTCTTGTCCAAGTTGTTCATTGGGTTCCTTGGATGTTTTGTTCTTTTCTACCGTGACTTTCGAAGAGTCTATTTGCTCTCTCTCGGTGAGAATGAGAATTGTGTGTTCCGTATAATATGTAAAATGTATAACATAACAGACCCAACTGGTAGTATGGATAGAATGTAATAATAATATGTAGTCATCGTGAGTTAATGTACCATATCCAGTTTCTTCTCTATGAATAGAAAAGATTTGTAATGCAATGGTGATAATAATAATATTATAGCATCTACCTAAACGTCGCTTATTATACTAACTACCCATTCACTATTCACATTGCATAGAGATCTTAGGTGGGCATATATACTCGGATATAGTATCATTATTATTAGTAGTAGCAGAATAGCCAGATATGCCTATAAATAGCAAAGGGAGACATACTACTATAGCGGAGGCATGAATAGGTTGTCCATTAAATAGCAGTCAACGATGAATAGGTAACCAAGTGACTGCAGAGTGTAATGGAGAAGAAGGAGAACGAGTTCGTTCCTATCATTATTATTCTCATAAAAGTACTTTTGGTAAAGACTGAGTCAGTCTGACGACTCCTCGCTCGGAAGAAAAAGAGCTGAGAGCGAAAGCAAACTGAAACTGATCTTTGCCTACATAGAAAAATCAAGTCAGGGACTGTAGAATAATAGACAAACAAGACAAGACGCTAAATGAAGTTAAGGTGCACTGCACACATACACACGGTCGGGACTCCAGTCTGTGCATTCAGTATTCATCCGTGCTCATTTTCAGTCTCATTCCAGCCAAAGATTCTTTTCTTTCAACATCTTATATAGTTAATGCTCTGTTATATATAATAAACGTATTAAATATGCAGCGAGACTTCCCTTTAAATTCCAGTTGTTCTGACTTCACAGATCTCCATGTAATAACTGCATGCTTAGTATTCCCATACAAATCTGGTATAGTGGTACTCTTTCCTTATATTCAGGGCTTTACACTAGAGATAACGTGTCTGCTTATTCGTAGTTATTCGGAAATATGTAGATATGTGTCTGACGAGACTTGGTGATGCTGGACAAAGACAATCTCTACTTATCTGATGGCGATAGCGAGAGATAGTTCTTGTACCAGGAGAGATAGTTCTTGTACTAGGAGAGATAGTTCTTGTATTAGGAGAGATAGCTATTATACTAGGAGAGATGGCTATTATACTAGGAGAGATAGCTGGAGAGATGTTGTAGTTGAGAAGAAAGAATGGGAGTTGTTGGGTTCTTCTGTGTGATGTTACATTACATTATTGTAGTATTTAGTGGATGCGATGTAGGTGCACTGTCCACCCGGTGCCCCCGCCTTTCTTCTTTTGACTTGACTTGGCTTTGCTCTCCTTACGTTGCTTTGTTGCATTGTTAGCACAGTCGTTATGAGGGTACACAACACATTGATTTTTATTTTTATTGCCCCTTGTAAAAGGATTCACACGTCGTGCGACACAACCAAGGCCTTCTTTCTCCTTTGTCTGTGTGTGAGTCTTTCCGTTGCCTGCCTACAATTAGCTGCCTTCTTCACCCGACTACTCCATATAATAATATAGCAGACATGTACAGAGGACTCCTTGGTTCCGGACATAACTCATAGCATTTAGTATTACACAGGTTAGACTCAGATATTTCAGACGAGAGTAGCGCCGAAAATTCATTTGAGTTCTGAAATCCACTTTTCCTATCTCTGATTTGAAGTCTGGGCCATAAGCACTGTTATAAGGATAGCATTTCACATGTGGTTAATCTATGAAATATTCTGTGTACGATACTCATAACAGTAACTAGGTATCTAAGTGATAAGTAACAATGTAGTTTATTTACGTTTGGTACTGCTTTATGTACTCGTAGGTACTGTCTTGCAGGGATTGACACACGTGTGTAATCTTTGTAGAGGAAGGCTCTGCATAAGATTTGTATAAAATGTTAATAGCATTAAAGGCCTGTAATCTAAGTGTGTATCTTATCTGAGAATCTTATTGTTAGGGAGCTATTACCTATGCTACAGAACTAATTGAAAGTGAATATCCATCCCCTGGTAGTCCTCTTGTAATCTCTAATGTGGGTTCTCAACTCGGGGATGTCTTTAATAAGGAAGTTGTTCCCTCCCATAGAACATTATTTACTTACTTTCGCAATAACAGCAGAACGTGCTTACTTGCTTTCCTCATCTTTCACTATAATTTCCCTCCATCTTTTTTATGTGTACGTTAGCTTAGAATTAAAGTGGAGCTATAGGAATTCACAGAAGGATTCACTTGTAATGCTAGATATTTCGACAGCTATTCGGTTAAGGGTTATTTGCACTTATCGGGTTTTTATTTCAATGAAAAATCATGCTCGTCGCAACTGGCACAGGCTTTTAAGAGATGAATCTAAACCTTGAGAGATGGGAAACACGTCGGGCTTTTCCTCACGACAATCTAACTTCAAGTCATGCTCTATCAATTTTTAGCTAACGAAATACAGATAGCTATATGAAATAAATGCATCCTAACAGTCGAGATATTCAGATGAGAGATCTTCTCCTCGAGTCTCCTGATGCTCTCTATCTTTTACGAAATCAGCATCTTCCCGTTCTATGTAACTTACAATTATAATTAATGTACACTATCTGTTCCTGCTCTATGTGTATTTTTAAGGCTCTTTTTTATTGTAGCATGTCCTGCTCTTCACGATTTCCCCTTGAAGAGTCAGTCATCTTTTGGAGATACAAATCCTCACTCACTCCACTCACAAACACTGTATATTATTATTATTATACACAACTACTAACTAGATAGAGTCTAGTTTAATAATTACGAGCGAGAATGTAATGCAGAGAAACAAAGTTCACAGTCCTTTCAACTAAAATGCAACTTTCCCATTTAACCCTTTTATGACGAAAGTGAAAAGAATGGCAAATTTAATTTACCTGACTTGACGGAGCAATGAATGTGAGCCCTGGATTCATAGTAAACCCAGTCGAATCCGGCTTCGACGGCTAATCTGGCAAGCATTCCGTACTTGGACCGGTCCTTGTCCGACGTCGTAATATCAACTGCTCTGCCCTCGTAATGAAGCGAATGTTGGGCATGCAAATTTTCTTCATCCCAACCTTCAATCACCCGAAGTTTCACTCCTGGCCATTGATTCATCACAGATATTGCTAATGTGTTCAATTTTTCTTTGCATCGCTAAAAATAAAAAAATAACAATTAAATTGAGTTCCAAAATTTAGTGCTCATATAATAAACATCTTGGTACTAATTTCTGACTAAAATTAAATAATGTGCAATGGCCACTAACATTTTCTTTTCCCCACACAAAATTTTATTTCATATCCAACAAATGCAACTGTACGGGGGCGCAGATCTTAAAAACCCTACTTAAAGATTTAGAACTTTTCCAATGCTTTTTAAGGCTATCGAATGGAAAAGATATCCTGATTATTAGTCTTGAGAAATGTATCGTTATTCTGAAACAAAAAGTGATGATTTATCTGCTCCACCAAGTTATCTGTCCAAGCCAGATGATTGTATGCATGGTAATACCAAAAATATCTCATTGCATAGGATGCATATAAAGCAGAAAGTGTACTACTTACATGGGTAAGATTACTACAAAAAAGATGATCTAACCAGACACCGTTTTAACACAAAAGATGTAGATAGAATCAGATATCATTTTACATGATCTCAGCACATTACTTCCAACGACACAGTCAACATAATATTATCAGGCTAACAATAACCTGAAATCGTATCCTTTGTACTCTGCCTGCACTTAAGTTACCTAGTTATGTATTAAGTCCAGCCAAAATGAAATCAAGTCAAAGGGACCGTGTCCGTTACACCTTGACTTATCACACTAATGCCTGGGCCTGCTCTACCTACCTCACAGACAGACAAACAACTCGCTAAGCACAATAATAAAATAGAGTCCGGAGAGAGAAAATCAGTTCTTTGCATCTGCCTACAAAAGTCAAGTTTAGAGTCTATACCCGTAGTCCCATTCTGTTTGTTCGTCTCGCTCTCTCCTCCATGCCTTACTTGCCCACAAAGCTATCTCCTTATCTATCTCCTCTTTTCATCTTATCCATCTATTATCCAAGCCTGCCGTTTGTCAAAACGCTTGTCAAAACAGTTAGACGACCAACTATGTATCACTATTGACTGCCTATCCGCATCTCTGCTTCCCTTTCCTTTATACTTTACAAATCGCCGTCTTTTCTTTAGCAGCCAAAATCTTTCTTCCTACTGGCGACACTCGCCACTCACTCTATACCTCAAAAATCCCAACATTCCCCAAATCATGCATTCGCAAAGATTCTCTTCCTTAAGATTCGAAATGTGCTTTGGAATGTAAAATATCAGGAAATAATAAATCCAAGGAAAAATTTGTCCAGAAGGTGCCAGCAATGCGATATCTGTACGTGAGACTCAATAAACGTTGCAATGAAATAAGAAGTTGAGGACCATAAATATCTTTGCTTGACTACTTTTAACATCTACGGATGATAATGAACAAAAATCGATAGGATGAAGTAAGGAATAACAAATTGTTGTTTCAAAAATAGTTTTCCTGGCGAATAGATCACTAGTAAACTGATTGTGAGAGAAAATGGATGTTTGTGCTATCATTAATAAGGCAAGCAACGCTAGTCGAAGTAAACGTTATTTCATTTCACTACTGTACCTACCTAAGTATAGAAATTGGGGCTTAAATTACACGCGAATGAAATGCCTAGCTTTTGCGACGAGGTACTAATGATGTTTTCCAGGAAATATTTTACAATAGATGTATAGAGTCTATAAGATTAATAGAGTTCGTCATTATAAAATGCTTATAAGTTGATAGAAAATCGTTACTTCCTTGAATCACAGTAACCCAGTTAAATAATAGGAAACTGCAGTAGGTAATGATGAAATAAAAAAGGAGGCAAGGAAGGGAGATTGTCGTAGTTGATGGTATGATGCACATAGGGCCAAGGTAATTATTATCTTTACACTTGGCTCGTTCTAAAGTTAGTGACTGTGTTATATTTATGTAGTGAGAGAGGGACTAGTTTGGAGGATGAAAGTGCAAGGATGGAGTGACATGACAGTGATGTGATGTAAGTAGATGTAACCGAGTAGGCCGAGGCATGGATATCAGCGAGGCTACTAACGACAAGTAAGAATGTGTTGTCCAGTGGACCAAAACAAAGAGCCAGACGTGGAGAGAGGGGACCACCGTAGTGGGAAGGTGTCAACTCGAATTTCTCGCATGGGTGCCTCTGTGTAATTGTTCAATTGCAATCCTCCACTCTCCTCCACTTCGACATAACAGCAGCAGGCACTTGATTACATTACATCGACACTCCTGCTCTCATTACTTCTTTCGACCAACGATATCCTCCAAAGATACAGATTATAAGACCGGGCAGTCCCGCACCATCTCCCTTCTTACTCGAGTAGTATATGCAATAGTAATCATTGTCACTTCATTTATCTTTATTATAACAACCTTACTATAATATGCAGTCTGATAATATGTAATAGTGCACACTAAAACAGCCATTAAGCTGATAAGATAACATTTCTTTTATATTGTGCCCTAGTTCCTTTCATTGTATTTTTAAGATGGAAGGATTGCTATTTACATGCAATTACTACAGACATAAATAGTTTGATTAGGATGTAAACCATCTTAATAGTAACAAGGCTTACAAGTGCACAGAACATTTTGAATATGCCCAAAGATGCACTTCATAACGATGTATATAAGATAACCTTGGACTAATCCTAATTAAGATTGAGCAGAGTAAAGTGACTACAAAAATATACATAGAAAGGGAATGAAGATCACTCAGGTTTGACAAGATTGCTCCGAAAATCCTAGTTTCTTTAGAATGGATATACTCTCTTATATGGATTATCGTATTTTATACGCATACTAACTACTACTATAGCTATCTTAATAGTGAGCATTGAATGATAAGAAGAATCTGGATCAGGTAGCTAAACTATCACTAACGAGCCCATTGTTACTCACTTGTACCAAAAGACTAATTTTCATTTGACATATTGTACTTTTTGCCTTATTTACATGGACACACTCATATTTCTAGTCCTATTCTTGAGTCACTAGTGCAGTGATGTATTTTGTATTTGTGCGTCACTCCAATTGAGGGAAAGAACATTTCTTCACCTTTACAGACGTAGTTTCTTTATTTTGCAAGAGCAAAAGAACATTTAAAGTCTTTCTGCACAACAATGATTAACGAGATCTTTTAAACTATTCTTAACAGTTAACATATAGACTCAAAATGTGTGCCGTATTGCAACGCACAGTCATATTTACAGAAAACGACAGAACTTTTGAAAAGCAGTAAACTAACCATAAGTACATATTTAAGTGACTGTTATTGACGGAGTGAATGAGTAAGAAGGAGCTGAACAAATGGGACATCCGGAGCAATAAATTCCGTTTTTGTGAGGGGTTTTCATCGCATGGCACTTGAAGTCGGAGAGGCTGGAAAGGGATTGATGGGTGCTGCTCTACGAATTGCACGGTTTGCTCGTCTTCTCATTGTCATACAAACTGCTGCCTATTAAATTCTGTCTCCCAAGGTGCAGCAACAATGCAGACGAGAATTCATGGTTTGACTTTGACTACCTGATCAAACTGCTTGCATAACTCGCGCCGAGTCCATTTGCAAATGCTGACAAAGATACTCAATATTTCTCGTCACTTAAACCCTAATGCGATGTCAAAATTATGCGACGTACATTTGTCGTCGCCAAAACTGTAATGCAGTAAAACAGATTATTCTACTTGCTTGTTGCTTATGCAACTCAGAAACTCATGCATACAAATCTGTTTAGTCGGGTGATGTTAAATACTGTCTCTAAAAGTACAATTCAAACTTTATTAGAGAATCTAGGCAACGAAATCCTTATTCTTACATAATATTATAAGTTTTCATAAACAAATAAAGTGTTTACATTAGGACTGTTTATTTTGCTTATCATTTTAATGAGGAGTCGAATCGAAAGTGTTACACTGCTACAAAATTACAGATAGGAACGTCGACATTTAGCCACCCGCTGAGTAGTAAATATTGAAAGCCACTGTCGATTTTGTGAGAATTTGCTTGCGACACAAAAGGGAAAGAACGTAAATAATGAAACTGGTGCATATAACGCTTTAGTCTTTAGCTGTTAGTGCGTGTGGGCAGGTTAGTCCAATATTTAAGAAGTGTTTAGGTCAAATGTTGTGACGTTTGTGGGCTGTACTTACTTTTTAGTAAATCTCATATTTGACTCCTAGTAACAATAGAAATGCAAACTGCTTCTATAACATTTGTCCATGGGGAATAGAACACTCAAATACATAAAAACCTCCCTACTCCATTACGTGTTATGAGTTCGTTCTACTACATGTACATGTGTACACATTTCTAAACTGAACTTTGAGGTGGGATTTAGTCATCCGATATTTATTGATTTAAGTCATATGAGCAACGTTTCGTTAAATAAGGCCAAAATAAAATTAGGACACAGATGCTTTAAATGGCAGTTTTACTCCATAATATGTATTGCCGGCATTTTTTTTTTACAGATATTCAATACTTGGAGAAATTTTTAGATTTTATTCATTGTGTACCATTGAAGTTCAGGCGAAATAAAGTTAAAATTTGAGAAACTTGGTTTTTAGCTTGGTGGAGTCCCAGCTCGTTTTTGTGCGGATAGCTTTCTGGAATGGGACAATGGATAGCCAAGGAGAAGTTGTGAAAAGTATGGGTAACATGTATGAGCCTCCAGTTTTCTTTTCAAACAAGGAAGAGAATAGGCGTGGCTCACCAGTGCTATTTGCTCTGTGGGGTCTCTTCTCCCGCTAATCATAGGATACACCTCAATGAAATAGCTGAGGAGAGGAGAGGAGCACACAACAGTCCTCAATAACACAATACCCGAGAATAATAGTAAAGGAAACCCCAAGTTACCGCAGAACATCACATTTACTTTAGTTCGAGCACCTTTTCCTGCCAATTGAATCTACCTGTGCGGTGTATCACATAAAGAAAAGCAGACAAATCAAAGGAAAGCCAACGTCAAGAACGTAAAGCCAAAACCTTGTGTATGCAATACTCAGCAACCACGGAACCATTCAATAGTGGTTAGTACACACACCACCAAAACCAAATCAAACCAACACAAACTTCAAATCAATTCAAATAAACACTGAAGATGATCCATTGTCTGAAAGCGCACGCCATGTCCCACAAATATTTTTCTGTTGATACGAATATCATGTACAACTTAGGTATAGCATAGCAAGTACAATCCAACAGGTAATAACAGCCAATTGGATACATCACATTGCATGCATACCAGAAACCAGAATATTGAATAACCCGACATACCTACCTACTACTTAATATTAGACCCCTTTCCTATTTTCTATTTATTTTCAAGGTATTTACTCTGCCTTATTATTATTTGTACTTAGTAGGTATTTTATCATTAGCTGAGCAAGTAGTTACATAGGTACCTGCCTCTAAGACAGATTACCCAGTCTCAATCAGTTTCTTCTCTTGCAGCTATCACAATTACAGTAATAATATGCATTTTCAAGAAATGAGGTTAACAAGGTACATTATTCCTCAAGCTATAATTTAATATTTATTTTTCAAATAATTTGTCAGGGAAGATTGATCTGGTGACTGCGGAATGGATGTGACATGATATGATGGACAATGACAGAAGGCTGAGAACAAATTCGTATCCTTATAAGGAAGACATCTCGTTCCTTCGAAGAAAGTGGACTGTTTTGATATGTTGACAGTGTGACGGACTCATCACACGGACTGTGCATACTTTCCGAAATTGTATGAACATACCTAGTCAACGCAAAATAAGTATTATGATATTAGTAGCTTAACCGCATTGTGGAGGCATTTCCTATTTAACTGGGTTAATATTATATCTCTCCACCACTGCTTATTAAGTAGAAAGCGATTTGGAATCCATGTGGATAGAAAGGTGAGACCATATTCACATAAGTAGATATGGTCGGGAATCAGGAGTGGGCAGGGCAGGTCACACAAAGTCAATTCGAAAAGAGTAGTCAAGTAGTGTGGGAAAAACATGTCCATCTTATTGTTGCACGTCTTGGAATTAAGGAGGCGAACGCCGAAGTTGACATTTGTCATAAATATTTCAAAACAAAACGCTCAATCTGTAGTCCAATAACCATAACAAAGTATATAGAAGAGGCTATATTTCCACATAATAAATATAACCCTTTATTTACAGGTGAACTTTGTGATTTTCGTATTATGACTGACAGCTAAGGATTCCTTCCAAGTCCTCTGCTTTATCGATTTCTTTTAAGCAGGCATACCATCACAATGTCAATTACACTCCATACATTTATTTAGCAGGCACTAAGAGGATTATTATTTTGGCTCTAGTAAAAATAAAGTAGGAGCCGTAATTCTCAAGGGCGCACTTATTTCTATCTCAATATTTACATTAAATCATATAGGAAACATTGCGACGGACGTAAGTAAAAGTAAATCCTCAGAAAGACTGCCTGCACTCACCATCCGTGTTAACGCAGCGAATTAAAATCTAAAGAATCCACTCTATTTAATGAACGGAATTATTACAAGGAGATATTTATGCCTGTAATTATCGCAAGCATATTGCATAGAATAGAAACTACTAATCTCTTTTACATATACGCATATTAAATCCAATTAGAATGAAGAACACAGCTTACGGAAAATGTATATTTTACATGTCGAAAATTATGGAAAGGACGGTAGATATGTTCATGTTGTAATTTTCACAATCACTCTCAACGATCATAGTAAATTAAAATAAATCCTACTAGAGTGTTCCTACTCATTGAGTAAATAATTCGAGGGAGAAGAGGCCCAGTAAAGCCATCGGGATATATAGTAAATATAAAAGTGAATACCCACCTGTGTGTTCATGTGTAGATTACAGGACGACGGCAGATATTACTTATGTATGTATGTAAATGTCAGTATTGATTCATATCTCTAAGTTTAATGTATTCGAACGAAGAAGGTAGTTCTCTATAGCTATTCAAATGGTGCACTCTATGTATATCCACACACACAGGTAGGGAGGTTTAAAGAGAAGTTTTGGTGTCTGTTCGTAAGTGGGAAGTGAAAAAGGTCTAGCCTGAGCTGAAGACTCGTTTTAATAATTTATTGTCTGTCTGTCTGTGGGTAAATCAAGAGTATTATTGGGTCAATCAGGCCCATAATGATTTTATAGGGAGAGTCATATTTTCATCTGTTGCATCAACGTCTTAAGAAAGAGCTGTCTGTCTGCATATTACATATAATATAGTTTTTCCATGGGAAAGGAAGCTGAGGCTAGCTGGTCTAACCTGTGTGGCTGAGCTAAGGGAGTCCAGCTAACAATAAGGCCAATAAAATAAAGCACAACGTCAACTCAACGAGGATCATATCAGGAAAAAATCAAAGAGCGTGGAGAGAGTCGAGCAAGGAGGTCTGGATAAGTGTACCTCGTCGTATTAGTATTTAGTAGTAGTAAATAAGTAGCCCGATAAGAGATAATGGTCAAGTGACTAATGTAATATGTAATGAATGAGCCTGACTTCTTCGCCTTTGGCCAACGTGCGTGTTTTCTTCTACACTGTACGTACTGACACTCACTCTACTTACTCTCCTCCACTATATACAGATACTACTACATAATATTTATGTACTACTATGTATAGGCAGGCAGGCATACACACGATGGGAATTTCATTACCTTCTTCTTGCCAGCATTTTTCTCTCGGAACTCTCATTGCCTTCTTATTACCTCCATCACAAAGTACTCAGTGAGTGAGAGTTAAGCTTTTCTGTAGTCTCTAACTATTTAGATAAATAAATACATATAAGTACACACGGATTCTACTGTTCTTTGACAAACATGTCTCCTATCTATCTAATGCATTTAAGGAGATGTAAAGGGCAACTAGACACATAATATGTCCAGCTTTGTGTTTTCTGTTTTGTGCATTACCTTTCTATGAGTTTTATTGCTCAAATAAATCTTCCCACTCAGCAGTCACTTTACAAAAGGTTCTCTTCAAAAGTTACTTGACTGACTGACTGACTGAGTGAGTGAGAGTTACCAGCATTACATGCACTACATCACATCATTACGTAAATACTCTAATAAACGCCCCGCTTAATACTTCCGTAGAACATCTTTCAGAATACTCTTCTCACCCTCTGCATGGCGTTACTAGAGACCCTAGTGCTTATCAAAGTATTTACGGCATAGACGCTCCTGACTAAACTCCCTTGCCGTGCATACCAGTCCTCATAAAATACCAGCTAAACACACACAGGTAGACAGAGATAAGTACAGATATGAGTTAGCATAGGCAAACTAAAAACATTACAAAGTAATGTAAGCACATGGACTTCCGTCCATCTAAGATAAGTTATTAAACTTATTATAAAGCGTATGTTTAGACAAGTTGCACAATGGATAATTTATTATGTACTAAAGCTTCTTTTGTCCTCTACTGCATCACTCCTATCCCATTCATCTCTAATATCCACTACACATTCCTTTTGTAAAGCCTACATCATTTGCATCACACCTAAAACTTTAGATTGCAGTGGATTATTTCTTGCAGCTCTGTGGCGGAAACAGAATCCACCAGTTCCTTTTAATTAACTTAATTACAGTGTGAATTATTGATTGTTTTATTTTCAGGTCCTTTTCTGGAAAATTGGAGCAGATTTATAGACTTGTGGCTCTAAGCTAATGTTTGCAATGTTCCTAATTATTTATGCATTCATTATTGCTGCATCCATTGTTGCATTATGTTTGAAATGTGGTTTCCCTTGCGTATTGCAGGAAACTTCTACCAAATCGACTCCAGAAACCCGGGTTTCTTTGTCTCTGGGACAAAATAGAAAATTTACGGTAGTAGTATGTGTATACCTACGTATTAGATAACGTTAGGAAGGTATACTGAGCAGGCAATTCAATGAGATGAGCTCCATCCAAACCTTCCTGTTTTCCCTTATATATTTACATGAAATTATGAAAGCTTGCATGGGAACATTCCCCGAATTCTAAGTGTTTTTTCTTTCTCCTTGCTGTACACACTTGCTTAGCTTACTGGCACTGGTTTCCTCTGCTCGGTTCCTCTACCTTTTGCCTTAGGGCATTGTACAGACATCACTTGTATATCTACTACGTATCTCTGGATTATCTTCTCTGGGTGCTCTGCTGCCCACCTTATAGACACCGTTTCTATTATCAATTCTAGTGCAATACTACTTAGTACACCACCCACAGAAATACAGCAATAAACCGATGTATCTACATATATAAAAGCCGTTCATATAATAATGCAATCGGGCACTATCGTCCAACAGACGTTTCTATATTTAGTGCTATTTGTTTTTCATATACATATTCATTCCTATACAAAAATCAATATTGCTGTTACTAATATGCATATGTTATGAATTGATATTCTATGAATGCTGTTGCCTTTACTTCCAAAATATCTGCTGATCAACTCTGAACAAAAGTTCGTATGTCAAATATTTTTCTTGCTGCAACTTAGTTGTGATTTAAAGATGAGACAGAGAAGCATTTTGACGTAAAAACCTGCTGTCTTCTATTCTTTTAGAAATGAGTAGCTCTGTTGAAAAATCCAGTATTAGAGAAGGGCCTAACTAGATTCAAGATTTACAGTTGGCTGTACAATGACTTAGTGAGGACGAGTATGAGAAAAGGTAAAAAGCAGCCAATCCACTACAAAACGAGATTGTAGATGTACTAGAAGCGCTACCATCATGCGGCTGTGGAATTGGTGGAGTTGAGTTAAATCAGATCACTAATGTATTCTGTTTTACGTAGATGCATAATAATTTGCTTTGATATTATCCTTCATTTATGAAAAAGTGGCTTACTCCACATTATGGCTGCCTGGTTAATGCCACACGGACTGAAGTGCGTATTGCAATACTATGCAATAGATACCATGAAACACCGCAAGCCAAACAGCAAGATCAGAGGCATGAAAACGTATGTTATGGTGAACAACATGTGTAAAAGCATGATGAGAAACTCTTTATCCATTACAAACATGATTATTACAGATTATTATAATAAAATGAATTCCGCCTTCTAAAATAATTTCTCCTCGCTCCTGTTTGCCTTTTAACAATTAGCCAACTATCTTCCCTTTTGCCAAAGTCATGCCAACGAGCAATAACATCAATCATTTAGTGGTACATCTTCCTCGCCTGACATTTCTTACCGACACTGCTATTCACAAAAAGAATCATTTTTGAATTCAGTATGAGAAGGCTTATTCCATTCAATCACAAAATCCTAAAAGCTTCTGCTGTCTATTTTCTACTCGGAAATAATAAAACATAATTCAATTTTGCTTGCCATCTTATCCAGTATATAGATTTCATTTAGCGTTCACATATTTCGTACTCGACGGAGCACAATTAAATGCTGCTGTTTTGGACAAGTAAGCAGCTAAAAACAATTAATCAAATAATTACGATAAGTTGTGGGCAGGATTAGCTATTTAGTATTTAATGTTTATAATGCAAGAGGATTATTCCCCAACTTATAAGAACATCCCTAACAGGCTATGTCGGCATCTTCAGTTTGCTCAAACTGCAATTCTCTCCCCATAATATATAATGTATTCTTATTATGATAATGATGAGGTACGATGGTTTCAGTTACAGTGCAAGAGGAACACATGCTAAAATATACAGTTTTGTAATACAAAGAGACGGTAAGTGAGAAACAGGTGTCCATTTATTGTTGCTCTGTTTAGAACACCATTTAATCTAGACCTGTCTGTCTTTTAAAGATATTTCTAAACATGATTGATAGGCATAAATAGCTATCACGTTATAATATTATTACATGGTAGCCAAGTTCAATTTTAGTGAGCCAAGGCAAGTCATGTTGGGATGGGAACTAGCTACACGCAGTTGTCTGCACGAACTTCTTATTAATGACTCACAAATTCATTGTATCAGCGCTAATTTTACCACGAAGTACTTGTTGGGAGCCTGAACCAATCAAAACGGATAACATTGAGTGTATTTTAGGCATGGATTGTAAAGTGCATCTACACTTGGTACATATAGTTAAAATATATTCTAAGTTCACGTAAATATAGCGTTTTTTCTTTTCCGTAGTATAACTACTTCAATTTAACCTGTGCTACGTAAGCAGAACACAATCCACTTCTACACAGATACAAATATCTGACACTTAACTAGTGTTTTCCTACCATAATATGTGTTTACCTAAGAATTAACAACATGGAAACAATTTAACAACTTCTCAGTCTAATCAATAAAAAGTTATTTACAAGAAAAGAATTTATATCAGAAGCTTCTGTAATATTGCTTCAATAATATAGTACCTACATTATTGCATATTATTATTTCCTTCTTGTGTGTTGGAATTATAACTGTCCTTTTTGCGAGTTGCATGCGATGAATTCATTTTAGTATGCAAATGTGTTCAAATAGGGTTTTATCTTTGTATTCGAATGCTTAAGCAGATGTAATTATACAAGTATTGTTGAGTCTTTTAGAATTGTTATTACACTTGCGGAAGGAATGGTTGGCTGTAGGATATTTGTCAATGGAAATGGGAGTCAAGCAACGCAAAGGAATACAAAACGGTCGACAAAAGAAAGAATAGCTCAGCATAATAAAGAGTTAGATCAGACTCTGTTGAAAGAGTTTATACTGAACTTTGTTTGCTGTTGTCAGTCAGTTACTCGTTGATGGATTGTTTATAAAATGATGGATGCTGGGAGAAGAAATACACTTGATGTTGTGTCTCATACTCAAGCAATGACAGTTTCTGCATGGAAATGATATTAATCGGATTTCAATATTATGCACACATTTTTATGGAACCCGTTAGTATGCTAAAACTAATACCGCTAAAATGTCAAAGAATTCTCTGGTTTGGTCTCGCAGTTGGAGACACGATGACAGATGAATAAAATTCAATGCATTCGGGATAATTTTGAAATCTTAAACCAAGTAACAAATTCTAGAACTTGTTAATCTATAGAGTATTAAATATTCAAAGCACTGCACCGTGTCCAAATTTGCTCAACATCAACAGCTAGTAGTACCATGATATTTCTGCAGAAAATGAATGATGTGTTGACGTACTAACTCGTTGCTAACTTAGACATTTGGGATATTTCATATCTGTTAGCACAATTTCATAAGTTTGTCATCGTCGTCTCCCACCACAATGTACACGACATATGCATAAACAAATGGATAAAAATGAAGTCTACAAACAATTGGATTGAGAATTTCATTCTGCAATTTGTGATTCATGAAATGGGAAGATCAAAGTCCTTAATTTAGCTAGCATTGATATTTATTTTCAAATTGAGGTTTCTATCCTAGATGGGGATCACTGATAAAAATGCCTGCAATGTTCAGGAAAGGAAAATTACTAATGATTGGTGTTTTTCATTGCGTGATTGAAAGAGCGACTGCTATGACTATTAGTTACACTTAGAATCGTATTTATTGTAGCATTGTATTTATGTATGTATGTATGGAGTAAGACGAAAGGAGGGAGTTGATTGGTGAGATGAGTTCTATTCTATTCTTTGTGTTACACCTAATGTACTCCTTAAAAAACTTTCTGCTTTCGGCTGTGCCTCGGCTGTGGCTCGACCAACTCAGGATATCTAAAGACGTACGCTTGCCTCGAATTCACCTGACTTGCCTATTACAGATATTGTTAGCTTATCGGTGGTGCGGTTCACTAGGCTCAGCCGAGTTATGCTAGAGCTAGGCTTACATTCAACGGCGATGAAGTCAGTTTCCTTCAAGAGATCTAATAACGTATTATTTCGTACACTGAAATCAACTGGTCGGTCCTCTGTACACGATGCACGTCCTGCCTGGTCTGGCTGGCTCTTTCTCCTAGTTAGTAGTGTATAGTTAATATTATTATTGTGTTGTTATAGTATGGCATTACTTGCATTTAGTAACGCCACCCGAAGAAGAGCGGGCTACGTAACTAAACCAGCTACGCCAGCCAGAAGAGTCGAGCAAGATGAGAATTTCTGTTCAGTCAGAGTTGTTTGTATTTAAGTTTTAGCTGACCGACTAAGTGAGATGAGACGAGGATGAGAAAGATTCGTTGAATTTACTCATTCTGATGACTGAACTTCTCTCTCTGCAATTACCCCCATCGGCCATTGTACATTCCTGCATCTATGTATAATTCTTTTTTATCATCATTCTAGGCGGTTTAGACACTGTTGTAGTACTATGTAGGCAGTCTCCTTGAAATCCTTATGAAACCCAAGTTATTTACCTATTTATACTTCTCGTACACATTATGACACCTACTTATCCGTCACTAGTAGTATCCCACTTCACAGCATGCTCACTTATCATATAGGCACTTACATATTATACCTCTGCGTGTTTACATTCCTAATGTGATTCACACATGCATCCAATATACATAATTAAAAAGATATATATACTTATTAAAATCTAATATCATTGGCTAGTCGAATTAACTAGTTGCATACTTAACCACTAATTAATAGTTTACTGTAAGCAGTTTCTTCTGATTCCATTCTGAAAGATATTTTGACTTAACTATTCCCTTTTCCAAATTTGAAAACATTTTTTTGAAAGTATATAGAGTACAAAAATACTATTCTCCAAGTAGGTTTATAACTGGCTGGCTGTTGTAGCATTTCCACTCACATACCTAAATACTTTATACAATCGTCGTGTTTGCATAATGTCTCACAATGGCGAAAAATGCCGTGAAATGTTTAAGGGATTGTCTACCTATGTAAATTAATATCGTAGCGAATGCTGCTTCAAATGAATTGCCTTCCATCGTAAATTCTTTGCATTTGTTGCAAAGTGAATTCCTTTCTACGGTGATAGATAAAACAGAGCACGGCAATGTTATCAGAAAGCATTACTAACTTCCTAGTAACGTGATAGTTGAGAACAGAAAACATGACGCCCTATAAATATTATGTAAGAGATTTTTACGTTCTTGGCTGTCTGGCGGGATAAAAGTAGCATCCTCGTAACATGCATGAATTTGATTATATCTTAAGAATGACATTAATTAGAAGGCAAACTCGACCTCACTCGCACTCTCAAGGCAATGCAATACTTAAAACTGGTTCACTCTGCTCGGCACACAAGGTGTACACACTTTACTTACACATTCGAAAGCCAATCAGCCAGACGTGTAACCAGTTGCAACAACCAGTAGTATCAGATCACACCTTGGCAAATCGAGTAGAAGCAACATGGCATATTTTAACTAAGTAACCAATCCATATTATCTTGTTTATATCAATTTATCTCGACTGCATTTATCATTCCATCTTGTCGATGAGAATAACTTACTTGTATGCTGATAAAAATACTATCGAACTACTTAAAGCAATCTACAGTTTGTCCCAATAATCTATTTGTTATGTCATTTGATTTTTTAATTTGAATTAGTCATCTACTTTCCTTAGAATCCATCAATTTACAAACACCAAATGTTTTCTGTCATATGAATGAACTATTTTGTATCCCCACCAGATTTTATTGATAACCAGTAAAATATTTTCCCTGCAGATCTGTGTAGTAATTCACTTGCATATTCCATATTATGCTGAAAAGATTTTCTGTCCTGTTTGTATACAATTGCACAATTATGGAGGATAATATTTTGCAGTGCCATTATTGTCAGCCATAGTCACGTTGGTTTTATTCCTACATTTAAAAGTAGGCATTAGTATTAAAGTTCTGGCATAATACATAGTTGGATTTACGTATAGGTACTGGTTTTTCTTTTAGTTACGTAGCTTTATTGAGATAATTTTATACTCAGTAGTTGGCAACTAATTTTGTGAAATCCTCAGAGATTTTCTATTCTGAGTGGGTAGCTCATTAATTATATATGTTCATTCCGGTTTGTAATAAATACTATATTTCAAGGAAAACTAGAATATATGTATTATTATGGTATTTGTATATTTGTAGTTGTCAAAGAGTTTGGTAATATTTTTTACCTTTGGGCAAATAAAATCTTTACTACAAATACAGACTCAGCATGCAGAATAATAACCTTTATTAAAATTCAAACGTGAAAAATTGAAGTTGGTTAATCATAGCTCGATTATAATAAAAATCCAAAGATGCATACGTCGGTCGGTGAAGCCTGAACATCTATTACAAGGTTTATGCATTACAAAACTACATACCTAAGTACTCGTTTGGCTGTCTTTCTGCTACGTACTGATTCAGCAGATTTTGTGTGTGCTTCTTAGCAGCATTCTGTTTTTATCCTTAAATAACAATGGAATTCCGTGTGATGAACAAGGATTTCTCAAGAATATATATGTAATACGCATACACAACAAATATACCCTAAACAAATGCCTAATACAAATTATATATTTGTCCAATGAAGAAACTGCATAGTATTGCAAATACCATATTATATTATACTCTTAGGAATATGAACCCTTTAAGTGTTTGATTTGAATAGCTAAAAGTATTGTGGAGTCCCTCCGTCATGATCAGTTGGCTGACAATTATGACAATTGAAAAGCATTTCTAGTTGGTTGAAGGTATCCAGGACTTGTCCATTACAATTTAAATATATATATAAGTTCATGATATTAGGTATATAGTGATAGTTGGGAACTATCTGTGAGATATCGGAATTGCATTCTGGTTGCGATTAGCTTTGTAGTATGTGTATGTAGATACGGTGACATTAGATGCCCACGTCAAACAAAATGAAGAATACTAAAGGATTAAAATTGCATTTGATTGTTATGTTTGTGTAGTTATTTCAGCGATGCGACAATAGTACATACTATAAGGGACAAGGTTCGGACTTCCATAATCCTGGGCGGGTTGCACACACAGTCATGTCAAAATAGGAAAACAATTCAAGAGTCAAGCATTTGAGGAGGAAGCAAGTAAAGGGAGACGTGGCAGGTCAGAAGAGGAGCATTCGCTGCTAAGTCGAGCTGTGTCAAGTGTCGATCTCTTTCTAGATTTCTATCTGACTGTTGTGATGACTCTGAGTTGACAGCTGGGTCGGCTTCCAAAAGACCAAGAAATAAAGGAGCGGAGAGGACTCTGCACACACACACCATTGAAAATGTCTTTAAACCCATTTCAGCTAAGTGTAAGCTTGTTATAGCAATACGGTTTGTGTTGAATATTATCCGCAGCATTTCCATGAGTAGGTAAAGTAAATAACATTAGCTGAATACCTTTATCGCCTTCTCATCTCTTTTGAGCAGCAGCCCGTGAAAGCTCTACTGAGCTAGTCAACTCCCTCCAATCACAACTATTCTCTACCTACATAAATATTTAACGTTGCTTTTCATCCACACTTTCCCCAATTCTCATCACATACCTACCTAGATTTAACAACCACTCTGGAATTCCTGTTCAGATGGGAATTATCAAAATGCCGTTGTTTGTCTGCATTCAACAGAGAAATAGCATTTTCTATGCCCAGATATTTTCATTTTCTAGACTAACTTTTATCATAGTACTGCCTCGTAATAACGTATGGGCTAAATCTGTTAAAAGGGCCCGACTCTATTTATTCATATACTCAGAGACCAGAGAGGAGGATTCACAGTCTTCCTTCAGTGAAAATTCTTTCCTTTGCAATTAAGTGAGTAATTGCGTGCGCCTCCTAAGTCGTTGTGAAAAAGAAATGCTAAGTTATTTATACAAATTAGGGCATTAGACTCGTGACTCGGTTAGCATGAACAAGGTGAATTATTAGGAAAACTCCTTGACGATGTCTTAAGACTTTTTGCGAGGATATGCAAAAGAGCCGAACATAACAACATTCGGTGTAAGTGTGGAGATTTCTGTTTTCACACAGCTGTCAAAATAAATGACGAAAGAGCTATTGGTTTAGTGACCGATTTAGTTAACATTTTTATTGGGGTATTATTGTAATGCTAAATACCATATTGTTGTTGACAATAGACTCCTAAAAGGAAATCAACATAATTATGACTGTCTCATAAAGAGAGCATTTTTCTCACGATATAAGCACCCCCGTCAGTTGGCAATAAATGAAAGTGTTATATCGTTTAAAAGACGGGGAAAGCAATGTCGATAAGAATCGTCTTAAGAGTTGTAAATCATGGATTGGCAAGACCCGGAATGGATCAAGAACCGGCACTTTAAATCACCACTAATTCGAGCAATTGAATCGGAATTGCCACCAAACATGGAACAATAGGAAAAGAAGAATGGTCCATGATGTCACAAACTGGATCGCTCACTGTCAATGTGAACAGTATTATGCGATAGAATGTGTCTCATGGAGTAGAGCACGGAACAAAGTTGAAAGTCCTTGTTTATGTTTACATACTGACAATAGAATTGAATTACAAGATCTGATGGATGGGTCATCATTGCGTTGAACAAATTCTCAAAGATATTTGTAAACCTGGCATTATAAGCTTAATAATGTCCATAAATCTGCAGAGCTGTGTCTTGGTCTCACGCAACTGCTTCGACGATTCCTCCATTCAGGAAGAACAGTAAGTTTACCTTATCCTCCTGTTTCCATATACACAGGTACTAGGACTACTAATTGTAACAATACTTTGAAGTATATAAATCCCATTCTAATAAGACAACACTCTAAAGATACTATATCATACATTTCTGGATGAATCCTTTACATGACAACACAATAGGGGAGTATTATGGTGAACTGACCATAAACATTGCTACTACATATTTAGGAAGGTGTCTACTATTTGAAACTGACTTCCTATTGAATTATCTGTTTATATAAGTACACCTTAGTTAGTAGTGTGAACATATAACACTTCTTAGATAGTAGTGCACACAATATGTAGGTATGGATGGAGACGAGTAGTATAGTCGTCGTAGTCAGTTAAATTCAGTAGTGGTAGCTTAACTGATCGGTGACAAAGGTAATGAGGGTGCCATAAAAAGTGCCGTGTCCCTCAAAAGTTAAATAAAAGGGATGATAGTGGTTTTTGGTGGCGAAGGTAGATCGTTCCCACGCCTCTGGGATTTATTGGCTTGGCCGGCATCCTAAACGATTGTTTATGTCCAGTTAGACTGACTGAGACTCAACGTTGCTCACCGCACCAGGCAGGCTCTAGTACTTACATGCACCTCAAATGTATGCACAAATATTTTGTAGGTAGATAAGCACTTTCCTACTGACTCTGACTGACTGGGTGAACTAACCACGGCCCTGTACACAACTTATAGACAATGCATTTCTATAAACGTGCAGACAAATAGCTAGAACTCCTTATTTATTAGGTTTACGTTACCTCAGTTTACCTCATCAGAAAGCCAAGGTTCTCGTATACACAGTATAAGGACTTCTCTAAATCAAGTAGGATAGATAGAAGACAGATCGCTCAGATTGTCATTCAGTTGACTCGGATGCTCACTGCACATTTTATGGACACATTCCTAGGAGATATGGATAGATATCTCTAATGTATCTTGGCAGGTATAAGGGCTAAGTGTAATGCAAGAAGACAGAAGAAAAAGGACAAGTTTAAATGAAGGTGCAATAATCATAATTTCTCTGTTCGAGTCTGAGAGTCATATCTACGGACAGCTCTCCCGTCACTCGTGAATCAGATGAGGAAACCCAAACCGAATCTCCCGTTCCCACGCATCTACTTTATGTAGATAGTCTTAGGAATGCCTCAGATTCGCTTTACGTGTTCTTCAAAGAACCAAGGTCCACTCGTGGGCATCATTCATGCATATGATCGACAGGCTCTCTCTCCAAGTCAATACAATACAGCTATTTAGAAACAACGATTATTACTCGTTGTACAAAACTATTATTTCCCTCATAAAATATTTTACGGCCTCTAATCAATGTCCTTTTTCACCTGTCATTGGGCGATCTGTTCCTGTTCTCATCATCTCATCTCCCTTCTCAATCTCCAAAGATTTTATTATCCAGACATTCTCACACGTTCCCCATTCCCATGAATTTTAACCTTTAATCAATAAAGAGGTTGGCAGCCGTTGTGAAACAAATAACTCACAGACGACTATCTCATCAACTATTTTTGCATATTTAATGGCGCATGCTGTTTTTTAATCGCTGTATGTTCTATTCAATTACATATAATTATAATCTACAAAATAGAAGACTACGAAAGGTGTGAAGGATAAGAATTTATTTGTTTACTTTAATCAGGCAAGTTTAGCCATGAGAAAGCATAAAGTTGAAGAGATGATGAGAATTATTTTTCGAGTCATATTTATAGCTAGCACAATATATTAATCGAATAATCTTCAATTGTATGATTGTTTTTTGTGGGAGATATGAGTAGTGGATCAGTGCGTAGCAAAGCATTTATTGGGAAGTCCTAATGGCATATCAGATGAAGAGGAGAGAAGAAAATGTAAAATATGAGATGCGTACGTTTCTACTGTCATATTAGTCAGAAGAAAAATCAAGTTGAAGTTAAAGGTGAGTCTGTATGAAACTGAAGTAGGAAAAGCCATTTAGGTGAGTGTATGCCCATTGTATTTATGTACAGAGTGTGGCACGCTGACTGCCATTCATGTCACTAGACCTGTGTTCTTCCAGCACAGAACACACTCACGACACAATGTGAGACTAATGTAATGTCATGAAGGCAATAATATACCCAGAGGTAAGTATCTCTAATCGTTAGTAAGTTGATAAAAAATGATCCTTTCTAATGTCAGCTCAAAGGCTTAAACTTAAGATCGTCGTTGTCAGTCACTCAAAAGGCTAACTGGTGCAAGTGCTCGTGACTTAAGTAATTGCTCCACATTATCATCTTACATGAACCGACGTCAAATAAAATCCTACCTACATATTTCACCCTCTAAACCGCTGCTGCAGAAATTATCTGCCAAACTCATCTACTTGCACACGCAATGACGAAGAGTAGGTACATTTTAAAAACGACTCTGCACAAACTCCTCGCTTATCCAGAAATGATGATCAACATTCCCAAACTCTTGGGCATTCCAGGCTAATCGTTTACCGATAAGAACTAAACACAGAGTACTTTAGTGTAAGTGTAACTCATTTGTTTTGTTATTTAACTCCTATTTTTTCTGGACTATATTTTAGACTTCAAATGAAGAAAATAATACAAAATCTTGTATGCAATTTGTATATAAATGATTCTACAAATGTTTCTAGACATTATAATAAATAATATAGTTTGATGAAGAGTGGATAAAAATGTGTTTATCAGTCATGTTGTCACGTCATTTCTTATGTTTTTCAAATTCGTTGTCAATGAATTCTGGTATAGCTAAATATAAACAATCTTCTGATGTGAAATGTATGTGAGGATGATTCAAAAGCAGTGATAAAGAATGTTAGTGAGATGAGAATGAATTGAGCACACACATGTCTGTCGACAGTCAATATGTCGTTATGAACACACACAATCTACTATAGGCTGCTTAACAGTGTGATCTATGTCTTGGAACCCCTAATGCATAGGTAGAGCATTTCCTGTGATGTCTCAAGATGCACGAAAGAAGAATGTGAGAAAAAGATAAGCAATATTGACAGACTGACGTGAGTGCGGACTCTAGTGATAAGTGGAGAATGAGACTCCAGTCTTCTTTGAGCGACTTACTTGTGTAGATTTACACACAAAAGTATTTACATCCACTGAGATGATGATAAATCGACTTTTAATGTACCTGCCCAACTAAACCACTCATACTTATGATATTCCAATTTACAAGCAACTTACAAATTATTAATACTCGTCTGAATTCCGAACATACAGTAAATATACTGAGAAACCTACTCAACGTTCTATTGCAATATTTTAAGACGTCATTGCACAAGAATCATGAAAGAGTCAAACCTGTGTCATTAGCCGATCAGCACCACTGCCTTCGTCATCTCGGAAGATAATGTCGGTATTGTAATTGGGAACAAGAGCTTTGAAGCGAGGATGATCCCGGGTGATTTTCCCTTCGTTGAGCCCAGAAGCAGACAAAGTATTTTCGGGTACGTTGGGAACATGTTGTTTATAGACCAGAGGTGTGAGTTTTCTCGGAGCTCTCCGCCGCCCGGCACCTCTTCCCGGTCCACAGCCCATACTAGAGCCAACCAATATCAACAGGTAAAACAACACGAGCAAACCCCGGAAGGGAAATCCTCGTTGCCGGACACTAGATGACTTCTGATCTGCATCGGTCATGTTTGAAGAATATACACAATGGTTTGTAGGGGGAATGACTTGATCTATCGACTGTTGTAGTTGTGAGCTAATGGAACCAGCATTTTTCTCAACTTTCTCTGTTGTGAAGAAATTGTTACAAAAATTATTTTCGGCACATTTCCGTCTAAATCCATTTGAGGGGTAATGACTATTTGTCCTCTGGTCATAAGAATAAATATTACATGCACAACCACAGCAAATGGAATTGCGACTTCCTTTACTGCAACGCTTTTGTTGACAATTGCAAACGGGATAGTCCACTTTTTTCTTACAGTTGGTAATAGTTTCTTGCTTATTCAATCTGGGTGAAAATACACGCCACAGCGCCAACACAATCCGTCGCGGGTAGAAGTCTTCTAGATTTTTATCGAAGCCTAAACACGAGAGCGCAAGTAATTCTTTTGTATGATTGTCCTGACACATTGTAACTGATCAGTTCCTAAATGTGCAGCCTCGGATTATCAGTAGTTTCTCAATATAAAATCTGCCACTGTGCCAAACTCACATGAAACTTGTTCACTAAATGCACAAACGCTATGATAGGATGTGATGGTAGAAGTAAATCAATGCAGGGAACGGAATGGGTGGCAAATCATAATATACTATCGGTTTCACACTTGGTTTGATTTGTGGAGAAGGCGATGAAAAGAGTTTCACTGTGACAAGTAACTTAAGGAGCTGAGTAGAATTAACAATAAGTAGAGTAGTGGAGTCGAATAAACAAAGTTGTTTTGTCCTGCAGTGTGGAGACTTGAATGAAATCCACTAAAAACTCAGGCAAGCTTCGAAAGCACTTTGTCAAGTACTATGTATTTATGTCATGCTATTCGGCTATATAAATATATTTTGTTTGTTTTCAACTCTGAGGGTCTTGTTCCTGACTTGTCAACTGTTGATAAAACATACAGAGCTTAGCTTTCGATCCATACCTTTCGCTACATACTAAGTAGTAGTAAATTACTTGGATACTACCCACATACAGTAGTAGTTGGGTTGAGCTAATAAGTCAGTCTGTAACTATAATATAATATGTATTTCTATATAATATGTATTTATAACACGGCTAACCAAACTTCTGGTCTCTTCACTTATCTATACATCAATATTTTCTCTGCATTTGTTAGCTTACTTATATCTTAATGCTCACAACAAACGCAGCTACATGAATGAACACCTCACAATAATAATGTCACAATCGGCGAATGGAACTGGACTACAGTGAAGTGAGCATGCCGTATATTATATGTAAGTAAGTAGCAACTACCACCACAATATCCTCAATGTATGTCTGTGTACGCAGGTTTTCATGTAATCCTATTGAGTCAAATCCCTTCTAAGTATGCCCACTATTTACCTACATTCATTTTTTATCCAGCTCTATTGCTAATAAGCAACTGGACAAACAATGCTCAGTTGATCTCACTATAAAGTATAGTTCCCAATCACTTAGAAATCACTCAAAATCTTCCAGAAATCGTCTCGAATTCACTTTTTAAGTCACACTGGCGTATTGCACTTTCTGAAGAAGATAATCAGGGGAATGCAAGAATTGTTGCAAAAATGAGGAGGAATGGTTTCTGTGGTTGATTGACACTTGAGTAGGCTCCGATGAGTTCTGAAGTTGTGATCTGTGTGAATGAGAGTTGGCAGAGAAATGAGCCGGCTAAGGGATTGTTACAGATACATCAGTCAGAACAGGAAGACTCGATCCTTTACATTAGTATGTCGTTTATGTGACTTATCACCATCACCTACTACTAGTGCTATTAGATATTAGTCAACAGAAAGGAGCTGATGAACTACCTGGTCTCTTTCCACATCTACTTATTATTATTATTCTCGTTCCTACCTGTAATAGTCACTCACTATCAAGTATACGATACCTACTGCAGTGTACTACTCTTTGGAAGGTGACAAGGATAGGCAAAGAGCATTTCTCGCACTCTTCCTTCGTTAATAGCCAAGTCAGATAGAGAAGATATAAATTTGGGCTTTTCTCCCGATTGGGTTTTTCAAAAGGTTGGGAGAGGATGAGCATAGGATGAGGAGTTACACCTAAAGTGATACGGTACAATTATGCCATACCTACCTGTAGAGCGAATACAGGGCTACAATTCACATTACTTTACACTTAGGCATAGAAGAACGTTGCTGGCCACTTAGCTATTCTCATGAAGCTTAAGAAATCCAGGCAACTTGGGTTACTTACGCATTATCATCGCTGTATGTATGTATATACAGGCATGCCTACTTACAATTAGTTAGGTATACCGTTTAGTAGAATGTAATACGTATAATACACCGACAGGTCTGACTTGGCTTATCTCTTTGCCTTTCACATACACAGAAGAGGCAGGCAGACTGACTGTGAGGTGGATGAATCTCTCCAAAGCAAAGCTGACTTACCCTCTCTCGGCCTTTGCGTCTTAAAAGCTATCGCTGTCGTATATCTTACCTTTCTTGAGTTAAACTGGCGATACAATGAGTTTACGTTGGTTTAGTCATGTAAAGTAGATATTATACATTAGCTCAACAGGTATTCTCCTCTCTCCTACTCCACTATCTATCTACACAATATTATGTATGCAGATATTGCTCCTTTGTACAATTAACAAACAAACTTCATGCATAACACTTATCTACTTACTACACACATGCATTCCTCCATTTTATTGTTAGTACATTACATGCAAAACTTGAAACATACCTCAAGTAAGTACGTCTCAGTCTGAGTGAGTCTAATGTAAAAATTGTCTTCTCTCTGTACCTACCTTCAAACAAGTAGTTTCAATATGAAAACATACTTGTAGTAGCCTTTGCCTTCCTGCTATTCCTAGTACAGATAAACAGATACTAATACATTCTGTCTTGTTACAGATAGTTTCCTTAACTCTGCGGAATTATATATTATTAAAGCAATTGGTGTTTTTCCATTCTGCTGTGCGTTACATCATCACATTTAAGTTAATCTTAATAGTTACTATGTTGGTCCCACAGCATAGTACATGCCACATTAGCTTTGAAGATACCAACAAAGACAATCTTTGTGAGGCTATGAGCTTGGCATTACATAATAGTAATCGGACAGGACGAATGTACATTGATATTTGAGGTGATTTCGAAAAGTAAGACTCTGAGTTGAGTTGGTTTGGCTAAAATAAGTAAAATTGAGTAGGAGATGGGGAGATAAGAAGATGGGGTGGTGGTTGGTTGGTGGGAAAAGTTATTCCTTCTCCGATTTCTTCAAGACAGTCCAGTTCTTTTAGTTCAGAAGTGCACAATCAACAGAGCTCACAATAATCAGTGATACTACTAACTATAGGCTCCTGTAACACTCTCAGTCACTCTTCGAAGGAGATATGTGTACTCTATTAAAAAGAGAACCTCCTCAAGGTATTCTGACTATGCTTCCTTTGTGGCCTGAGAAAGAAGACAAGGTAGGCGAGTTAGGTGATGCAATCAAAGTATGCGTATACATACGTTTCTGCTGTGCATGTAGCTAGCTGTACGTACACCTACTAATGTATGTATGTATGTATGTATGTATGAATGTGCATGGACTCACTTATATTTAGTTCGTATATCTCAGAGAATCATTCCTCCTTCCACCTTCCTTGTGGCTGGGGCTAGTTCCTTCGTCTCTCAGCTCACCGCTGAAATTCTTATTCGTCTCGCCGTGATTGGCTCAGGGCCTATCTGCTAGTCTAATAATGGGTGCGGCGAGATATTCGAAACAAGCACCTGGGATGAGAGACCTGCCTGAGATTCTCCAAGAAATCAGACACACAATTTCAGTTTCACTCTCACAATCTCACTTTGTTTCCTCCGTCGTCGTCCACTCATCTCTAATATCACTTCGTCCGTACTTAATACGTTGTTTTTAACCTCTGCTTGTATTTTAAGGACCTGTCCGTATATGTGTAGGTACTTATAATGTCCATGAGCATACTTTGCTAAAGGAATCCCTCGTACAATATCTCTCCAATGAATACTATTGATGACACATACAATGACCAGCGGAAATTAGTTATGATGCATTTCTTTCTGTATAGTATAGTCACAATTTTAGTTTTTAAGTTCCTATGATTCCTAAAATCCGTTCAAAATTTCCAATGTAACCCTCATAGAATGGATTTAAGAGTTTTTAAGGCGGTTGCAACGCAAATAGCTATAGATATGCTACCTTACTGTTTCTAGGCTGACGTTCTGTACATGCAACTCTCAAATCAAGTAAAACAAGTACATTTTCCAGAATAAAGATTTAAAATTTTTCTATACAAATTCGACTATAACTCCAACATAATCTGCCTTAATTTTACTGCAAATATTTATTTCTTACATTAATTGGCACTTCATTCATGTGAAATATGTAGAGAGCAAAGGAACAAAAATTTAATCATGCGCAAGAAAATGCCAATTGCCGTTTAGTTATTCCCTATTCAACTAATTGGTTCAAAACTCATGTCATTTAGTTTACAGAGCTAATATGAGGACTATTATGATTTTCACTAAATTGTGTTTAGTTCTTTTTCTGTAAATATTTATTTCCATAATTGTTCCACTTACTTTTATATATTAGTAGATCTACGAATTGTAACAGAATATAGAGTGCATTATGTAATACAGTAATTGCCATTTTATGCCTTTAAGTAATTGATTTAGCAAACATAACATCCTCGGATTTTACATGCAGAAGTGTACGAGGAAATGCAATTTAAAACAACGATGACTGTTTCAGCTATAATGAATGAGAAACCATGGATTCTTATGCTCATTTCAACCCCTTCGAAAAGGGCATTCATTCTTCCCCTTTCTAAACACAAATAAAAAATGATGAGTATATATACCGTGCTAACATTTTTTTTTATTTTCTCACGTTAGAAGTTAATAATCAAACTGAGACAATCTTTACTCTACATAAACATAATCTTTTAAACATAAAGTGGGACATGCGCATGGAATTCTGTATTAATGTATTAAGGTTTGTATATTTGTCCGTAATATTTTGTAATTAATGAGTAAGGGTAATATTTTGCAATTAATGAGCAAGGACTAGACTTAGACTATCAGTAGAGTCCAATCAACGGTCTATGAATTTCGGGCCAATGCGCATTCGCTAGAAATTTACTGATTTCAACATTTTCTAGCACACTTAGTGTGCTAGGATTCAGCTAGTTATTACATAAATATGTACAATACGTATTTATATATTTAAAACATGTTTACCATGTATATGTTAGCGGCAATAAGTGAATTCAGGCATTAAGCTTAATGCCTAGGCATAAAGTGTAATTTTGAAACATTTTAGTTTTTCGTACTTAAAATTTGAAAGAACATTGATATACCATTATTTCGTATTTGTATGTGAATAAGGACAATTTCAGAAGTCCAAAAAGGTAAAGATGTTTACGGTGTCATGAATAAGGACCGAGTTATAGACCTTCAAACTTTTGCATAAAAACCTTCACTATGTCTTAAGTCTTAGTCGCACGCTATTCATATGCGGCATTTTAAACTCCTTACAATGTCCTTATTTAGGAAAAAGAATATAATTGGACTAAATAAATGGTCTTCTAAATTTCAAATACTAAAAACTGGAATTCTTCAAAAATTTTACTTATTGCCTAGGCATTAAGCTTAATGCCTGAATTCACTTATTACCGCTAACATATATATATAATTATCAGTATATTGTAAGCTAATTCTAATAATCACTTTCAGGCGCATCCATTGTTTTTTGATCCCAAGAAGTAAGAATATTTTACACAATTTTTTTTATAGAAGACCTGAGCCATGGCCATACGTTCTGCCAAACAAAGATACCTCCTAGAACATCTACACAGAACCTTTCACAAAATAATACCAAAATAAATTTGGCTTAAAATTGCAATTATGAATATCAGAAAATTTTGAAGGTAAATTTAGCATGTTTGTTTCGAGAGTTTTCAGAGAATTTCGTTTCAACAAATCTGGCTACACATACAATGCAAATGTAAAATCTATTTACCTAACGAAGCGCATTATAGTAAATTGTTTTAAATAGACATCTATATGTGGTAGAATGGGAGGGATAGAAGATTGGGGAGGGACATAATGGCTCTCTCAGACTGGACTGAGAGGGATATCTGTGGTCATAATTACAAGATAATTACTAAACGGTAATAACAAGAGAGATGATACTATCACTATCGATTAAAACTAGTCTTATTATCCTAAATTTGAAATGTTATTAAGATCGGAGATCCCATTATATGACTGCATGTAATCATTACCCCCAAACATTTTAGAAACCCCTTGGTTTGATTCTTTTTGTGTAGATATAAATGGACATGTAAGTGATGTAAGTTATAGATATTAGTGGATCGATACACATAAGCAAAATAGCTTAAGAAAACAAATTTCAAACAACAAGTGAACTTATAACAAGTAGATGTGTACATATCGGTAAGCACCTCACAAAACGCTATCTATGTTATTAGTTACAGAAAAACAACATTTGCGATGGATAATGTTACGATTTTGGCAGACATAAATACAATTATTAATTTCTATAGTAAATGTGCCAACACCAAGTTACGTGAATAGATCCATAATAAATAAATCATATGTAATATACAACATATACATTATTAATAGTATCACATTATGACCATTCAAAAAAACCAAAGTATAGAATTCTATGTAGTAGACGGTATTACTAGGAAATTATTTACATAATAATAAACCTGAATAGTCATTCTATACGTATAATGAATGTAAATTCTAGTACATGTTAAATTCATTCTATAATAGGTATTTTTGGCTTGTTGTGTATAATCGAATAAAATGACTCGATATAAATTTTTAAATATGCAATTTCTTATAGACTTAATTGACATTTACAAAATAAATTAATTTTGAATATCTTGTAGCCATTGATTTTAGCCAGTTTCCTGGCCTGTATTGACCTGCAATGGTATAAAATGACCCATTGGTGAATTTTTGTATAGTTTATTTTTTATTTATTTCCATTTTAGTAAAAAAAATTAAGCCAGCCACTAGGTGATTTCAACTCCAATATTCAACATTAAAGCCACCACAGCATGCCAAAAATGCTGCCTGTGCCATTTAAATATTCTGAATTCTTTAGAAATGCCTTGTTGAGGTACCCATACGAGTATCACTACTCCATCTGTAGAAACGGAATGCAATTCTAGCTGTACAAATTCTTATTCAATACCTCTCTTTTATATGCGATCATCGTCAGTCATTTTTCTCTAAGTAGGTAGGCAATATTAAAATAAAAATATTACATTGGTATTAAATGAACTTTACCCATTTACCTGATAGTAAGCTTCATTATTTCAAGTTTGTTACAAAATAGAGATAAAAACACTAAAATGTTCTCCGTAAAATCGTGTACATATTGAACACATGAAAAGCTTTTCAAAAGTTCCTTCATCTATGTCATAATATTCCGATTGCATAAAAGTGCATACATGTATCGTAAACCTGTTTTTCAGAAATATCTTCAAAATTTGTTGTATACCATGCAGAACTACCCCTTGGGACTGAATTATTCACCCTGTACATTTAATTCGGAAGAGGGATCATTTTTAGATGATTTTCTGGATGCGATGGCCAGGCCGAAATTGATCCCTATAATTGTTTTTTGTGTTAACTTGGAAGAAATTTTCCCAATTTCTTCACAGCAATTGGCACTGTCAAAGCTCGCACCCCGCAAGGTTTTAATTTGAAGTAAGACTTTGGAGAGAATACTTTTCTTGGACTCGGCGTTTCCTGGAGATTTTTGTTCGACGATTTGTACTGTGTTGTGATTTTTTGGAGCAAACTAAGAAATATTATGTAAAGTACAATTTTCATGTGAAATCTCAGTAGTTGCTTAAGACTTTAGATACTTTAGAAAAGAGTTTCTCAATTGTAAAACTCCTTTATATTTGTTCCATTCAGTCACCTACAAACTCCCCTTCAAAATTCGTTCGTTTTGGTTAAAATTTGTCAATTGTGGTCGAATTAATACTAAATGTGGAAAGAATCTACCCAAACTGGCAGCCCCCAAACTACCACACGACTCAGAAATGCAACAAAAAGTACATACATAATAATGGTCAAAATGAAAACCCACTTGTGACCTTTGTAGAGTGTAACGCTAGGTAAATGCTTTCTACAACCAGAGTTTAGACTATTCTTGGGAAACCTTATTAAAATAATAGAAAGCTCAAAATTCTTAGGCATAATTTTGAAACTTCATAGGCTTAGATTTTTCGCGTTAAAAATATTTGTTTCATGAAATATAATTCGATTATAAGGATAAAGCAATTAGTCTATGTGTAGAAAATTAATCTTTAACGCATTATTTTATCCATTTCTGCATTTACAATATCTTTATTTTGCCCTATTTGTCTTCAAAAATGTGAAAATGGCGACAGGCAAAATATTATTGCTCAAAGCAATTACTGTATAGTAGTGTATAGCATGACCATGGCCAGTAGCCTCTTCTGCGGTTAGCTACAATACAAAGTTCCATTAACGATAAAAAACTTCAGATGAGAATTTTATCCTTGATTCGGTTTTGCCCCAACCATTCAAATAACTTCAACATAACCAAATTCTTGTGATTCCGAACAGAACTTGTACATTGTAAAATATTCATCGTTCTCTTATCCACGATTTTGCAGTTATTTTTAGAGTTGTTATAATTTCTTTTTCTAAAAACGTGTCTACCACAAGAGCAATCTAAATTTTAGTGATATATAATAAGTATGCTAGTTTCTTATTCCTAACACAAATTCAACATTAAAATGTGCCTATCAAGGAACATGGGGACATTGGCTTAAATTTATTGCGTTGCACTACTTTATCATGTATTGTCATTTCCAAGATGCAAGTCAACATTGATTGTTGACAATTTACGTTCATTGGTGCTACTTTACTTTTTAGTCGGTAATCAGTAACTACAAACATTGAATATATTGCAAAATGCGTCGCATAATCTAATGTAATTAAGTATTAATTGCCATTTTAGTTATCGGCAACGATTGAAAAAATTTGTTTGCAGATATATTATGACCATGAATTTCTAGACTAGATCGATTGAGAAAAAAGACAGCTTCTGAATCCGCTTACCATCAGTAACCAGAGATTAGATGATTACCAGCTAAAACTGATCATGCAATTAGTTTATTCTGTCACTAAAATTTATTTAAAGGCTTAACACGATGATGGAAACTTTTTGAAGAAACGTGGAAAAGTTATCTACCATCAACAGTTGTAAGTTTTATCGTATTATGTAACAACCTTAATGTCTTTCTCGTTATTAATTTTTGAATGTACTATAAGATGAATTATGTTTGTTTAAACACTCAACTTGCTTGTGACATTTGCTGTGTCAATCTTTTCATCACCTAACTACGTGTAACATGTAATATGGGATATTTGTGATTATAATTTAACGTATTTTCAATTTAAAACTTTGAACTACAGCGATACATTCAGTTACCTCAAAACTAATCCAGAGCAATATTTATTGCAGTTCAGTCCCATATATTTTGGGTGCTAATCTATAATGATCAGGGGTTCCCCTATATCCGTTAGTTTACTGGAGCCTATTTATTGACATCAAAAATCCTTTCGATTTTAAAATGCATGATTTTTTTCTGCCATTCGATCTAAAATTTGAATTTATGTATTGTTCTAGAAATTGAAAATCTGTTTTCGAAGGTTATAATGCTAATTTTCTATTTTAATAACATAATTATGCGATTGCATACATCCTGATCTCAAATGAAAATCTATTATTCAGTAACATTGTTGTTCTTCGTTTATACTTTACAGGTACAGTAATATATAGCACCATTCGTTTGCTGATCTATAACCACTCTTCTGTTTTATCAAACTTTAATACGTTCCTAGAAAATGCAGTGTAAGTAAATCAAAAATGGTACAGGCTCTTTTATATGCAAATGCTCTATAAACTCAATGTATTGTATATCTCTTACCGAACTGAGTTGAGCAAGGCCTCTGTAGCAGCTTTGTTCATCAAATTGGCCCTTTCCGATATTTTTCATTTGACAAATCTCACTAGACGAAGTTAAAGAACCTGAAATACCCTTTAAAATATTTTTTTATTTAAGTTAAACACCCTTGGTCATTTTATTTATTTCAATTGTTTGGCAATAACAGATCTTAAGGAAAGATTAGAAGTAATGAAAACTCTTCTCGACCGGGACAATCATTATCGTCGATATTTCATCTCACACAATGTCATTGGAGGGATTTCACCCTCAACTACATCCTCGTTTGGTGGAATTTTACATTCTGCAAACTACAAAGGCATTAGATCTGTGTACACAAGTGGTCTCCTTTTTGCTTCATGCACGGCTATGAAAGAGAATCCCGATAACTATGAGTTTTATCGCTCAAATAACAACAATACTCTATCTTATCAATCCAGTGAAGATCTGTATATTAAAATAATAGAATGGGATATGATGGATAAGTGGAAATTCTATCCATTGAATATGCTAAGTTCATTTACCGTACGGTCTTTGTTGTATCCTTTTACATTGGTGAAGACAAAAATGCAGGTAAATATTAAATATGAAGATATTAAATATTATTTTATATTAAATATTACGCGGATTTATTTTTATTAATTTGCTGAATAATTTAGATACAAAGCCATAATTCTGTGTACAAAAATATGCGGGACTGTTTTTCCAAAACTGTAAAGAGTGAAGGGTACACTGGTTTATATCGAGGATTTTGGGTGTCCGCGTTTCAAATAGTTTCGGGAGTGTTTTATGTTTCTACGTATGAGGGAGTTCGCTTTCATCTTCACAAATATGGAATCCAAGACAGGTAATTATTTTATATGGTCACAGTTACAATATAGAAGATATCTTATTTTAATTTATTTTAACTTTTAAAGTTCTTTACGGGCGTTGATAGCTGGAGGTGCTGCGTCTGTCGTTGGCCAGACGTGCATAGTGCCTTTTGACGTTATTTCTCAGCATATGATGATCGTTGGAATGAAGCAAACACACAACGGAGTAAAGTGAGTCTTGAGTCTTGGCTTTAAATATCCATATTTCTTATATAATTTTTAAATGATGGTCATTTCATTATGCGCCTGGAAAGTGTATTTAAAGTTATATACTTATTACAATTACTTTATTAGGTCAGTATACAATCCTTTAGGAATTAAGTACGAAGGACGTTCAAGGTTCCAAATCAGCAAAGACATAATTAATGAAATATATCGACATGATGGCCTTAGAGGATTTTATCGAGGCTATCTGGCATCTCTTGGTACCTATGTTCCGACTTCTGCGCTGTGGTGGGGATTTTACCACGTTTACCAAAGTATGCCAAAGTTCTACAAGATCCATATGTGTATTTCATTTCAGCGGTTTTATTGCTGTTTTTATTGTGTTTTACAGCAAAATTAGAGACAATAGTACCTACAAACACACCACACTTATTGGTACAGTGTACGTCTGCAATGTTGGGAGGCATGACAACTACTATCATCACTAATCCATTGGACGTGTGCCGCACTCGTCTCCAGGTATAACAATACTTATTAGTTTATACGTCTTTCTCTCCTGGTATTAATATTTATTCCGCTCTAATTGACTACTGTCAATACTAGAGGTTTTACACAGCTTCTCTGTAAGTAAATAGGAAATATTATTATAGATTGTGTATTGTTATTTATATTTAATGGAATTCAAATAATTGTAGAAATTAAGTTTTTTCAGTGAGAGTTAACCAAAATATTCAGAAAATATAAAAACCCAGTTGTTTTGAACTTTTTCAAATAATTTTTTCTAGGTCCAACGCTTGCCGTCATTCAGACAAACATTTAAATTACTGTGGAAAGAAGAGGGACTGAATTTTTTCACCAAAGGATTAACGGCAAGAACCGTACCGGGGGGTCTGTTCAGTGTTAGTATAATTCTTGGGTATGAGTCAATCAAACGTTTAAGCGTGAATGAAAATTATCGTCATCGTATAAAATGGTAGTAATTCTAAATAAATACTTATGGTTGACTTCCTGTTGACCAACCAAAGTGTAGTCCTTTAATATTTTTCACTGCCAAAGTAGTTAATTAGGAACAGACTCTGTATGACTATTTCTTTCTATTAGACAGTCATTAGGTATGTTGTTTCAGCTTCAAATAATTTCATCGTCTGATAAGCTAAGTAAATCGCTTGATTACTTAACTAAAGAACGAAATAAACCGTTATTGAAACGGATTATTAAATTCTATTGACGTATAAAAGGGAAAACTGGCTAGTAATTAATGGCTGTTATATAGGGTTTGTTTATGTTTTGTATATTATGTTATAATAGTATAATAGTATAATTATATTATAAAATGGTACTATTGATCATTTCATATTTGGAGCTCCATTGCTTAAATGTTTTGTTACCAGCAATGGGCATTTGCTAAAAAAAATGGTCACTCACCTTAAGCTCAAATATTTAACTTTAGCCGTGTAAGTATTCATCTATGTATACTATAAGATGAACAATAGTAGCCACAATTATCCGTTTTGTGATTTTTAAATTTATGAAAATGTTCGGTTGTCATTATTAAGTTTCTTTTTTTGCAATCAAATCAAAATTTAAAAGCTTTACGTTTCCTGATTAGTAAAATATACACTATAATCTCAATAATAATAATTGTAATACAGATGACAGATATTACAAACAGTTCACCATAAAAATCTATGCAATTAGTAAATGACAGTATTCTTACAGTAGTTGCCAAGTTGATAGTATTTTATCTGGTGTCGTACTACAAAACGCATATTGCGGACTTCCTGTCTTATCTCGTATCGTATTTCTGTATTTAACAAACGTATCGTAATGACTGTAGATATTAGCCGATGTATCGTAGATGTGGTACACTATTGTCTTCCCGAATTTGAATAACGCACTACAAATTCGCTAACTTGTAATTAGAATTCGGTGTTGAGTGTTAATTGTAAATATATATTGCAGCTGTTCGAATGACAATGACACAACTATGAATCGTTGTTATTATTTTATTTGCAATAATTGTTTTAGTTAAGAATACGTATTTTTACTACCATCTTCTTGTTTAACCTAGATCTATTATTTTGATTCTTGGTTAACTTTTAAAAATTGTCAAATGTATTCAAAATTATTGTTGGTCGAGTCTGTTTTACTTCGACGAAATATTTGTAAACCATGTTAAGTACAATATTTTCAGCAGCTCGAATCAAATTTGTTAATTGACAAGCAGTCGATTTCTGCTAACCTCTCTCGCAACCATTTTGTAGTCCAAATCTTCTAGATGTGAACATTGCTATTTCTCGCTGTTTAAATGTTATAATTGGTTCCTAAATTATAATCAATATCTATAAATATGAAATAATTGTAATTATGTAGCAATCTTTACTGTAGTTAATAATTGAAGTTTGTAATTGTCGATCTGTTGAATTATCGCTATAATTATTTGCTTCCACCCAAAGCAGCAACTCTTGCTTCATTGTTCGCTTCGATGATGTTTGAGAAACCATGCTGCTGGGTCCCCTCACGTTACCATACCCGGGCCATGATAGTGGTGTAGGAAAGATAGATAGACAGTGTAATCGAATCGGTAGTTAGATGATATTCCGTAATTTAAAAGAGTCTTTTGAGACTTGAGTTGAGCTCAAATTTCTCACTTTTAAATTAAATCAAGTTGACAGCGAATTTTTATCTGATATATTACCGGTATTGGTTTTTGTGTGTGTTGTATTACTAAATTGCTTTATTTATTACAGATATAAGAAGAATGCATTACTGTTTTAAAGATTTTGTTCTATCTTAGAATACTTGTTCTTCAAAGATGCTACTTACTGAACTCCCCCAATCTCAACTCCAATTTTCAACTATTTTACGATGTTTTTCATAGTGACTCTAAAAAGCCGAATATTGCAAGTTCAGATTTGATTTGTTGTTAAAACTTCTTCTCCGAATGTCAATTGTTATGTATATGTGAGGTCGTGTGGATTTAATAGTACATTTCAGATAACTGTTATTGAATATTTATTATCTTTTTTCAATCTATTTCTATTAATTCGTATGTTTTAGAGCTAAATTAAAAAGAGCTCTGTGTTACTGGCTATAGTGGATTTTTTCTGCTTGCAAGGAAAATGTTTTCATCACGTCATGACTAATGCATTCTAGTCTAATTAAAATTTAGCAGTCAACAAAGTTATTAACATTATACTTATGAATTCGTTAGAATGCAATTATTTCTTAGATATGGTAGCAATTAAATTACAGAAATAGTTTGACTATTTCATCCCAAATAATATCACCGCGTAATTCTATAGTAAATCTGAATTTGTAGATATTTATGACGAGATTAACAACTATATTTTTAAAGCGGTGCTGATGGGATTTACAAGTACAATAGATAGGTATTTTATTTATTCCGTTAAAAATACCTAATTAACTATACTTAATGCGATATCTGTCAATGTCAATAACATTACAATGTAACAAAATAATATAAATATTGTGATTTTAAATCAGATCGAAAAACGTAGTTCAGAGACTGTTAGACTGTATATATAGCTGTAATGCTTAATCGTTATATAAAAAATATTTTATACTGTGAGCATGACAAAATTGTCTGAGTCTAAATTGTACATCAGAAGAAGACATATTTCTTAGTCATAATATGTTCTATTGAATGGGTAGCCCGTTGTTGACTTTAGAAAAATTATAAGGTCGTTGATTGCGACGAAAATAATTGCTCCATCTGTAAATTAATAACTTAAAAATAGTAAATGTTGTTTTGTTGAATAAAAACAATGTCTTTGATAGATATTGAGGGATCAATTTATAATTGTAATTGTCATTTTGATTTGCAACTTTTGGATTGATGGCTGTGTGCATGACCTCCTGGTTTTCTCCAACAAAAAGTTAAGGGGTTCTATCGCATTTCTCAAAGTCACTGCAGAGAGAATCAAAATCGCTATTTAAAAACATTTTAAAGATAATATAATTTTGAAACCTTCAAATTTTATTTTATGATTTTTAGATGATATTCTTATTTCAACAACACAAAGCTTAATTACGTCGTTGTGGAATTCGATTTTTAAGTATCAATAAACCAACTGTCGTACTTTTCTTAAAATGTATAATTTCGTTTAATATACTTTTTTTCGTATAATTCGCGTTAAACTTTTGTTACACATCTGTCTGTGATTTTTATAAAATATAAGATCATGAAGTTATTTATTTTTACTATCATAAGTAATTATAAGGCATTTTTAAGCTGTACTCAAAGAGTCTAATTCACGAATACACCTACAATTATATATTGCAAAAATATCTTAGCTAAAGTACAAATAGCACCATCATATATAAATATGTCTAATAAAAGGACAAATAAATTGTACAAAAATCGATTGCCTAGGCATATTAAATCATAACACAGCTATTCGGCCAATGCGGTTTTTTTATTTTTTTCCCTGATTTTCTTCATGGGACTTGTAATTTTCTTAAACCATTTCCCTTTTGATTCTTTTTGATCTGTAGAAGGAGATGTAGACATTTTTGGAACCAAAAAACTCTTTGAGCTAATTGACATTGTATCGATATCTTGACTAAAGTTTGATGAAATTCCAGAATCGATAGCTTCAAATGATACGGTCTTTTCCGCATCCCACCAACTTAAGGAATCTATATTTACATAAGGTAATTCAAAGAACAAGTCAAAATCAAATACTAAACTAGTACGATAATTGTTCAATATAACAATATAAATACCTGGAAGTGAGGTAGCATATTTTGAGGACTCTAAATCCTTGTAGTTTAGCGTTTGTTCTGGGCTGGAAATTTTTCGGTCTATAACTTTCGGAGTTGTTTTTAGGGACTGACTTAATTTCTGCCAAAAGAAATTCCACTGTTTGCTTGATCTGTTATAGTCCAAGCAGAAGGAATATCGTACACTTGGTGGTAGTACACAATACTTGTACATACATGGTATTATTTTCCGAACTCTTAAATCTATAAACATTTAAAACGTAATTACTCTTTCAAAAGAACAATTTTCTAAAGTTTTAAATTAATTAAGTCTTACCAAGAGCCAATGCCTGTGCATATGATACAAGAAATTGGTTAGCAGGACTTTCCAGAAAGCTAGGTGAAAATATAACTAGCAATCGATTACATCGTTCTTCTATAAGACGACCAATTATTTCGTGCTCAAACATTACTCCTGGCAGTAAATCCCGATCTCTTTTACACATCTTAAAACCACAAAATTGAAAACGAATAAATTCAAAATCAATGTTTTGTTACGTATTATTACAGGTACTTTGTTATGTAATTGTAATTAGCATTAAGATTTACTAACTTTTAAATTGTATTCTCCTTCCATTTTTCCAACAACTTCATCGGCAAAATCTGAATCTTCATCTGAATATAAAATAAATGCGTCGTACCTAGGGAGAGGTAATCCATTCTGAAGTCTTACAGAATCTTCTAAAATAAGATTTTTAAATCCATCAATTAATATTTGACACCAAATAATATTGCATTCCCTTGCATATTACATAATGATACTGCTCATAAAAATAATCGATATGATTTTTTAAAAGGTTCTCTTATTTTGAGAGCTTAATTAATTTTTCTATGCTATGCTGAACGAAAGCTTACCGATAGTTAAAACATCACATTCCTGTTTGGAATCCAAAGAAGACACAGCATCACTAGCGCTATTTGCGAATTTGGAAGAGTATAAGTCAGCATCCTTCTCTGCAAGTAAAATTAATTATATAGTTTCAATTAAAAAATAATTCTATTTCCTTAGCTTACCTAATAAAGGTACCGCATCGAAAACGACGTCGTATCTATCAATCACAGCAAGACAGGCTTTGAGATCACTAAAATTTTTGATTTGTGTTTCCTTTGATTGTATCAATTTCTTCAGTATCTGTTCCATTGGATCAGCTTTGACTTCCAAAGACGAAAGATACTCAGAGGTAAATCCAGCTAATTCCGCTAATCCACGCCAATCCCTACAATAAAGCAAAAGTCCTGAAGTAATCCAGATAGCACCAATATTTCTTTTTAGTATGGGGCTTAAGCCATAAACGATTTTATTTCTCCCAACCTGGGAAAGTGTGTAAAGTTGCATAAAATTAAATAATTTAGCCTTTTACCTTGATAACCCAGAATCCGTGGGTATAATTTTTATTGGATTTAACATAGCTGATAATAATTGTTGAGTAGATGGTCGTAAAGCAGCAAGTGGAGCATCTCGTTCCACTTCTTCTTTTTGAATTTTATTGTCCATAGTAATTTCAAATTATATCTGTCCTACAATTGATTTCAGAAGAATTTAACATACTCATTACGTACTTTTATAACATAATTAGAGATGTTTGAATATACTCAACTCATCATCAATTTGTTGTGTCAATCAATCACTACTTATTTCTCCACCAACTTTCATAAACTGATATACTGGACTAGCTTATATAATTATTATCACATATATATATAACTTGAGTATACCTGGGCATGGTTAACTATTTGTGTTTACTGCAATTAGGTAGGTTATCAGAAAACCCTATCAATGCTGAAAGTTTAGATATGGCATAAACCTCCAGCTGACCAACCACAAGACAATCACTTGATAACATAACCACTACAACACCTGCAAATCCAGCAATTCAAACGACCGACTCTGCTATTTTTCAATGTAATAAATTAAAGATTGAAAAGGTTGCGATGTGAAAAGGGTCAATTACAAATTCAACTCAAACCATTTAAAGGTCTTCGTGGCCAAAACAAACAGAGTAAAAGAAGTAATGACGAGTGTATGTGAACAATAAACAACAAATGAAGAATTCTGCCAGAACGACCAGAAAATTCAACCTGTTGTATGTGTGTGTATGTTTGAATGTGCGTACAAAACATGAATGAATTATGCATTCTGTTCTAGAGCAATAATCGCATATTCTATTCACAATCTGAAATCTGAACCTTTGTTGTGGTTTCAATTTTTGAAGTTAAATAACCTGTAAAATCTAATTGAATGCTCTTTGGGTAACTCCGTTTGATGGCAATATTATAGCGGCCTGTAACCAAATAAGTGCATGTCTATTCTATTTGTATTAACACGTCCTTAAATAAACATGTACCTGTTGCAGTTCACTGTCCTTATCATTAATTTCCGAGATCTAAGGACTAAAAATTAAAAATAAGTTAGAATTCGCCTTAGGATCTTGAAAGCTTGTTTTATCTCACTAATGAAAAAATATGTGCCAAATAACGATGAATCTGGATTATATCAATTTCCCCCGTTGTATTTCCATTTTCATAGGCGTCTTTCAAGCCGTTTCAATTTCTTATGGATTCTCCAGCAAAAAATGCCAATGGGAAAACTAAAGGTATGATTTCAAGTAACATCTGTGGGGATCATAATCAATTTATTTTGGCCTGCCGAACAAATCGTGGTAAAGAAAATCAAAACTAAAGAAGTTCTCAGAACACCTAATTTAAACTGAAAATTAAAGTCCAATTAAAATTATCAACTAGAAAGCTATGCCGTCTATGAGGCCTATGTGATCTCCGTCTTCTCATGTTTTGAATCGCTGATAATAAGTGAATAATTAAATAAAGTAAAAATCTGATTTATACATGTCGACCGTATTTTTTAACTTCTTTGAAATTATCAAATTTTAATAATTTGTAATGTCAGTGATGTCATCCGAGCCTTCTTGTCAGTTAACAAACTAACAATTGCATTTTTAGTTGACTTTCTCCTTTCTGATACTATTCAGTATTCACTATTAAAGAGAAAGTAAGGAGGGAACATACAGTATTCATACACGTGAATAAGTTTCATTGATAAATTACTTGATTTTCAATACATTCGGTAGAGGGCTGTCGTTTACCATTTTCTGAAGTGTACATGACTCGAAAAATCATTTTATTGCCAATTGCTGAGAATAAGATTGAAAATCGTGTATTTTTATTAATGCATTTCGCCCCATTTATTGCCGTCTCCTTTCTGACTCCTATTCAGAATGATTTCTGTCTATGAATCTGAACGTATTTTGCGTTTACTTCGATCTGAATTCTGAATGCAATATATTTTGGAGCAATGATTTTAATTTTGGAATTATCAATATCGTAGAAACATTTGCACGAGAGTCTATATGATATTTTGTCTGATTTATTTAAAATACGAGATCTAAAAACGATATATCTGCAGTTCATTCAGTTTTAATTTTTGGTATGTATCGGAAGCTTGGTCCACACTAAGCTTCTACAAAGCTTGGTCCACACTAAGCTTCCATAAAGCTTGGTCCACACCAAGCTTCCATGAAGCTTGTTCCACACCAAACTGACATAAAGCTTATAAATTAAACGATTTTACGCAATTTAATCCAATTTACGAATTTAGAATGAGATGCCAGGATAACTGAACTGGAAAGCTGAAATTATAATCTGTCCCATCGAATTTAGGGAATTGAGCATTTTTAGCTCCTACAGCAAGCACTTATCCAGAAATTTTCTATACTAGATATTTATCCTCTCATATCTTTACCAGCACGTTTCCAGAAGGGGGCAAAGATGATTTTTTTGTCAAATAAGTGTAAAATTCGGAAAAATGTTATTTTGTACCAATATTTTGGTATGTCACTCCTAATCAAATTCCTGGATATGCCTGAACTCTAGGACCTAAAACATATTATCCCGACATGTGGATGACATGTCGGCAATTTTATCGTAGACAGGCATTTTGTCACGCCGGTTAACGTGTATAATATAGTTAATGACGACCACGACACTATTTGGATACACTTGTGACATTTTAAAATTCACTGGATATTACAGCCAAATCTCTTTTTTGACTGTAAAGCACGCTATCTTGTCTTTGCAAAATAGAGAGTCTTTTCAATAACTCGAAGGACCAACAACAGACACTATCTAAGGATTTTTCATTCTCGTATGCTTTTCTACTCAATCAATATTGCACTAATCCCGTGAAATCTTCATTCTCACAAAATCAGTTACATTTTACTTCAAATGTCAGCATTGATCAGTTCCGCTAATTTTTTGTAATTTTTATACCAAGATATCTTAAACCAATTCCCCAAATTCAGAGTACATGGAACAAGGTTTCGACTGGGAAATACCATTAACGGGAAGTTGTGAAATTGGGAAATAATTGAAAATGCAGCAAAATTTACGCCAATTTTTTTAATTTTTCGGCTTTATTTCCCACTAGCCGGTAAGAGTATACTGAATGTACAAGAGTGTACTAAACCAAGCTAGTGAAGATACGAAGTAAATAATAATATTATGTGGTAGTCTGGATGAGCAGAGGCGCCTGTAGAGCTAATGGCTAGTCCACAGAAGCACTGCTCTTGTGGCTTACCCATGCATAAGAGCTATCGACTTTAGTCCACAGGAGCAGTTCTGACTTCTTTCCAATAACAGTAAGAAGTTATCAATAGTATTGATTATAATATATGATTATATTACATGAAAAAGCCGTTGAATGCATTCAGAATAGTAAAATTAAAAAGTAACAACACAAAATTAAATGTGGATGTGAGTAAAGGAGATTATTTTCTAGGTTGGAATTATCATCTTTTATAATTCTACCTTTGGGTGCTTTGAAATTTAATATCTGTACCTCTGCACGGTATCCAGTGGCTTAGTATATAACAATTATATGAAGTATTGACTGTTAACCTTTGCATCTTTTGCAAACCAAATTTTGATGCCTAACCCTTTTGAAGCTTAATAACAATACGGTGGCACGAAAATCTCTTGATACATACATACAAACCTACACGGTGCACATACGGAATTATTTAAGCGCATACGCATGTCCAACTTTCGCGTTTATATTATAGTTTGATGTTTTCCACTAATTTCACTATTTACCGCATGTCCCGGACATCCAACAAGTGTGGTGAGAAATGAGAATATCTGAAACTCTGATGTGGAATGTCAGTTAATGATTTTTGTATTTTAAAAGTAGTAATATTTACTCAATGCTTTGAACTTTTGTAGTATTTTGAAAAAGATCTGGCGCAATTTGTTATTGTTTAAAAATTATTAATAAGCGGTTGGCTTCTTATTTATGGAAGGGGAATGTCTGTCATTCTGTCTGTGTATCTTATCTATCTATCTGATCCCACGTAACTTTGGACTGGAGAAACATTTTTGAGTTCTGTCTTCGGATTATGAAAGCAGAGATCACCAAAAGGGACCAAGATTTTAAAATTTTTATGACTTGACTCACCATCTGATGAAAAAACCTTAGATTCCCTGTCTGGGGAACTGGGTAACTTTAATTCTATACATCTTACAAAGTCGAGAAAAAGCTCATTCGAAAAGTAACAGTCTAGCCTTTTATACAATACTTTCGACTTCTAGCTACTTCTTTAGACTTCCATCTACTTCTTTCGACTTCTAGCTACTTCTTTAGACTTCCATCTACTTCTTTTGACTTAAAACAACTTCTTTTGACTTATAAAAACTTCTTTTGACTTATAACCACTTCTTTTGACTTATAACCACTTCTTTTGACTGCTAGCTACTTCTTTTGACTATAACCACTTTTTTCGACTTCTAATCGTTCGACCTTTGAGCTGTGTGAAGCTCTTATTGCCTACACTCTGTGTTGCCACAGTTTATGAAGGTTTGCTATCTTATAGTTACCAACACCCAAAACTGTCACGTCACTTTCGTATAATAGTCCTGTGTCGTGAGGGGTAAAAATTTCAGGTAGATGCAGTTATTGTGAATTCTTGTTGTACGGCTTAGCTGAAAATAACTTCTTTATCTTTATCTCATTCGTTTCTTTGGATTCGGAAAACTTTACCACTTTTGGTGTCATTAGTTGTGAGCCGCTAACCCTTTGCATTGGGTAATGATAGTAAAATGATAATTGACAGATCAAAAATCTGTGTTATAAGTACCTATTCTCAACTTGGAATAGGAAACGGAATTTAGGGCACACATAATTCGGTGTCTGTCAATTTTTATTTGGTTGGACGTAGTACCGTCAGCCGTAAATTTCCCATTATCCAGGCATTAACTATACATTTCTATGAAAATTTACTAACAGTAAGGAATTAAAAGATGGGAACATCACCTTCAGCAATAAAAATAGGGCATTACGACGATTGCGGGTGTCTTTTTCATATCGGAGGCTGTGGATCGTGTTTTAATTGTTGTTCATCAAAGCCCATGATCCTATACGCTGTGAGATTAACCCAAGTTATAATAACCGTTCCTTGTTTCGTGAGATTTTGTTCAATATAGAATTCCGGTGCTAAGCTCATAAGCCGTACTAAAATGATTTTATATTAGTGATGATGCGCTGGCGCAAGGGTGTAGACTATAGACTGGTCTGTCTGGCTCGGTGTTTCTATAATATTATTTTCTCAGTCTTCAGCCACTCCGTCGATCGAGTCTCCTCCCTGAGTTTATTGACGGTATAATACAGAGTGTTGCCAATACATGCATATTTACAGATATGTATGTTCATACCTATATGTACTTCCTGACTATGAATAAACGAGAGTGAGAGTGCGATGTTCGGCACACTGTCCTTTTACTTGGCTTGGAGAAACCTTGGAAGCATTGATTGCTACCATTTGAAACGAATCCGCTGAAATCTGTTCAAGACAGTAATAGTGCCAGTCCAGGGCTATGAAATTAGTGCATTCTGCAGTCAACTCCCAAAGCTGCCACCAAACATTTAATGAATTGGAGGTGCAAGATATGTGCTCTTTTACTTCTACGAGGTTGTTATGTGTACCCTGAGAAGTTTCCCAAGTTCTTACTCCCACAACTTGTTCATTCATAGATAGCATTCTGTCCTACGTACCTTCATACCTTTGAACAAACGCCTTTCATGTAAAACGGAGTCCAGAGGATTGAAACAATGTAAAAAATTTTCAACGAAACATAGTACACAACTCTGAGTACTTACCATACCAAGCATTTTATTCCTTTCTCTCTCTCCTTTACTGACACACTTCACAGTTCACACAGATACATATTATAGTTTCTGTATAGTTATCATGCTTTTTGGCTTTCGCATAGACAAACTTTGTTTTTCATGAAAGTAAGTGATTTATTGTTGTATGATACAATGTCACTTGCTGTACGTACGCTGTACCTAATGTAAATTTCTAGTAATGAAGTACAAACGAACCATGCCATGTAGTGATTAGTTGTATCCTTGTATCAAATTCAAAACAATATTTTAAATACTTCATTTATGAACTTCGGTAGATAGTTTATTGCATTGTACTATAATACTAGTAATAGCACTACAGACGGGTAACAATGTTAATTGATTAAGATAATCTTGAGAAAATCCACAAATGTGCTACTTGCAGGCACGTATCCAGAAATTTGGTCAAGGGAGGGCGCAACCAAAAATGATGTCAAAAATTTTTTGGAAAATATCGTCTCTTTTTCTAAGATTTAGGAGGGCCGCTGCGCCCCACCCGCCCCCTACTGGATACCTGCTTGGCTACTTGCACAGAATAGTCGCCATCTACCGTGTTGTGTCAAGACTTTAATAAGAGAAATGGCATGCTATTTATTACTGTGAAGCTATGGTCTAGCCAATCAGCACACTTGATTCAAGTCAGCTGATCCGCTCAGCCAGTCAACACATTTGATTCAACTAGTGGGCAGCGGCTTAGTGGCTTCAACAAAAACAAAGAATTGTCCCATCTTCTATACCTCACTTACTCTCTATTGTTAATCTATGGGCTACTTGCATATGAAGGGTTCCTCAATGATACGGTTGCTTAGCAACGAGTAGCAATGAGTAATTTTACTACGGGGTCCTTGGTTATAAACACACCCTGTCAGTAGAATGTAACGTAACGTAGCTACTTAATTAGCGCCCTTCTTCCCCGTGATAAAAAACGTCGAACATTCATTACCCCAATTTGGGGCAACCGACATTTTACTACTACATAGGAATTTGTATGGCACACACATGACTTTTGTATGGGAGAGCTAAAAATAGATAGTGTGACTTTGTATGGCAGTTTATGACTTTGTATGGCGGCTTATGACTTTGTATGGAACTTTATGACTTTGTATGGTAAGTTAATTTAACATTATAGGTATGCAGTGTTACCTTTTTATTTGATTTTAAAATGCAATGTAGACAATTATTACGCAAGGTCAATGTCAGTTAGGATTTTTACAGGAACCTAACACCAGGACTAACACATTTCAAACTGGCTGGGCAACTCCTACCACCTTTACCACAATCATAATATTCTGTACTGCAAGTTTTGTAATTAAATGTTTGTTTGAACTTCCAGGATAGTAAATCTTCAGAGTTAATGTCAATTTCAGTCCATGTCTGTTGCATCCTTGCCTTTTTTGTTTCGTTTTCTTTATTTTCAACTTCACTATCATCAGTGTCACTGTCACTGTCCGTTTTGTATTCCAAACTTACAAATTTTCTTGACCCGGCCATTGTACTTCTTGTGTTCACTCAGATGCAATTTGTAAGGAAATAAAGTAAACACGAAGGCAGCAGAGCAGAAATATACTGATTGGAAAAATTCTGATAGCATGCTAATTGGGAGATAACGTCAGAGCTAAGAGTACTATGACTTCCCTTCACTTCATCCACATAGCTAACTATCCATGCTTTTTTGCTTGGATATGCAGTTTCTACCTGGGTATTATCATTCTACTATATATATATTCTTAGACTTAAATAAATTTACCAACCTGTGGTGATATCGTGCATCGGTATACTATGCATGTTTATATAAAACTATCACCATACATAGTAATTATTTCCATACAAAGTCATTAGGTAAGTCATAACATACCATACAAAGTCACACTAAATGTCAAAAAATCCTCCATACAAAAGTCATGTGTGTGCCATACAAATTAATTGGCACCCTTTTCAAATTAGTGCCTAGAAACACAAAATTCTGTAGTGGATTTTGTAGATCAAATTCCCATGCATTGCTCCCACTCCAAAAACTAAAAACTATGTAATGTTTTTAGTGGGGGAACTTTTGGAGATAAATGGCTACAATATCCCCTCTGAAAATATGTGATGCATGCTTTAAAAAATATGAAAAATTTTTATTCGTCACGGGGGATGAGTCAAAAATAGGCTAAAAATGGTATAAAATCGCGCGAACCATATATAATGCTTAAATAGCATTTTCCCCATCAATTTTGCAATAAAAAATTACCCATCTGTACTTGGAGAATAGCCTCTGTTTATGTTACTTTGAATAGCTACGGTTTGATTGATTTGATTTGCCGACGGTGTATAGGACAACGACTTAAACTAAAAGTAAGATATGAAAAGTAAGAGAAAGCGAATTCTGTCAAAATCCTCCGTTGATAAGTCAAGACCTCACATGTCTATAAATTATTATGACGTCATTCTGTTTACACTGTATTTAGATTAAGAAAGTTGCAATTCCATGCATTTCATGTCATTGCCACATTCTCAGTAATTTATTTTTCTACAGAGTAGCTCCCAAAAAAAGGAACAGAGTATAATTCTCCTTACGTAATTTCTTAGCGCTGTCATTTAATGCCCATGCACATGAAGAGCAAGTAGTATGTCTCCTGTTTATCGTGCCAATTGCTCATCCAGTCTGATAATATTTTGTAGTTCTAATTTTGTCCCTGTTTAACGGTGACATATTTAGGAATTCGTGTAAGATGTAAGAAGGTAATTCGGCGACAATCGTCATTTAGGGTGTTTTTATAATAAATTGTGGATCTATACCTATTGAATTCCTAATCTTACTTACACAAAACGGACATGACGTCATAAATACGCTTAAAACCAAATTCTACACTGAAAGCCGAAATGGCTAGATTTAGGCAGCGGGATCTCGTTGCCTCCGTTGCCCCCTCCCCCGTTGCCCCTAGTTTAGCCACTTAACCTATTATGTTTGCCATTTGCTTCCCGTTACTATTTCTGCCTCTTTTTTGACCAAACCTAATTAAAATAACAAGCAAGTAATAAATAAGCATATTATTACTTGCTTGTTAGGCTTTAATAATGAAAATTTATTTTTTTATTAGGTTAGGTCAAAAAAGAGGCAGAAATAGTGACGGGAGGCAACGGGGACAATATATTAAAGTAATAGGTTAAGTGGCTAAACTAGGGGCAACGAAAACAGTTTATTTTTTTAGGTTAGGTCAAAAAAGAGGCAAAAATAGTGACGGGAGGCAACGGGGACATTATATATTAAAGTAATAGGTTAAGTGGCTAAACTAGGGGCAACGGAGGAAACAGGGGCAACGGGGGCAATTGAGGCAACGAGATCCCGCTGCCTAAATCCAGCCCTATTTAGTAGTGTTGGTGCTTGAGGGTTTCTACAATAATATAAGGAACAGTTCTTTAAGATTTTCAGGTTCAAATGATGAAAATTCTACATGCAAGCACATGGTGCATTAGTGTTGTAATATTGTATATCATAGAAACTAATTTAACTCTAATAGAAGCCAAAATCAAATTATAATTGTTCAAATGGATAAACATATCAAAAATGCATTTTCATGTTGAAGATGTATGGAGATAGAGGAATTTTTGAGTCTGCATGAGACGAGGTATATGAAATCTCATTCATGCATTAAAGGGCACATGGACATAGACTTAGACTATACCAGAGGAATAAGACTAATATTTTGTGGAAGAAGCAGACTCGGCTGCCATGAGACAGACAACACTACAATGACACTGAGTATGTGCTTATGCCTTGCAGCATTGGCATAGACAGTTGTTGCCTATAGGGAAGATGAAGCCCAACTCTATACTTGACGGCAGAGCCCCCAGCCGTGTTGGCCAGCCGCTGCCGCCGCCGTTTTATGTTCAAATTTGCCATCAGCCACCGCCACTGATGGGGAAAAATACATGAAGCCATGACGGCCAGCCGCCGCCGCCGTTTTTCCCAAAATTTCCAGCCGCCGCAGCCACTAAATATCACGGCTGGGAGCTCTGCTTGACGGACGCTCTATAGCAATGTGGTCATAGATATTATAATATTTAATAACATAATGATATACATGGAGCTATAGGAGGCAAAATTTCTTCCATATTATAAGTTATTGGTGGCATTTTGAGGGAAATAGAATGAGGAGAGAAGAGTTGCGAGACAGAGTGTAGTTTTGGCATGGACATAATTGAAAGGGGCTGTGCACACATGATGTGGAGTTTCACATGTTCAGGAAACATAGGTCTCTGTAATGTGGCTGAGCTTCGTCAAGTGTGAAGCAGTGGTGAATGTACAGTCCGCAGAATGGCAAGTTGGCGATAGTGAAGATTCTCTCGGTACTCAGTTTCATACCTTCGGTTCGGTCCGTCCATTATTGACTTGACTGACTTATTAGTTTAACTTATTGTTGGCTGCATTCTAGTTACTTTGGTTGTGCTATACTGCAAGACACAGACATTATAGCACTTATACCTTGAAGATGCTACATATAAGAAGACATTTAAGCATAGGAATGTGCACACACATACTATGCATAGCTCCACAACATGTTTTAAACGGATCAAATACTTAGTAACGTATATCAGAGATTATAATTATTATTATCTCTGTATGTAGTCTGGCTGGTTGATGGTGTAGCTTGCGCGTTTCTGCTTCTTTTGCTTTTCGTCGTCGGAGAGAGAAAGAAGTTTTTGAAGGTATATGTGCTAGGTATACATTGCATCGTAAAGAGAGAGAGGCATAATAATGAAATGTGTAGTTACTAAAACAGAGGCTATGCGTGGTAAGAGGCAGAAGTTGAAATGGGACTGAGTATAGAGATAGTGTTCGTGACTTGTCAAGTGAAGCCAAGTGCAATGCAAGGAGTCCGAATGATCCCGAGTTGAAATGTTGGTCGTCGTCCGAACTTTCACATTGAAAATGCAATGGGAATGGAACGGGTCATGCATATACATAGTATAGTAGCTCGTGAAGTTGTTTTGAATGGCTATGTATGTACTGTAGTCAACTCGACAGACAACACACACTCTCATGCACCGACACACGAACTTACTCACGAACGACGAACGAACGAACTCAGGAACGAACTAACGTCGTCGAAGGAGTATACATGTTATACAAAGCAGTAGTTAGAGTAGTCTGTAGGTACGGTAGGTACGAAGTACGAGCATGGCAAGTATAGAGCGAGACTTGTTGTAATAATGATACAGGGCAGACAGACGGAAATGAAAGCACGAGACGGGGCTAGATGCTGAGTTGCTGGGTTGGGTTAGCTGGGCTATGTCTGTCTATGTAACGTGATCAGTTGTGTGTGTGCTGGCTGGGATGTGCTGCTTTGCTTGGGTCGCTGTCGTAAGTACGTTGGTGAGAGTAGTAATCGTGTCTGTAGAGAGAGAGTGTAGTCTGCCCTGCCCGAGTGGCATTTGCTTTGATTCGCGATTCTGCGACTATGCCTCCTGAGGATCTAGCGGAGTGAGTCGAGCACAGATCTGCATCCATGCATCTTCCTCTGTCTGTCTGTCTGTTTCTCTCTACTAGGAAGAGTACCTAAGTAATTGCAGGCTATGAATGGATACACCGAGAGAATTGAATAAAATGCCGAGGTACTCCACTATAAAAGGGAGAGAAAATAGAAGACACATAATAGGTAGGCACGGGAAGTAGCTACCAACTATTATATCATTATTGTACATACATACATAGATACATACGTACATACATAGCCCATTCAACTCCTTTGATGACTACTACTACAAAGTATGTACACATTCATATCATATGTACATACAATGTACCTACATGTTATTATGAGGAAAATAAAAGATATGCATGGGTTGTAGTAAGAATACTGAGAAGTAGTTGAGTTGTAGACTTCTGAGGAGTGAAAGACTCGTGTGTACTACGTAGTATACTATCAAATGTATGTATGTATGCATCTGAATGTACCTGCTATATGCTTTGTTAAATATAAAAACAGTTTATATTTATATAGAAATATATAGAAATATGAAAAAAGAAGCTGGCAAATTCTGTTGGTTACCGAAGTAAGGGAGATACAGGTATACAATAATAATATTATTATTATACGGAAGATAGAGAATAGCCTTTGCTAAAAGAGTCCTGTGAGTGTACAAGTGGCTAGAGGTTTAGAACTTAAGAACCTTCAATGTCTGTCTATGGTCTGGAAGTAAAGTCTTCTGCTCTGAGGTTAGTACCACAATACGGGACATGAACCATCATCTCATCACACCGAAATAATATAGACAAGTTATTACAGTCCGGTATTCTTCTGTCTGGCTGCTCTAACCTCCTATACATTAATTATTGCACTCTATCTATTGTCTTGCCCCTGCTAATCTGACTGAGTCAGCATACTCCAGCAACCTCTCTTCTCAATCCAAACACTTTTTCGAAAAAGAGATAGTGCTATGTCGGTGGGCTGTTCCTCCACGACGACTACTCTTCTCACTCACTAACTGCTCTCCTCCATCCATCCACTACAACATCCATAACGCGACTACTTGCACTATTCTCGACTCACTTACAATTGTACTCAATGCCTCCACTTCTCTATTAACCCTGGCTGACTATAGGCTCTCTATCTACCTATCTGTCTGTCTATCTATCTTCCCATCTGGCTATACCTATATATATATATATCTATCTATATATACTCTCCGTGTCTGTTCGTTGTTGTGTGTGTATGTGTGTGTCCTCGTTGTCTTCGTCGTTGTGTCATGTCCTCTCCCCAGTCTCAAGGAGCAAACCAAGGAAATGAAATAATATAAAGGAGAACGAAGCGCTATTATGTACTACTACCTACGCCTACTTATTATTATTATTACACTAATCTGTCTGTCCGTGTCGTCGTCATCGTCGTCGTCGTGAGATACGAAAGGACAAAAAAATTTCAGATTGAAGAGAGACAGACCATTTCTGTTACTGGGGGTATTGCTTACTGCTAGGACATATAGTAGACGGAAAGCGGGGAGTGTAGCGTATGTATGTATGTATGTATGTATGTATGTATGTATGTATGTATGTATGTATGTATGTACATACAGCAGAAGAGTTAAATAGATACCTACTTACTTATTATATAATAAGAAGAGTGTGCTGGTTGGTTGGTCGGTGGTGCCGTGCCGACAATTTAGTTGGATAGAGCACAGCAGCTCCACAATACCTATTAATCTATCACCTTCTACAACTACTACCACTACTACTACCACCACACCACTATTACTACTACTACTATTCCTACCAGAAAACGAAGACTTCTGACTGACTATTCTGTCTGTCTGACTAGTACATATTATTCTCTGGTCTACATGTACAAATAGTATAATACATACAACTCAGTTACTTACTTACTTACTTACTTACTTACTCACTATTACTATTACTACGGCTACACACACACAACTACACCTAACTAACCTAACCTCCTCTTCTTAGGATTCGTTCGTTTCCTTTGGTTAGTTTCTATTGTACAATTTGTACATCATTTTTTGAATCTGATCTGTTTAGAAGACCAGCGCTGATTGCTCTCGACTTTTTCCTATATGTCTACAGTACTAGGCCTGCCAGAGTACAGACACAAACACCTTGTGCCATTACTATTCAATAGATATTCTCTCCTGACAAATAATATTGTCGTCATCACCATCCCTCACCAACACACCTCCGACAACAACAATAATAATAATATCATATTTCGTCAGTTACACGACAACGACAAGGAAAAAAGTCTAGATTGGTCAAGTTTACGTCTGCCTGGGCCAGGCCGACCGACACGGGAACCGAAACTAGATTTGTGTTACAATCAGTACGAGGAAGACAAATATTTCCACTCTCTACGATCCTCACGTTGTACACGAATCTCTCGACGAAACATACTAGGACCCTGTTGGTTAGTCTGTCCCAAATAATCAATCTTTCCAAATGTGCCGATTTTTGGGTCTTTATAAGTTCGTTATCCAATAATAATAGATGTAGGTTTTGTAACAAAATTTATGGACGAAAGAGTCTGAGTTCTAACGTGTTTATTTGGAAGAGGAGAGGAATTCCGGGAAATATATTTATAACAACAACCCGGGTTGTCATTCAACATTTTCCTTCTATGTCATTCAACATTTAGCAAGTACTCATGAGTGCACATCGAGTGATTGGTGTTGTTGCCCACACACACCGCAGCAGATTTGTTGTGGAGGTGACTAAATTGTTAAGCTGAATTGTCCGATTCGCTATCCCGCGAATCTTCCTCCCTTCATCAGTGACCCACAAGATATTATTACAAGTCAAAGAATCAAATCAAAGGACGCGTTTGCTGCGTAAGTCTCTGTCCTATCGTCGCCCTGTGATCGACGATTATATATTGTTTTCTAATCTGACAATTACCAAATATAAATCCCACAAATATATATATATATATATATATCCACACTTCCCGTTGTTACTTATTGCTATTAGTTGTTATATATCTCTTCAAGAACAACAGAAAATAATTATATTTACTATCTCTGAATATATATATATATACATAAATATATATATATGTCTGTTTATTTGGTTTTAAGGACTTTTCCGCTGCCACAACAATCCTCACTAATAATAATAATTTGCAAAAGTCGGCATCAAAAATGTCCATCAGTAGTTCTTCCTTTCTACGACATCTGCAAAAGTAAATCAAAAAGGATGAGCAGTTGCCAAGATGAAGCTTTCTCGGAATAATGCACTGGCTAAATAGTTGAATGTCCGGAGAAAGCCCACTGCAGAGCATGGTAGAAGTAGATGTCTAGATGATTACCATTGTAGTTGATAGTTTGTGACACGAGGTCACACCCGACCTGAGTCTCGAAAGAAGAAAAAGTCGCCAGCCAGTCCAGTTGCGGAGGATAACAAACCGTCAGGATAATAAATCTCTCATCCTTAACCGAGCCAAGGCAGGCACTGCCCTTAGAAGTCAAGAAACAATAGTCAAAGCACCTAATTACAGAACTAGGCGGAAGAAGTCACGAACAAAGTCAATCCCGAATAGTAATAACTAGCCGACAGATAATTATACGCAACAAGGAAACAAGACACCGAACTAACGCACACTCACCACCGATTCTTCATCTGCTCTCACTAGTGAAGAGCGGAAAGTGAAACTATAACTGCCTATCGTCTATAATTATTGTAAATCCAATAAGTACACCTTATTACTAATACCAATAATAATAATAATATTATAATAATAATGTAAATACCTAGGTACTTAAAATACTAAATACCTCCTACTATCTCTCTGTCATCCTTCAAATCATATTATTACAGAGATTCTGACAGAGCAATCTCCAATCCACTATCTGCTGGTAGAAAAAGAGGATTTTCTGGAGAAAGTAACGGAGACAAGCTACTAACACTGCCGGCCAATGTTTTTCCTACTCCTGTGGACAAGACTCTGTTGGCGGCCTTTTTGAGTTTACCTTAATTTTTAATTGTTCAGTGAAGTGTTCATTCTCGTATACAATAATACAATTTCCTTATGACCTGACCCACATATATATCAACTCTCTCCCCCAATACTCTGTGTATACAGATATAACTACAAATGATACTGTAGTTAACTTTCAAATCCCTGTCCGCTCTTACGCACATCTTCTTCGTCATCTTCACCGGCTCAACTATATATATATTACACAATAATAATATTATATAGTATAGTAGCCCAATCAGTCATCGAATCCCGAATAAATACAACAAGGCGTGATTTTCTAATCCTCCGGCTGAGAACTGAGCAAAACGGCGACAGCGACGAACTTACTTTCTCCGGCATTTTCAGTGATTTCCTCCTCTGCACTACTTACTTATATATATTGAGTCAGAATGCTTCTTGCATTTGAGAAAGATAGGGAAATGGTAGGCAAGCACTACTAAAAGTGACCAATTCTGGAAAGTACTCTGTGGACTGACTGCGAGTGTGTAGGAATGAGTGACAGTGAGTGCTGGACAATTACTGTTGTTTGACTGTATGTATTCGTCTCTGTATGCATGCAATAATAAATACAAGAAGTATGAAGAAAAGCCGCACACTCCAACTCCACTATCAACGTTAAGTTAGCCTCCACACATTTAATGTTGTTCTGATGTCTCATTGAGGAGTCGCTGTTCATCAGCCCACCCAATCACCCATCACTATTCTACTACTCAACTCACTAGGAGGAAAATAATATATTATACCCTTGTGCCATAGCATTGAATACCGGGAGAGTCAGAGAAAGCGAGAGAGCGAGCGAGAGCGAAAGCGAGAGCAAGAGAGAGCGAGAGAAAGAAAAGAGTATATAGTACTGGAAAACGTGGTCCAGGACACTCACAAGACTCTGGAAGACGGAACAGGACAGGACTGGACAGGTGTACCTGTATGTAGAGAGGGAGAAGGTGAGAAAGGAGGTAAGAAGAAACAGAACGCAAACGACAACAACAAACAAGGCTTCCTCAATACCATTACTACTAATCGGATCATCTGGAGAGGAGAAACCGAAAGAATAAAAGCCGCCAGCGGAGCTAAGCGAACGCACAGTCACAATTCAAACTCGACGTCGCACAGGCCTTCAAACTAGTCATCTACTAAACGTTCGTTTCAACCTGTCCTTATCTCCGCGGACTCATCATCTTCCTTGCCAACAGATAACATCAACCTATTCACTACCTACCACCATTCATGTCAACATGGAAAATTGACCTTTCTATTTTTTCTATTATCTTCTTCAACATTTCCATCACCTCATCATAACTGCATAAACATCTTCGTTCTCTGTGTTTTGTTCCAACGTGAAAACCCACAAAAACGACGATCTGCTTAGATTTTTTGCATTGCAGGAAAAAACGTAAATTGAAAATATGTGGTGCTGTTTGTCTGACGAAGCTAAGGAACAGAAAAGAATAAATCAAGAAATCGAGCGGCAACTCAGAAGAGATAAGAGGGATGCCCGGCGAGAGCTGAAGCTCCTGTTATTAGGTAAAAATCACTTTTTATTTATATGACCTTGTTACTCCTAACACTCTTTTAGAAAACACTTTAAAACTGAATAGACTTTTTCTGCGAAACACGTTCATTTTCTCGGAAATAGTGAAAGTCCCACTAATAAAAGAGTAGTGTAGAGAAGGAATAGAATTTCTTTAGAGCACAACAGCTGTACACATTATCTTTGATTATTGGGGGTATCAACCGATTATTTGCATGCTCAACTTACCATACTGAATAAGTACGAACAAACAAACGTCTAAATTAAAGGAGATGTCTGGCTTTGTAGTAAACCAAGTCTTAGCTAGAGTCAAGATAATTGGCTATCTAAAAAGAGATATTGAAACTTTGTGTATATTATTACTTTGGAATTTACTATCATCTATTATGTGGATATTGAAACTTTGTGTATATTATTACTTTGGAATTTACTATAATCTGTTATGTGGTAGGGATTCAAAGGAAACGTAAAATAATTCATTCATTCATTCAATCATTCAAAAGAGTAACAAGTAAATGACCTGTTTACACTTCTTTTTCCTTTCTCCCTAACCATCAATGACTTTCTAGTTGTTGAAAGAGATTTTTTCAGAGTAATATTCAAAGTAAAAGATCACCCTTTTATTATTTTCTTTTGATTTCTCGCTCACTTGATATGAATGCGTTGAATATTCTCAATCTCAGCCGCATTATCTGCTGCTTCTAAGAATAACTATTACTATTCATCTAGTGCATACTTAGTTATTTGTCATTCAGAAAGAACGCATCTTATCTCACTCATGTATACATCGTCATTGATATTTACAACTATAGTAGAATGGCTTTTGTCCCCAATTGTGTTGGCTTTACAAAGAATGTGATATTTACTATCGCTATTTCTAAAAATTGTCAAACATTTGCTCTTCGTTTCTATATAAATAAGTAACTTTTATTTTGGCTTAAAACATGTCCCTTTTGCATACCACTTTGAACTGATGATCAATGGAAATAGAGAAAGTTGTCTGTAATAGCTAAGAAATGATACTGTAATATATTATCTATGCTCATACAATAATTGGCTCACTAGCTCAACTCTTTAGTAGGTTCATACGAAAAATCTCTAGAAATAATTCTGTTGGCTATAGTGAGACTTAAACCAATAATTTCTGTTACTAAATTGCTAATTAAAGAGAGAGAAACAACTTACTAAAAGTTTCTGCGCTACAATCATGACTTACAATATCATAGAAACAAAATGATAGAAATGATATAGTTTTACGACATAGGGTATGTTCGTATTCATACACATTTAAATTTGGGCTGGAAACTGCATCATATTGTATTTACATTGATTCATGGTGTTTATTGCTTCAAATGGTTACACAATACATTACTTAGATCAATTAGCAAGGTTTTTTTGCAAAATGTCAATATCAAGTAAATAATTAGAAATATCTGATTCATATTCTTTACTTACACACTTACACAAATATCGTATTTGGAGAACGTGAGGTTAATATTATGGAATACAAATTCTTTTTTGAATGTAGTTGTGCAGTTTGTATACTTAAGTTTGAAAATCTACTAAAATATGTACTGCACTGAAAGATGTTGACATGTTAAACTGCAAATATTCATCTCACTCGCAGTATTTGTATTTAAACGTTTGAGCAAATTTCTATTTGGATCACGTAAAATGGGTTTTTAAGATATCCACAATTATTTCCGTTGTCATAGTCGTTTTTTCTATGTTAATGTTAACAAGATTAGTGATAAACGCTTCAATCTATTGGGGTGAGATGGTAAAACAATCATAAGTTATGTCTTAAGTTGTGCAATATATGGAGTGGAGTTAAACGGTTGACAAATTGTTCATTTTCTTGTTGTTCACAAATACAATCTGTATTCACTCGATATCCGCTTCACTCTTTTTAATTGTGTTTTAAATAGCAACGCAGAATATATATATGTAATTCAGTTTTTTAGCACTATGGACCTTAACTAACTGTGCACAACAAAACTATTATTCAGAGCATAATAAACTCAGACATCTGTTACTCCATTTAGTAGTCTTTACAATTGGGATTTGTATTTACGTCAAACTATGATTTTCCTGGCAAATTAGATTTCTTCCACTTTATTAGATTATTATACTTTTAGATTTTGCACTGCTTAGAGGAAATAGATGTAGAAAGCCATCTTTTTCTAAAATGTCTCATTATTAGGGCATTGGTTTGGGATGTTAGTAAATCGTACTTGAATCGTAACTTGAACATATGTCGTAGTTGCATACCTTTATGGATTTAGGATGTAAACCAGAAATAATTATTTGTCTGGAGAATAAACGTTTAGTAAAAAGTTTATTTCTAACTAGTTTTTCACTTGACAGTAAGCAAATGTCGTTTTTACTAGTAGTTTCAGTACTTTCAGTAATCATTATATTGTATTAGTAATGATAAATTCTTAGAAAACAAACCATCTTTATTACATTTATTTACATACCGTCAAAAGGGTGGTTACATTTATTCTACTTAGTATGCCTAACTTAATGCACCAATACTAACTACTGCAACTACTACTATTTAGAAGCAACGCATAATATTTGTACATGATTATTTTGTTTTACTATAAAGCATGTACTAAATGAATCAGTACATGAATTACTAGTTAATTTAAGTATAAGAGTCAGATTTCCCGTCAGCTTTACTGGGATAGTAACATTGCGGTACTTAAATTCCATATAATTGTGTACAACTGACAATAGTGACTAATGATTAGCCTGATCTAACCATTACTATTGTGTATTATATGTCTCAACCCTCATATAAAATCATCTTTTGTGTATGATAATAAACTAAAGAATGGGCATATTTAAACATAAGAGATTTAAAATACAATAAAACTTTAATAATAGATTGTCGAGATGAGAAAATTGAAATTTCCATTGTATTAGAGATATTACCAAAGTTGTTTTGAGCTTCTACTACTTCGCTCTTAACTGATTAAGGAAAATTGTGATTGCGTAGGATTTGTTTTCGACACAAAGTTCTGAGAAAGCATAGACCAGAAATCTGCTTTATGTTTGCAAAAAATGAAAAGTATAAAATCGGAAGGAGCTGACTAGTTCCTGTGCTTAAAATTAAGTATCTTCAACTTTAATTTACTTCAGTGAAATTGCAAATGGGCAATAGATAAAAGATGTAGAACAAGGCTAAAGGAAAGAAACAAAAGATTAAAGCCGGCTTTTGTAGTTTCGTGTAGGTAGATAGAAGAGAATACAAACGTGGAGCTTCCGAGTATATTTTTTCTTCTTACACTCCTTTTTGCATTACCTAACTCAAGTCAAGTCCAGTTTAACTACTTGCTAAGGCCTCCAAGCAGGATTAGCTATTGCTAATAACTTAGTCGTCTAAACAAGGTTTCAAATAAGCAACTAAATGGAGGAAGAGAGTAGAACCCGATGACAATAACGGGAAAACGACATCAGTTTGATCTGTGCTGAGTCACTGTGTCTTGCTTCAAGTGAAACTCAAGTGAATGAGACATCCTGGCATAGTAACTAAGAGACTCGTTGAACAGGGAACTAACGATTGTGCACAAAGCACCCTTCAATATCATATCGGTCTTATCGTCATAATTCATCACATTATTTTCATTTTTTAGAATTCAGCATCTCTCTTTCTCTTTTGATATTTAGAAAGCGACAGGATATTGAAAAGTCCTTACATCTTGTGAAGTATATCCATGCAGAAAAGTTTCTTTATGTAACAGAAATCGCACTGCTTATGCAAAAATGTGTCTTGCACAAAGATGCTTTGTTTATTGCATGAAAAAATAATTACCTACCCATCTAAAGGCTCGTGGGAAGCAGAGAATATTTACTTCCGAAATATTAATTTATCAATGAGGCCGAGTCTTTGTGTGGTAAATTTGTTCACTAAGCGTTGCTGTGAGGTTTTCAGTCCTGACGGGTAGTTTAGTTTCACTCGACTTTGACGGATCCAATGGGTCCATAGTGCATTCAAAGTAGTAATTGCATCAATGCATTAATAATACTACACTTGAGTTCATCTACTTAATTAGAAGGTAATTGGCCATAAGTGCTAATGCTAATAATACCCACCACACCATATAAGAAGTTATTCGCGTGTGTTCGTAAGCATCATAACTTTTCTGCCTCTTCTGTTCATGAAGATGTACTTAGTGCAGACATATCTCCACTGTGTCTGTCTGCTGTGTGACATTGTGGCAACTGTTGACTAAATTGTTTATTTCAGAAGTTTGTGCTAACTGACATTGTCTCATATTTCGCCTATTTAGCTATACTATCTGTCCTCTTTTTACTCGCCTGTAATAACGTACATTTCTTCTTCCTTAGGCTCCAGATTTGTTGATGAGAGAAATAAAGTTTTTATTATTTGTTGTCATGTTCCAACTAGTTTGGCACAAATGATGCTACAGAAAAATAGGTTGTGATTGTCTCTATTTCATTTAACTGGGGTTCTAATTAGATTACTTTTGTTTGTTTGGTACAATTTTGTGCGGTATATTCTCTAAATTGGTAGAATATATCCTCAGCTACAGGATAAGTACAGGCTAAATAACTATAATTGCACTCTCAATACTTATAAATAATTAATTTTTCCAAAACCGTGCACACAGTAGCAGGAAAGAAAGTCTTTAGTTGGCTAAAATGACAATTCACAAGGTAACTACACACATATCTCATAATAACCTACAAGCTAGAAAATGAAGAAATTTATTAGTGCCAACAACTATTTACTTTATGTTTGATACATTTTAATTACCCAATGATTTCTATTTTGTGTTATAGGTACAGGAGAATCGGGAAAATCAACGTTTATTAAACAGATGCGCATTATTCACGGGTCCGGTTATTCAGATGAAGATAAGAGAGGATTCATCAAATTGGTCTACCAGAACATCTTTATGGCCATGCAAGCCATGATACGTGCCATGGAATTATTAAAGATTCAGTATGCAGACTCCTCTAATAACGTAAGTGGGATGTAAATAATTTGATTAAGTTAGTAAATACATATTTCATCATCTTCATAAATTAGGCATTGTTATGTCAAATAGATTGTCAGTATTTAGTTAAAGGTAATGCGGATATAAAACCTTCACTGCGTACCTGGAAAGAGAATTGAATTTAATTTCAGAATTATAACGGAACTGCTTTGTTGATCAAATGTGTTTATTGTACAGGATGTAATGACAAACTAGGAAACACACACGATGACATTTGTTTGGAGTGAATTTACATAATTTAGTTAGTCATGGCAGATCAAAGCTTGTTATTTACAATGATGTATGTGTAAAGTGCAAATACAAATTAAAAATTAACATTTCCTTATTTGCTTGTTGACAGGAAAAGGCAGATCAAGTAAGAGCTGTAGACTATGAGACGGTGACTACCTTTGAATCGCCCTACGTGGAGGCAATCAAAGCCTTATGGGGTGATACCGGTATTCAAGAGTGCTACGATAGAAGAAGAGAATACCAACTTACAGACTCTGCCAGATAGTAAGTACACTTTGTTACAATTTTGCATCCTCATTAGTGAAAGAAAACAGCATTTCTATTTCAAAGCATTTCAATTTCAAAGAATTTCAAAGAATTTCAATTTCAAAGCATTACAAATAAAACTGCAATGTCCCAATAGTAAGAATCATAAATTTGATTATAATAACCAAAAATAAGGGGGAAAATAAGACAAGACAGTAAAAGTGTCCGAGAGGATTGTTTTTGCCATGGGAATTTTAGAAATTTTGTCTGACACTTGAGTACAACGTTTTGAAATTAGAATATCTACTTTCTACAAATGACTCCTATGTTGATTCCAAAAGCGATTTGCGAAGGTAGCACAATCAAATTGACACTGTCTTTTCAACTTACACTTGCGAATTTCACCCCCAAGTTAGAGATGTCTACTAACTATAGTCATGACCAATAATTACCTGTCATGTTCGCCGTTACCACGTCGAAGAAAAAGTCCGTTTCCCACTATGTGTAGCATTCATATTAGTCAGATATAATATATACCGTATTAATCGATTTAGTTCCCCAGGGGAACTCCCATTTGGAGACCATTTTTTGCTCAAAAATATTCTTATAGTTCCCCAAATGGGGAATTATTATGATATGGGGAACTATATTTCGAATGGCAAATTAAAAAATTTCAATGTCAAATTTTTGTATTATTTCAAAGCAAAATTAAATTGTAAATGTAGTGAATGAGCATATTAGTAGGAATTTAGATTTCAACGTCGTCGTCAGAGGATAGAGATACGTCCATAGGTTTCGTTAAATCAACATCCATTTCTTCGTCATCACCATCATTCTATACTTTACAAACTTTACCACTTTTTAGCCTTTTTTACCATCACAGTGGTAAAAATGCATTTAATGGTAAAAATGGTAAATTATAGTGAATACTTAGCAGAGATACACAAACGACACATTAAAATAAGTTTTCATGCTCTATTTTCTCTAAAATATTTCTAATTAAGATTTATATTTCAATGTTAACTAAAAGTAGTGAAGAGGTAATTTAAAAGACATTGTTCGCTTGGTATACAGCCAACTGTCATTTAATTAGAAAAAGTACTCATTCAATTAAAATTAATTAGTCAATAAGTTAGTAAGGATGATTTTGTCCCAATTAGTTGATCCCTTTTTTGGATTAATTAACACACATTAAATTGGGCAGGCAATTTTATTCAAAACTCTGTACGTAATTTAAATAAAACTATTTTTTACCTTTATTACCAATTATATCATTTACCACCAATGTTTAGGTAGTGGTAATAACATTTCATACCATTCAAAATCAATTACCAATCATAAGTGGTAAATAGTATGTTGTACACTGGTTGGCACTTATATGCACTGACTGGGTACAGATGCACTGATTTAATTTGTATAATAATATGGCTCTTATGCCTTTAATTTAGGATTTGAGGGTGGGGAACTATTTCGATATGGGGAACTAAACATTTGGATAGCCATATTTTCTCAAATTTATTCATTTAGTTCCCCAACTGGGGAATTATTGCGATATGGGGAACTAAATCGATTAATACGGTAAGTGTAAAATGGACATGTTATGTGTGATGTTTTCTTGGAACTAGAGGGTCAGTCTCAGAGCTGTCCTTTCAAGTAACAAGTAGTGTAGTTACTGCATCCGACAGTAAAAATTATCTCAAGTCAAAAAGTACGGTTTTTCGATAGCCTTTGCCATTTGACAATCTTACGAATATTGCTCTTTCCAAGTTCATTTCAAGATGTTAGTTTAACTTAAAATCACAATCTGTCACATAGTGTACCTATAGCGAACTTCCTTGCAGATAGATGATATTTTCTTCCTCTGTAAAGTGATTCATTACAGTATGGCAACAAGATGGGCATTCTGCTCTGAAGTTCTATATAGTTCATTGTCAATTAAGACACAAATGACAACCTACCCATTGTGTAACACTTTAGCCGTACAGCAGTAGTATTTATACTAGATCTAGACCGGTCCCATTTCCACTGTAACTGTATTACCTCTTAGGCCATCATGATATAAATACATACATACAGTATGTATGTATTTTCCTTGCAGTATCCGTGTCCTTGCTCGTTAGCAGTTGTTATTCACTAATTAGGAATGAGTCAATGGAATTTGAACAGACCAGGGAATATAATAGCCCACGAAACAAAACATTCATTTGCTAGTTTCCTTCATCCCTGCTTTTGCTTCTCTGCCCATGATTTCTTCTCATTTTTTTAATTGGTTGACTTTAGGATTAGCTTTGTAAATGTAAACTCCATTACACGAAATTAAAATGTGCAAAAATGGAAGATTCACTTGGCGTCACAGAATTATTGTAGAAAATAAATAGAATACCAGTAACAGCTAAATAATAGATAAAGAGAATAGCTTAAACACATTATCTAATGAAATTTTATCACAACTTCCGATTTTGACTTGCAAAATGTACATACTACGTACTACACTTGAAAGACAGTAACTGGAAACTAAAATGTAGATGTATTCAATTTATAATGTTTTCCTTGGGTGAATCTCATATTTACTGTTTGTTGTTTACAAACAGTACTGAAATAGTAATAGGTGTCTCATAGCAATTTTAAAGGTCTGAATTTTACAAGCCGTTGCATATCTTTATGTGTAGAGCTCGAAAATCATTCTCTGATATTACCTATGTCGGTCAATGACGCTTGTACATATTTTAATGGCAGTCAAAGTTGCCTTTTCCTGAACAGAACATAAACTTCTATATTACCAATTGTGTCTGAGTTACCTATGTTAAAACTGTGTTGGTTATAATAGAGCTATTTTGATGTCTCTCTCAAATGTGTATATTATGCTTTTATTTAATAGGATAAATAATAGGCAATGAAAATTCGTTAAGGCTTGCCATCCCACCTATCCTAATCTAACTCTAACTGCACACACCATCAAAGGGTTGAGTAAACCATAAAATGGAATGAGTAACAAAAAGTAAACGTACACTGCAATAATATCTCTTGGTTTCTTTTCGCTTGTACAAGGTCTTCCTTAACGTTCGAAATTTATCTTTTGTCATATATAACAATTTTGGGGATTGGACAAAAATACAAAAGTTCTTCTGTCTATGGAAACTTTATTGCAATAATATTGGTAGCAAACCAGTAATGAAACATTAGAATCAAGAATACACGTGTAATAGTAAACAAAGGGAAAAATGACATTTGATCTTTACATTTCTTCTAGGGGAAATTGATTTTTGAATTTGTGATGGCACTTGCTCACTAAAATAAGCCAGTGTAGCTTTTGATAGTCACAGTTAGAAAGGAATGCTGAACGATAAAGTATGTAGATACATGCATTGATATGTAAAATGGTCATTTGTGAATGTTTTCCTACTTTGGAAGATCCCAGTACGTAAAAATGATGACTTTTTTCCAACAGTAAGTCATTGTCACAAAATCTTTCCTTATCCAACGTTTTGTTGGCCGCTCAGTTTTATTGTTTGGGCATTTGAATGAATTGAAAGAATCGCATTAAAATTCTCATTTCTAGTACTCATTCCGTCTGTCTTCTAACTTCACCATCCCTGAGACTGTAGATAAATTATTCTCCGGCATTTGCTTTCTGAGTAAATTAGCTAGTTTTATGTTTTACTTGATTACGTCCAATGCGAGACAAAACAATAGAGAAGTTCAAATTGCAAGTAATGTTCATAATTCTGCTTATTTCGTTTCAACAAAAGAGAAACTCGCAACTTATGTTATGTAATATTTAATGAATGATGAAGGATCTATTTTGAGGTCGTATTCGTCGAATCGAGATGCGTATATAGAAAAGGACTAATGTGTTCTATTTGTTTGCAGACAATAGTATGCGAAACGCAAACAATAGTTATAGAGTTACAACTGCTGACATTTCCAGCGTAGTCTTGACACTTTGGTAGCTTGAGAGTGCAGTTATTCAACCAAACAAAACTATCTTTTATTATGTCTTGTAATCATTAGCTCAATTTCTGTTTGTCAAACTACCTTTATGATGATGTCCAATGAGATCCGTGAAATAACCACTCTAGAATTACTTTTTATACGATCTTTTGACAATGAGGACGCCGACATTGTTCCGCAATACAGACAGATATTTATAAACCTGTTTACGTACACTAAGTAATTTATAAGCATGTATGATATTATGTACCTGTTACCTGATCCAAAAGATGAGCATCGTTGTGTAACTATTCATATCTATATATACACCGTGCCTTCTAAAAACTGACATTTCTCTTACATAATCACCTTGAGCAATTTTCACCTATACTTTGCTTATGTTTCAACTTGCGTAACTATTTCCAGGTTTTGTTGGCTTGTTTTATTATTTTGTGAGCTTTGTAAACTTTGATGAAAATTAGAAAATTTATGACAAGACAAGCGATGAGATCTCTATGTGCATCATAACTAAGGTGACAATCAGTCCACACAGATCTGTAAATAAAGGGGCTCAGAAATCAAGGAGATCACTCAGCAGAATTTTATTAGGAATAAAAGAAAGCCTTGCAAGATTGCCATCTTCAAACATATTATACAACTTCTAAGATGCCACAAAATATGCAGATTAAGTGCTATTATGAGTTAGTGGCTGCAGAAGGTTTGGTTCTTTACAATGTACTATAATTATATAATGGACGCTGTAAACAGAGTTAGCATAGGGAAAGGGAAAGTAATGTCGAGTCAACTGAGTGAGACAGTGTTAGTGTATTTCGTACGCTACATTGCATTGAAATGATTAAATTGCTACTTTTCAGTCAGTCGCTTCAAACGAAATATTATTATGCCCCATTACTGTCTTTGACATAAAATACCACGTATCTGAATGTGTAACATGTATGTAGGTTGATCAAAAACATCTATTTTACTACTGCGTGAAAGTACATACTATGGCAGAAAAGCACAATATACATACAAACTTTTTTAAGCCAACCTTTGGCCTTGCCATGTACTCAATACTAATGATTATATACTTCTTACTGCATTTGTTGAAGCAATAATTGAATACGCTTTGCTCAGAATGTACCACGCAGGATTTGTTAAAAGTTTTTGTACTTTAATTAGCAGCGACTTAGTGATTTTCTGCTAAGTACGAGATCAAAGCTTCAAATGTTCGCATGAAATGGTATTATTCTATCTGGTAATTCCATTATAGCGTGTGCGATACCATTCAAATGAAACTGACGATAACTTTTTTTACCATAACAAGTGCTTTATGTACATATTAGTTAAATAAAAGGGTTTAAAGATTTCTTTTGTACATGTGATTATGATTTCCACGTATCTAGTTTTATGAAGAAGTCCAATCAAAGGAAAATAGCTATAGGACATAGTTTGGGTTGTTTTTGTCAACTGGCAGATTTGGTTTTGAAAAGTTCAAAAATTCTCTTTGCAATGATAGTATTCTTGTACTTGTCAAAGTACATACGAATGCGCACATACAGCATCAAGCATGTCTTTGTCGACCATATATCTGTAGCCTAAGTTTAAATGAAGTCAGAGGTGTAATTACATAAATTAGCTAGTTATGTTGACTGTCGAATATTCACTACAAAAGGGTAGAAAAGTTTGTGTTAATTTTTGTTGTTGAATGTCTATCTGTAGTAAATGTTGCTTAGTATTTTGTCGTTCTAATTTACAATGAGCAGTTAGGAAGATTGAGCAAGACACTGATTAGGAGTGCTACTGGTTGCTATATGCCCCACCTATGTACCGTAAAAAGCAGGGAATTTTGTGAAAAGGAAGGCAAAATGAATTGTTGCTAAGTATATCTTTGGATTGGCCTATTCCGCAACGAGAGTCAAACTACAGCATTGATGATTTAATTTGTTTGCATTTTGGTACTGGTGTTGAAAACTGCAATCCACATTCCAAACTGAGGATTAGATATGCATAAATTTTACTGCTTGGTTATATGTATCTTTATTCGCTATAGAGTGCTGTGCATATGCTAACTGCTAAATATGGTTTCTTGATATTTCTTTCTCCATTTGCCTGACTGATTGTGCGTGAGTCGTTCTCTTGCATTGGCTTGCATCCTTTAGCATAGCATTCTACCACAGCTAACATGTAAACTTTAACTCTTGAAAGACTCATTTTGAGGAGGAAGTCATGCATAAAAGTGCAGTCTGTAGATCTACGCAAGTACCTATAAATTTTTCTCATTTTAACGCAGTACATTTGCATGAAAGAAAAACATCTGCTGATGCTGATAGGAATGTCATTATCTGGTATTCTAAAATTCTAATGCACCAACTGTGTTTATTTTCAAAAGATATTTTCTAAATTAGTCAGAGTTTTTAATAATAGGCAATCAAGCAATATTATTAATATTGCTTTACCAACACCAATGGTATGTGTCTACCATACCTAGTACCCAGAAAACTTGGTTCTTTTGTATTTTGTTACGCTGTACTACTATTTGTGTTATTGGCGAGCACAATTTCGTCATTTATTCATTGCTCCTTCATTTTCTCTCGATTTTCTTCTCTTATTGGATGAAGGCTCACCGATGCAACCAAAGCTTTACCCTTTATGCCAATAATAACTTTGAAATGAAACTCGATCTAAGTTGTTAGTCATTATTAAATCATCTTCCTGTGCCATGTTATCATGTAATGATTCACGGGTTCCTCCATCTTTGCTTCAAGATGTCTATGGATTGAAGAACGAATGAAAATAACGCGTAGTGATAATCTGACAGTTAGCTCCAGATACTTGTAAAACTTGTAAAAACTCCTCCTGGTAGGATGATGCCTTTGCTCGGTCTGAAATTTAAGAGTTGTGCGGAATATAATAAAATGCAACTCGGCCCTTGATACAAGACCACTTGCCAAATGGGCGATGTCAAGAGTAGGGTCGTAAGGTTCCCTATTGTAGTGGTTCTATTGTATTCCACTTCATTTGGCGCAGGAATTTTGTCTGTCAAAGTCTTTTAGTATATTTATTATCACTCCAGAAGGGAGCCCAGTTTTGTAAATTTTATCGTCTATGCTAATGTCATTTATCAATTTAATGATATAGGATCGCATCAGGATAAAGGATAAAAAAGACAAATTAGAAGTAGGCCAAATTGTCCCTATTGTAGTTAGTTTGTAATGCATTGTGCTTGTACTATATAATTGTGTTGTAGATAGTGTACTAATAACTGTTTTCTTATATTTAGCTACCTGAGTGATCTGGATCGGATCGGTTCTCCCGACTTTTTGCCCACTGAGCAAGATATTCTAAGAGCTCGAGTACCTACCACCGGCATTATTGAGTATCCCTTTGATCTCGACTCGATCATTTTTCGGTACTAATTTGTTTGATATACGTTTTATTCTTAGTTCACTGTATGTATGCTATTTTAAAAAATGTTGGAGGAAAAATTAGTTTGTATTTAAGATAACCTGCTAACTCTTTCACATTTAATCAAATTTGATATTTTTAATTTTCCTTGAACAGAATGGTAGACGTAGGGGGACAGAGATCGGAACGACGGAAATGGATCCATTGTTTCGAAAATGTGACTTCAATTATCTTCCTCGTCGCACTTAGCGAGTATGATCAGATTTTATTCGAATCAGATAATGAGGTAAGCAATCTGGCACTACAAATTATCGACTCCAACTAATGTTTGTATATGTTTGAATAATGTTTACTGTTCGTCGTTTAACAAACGGATTTCTGTTATTCTCTTTGCACAGAATCGTATGGAAGAAAGTAAGGCCTTATTTAGAACCATCATAACTTACCCTTGGTTCCAGCATTCATCAGTTATTCTTTTCTTGAATAAAAAGGATCTTCTTGAAGAGAAGATTATGTATTCCCATTTGGTCGACTATTTCCCTGAATATGACGGTAAATACAATTTTCTTTGCTTTTGATAGAATAAGTTACATTGTAAAAATAACGGTTTTCAAGTAACTTTTTAAAGGGTAGTAATCATGGAGTATATTAATAGATATGCATATTTAACTCTTCGTAATGTGATATAATGAATATTTATATCATAGAGTTAGCAGTTACAAATTAAGTCCTCTGTTACGTATATAAATACAGCATTGTGGAAATCTAGAAACTAGAATAGTTAGCAATTCAAATGCGAAAAGAAAATACATCATTCGTCAATAGCTGTAGTGAGTGGGAAGGCACAGAGTTCAAAAAATTCTTTGTACAGAATTCTGTGACGGTTGCTAACTAAGGGTAAGAGGACATAGAATAAACAACTTGAAGGGATTCAGCATTGAAGTAGCAATAATGTTGTAGTGGATAATGAAGGACAAAGAGAATTAGTCCTACTAAAAATTCTGCCATGTATGATGTATCTAGGTCTGTTTTTATCCGTTGCCTGTACTGTCAGGTACGAAATATTATAGCTGTAGCTGAATACCCGAAAGAATGCCTTAGTATGGTTTGGGTCGTTTCTAAACGGATTTGAACGAGTGTCAACCCACCTAACTATTTGGGACTAGTTATATCAGCGATCTGTTAGTAGGTTAATTTTATTAATTTAAGGCATAGCGCTTCATAAGAACTCAGGTAGTACTACTTACAATTTGCTAATCAGATTTACAATAGTTTTCTGCACGTGCATTAAGCCGTGCATTAACAGTTATAGTGTATTACGTACAGTATGATGTGCATCTAGTGTTCGTTACTGGTTTCATATTTCCTTAAACTCCATTTCTTCAATAAAGGCAGACGCACCAAATATCTTTAAATCGTATGTATTAGAAACCATGTAAGTTTTTATGACTATGACGGCAAGTAGAAGTTTACTTCATTTTACTGGTAGCAGACCTACAAATGTTGATGCGTTTGAATTATACGACACTCGTCGGCCTTCCTACTACAGATTTCTTGTGAACCAGTTATTTTTGGGACTCTGAACTACATTTCGTTGTATAATTTGATGGCCATACGAATTAATTGTAAAATACTATGCTCAGAAGTTTGGTACATTGTAATATTAAAGTTGTACCATCGCACGGTTATGTTATTTTGTATAGGTCCAAAGCAGGACCACGTCTCGGCAAGAGAATTCATTCTCAAACACATGTATTTGTCTCAAAATCCTGATCCGGAACGAATGTGTTACTCCCACTTTACATGTGCCACAGGTATTTAATGGCAAAGTGTATTGTAAACTAATACTTTTAAAACCATACACGTTTTCCATTTTGCGATCCTTCCTGATAGTAATAGGCAAATAGATAATCTATTACTAGTTAAGACATGAAACTTAGAAATTCTTTTTATCCTTCCAAACCAAAAGATGTATAGAAAGTAACCCGCTTAATTCCCAAATAAGTATTTACCTGAACAATCCAACTCCTGTATTACATTTAAGTATGATCCTTTAGTTTTCAACTCGGCTAAGGCTAAAGGATAATCATTATACGCGAATTACTAATGCAGATATGGTTTAATTCTATTTAATAATCAGTCAATATGTTTTCGTCAACGGATTTTTTAAATGATGTATTATCTATACAGTTGAAAAGTGATTTTTAAAGTGGTGAAGATCTATGGTAACGAAAATAAGTGCTATATTAAAGAAGGTAATCATCGAAGAAGCTTTCGAATATATGTTATTTTGTGTGATTTAAATATTTGCATCAATTGACGTAGACGACTTTCCTAGGCGTGTATATTAGTTATCAACATTTCATTACAGTTTTCTACATCTTGTTTGAAATAGTGTAATAACGGCTTGGAATTGATAGAAAGGATTGCGAATTAGGGCTGCCATTACGGAAGATAGCTGAGCATTGTAGATTCGATTTTTGAAAGATAATAATGACATGTTGTGTGGAAGAAATGATATGAGTGGCCAGGGTATGTGATATGCTCCTGCTTGAGAAGGGCAGGTGAAAAAGACTTGCAGAATGCAAGTTTGTTGAAAAAGTTGTCCGTAATGCACAGTGAAGGGCATGCGTCCTCTGATGGGTGCAGTTTCCTATGTACCGCTTATACTTTTGTTAGACTCAACTCCACTAAAGAAAGTTTACGCACTCCTTTCCACACCCAATTCTGAACTTTGGTAAACCGTATTGGAGTTGGAGGGGCAGGGTAAACAGAGCCATAATATATGTTGGACTCATTTGGCATCCTTTTCCTTTGCACATGTATGATAGCAGAGTGAGTGAATAGAACGCAAGTGGCTGTGCCATAGTCAACGCTATAGTGCTCTAAGAGTTAGATGTGTTTACTCCTATCTTTTCGCATATAGTCCAGCAGGGCATAGATAATAGTAGTCAAGATCTCATTCTTATAATTCAGCCAAGAAGCTTGACGAGAGACAGTGCAGCTTTTATTTATAGATGGTTTTATAAGCAGTAGTAACACCAACTTCTAAATACTCAACTAATTAAGTAGTAAAGGAGTGCACGGGTGAGGATACAAGGAAATTCGAAGACATAATAAACGCTTACGATATATGCACACTCCATCCAACTCTCAGTCAAGTCAACACTTATGTATGCATAGTCTATATAGGGACTTATAACGCTGCTCATAAATATATCAAATAAGCAAGTCTTAACTGCTACCACCATATAAAATTATATAATATGATGAGTCAATTTGTCTGAACAATTCAACTGGACAAATTATTTTCCTACATATACAGTTAATATAGTACAATCTTTTCGCATACCCATCTTCTCTGCGATTGAAAAGAAGAAATATAAATGGCCTAATGTATTAATAATGTAGTGCTAATGATTATATGTACTCAACTTTCACTCAGAAAAACGACTCAGAATTGGGAAACAATTCATAAGTAAATGATAGCCACAAACAGAGTAATAGGACAAACTGTAAATACGTATTTAGATTGTTACAAGCATTGAGTTTGGTAAACCGAAGACCCTAGGTAGAACATGGTATTTATCTGTAGGGTTTGATTATCAAAAATAGGCCAATGTAATATAGTCGTTTCTGTTCAGCGCTAGCTAGCTCCAAGTTGCCGTATGAGAAAGGAATGAAAAAATGTCTGCTGTAGATAGGTACGACATAGGTACTATGGCATGACAAATTCTATGATAACTTTGGATTTTAGTGGCATGGGGAATTGAAGAGGATATTTATTGGTTTGTGTAGTCAACGGATTATGCCTTTAAGGGTCAGCTTTCGGTTACTATTTACCACGCTTCCTTAAAACAAACATTTCTTGGTTTATTCATTGGTATCATATTACTTGCTTTTACTGCAATAAATAACGTGTAGTTTGAATACAATAGTTGGGGGGAGGTACTAAAATTACTTGTTTCGGTTGTCTTTAGTTTTGCTAGTGTCTATTGGACACATTTTGTTAATAAAATTTAGCAATGTTAGCAAATAGTTGGAGAAGTACTCGGTGTAGACTCACTGGTGGAAGTCCTGGGAATACGGACATATAAAGTTTTAATGTCAGTAATAATCATTAATGGGATTATAATAGCTTAGGTTAACCCAATATTGTGTATGCTGTCATACTCTTCATACATCGTGACTATGGAAAGGTACTCCATTTCTGGATGATATTAATTGAATTGGAGAGAAGTGCTCGACATTGTCGACATATGCAAAATAAGGTTTTTAGCCCATTAATATGGACAGAACATTGATGGAAATTCTCAGTCTCTTAGCTTTCTACGTTGATTTTGCATAAACTCCATTTTACATTATTTGTAAAAAATGAGTTCAAGAGTTTCTTCTATTAAGGATCTATTAAGGATGACTGTGGCATATTTTCTGCTATGATTACTTATACCGGAATACTTAATCATCTCATCTCTCGTATATTGAGCATATCCATATTATACACTATTGTCAACCAAGTCCTTATCCTTGGTTCTTCTATTTCTGAAACGTTAGTTCTTCATTTCTAAAAAGTCATTTCGTCCAAAGCAGAAGCTGTATGTACTCAAAAGCCTTCACAATGTTTGCTAGTTACATGCTTTGTAAGCAAGCAAGGACACGAAACCGCATTTTCATTGAATTTGTCGCTTTACATAGCCACAGAACTTCAAAAGGGACAAGTGTTTTACTAAACCAGAAATCTCTTATTGTAAAGTATTAAAAATGGAAACAAATAAATACTGGTCAATTGGGCCTTGTATATTTCATTGTTCACACGTGCTCAAATTCTATGCGTCTTAGAAATGAAACACTTTATCAGCTTCACGGGAGTTGCTAACAAATGTGTAAATGTCACACAAGAAATGAATCATTGTACATGGAATGTTGGAGTAAAGTCTTAAGCTTTTAGTACATTCTTCGTGGCTTATTGTTAAATATTCTGAATCAAATAATACAAATTCTGTAAGTTGGCAATTAGAGCTAATATTGTGAGCAATGAAGGATTTCCTAGTAACTTCTATTCATTTTAATTCTGACGAAGGTTTTCTTTAGTCTCCACCAGAGTTTGAAGTATAATGCTCCCCGTTGTCTGAATTACAGATGACTTAAAAATCACTTTCCTAAGAGTCGTAAATAGGTTGGTCTTTTATTGCTGTTACACTAACAGATTCTCGTGTGCATTACTTTTACAGATACACGTTTGCATTAGATGCTGGGAGAAAGCCGGTGAAAGCTCTCGCATTGTGAGATAGTGTACATAAGGAAAAGGGAATGAAACCTTAGCAGTTACCTCTGTTCTTGGTGCAGTGAAGCCAAGCGATTAGAGTTAAGGGACGACCCAATGCAAAAGAATGAGTATCCAAACAAGAGATTTGTACTCTTTTCAGATATACGCCTAGGCAGAGCCTTTCTTACGTTTTGTATACTTCCAAGGGCATTTCTATGTCAGAACATCAGACAGTGAATAGAAATTCAAGTAACAATGAAAGTAGAGCAATTATAATGCTTTTTCTTAATAAATATCTGTGAATTGTAGTTTTGTAGTTCACATGCTGGCTTCTAAAGACATTTTCCATGGAACTTCAGTAAAACCGTTTTATTGATAACAGCTAGTTTACTGGATGACAATGCATACAAATACACATTCGACTGCTATGTTTAATGTCCCTTTATGTCCAGTGACTTTAGCTGTAGCGTTTATTACTAAGTTGCATTGTTTGTGAAACCTACAAATGCAGTCCTGTTTTCTTGCTCTACCGTTGAAGCAATTTCCAACAGCTTATACTATGCTGGGACGGTATTCTGATCTTTTGTGGTAAATTTGCGATATCGCAAGAGTTGCTATGTCTACTTGCGATTTTAAAATAAATCCATATTCTCATGTCAGTTAGCAGCGTCCTAGCAAGTTTGCGACGTTGTAGCAGTTTTTGATAAGTTGTCCAAGGTAACGGAACTTATCGGCATGGAAGTTCCAACTCCAAGGTATGGAGTAGTGTGGAAAGGGTGTTAGGCATTGATTGAGGTACTACTTTACGAGTTACTGTAGTCATGGAAATTACCGTTACCTAATGTCTTGCACTTCAATATGCATGGCACTTGACAGTCGTAGTACTACGGAGTCCGAGACCGGCGATTATCAAATTGTAATTGATATATTGTCAAAGTAACCATAGAGATCACAAGTGTCTCCATTCTCCAAGTGCCTTCAACAATGTGATCGCAAAGTTGCGGTAGCTCTCAGTTTGCGCTAACTTTGCGACAGATGTTTGCTATGCTGTGGCAAAATTATGGGATGAGAATCGTGTTTTGTAGCAGCGCTATGGAATTTCCCTATTCCTACGACAACGATAGCAAAGTTAAATCTACGACAATGGTGAGAATATGGACAATAGTAACTCCTGTGGTAACTCAATATTTGCTTGCGATTTCCCCTTGCTATTGGGTTCAGAATATCGTCCCTGTCTTGCAAAACGTGGAGGAAATTTGCTACAAGTTTTAAAATAATATTATCTAGTTATGAGTTACATGATTTTACGCCTAAATTGTCAGAGAGGAAATCTTTCTCTCTCGTCAATGTTACAAAACAACAAAGTAGATATTAATTTTGATTTTGCTAATAATGGGCATACTTGTATTTTATTATCTGTTTCCATATACCCTGTGCAGTGTCAACCGCGACGTACTACACTTTTCTGTATACAGTTAAACTTTTGTGTTTCAAGAAAATTATGAAATAAAAGATTTTGGTTTAATAGGCGTAACAGTAGTGGCTAAAGGTTTGTACACTATTAGGCTTGCTACAGAGCGACAATAATTTATTAGCGTCAGCGTTCTTCGAAACTCTGTTTTCCCTCATTATTTCTATTTAATGTTATACACAGCTTCTTATCATTTACTTGGTTTTGGTGTTTATAACACAGCAAAACCTTACCAGTGAAATGTAGGAATATTTTCAAAGTGCTTCTTCCTTTCACGACTATATAATAATTGTATATACATAATTTGCTACAGTCACTACATAAATGGATACACGATTTAGTTGGACTTTAATTATTTAGATTAAGGTGACTAACTGGAAATAATGTACTTACCCACTTTGACTATTCTCAGATATATTGTACTGTTAATATGCACATCAATGGTGCTTTTGAATTAAAGCCCATTTAGGCCAGGTGGGCACTGAAACAAATTTACTTCTCTTCATATTCTAATTTGAAATGCATAATAGCCATATTGCTCGGAATATCAAGAATATAATAGGCCATTTTAGACCTTTGTTTCGTTTATGTAGTCATAAAATGGTTATAATGGTAAACCGTTTTACGATGACTTCTTTTAAAAAAGCAATGAAAAGTTTTATCACTGACCTCAGTTTAATGGAGTTACCAGATAGGCCTTTTAATAGAAGTTGACAAAAGTACTTATTTTTGACAGCGCATATGAGTGGATGGTTGAATTCCCGTAGATCGAGAAATTCGGGCCATTGCTAATAAATTTCACTCTCAGTGTATTATTGCTGCCCATTCTATTATCACCCCTCAGAAATTTTGCGGTTTGTGTATCTGCGTTTTGTCGAAATTACTGATTTTGAACTGAAAATAAATACGGGGAAAATATATACTTGCAATGTTTTATTTGTATTGTCTAAACCAATTTTCAATGAATGTTTAAGGAAAGTCAAATACTCTGTATCTACGGCAATGTTTTAAATTTAATGTAAAACTAAAATGTCAAACTACAATAGATTTTAAAAATCTCGATAAAAAGTGTAACAATCATATCTCAAAAAGCATATACTTCCCCTCCTAGTGTTGATTTCTCAGAATATTTCGTTTAACTAGGCCTTTGTGATATTTTCCATTGTGGAAAATAACAAGAATGATAAATAACAGGGGAAAGTTGAGTGAATCAGTTTTATTAGATAGTTAAAAAAATTTATGTTTGATAAAAGCGTTTGTATGTATGGATATTTTATTACCAACTTTTAACCATCGGAGACGAGAATTTGAGTATTCGGTGCTTTATAAACAGTCTAATACTACGGCAATTCTCTTCATAATTGATCAAAAGATATAGACAGACAAAATGGTTGTTCATTTAATGTTATCCTGCTATTTATTAATATAAAAAATTTGCCTGTGGGTGAAAGTAGTTAGATTTTTTAGTAAAATGTGTAAAGTAATTCTAACTTAAAAGTTAACAAATATTCTTGCAAATTTTGAATCAATGGAGCAAGTTACTCAATTACTTGTTCTTTAAAAGACCAGTTTTGTTGGAAAAGTATGAAAGGATTTTCTTGAAGGACATTATTGTACTATATTATTCAGGCGAATGGCGTAGATTTGTTTTATTTTGTTAACACTTAGGCATTCCATGATGTACTGTTCTCACATAGGTTAGACTCAGACTGGATGGAGAAAAGGAAAAGCAGGCTAATTTTTGTGGAGAATAAAATAATTGCTTACACTATTCGACAGAAACTGGATATGGTCTTACAAAGTAGCACTCTAGTTGCAATTTAGAGTGCAATTTGTAAATATAAGGTGTCCTGGAGCTACAACAAAATATCCCTACTACCGACAATTACAATTATCTTGCAGTTGATGAGATTCTACACAATCTGCGACAATAGATTCGTTCACTTTTATTGACAAATAACTAAATTTTCCTACTTTTTGTTGACTTGTAGAATATCAGGTTTCTCACTTTTTACTTCCTGTCTGACTCCTTGTTTCGTTATTAAACTATCCAATACGCAAGACGACGGAACAACATTTTCCAAGATTTAATGAGTAAACGCGTCACAGCCCGATGCCAAGTTTATTATAATATGTACCCAGATACTACATTATCTAATCATTCAGCAGTACCCCTGGCTAAAGTACATACAATTATTTGTATTAATTGACACAGGTAATGGGAAATTAGTCGTCTCCGAGTCGTCGTCAAAGCGTAGCCACGGGGCTATTGAACTACACACTAGTATTACTTATAGCCATTGATTATTTTATTTGCAGTAAAGGGAGATCTGGTAGTCTTTCCTACAGACTGACTTTTATAAATGTTCATTTTCATCGTCTATTTGACTTCTTGCACCTCAAAGTACCATATGTGATACTCTAGTAAAACTGGCAGTCTACCTAGCAAAAATTAAATCAAAATCTTATGATTTCAAGTCAATGTCAAACTATTGCGCTATTGGAACTTGAAGACATGATACTACGAGAGAAGTAAAGCTTTGATATCTGCAAATCAGGTTTACTTTGCATTGCCAACATAGTACTTATTGGTAGGTCTGTGAAGCTTATCAATTTATGTATGTATATCAATCTTGGGAATTCATGTGGAAATACGTTTCAATTCCTTGCTTCAGTCACTACCAGCCAATCATGCCAAAAAGCGAATAGTTTCTGTTAATGTTAAACATAATTTCATATTCCCCCGGTGATATTCTGAAATTAGGTCGCAATTAGTTCCCTCCTACATGTTGTTTGGGGCAGTAGAGGTACCTAGAATTTACCTCACTATTTCAGAGACATTTCCATTTAGAAAGTTAGAAGATTTACTGTGTAGGTGTAAACTGACAGTCTATGCTGTCTGTCTGCAATACACAAATAGAAATGTGTCTACAGAATTCTAGACACCTTCGAAAATTTTATCTCTATTATATGGTTGGGTAATGGTAATGTGATACCTGTCACCAGTATCATTTGCGTGGAGGGTCTTTTGCCCACAAGAGTTACATCAGGTGCGATGTAATGATTATTAAAAAGGGTTGTGTAAGATAGTTAGACAATGGACGTCAAAAAGTGTTGTGTAACATTCGATGTAATGCATTAAGAAAATAAAAATTCGCCGTCTGGAGGCATCCCATTACGTATTTTTTCCTCATTATTATTATTATCTAGACTTCTATAGCCTTTCGAAGAAAAATGATATCTTACTTTTTGCAATTGAGTCCAAGTTTCGTAACTCATAAACTGACGAAATATTCGCAATTTGAGTAGAGTATTTGCGTTGATACAGATCATTATTTTTTGATATCCAGACTAACTACCAGTTGTTGTATAAGTGCGGTCACATCATTCCACATAATATGTAACTCGTATTGTCTTTTACGTAATCTAGTGTATCTACCCAGCATACGTAGTAATAATATTAAAGGACTAAATCTTAAACAATACCCAAGTACTAACAAGCATAACGTAAAGACAGTAAATACAGTAAACCTAACTGTATCGGTAGTCACCTAAATATTACTTGCCTTGTAAGTAGTATACATATGTAAGTGTAAGTAAGTATATGAATTGAATAAGTAATAATAATAATATAGAAATGTTGGTAGTTTGAGTGAGTTGTACATGTAGTTTCTTTAACCTGAGTATTTGTTGATTTTCCATGCACAGGGCCACAAAGGGATGCCATTCACGCCCGTGAATTCATCCTGAGAATGTTTGTTGACCTGAACCCGGACAGTGAAAAGATTATCTATTCCCATTTTACGTGTGCCACAGGTATAGTAATCTTGTTGATAGACACATTCTCATTGCTCTAAATACAACTACAACGCTTTTAGGCCGTTCTTCCATGAACACAAGTTGACAATCACTAATCAAATAAACCAGTGTCAGCGGATTGCTAAAATGTGAATGTGCTATGATTTCTGCTGACTTGACTTACTTACTGCCTTGCTGTTTTTCAACTATTAACTGTCTCATTTTCATCCATCTTACTTTCAACAAACGTTGTCTTGAATGCTGAATGGCTGCTTGCTGTTACTTACTACTTTCTGGCTCTTCCGTTCGCAACTGAATTCTGCAAAAACTAAGCTTCTAACATTCTGTATGATACAATGGATGTTTTTGCGACTCGATGTTTACAATTACATTTTCGTGTTGCCTGTCGCTCTCTTGATTGAAATATCAATGCAATTGCGGATATGAGTTGTACGTAATGAGAGCACTACCACTGAATCGATAATGCATAATGCATATATATGAAAACGCTTTCTCTCTGCATTTCGTAAATGCTTTCCTGCAAATGGTGCGGGTTAGCATTAGCAAGTTAGCATCAGTTGGATTTGTACACAGAGATAGATACAAGACAGATGCAGTAACGCTCTCACCCTCTCATGCATAATTCTCGATGTGTATCTATTAGTGCATGAAAATTTCCGAAAATAATGGACGTGAGCAAGAAAATGGTTTTATAGCTGCCACTTTGTTTACGATCAACTCTGCTCTCCATTTCTCTCAGTAATCTAATCTTTTATTTTCATTCTCATGCTAGTAATATAAGTAGTGAATTAGTGTCATTTACATTCATTACCGTTGGAGATAGATCCATTGAGAATCACACAGGTACATTGAACACTTTTTTCTCCTACAATTTTGGTTTAATATTTAATAAGATGTGACGTCTGTATGTTCTCTTCAATACCTACTCATATTTTAAACACACTTAACTAGAATAAAACAGAATAACTCCATCAGATTGCCTGAAACATATCCGTAATGTCAACTGTATTTCGTTAGAATTAGCAACTCTATGAGTACATACTAAAATAATCAATACTAAAACTGTCTCGTTTTAAACTACTCTGCTACTCTGTTAAAGACCCAAATAACAATATTTTATTCATAGCAGTAGTTGCTTTATTGTTCTGAAAGACGCATGAACCTTTGCGTCAAGAACGAATACCTTGAAGGAATACCTCGCTAAAACTTCAGAAACAAAAAAAATCCCAGATCCATCTTGGATGGATTAGGTTAATTGATATTTTGCTGTATGAAAACTAACCAATTTGTTTCTCTTCATGTATAATGTCGTGGGACTTGCCTGAATTTTAGTCCATTTGAAGATAATATATTGCTGAATTTATTTTTCTGAATTATCAAATTGCCCCAACTTTTTGCAGCGGTTAGGTTACTTGACAAAGACAGCAATTCAACAAGTTAAGAGTATTCAGAGATTAGAAACAACTACAAATTAGCCACTGACTGAGAACTGCAGTGGTACGTTTGTGTAACGCGCACTTGATAAAAGAAAGTTAACAAGATTTTCTAAAAATAAGAGAATGTCAAGTTGAATTAACTTAAATATTCGTTTTACACGTGTCTCAAATTTACTGCAGGGATAACTGCATGAGTGATTAGTTTGTTATTGTTGGGATCACTAATAATATTTTTCTTTGGTAAGGATTAATTGCATGCTTTGTTACTGTTAGTCGAGTTGATGTTTCCCTTCCAATTGTTCATTTAGTATTTGAAAATTTTGAATTATGTGGAATGAAGATATTTAATCAATGTTATGTTTCTTTGAATGGCTCGTGCACGGTGTGCATGCTGTGAACCTTTTGACTTTAATTGTGGGGGATGGACTTGACGCACAGACACTGAGAACATCAAGCTGGTTTTCTGCGCTGTGAAAGACACCATAATGCAAAACGCTCTGAAGGAGTACAACTTGGCTTGAGAAAGTTGAGATGTAAAATTTAGAATAAGAGAATAACGCCGTTCTTTAATTCGTAGATTGATGATTAGAGCACTCAGCCTCCCTGTCGAGTAATAAGTAGTATACTATTACATCCGTTACGTAAATTCAGAACTAAATCTGCTTGTGCTGACATAATCATGTACACAAATTAGTATTCAAGTTATGTAACTGTCTTTGAAGTCCAACCTACACTTTAATACTAATAATCTTACCTTTATGTTTACTTTAAATTGCAATAGAAACTTTTTTCTCGGGGGTTTTCATTTCAGCTTGTAAGTTAAAACGCTTTCATTACGTGATTTTATGGAATAGCTACTATTTACTACTGAAACACAATAACCTTTACTGAACTAAATCTCCGCCTACCCCTGACCTCCAAAGGGATTTCATATGCTGTAGCATGGCTGTAGCTGATAATTGCTGATGTACTTGCTTTATGTAACCAAACAGAACGCGTGTCATGCTAACTAGGAGTTTTGAAAATTTGGAGTACATAAACCCGAATTTTCCCTGCCACTTTTTTTACTTGGTTGCTTGCCTAGGGTAGCATCGGGTGGTATATTTAGTTTAAATCTTCTGTGCATTGTGTCCTCCTCCTCATCATTGTGTTCTGGCATGTGCTGCCCAATGTCCTCGATACTAATCTAAAGGTGGGTTACGTAATTTTTTGCTGATTTTCTGCTTTCCTTTGTTGTACTTGAATTGCATGGCTTTCTCCAGGCAGTGATCATTTTCACAGAACTCGGGTGATGGCTAGTGGTGAAAGTCATGCTTGCTCTATCATTAACCTCTACATATGTACACTTAATGTTGACTCTTCGCTGCTGTTTCGACTTTTGACTATTATCTACCGTGAGCGATTTAGCATAATAATACATATGTAGGGAAAGAATAGAAAGCAGTGAGCTAGCTGATTTACTGGAATTGTGTGTAGTATAAATGCAAGTACATTGCTGCTGTATCGCCACCAAGTATTTTATGTACAGTGTAAATAGCTGTATCCGAAATTGGTGCAAGTAGGTGGGTAAGTAAAGTAAGTGCATGTACTATGTACACAAACATGCACATCGCTTTTAGGTTTAGAGTCGAAACAAGTGAAATCGTTTGTGATCCTGCTGCGGTTTGATCATCAGTTGATGAGACATTTGACTTGTTAGTTGGTTGACTCTTGAGCTGGCTTGACTGTTTGCATTGGCATTGGCCATTATCGTGTCTGGGGGCTTTGCATTTTTTTCGCTAGGGGCGATGTTGTGATACTCTAGATTCTAGAGTCGAGATTTAATCTAAATGCCTTGCTACTTACTCAGAAAGCAATATGATATACAATAAGCTCGAAGTACGTAGTCACTAACTAACTAATAAATAGTTGGCAAATATTGGAGATTGTATTATGAAAAGGAATTTTTGCTAATTTGAGATTTGTCTTTGTGGTAATTACTCACAGATACGGAAAACATCCGATTTGTCTTTGCAGCGGTGAAAGACACAATTTTGCAGCTGAACCTGAAAGAGTACAACCTGGTATAGAGAGACCGGTTGCGGAGCTTCGGGTGGAGTTTCTTTTGTGCTTCTGAGAATATAAATCGTACTATTACACAATACCTTAGCTACATACTACTACTGAATATTCCCGGAGCCCGGTACTACAGTAATGAGTAAATAACCTACCAGTAAGTGCAGAGTACAGGCCACAGGCATACGTCTACTATCTTAATAGAACATTCGAATTTCTGGCAGAATGAATACACACTACTTCCTGTAATATACCTACATACATAACCTCCTCAGGGGAATGAGAAAATACCTTAATACATACTTACTAAATATATACTACTACATACATACGTTGCGTACTACATACTGGTACTATTTAACATAACATTAAATTCAACACATCAACAGAAATCACATCCAAATATTACATAAGTGACTGTACTGCTGTAAAGTAAATGTAAACGAGCGACTACTACATGATGATATATTACTCTAAAAGGCAATCCAGATTGCGATAATATAATTACTACCTACTACTACTATTAGTATCTATCTTAGCAGTGTAGAAAGGAAGAAACAAGTGTAGGTACTGTACCACTCCTGAGAGTACCCTAACTAACAATCTATCAAACGACATACACTAAAGGCCACCACCAACACACAAAAAACAAGAGTAATTATTATTAGGATGAAGAAGGGTCCAGCTGAAATTGTTTGGTCTGGACTGAATTTTTCATGTCCCTACTATATTAGTATGTCTCCTGAGATTAATTGCTGTTGACGTTTCGTCTGCAAAACACTACTTACTTACTTGTATGTGTACGTTCCTACTCGTACAGTATTTCGTATATGGTATTTCGCATCAATTCATTGAATTTCTCAGTTTATGAGTAGAAGAGTGTCTTGGTCAGTAAAATGGAAATTGCACCTACTTTCTCAACACATTTATTTCTATTCCAATGAAAAACTTACAAGATGTAAATTCCAGTACATGCATATTTATTGTCTCTCCTGTACTGCATATACTACAATGGATGACATATACTCCTACCTAACACCTACTGACATGAAATGTATAATAATACAGATAATACGATAATTCATCAATTATGTAGCTTTAATATATTAATATAACCTTAAGTGTCAAACAGTTCTTCTAAGGCCTGAAAGAAACGAAAATTTTTTAAAGTTTACATATACTACATACATACTACAGTTACGTGGCTAGTGTAACTTTTACTATACATGCATTATTAATACATTTATGGTAACTTACTTACCAACATACATCCTACATCTACATACTACTAAAATACACAACCATTACTACGATACAAACACCACACATTACTATGTTGATGCCCGGTAAATTTTTGTATAGGCTGTGCGTTGTGCCTGTAACTCTCTATGGCCAACTGCATGAATATAGACATAATAAATATTATTGTAGATACACACTAAAAACTGTACTGTACTGCCGTACATCCGTACGAATAATTCTTATTACTTACATAATTGTAGGATGCATCAAATGCAGTTGCAGTGGAACTATTATTGTAATCTTACATGTTACATATACATACTGAACAGAAGCAGTATCACATCACATCTTATAAATACCAAGGAAAATAATAATAATCATAATAAATAATAGTAATAATCATAATAATTAATTTTAGTAATAATTATGGTAGTAATAATAATAACAATAATAATATAATACATAATAATAATATATAAATTTTAATATTTCAACATGCGACACCCCACATACTAAGACCACAACAGTAGGTAGCAGATAGCATATTATTATGGTATAAAAACAATACTAAACTAACTAAAAATACTTATACTTTCATTGGGCTTTGCGAGAAAATAAACTTTTATACGGTGCCATGAACATAAGTTAGGTCAAATAATACTATATTATAGGCGTGAAGAAACTAATAATAATAGTACTAGGTACTATACATACCTACATCATACTATCTATAGTGCATTTACTACTATAATAATATATTATTATTATGATGTGCACATGCAGTGCATACATAAATTAACTAAATGGGTAGTAAGTATTAAAACATACCTATACCTACCTACCTACCTACCTACCTACCTACCTACCTATATAATAATAAACAATAATAAAACTCACCTTCGAACAAAACAATTAGTTTTCGAGTAACTCGACTGTCACACACTATACTACTACAATAGTGTAGTAGATACCTAGGAGCATATAATGATTGACGTATACTCTACCTACATACCTAACTAACATTACTAAATGCTACTTCACCGTAGTAGGCAGTTAGTTAAGCAAGTAGTGACTAGGTACTCTACTATACTGTTTAAAAGAATAATCTCTGTACTAAATACGTCTACCAACCATGCGACACACGTTATGAATTATTGATTGTAAGTTACATGAATAAATATGCTACTGATGCTATATATTAGAAGAGACTAGAAGATACAACTTATAAAATAGGTACATACAAGAAACGATGATGAACCAACATACATACGTACATACAAACATTCTACTATCCAATTCGTACTACTATACTACTACTACTACTATAATACTATTATTATTAATTAATTACGATTACCAACCAACCACCTTTCTCCCAGTGTTAATAGACAAATTCAGTCAGGTCAGTGAGTTCTGTCTGTCGTCATCTCAGCATGATTTGCTTCCGTTTCTTCAATCCCCCCAATCAACTTGAGTGTATTCCTCCTACTATGACTATCGAATCCATACAATTGTGTTGTTGATGATGTTGTTGTATCTGTAGTGCCTGTTTTGCGGATGATGTTAAATTATGTTACTCTATGTTAAATAGTCAGTCTCTATCTGAACTGCAAGCGTTGCATGTAAATACTTAGTAAAGAATTGTATGTTCGCTTTTATCATCGTAACATTGTTGCATGCATGTAATGCACTCTTATATTATGAAATATACATACACAGTTATTATTCAACTGCTATATATATCATTGTTACCTTTATTATTGTTTGATTACTGCATTCAACATTTCATACACATGCGTTTATTATTAAAATTATTATTTATTACTGTAATTATTACAATCATCTCTTTATACTTATTATTATTATTATGATTATGATTATTATTATTGTTGATTATTATTGATTATTATTGTATTATTATTATGTTATTATTATTATATTATTATTATTATTCATATTATTATTATTTGTATTACAATTATCATTACTACAATTATTATTAATATTATTGTCATTAATATTAATATCATTATTATTATGCGTTACTATTATTTATTATTAGAAATTAGTAGCCATTTTCATAATTAGCCTTAGCACCATAAATAGTATGCTATGATTATATGTTAACATGATCCTTATCCTAATAAAATACGTTATGTTACGTTGCGTTACATTTCGTTACGTTTACATCACAATTAGCTAGCTCTACTCTGTTGATTTTCATGATTATTATTGTTTGTTATAATTGTTATTATTATCGAGGTTATTATTAGAATGTAATAAATATTATTGACCATTATGTTTATTATCATGATCATTACCTACCTATGTTTGTTGTTTTTTTTGACTTGCAGTTTACAAAATTTGCCTACACTGAATTAATATTTGTTATTTTATTGTCGAGGTTACTCCAGTTAAATTGTAGGAACAATGGTTACTGGGCTAATTAAACTACATACATACACACACACACTATATCATTACTATGACTTTAAGAGTATGATTATTACTGCTTATAAATGTTACAACATACTGTTTATTATTGTTGTGTCGGTGTTTAGTTTAGCATCAATTTACTATACTGTTGACCAAAGTGACTCACGGGAATAATATTATTATCATTATTATTGTATACCTGAAAATTGATCATTCCTTCTTGCCTATGTCATACCGTATTACCAGATCATTCAACCGTAAACTATTATTTGGTACACTTTTAAATTTCATTACCTTGTATAATAAAATATATAAATAATATATATTAAAAACAAAACACGTACATAATAAAACGCACATAACGGAAGAATATTCTCAGGTAATAAGGTATGCCAAAAAGTTTGAGGGATACAAAATACAATCATTCATGATCATCGAATCAGTCACCGTCGTCTTGTCTCGTATATTCATGAGATTTGTGCACTAAGCAACGAGTGAATTGGAGACAGACACATTTTTGTGCCGTATGAACAAGCGATTTTTAAATACGCTACAAAAGCCATTACAATAAAAATAAATACCTTAAACAATACCATACCTATACCTACATCACTTTCATGGGCTACGAATGATAATGATAATAATAGCACTACTTTATACTTTATCTGAACTGCATAATTACGATTCTTCTTGAATGCTGTGTTCACCTCGTTTCTACTAATCGTTATACTCATTTTATTTATTTTTTAGTATTTTAATTTATATATATATAATGTATTTGGTCGGTCGGTCACTTCAACTTGCTTTACGTACCTGATTAAAATGATTCAGGATAATTAACAATAAGTAAAGTATTGGTTGGAACTTTCTCTATGCAATTCCTGTAGAAGCGCCAGAGGGCTTTCGCCGTAGAGTGTTTCAACCATAATTATTATTGCTATTTCTTACAGTAGATAGATTGTAAAACATTCAAACTACAAATTCCCGTAGACTTAGCCTTCTAAATGACACTGCTAAAAATCCATGTAAATCTTGAATTTTCAATCGTTCAATTTTCTATTCAGTTTAACAATCTGTCTACTGATGCTGATTTTGAGTCAGTCGATCGTTTCAGTCTATCTAAGTAACCTTTATAATGCATAAATAATTTAATTTTCCTATATTAGTGATCGAAAATATTGTTCATTTTTATAAATTACAGATATTCAAACCAAATGGATTGTATCTATTATATTATTATTATTACTACTAGTACTACTTAAATGCATCCCATTCCCAACTTTCTGTACTTTCACTACTTTCTCCGTACTTTCCTTAAGTGCAGCCTGATTTGTTTGGCTGTGTAAGGGTCACTGACTGTGTGAAGTAAACTACTACGTTTTTCACAATTCTGTCTAGATTTACTTGTTTGTGTAATGCGCTTATAATTATCCCCTGTAAAGTGTTTGTATTGTGGTCCCTTATATCATTAAAAATAATTTGTCATGTATACATACCTACGCGAACTGTACCTTCAGTTAAATGTTCAGTAGCACAGCACATACTAAAATACATACTATATAGAGCATACAAGTTAGGACAATCAACAACAAAACAACATTTCCCATTTCTGTGTCACTTTGTTGTATGTGCTTACTCATCGTATTTCTTACGTACCGTACCTATTTGTCTAAGCACGTATCTTTCATCTATACTTAAATTCTTAGACGCAACTACTTACTGATCCAGGTGATGCAGACTTTATAGTTAGTGTTTCAGCAACTTTTCTGCTGAACATTATCTCAGATTAAGGGCTTGTTATTATTAGTAGTGTAATAACTAAATATATATATATATATTCGCATCAATTTGTGTGTGTCGCCAAATGCCAATTATTATAATACAAGTATTTACGTGATCTAGCAGAAATAAGTAGCCTATAATAAGTCTACTGCTGTCGGGTACAGAGTTGAGCTAGAAATCACAAAGTCCCTTGCATTGTAAATAAATAAACAATACAGTGAGGTACCTTACGAATATTTCTGCAAACCTCCCACACACCCGTAAGTATACAAATGAAATGGAGGGCTATTCGTTTCATACGATTAATAATAATAATAATAAATAATAATAATAATAATAAAATAATAATAATAATAATAATAAGTCAGGCCAATTATAGCTTCCGTTGAACTCATTAATAAGACGCACAAGTTAGGGATTTCTTGATTCCATGAAATTCTGCAAAGGCAATATTTAAACTTAATTTTTTGCATGAGTAAGCAACTATTTACTTGAGTAAATAAATGTCATCGACTGAATTAAACTGATCTGCCATCGATAGTCTTAGCTATAACTGAGTGGAAAACGTACCTTTTTCGTCACAAAGTTCTGATCTTTCATTCAGATTCAGATGATTTTCAGAACGAGGGTGGAGAAAATTTACGGCTCTAGTAAACTACAAAGTTCTCCACTCTTGAAAATCTAATAATAAAGTAATAATAATAGGGTTTTTTAGATAATGACGATAAGATATTATAGAACTACTACAGTAATACGTAGCCACTCTTTTGTACTGCTACGAAATGAAAATCATACAATTACAGATTCTACTGACAGTAGGTAGGTAGATCTACTTAGTGTTGTCAATGTACATAATACGTGTGTGTATTGAGTGGTAATTATACTACAAAAAAACCGTGAAATCATTATACTTCAGTATTTCCTCTCCGACAGTATTTTCTCCATTATTCTCTCTCTTCGGAAATTGTTTCTTCTTGCAACACTACGCTGTAAATGTTTGCTACTGGCGCAGAAAAATAGTTACGTAGTATTTTGTGAAGGTAGTGTGCTCTTGTTTCTATCTATACAGCTATCTATTTACTTACTATATAATATTCATTTGACACAATAACTGCTAATGCAATCAACTAATTTTATTGCTATATGCTGCAGTAAGAAATAATTGTATTTAGTCAGTACGATAATAAAATTTCAACTATGACAGCCAACTGTGATGAGTGCCATCAGTGAGACCATAATACTTGCATGTACATAAAAACAACTAGCCTCTTTTGTACGCAAAATAACTGCAAAATTATGTACTGAATGCTTGTGTAAACTTATTTCCTATTTCGTAATAAGAAATAGTTTGTTAATTAATGAATTAATTGTTACTGAAACAACAGCACACTACCCACTCTACCCTACGTAGCCATTCACATCTTGCGCAGTTAATAAGTATTTGCACTGTAGTGAAGAGAATGAATGTTGGAGAAAGTATTGTGGGAGGAGAGATACTGGGTCGTCATCAAAAATAATAGGAACAAAGTCTCTGCTTACCAACAGTGAGCACACATCGGATTTGCAATTTTCTTTCTCCGTCTGTTCTATTAACTACGACTTAAAATTTACGAATGCTTTAATTCAGATTTCTTTGAAGAAAATTCTTTGAATTCAATATGATTATAAAGAATATTAAGTGGACGGTTTGTCACTGATAGGTATATGTTACAGCGAACGCCAACAAATATAAAAATAATTAATCCTTTTACCATTATCCGCTTACATCTACATAAAAGAAATATTTGAATAAGATCAGTTACTGTTTGTTCCACGTCGTTCGTATTTCACAGAAAACCATTTTGGTAGGTACACAGCACACATTGTACTGTTTACTAAGGGACCATACACATACTACCTACGCCTACGATTATTTGCCGATTGTAATCATTTCAATCATCTCCACTAAAACATTTTTCAGGGAAATTATTTATATAGCAACTTGTAGGGTTTAAAATCCAAATCGTATGCCTTGAATAGAAAGCAATATTAATATGTTAGGAAATTAAAATACATAATTATTCCCACTTAGTTGTGGTGATAGTATACAGTACTAGATGCAATGCAATAATGCTATTTAATTCAGGTCTACAAAATACAAAGAAAAGTCTTGTATGAGTTTCTATATGATTTCGTCAAGTACTCCTTCCAAACTCCTTCTCCCCTTTTGCACATAAAATGGCTTTCTCTTGGTCGGTGAGCCATGCCACGTACTATGTGTATCGTCCCTCATTTCCCATTAAACCCACATCCTCTACCTGATCTAATGTGGCACATCTCTATACTGACATCTAAAACATTTCAATTGTGTATTACTTTTTGTACATGATTCTAGTTCGTGACTATATTATAGCTAGTGGATAATTGTGGGATACAATGTAAAATGTTTTGTACAATACCTACTATATAACTGCTATTTAAGTGTACTTAAAATGACAAACATTTACCCTGTATCCCACAATGACATGTAATTGCAAATAGTCAATTAAATACAGATGGTTTCTGTTTGAAGAATTGAAAAAATCTCTCAGACATTCACTATCATTTACTTTCTTTTGAATCCGTCTGTAAAGCGATAGCGCCGTCAAAACTTTCTCATTCATTGACGGTAACTGTAATTTAATCTCACTGAGCAAAGATCACATTTCTTATCTTCTACTTTATAATTTCACGAGCCATTACAATGCTTGTAATGCAGTGGGAATAAGTACAGATATGAACGGCTGTGGGAGTTTAAAGTTGTCTACTCAAGAAAAAACATTCAAATGCCGATTCAATTCAAGTTTTTTCTTTACCTATAATTTTAGTACATTTATTTCAACCAGACATCCACACAAAACATCAGGCTTTTACTTCTTACGATATCATTGTCAAATAAGCCCTCTCTCTCTTCAGAAGTTATGAATAGAAGGATGGAGACATTGATATTAAGATAACCATCTTCCAGGAATATGATAAGTGATCTGTGAACGACAAACACAAATCATTATCGAATTAGCATTCAGATACAGTAAAAGGGAATAGAAATCTGGAGTGTAGAGTTTTATTTATGTTTTATTTATAAATGTCAATGATGTGCCAAATTAAATCATTTCAATGTCCCGATATTTTTACCCTAATTTATTTATGGCTAAGAATATAAAAAGGGAAAGTAAATAGGTAGTTTAGGATAAATAAATGTTTTTTGGGAAATTTGAATTGTACTGTTTGACAACTTAATTGCCGTTTACATTTCCAACGAAACCAAAAGTAAATGAAGACATTAATAGTACTGAAACGCCACTAGTGTTAAATGATAATTAATAATTAATTTAAGTAAGTTTATTAATAATGTAGCCTTGTTGCCTTGCATTAGCTTCAAAATACAATCCCTGGTCTTGAAGTTGAGAATTTTATGCAAGTTATCTGGACCACATTTAGCGTTGAAATTGTAATAAAAGCTAAACATAGGGATCTGAACTTTAGATTGCTCTGCAAAACTAAAACGCGCACACGTGAAAACAGGTTCTGTAAAATGTTTGTGATATTTTGCATTAGTGTATAGATAATATTATAATAGTGCAGTCGAGTAATTATGTCGTTGTTACATTTTTGGCAAGTGAAAATTCGGAGAAAGTCAGTGACGTTACTTACGTATACGTATTTCCAATATGATTTCACCCTGTTGTTGAAACCCAATCTGGTTTATTTCTCCTGCTTTATTCCAGAATGTTTGCGGTCTGAGAACTTCGTTGAAGCTTATGAAAGTCTAAATTTATAATTTTTAAAATAACACAAAAATTGCAAATAGCAATATACTATAAAGATATGATACAAAACACGCATAACCAATTACTATTATCTAAGCGGTGTAGACACAATAAGCAATCAACAACAAACAAATAAACAAATAACCACGCAATCGAATACTTACGTAATCCATTGGATTGTCAACTTCAAACGCATAATTTTGCTGAAATCTTATAGAAAATAAATACTAGTGTTTAAGTGAGAAATGTACTAAATATGCCTGGGGTTAATCAATTTCTATGAAACACGTACAAACAAAGTAATAGAGCAGTATGCCCCAACTTCTTAGAACTTTGCCTAGAAGTTCCTTTATAGAAACAATACTAATTAACTGATCGATTGATTAATCATTACGTACTAAAGTAAAGTATTTGTAAATAATTCAACATGATCGAAATAAACCAAAAAATAGGGCTTTCTCTCTTTTGATGCCTACCATATTTTACAAAGAAATCACCCAGACTTTTCATCATAGACTAAATGTTTTTATCAAAATCAATTCAACGAATAAAAACTAACCAAGAATGTGCAGCAAAACTTACAATAAAGACAAGGTATAAAAATTTGTTAGTGCGTGATAGGGGTGGGAATTTTATTTAACTGTTACAAAATTAAGCCAGGATTTAATACAAATTACAAGTGTAGGAGTATTAAATATATTAGTTGCCCATTATTTGTCTATTTACTAATATCCAGATTTGGGTCTAGGGTGCAAGTAAGTATTGACTACGTAATTATAATTCGGATAGTGACATCCTCTCTTAAACATAGACGCACAAGTTGAAGTTATGTTTAGTCCATTCGTTGGGTTTTGGAATTTACCATAATAACTTAGATCGATGTGTACAAATGGTAATTAGGATTACGGTATGGGCAAAATTTCCTTTAGTATAATAATAATAATAATAACGATAAAAATGATTAAAGTAATAATAATAATAACGATAAAAATGATTGAAGTAATAATCATAGTAACGATGAAAATGATTTAAGTAATAATAATAATAACGATAAAATGATTAAAGTAATAATAATAACAAGGATAAAAATGATTAAAGTAATAATAATAATAATAATAATTAACAGTAATAATTAATAGTAATAATAATAACTAATAAAAAATAATAATATTAATAATAATGATAGTAATAATACTACAATGTAAAATTACCACCTATGTACCTTTACGGACGCTTCCAAAGTCAGTCTCTTACACTGTGACACTCTTACATACACAATTAGCAAACGCACATGAAATAATTTCAAAGCATAATCATTACAATAAATTGTATAGCTATAGTTACTGCCAACAAAGTTCTGTATGAGGTTTAATGCTTCGTTTCGACGGGTCTTACTATTGTTAAATAGTTACAAAAGAGCTGATTGTATTTGTGACAAAAGTTCTTACGTGAAGTAATAAATACTAGGTAGGAGTAATAATTACGCCAGAATGCCTCCACAATTCTAAAAATGAATAGTTTATGCAGCAAAAAATACAAATCAAATGCAATATTATGTAACTAATAAAATAGTAATAGTACTTAAGCACAAATAAAATTAGTTGAGGAAGGCGTCTTGGATTTAATTGAGTTCCATGATGAGTGAAATAATGTGTATTTGAGATACTGCAGTGGAAATTTCACACAACAGACAGCAGGCTGAACGGAATAGGTGAAGTGATACAAAAACAAACTAAAATTGGGTAGCGGTGTCTACACTGATATAATACGAAATAGGTACCTACCACAATTAATTTCGTTGAAACCTGTAGACGTTGAAATAGAAAATCTACAGTTTCACTATGATTAGAGGAAGCACGATCACAACTTGTATGCAATGAAGATTGGGGATGAGACCAGCTCTTTGTCGAAGGCGGATTTTCTGGAGTAGAACTCACTTTGAGTAAAAAAGCCTATTTTTAAACTGTGTTGAAGGGTGATCTCTCTATGCAATCCTTTAGGAGCCTGTCCACGGGAATAGTGCATTTCAACTTTCCCAGAAACCGAGATTTAGAAATACTAATAAATATATGCAAATTATCAACGAATTCGTCAATAAATAGTTAAATGTAGGTAGGAGATTAGATTTTTATTTCAGTAATTTCCCAAGACATGTCTTAGCAATTTGTTGCATTTCGGATATTTGTACATAGAGATCACCTTCGCGTTGAGACCAAGTATTTTCTGACAAGGAGTGGTCCAAGTCCAAGATGTTCATTGCATTTAGAAGCAAGTACCATTAGCCCACTTTAGTGATTACAAGGATAAATGAGAATCAAATTTAGTTTCTATGACGTTGTACAATTAAAGGATGCAAATGCCAGGTGACGTTGTCCCTATTGATATTAAATATTATGGTTACTAATATAGCTCAGTATTGGCTAGGAGCTTTCGTAACTACTCCCAAACACATTATTGTGTTTTCCACATTGACTTGGTCGAAATTAGAATTTACTTTATTTACTTATACACATTATATAATAGAATGTCTTGTGTATAAGTAAATCATCTTCTGGACTAATTACATAGTAGCGTGGGTGAATTTTGTTTTAACATTTCTACATAGTGGATTTAATTGAGATAGAGACAGTCACACTATTACTGAGTCAAGCAAATGAACGCAGTCTGTATTTATAGCACTGTGCTGCAGTTTTGATATACAACTAAAGTGTACAAGAAATGTAGGAGCAATTAGTGTTGTGCAATTAATAATGTTTCCTGGATGTGTGTGTTTATTATAATACTGAGTGATTACTGTTGCAATACCTAGTCTTACTAAATACATGCATTACATAATAATACCAATTTAGACCAGTAACTACATACATAAAATATCTACATTGTTGTTCACATTTAAAGTGAAAGTTGACTTTCACCAGTTATTTTAAGGGAATATTAGGCCTTTCACTATAAAAGCTGTAATGAACTAATTGATCAACAGTTAATTAGGATTGTAAGTAAAGGCAATTCAGTTCAAATTGTTCATGAATCAGAAATAAAGTAAATAATTGTAGGAACACATTTGTAGAATGTAATAGAAGCCTGAGAGGATTGAAGTTGCTAAAATATCGTCTTACATGCAAACTTTCTGAAGAAACATACATTACAGAAACTTGGAAAGTGTAAGTACAGATATAGGTCAATTGACTTTCTGGTGCACAACGGCAGTGCAGATTATTATAATTTGGGCACTAAGAGTAATACGAACACATATACTACAACATACGTTAATTAAACAAAGCACCAAAATTATATAGAAACAGTTAAACTTATTGAAATAATGTATTATCATACATGTTTGGATAATTTGCTGATGAAAAAGGGTATGAATATAGGCAGATGACACAGATAAAATGATGTCTACACCTTGTCTAGTAGCGAAGTACCAACAACAATATAGAATTTCTCAACACGAGTATTTTACCGAAACGGTAAACTTATGGCATTTAATACAGCATTCTTACAGAACTACGAGCAGACAAGGAATGCATAAAAATGATAAAGAAAGGTGTCCTACACGAGAAAAGTGTTACTAAACCTGCACAAGACTTCTATGCAAGCAAACTTTTAGCGAATTTGCTAACTGTTTCTGGTTTTCTTTGAATGTTAAGTATTATACACAATAATATGTAATTTATGTATACCTCTGCTCTTACAAATTAGTTCTGATAAAGAATCATTTCCAAACAACCAATAATTAAACGCCTCCAATGGTATCATTGACAAAGTATTCATACTAATTGGACAAAGAAAAGAGTTATGTTATTGGGATTTCTTTAAGATGACAAAGTCATCTGTGGAGGAAATTACGGACAGATAATGACAAGCTTCCTCAAAGGATTGACTTGCACAGGAATTGAATGTCAAAGAAATAAAGTTCTTATTATTATATGATACAGAAGTAGATCATTTTTTGTCAAAGATTCTCTATAGGAAAGGGGGAATTAGAGATCCTAGCACAGAAATCACAAATAATTCTAAGTACACTCTAAGTTACTATTCATTGACGCTGAATATTATTTCACGTTAACTGCATATATTTATTATTAGTTACATTGTAACGATTTTACTACAAGAGTATGCATTTTATGTACTAACGATAACTTTCAAACTGCATAATATATTTATTACTAAAAAGCATACAATTAAATTAATTGAATTACACAATTAGCTAGTACTATTTCTTATCCCGCAACGAGCATTCAATAACCTTACATTTTTTGTATTGTTCATAATATACAGATATAACTAAAATAATAATGTTGTACTATATTTCAATTGTTACTATTACATAATGATACAATGTTTCATTATCCAAACGGAAGTAAATTTAACTGACTCCAACATCTTTAGAATGTGTTAATGGGCAGCAGTGCAGTATTTTAATTATACTGAACCACACCTACTATTACAATGCATAAAACAATGCAGATTAGGAAATGATACAATGAAGTAAAATATAACTCGTAAATATGTGCTGCATATCCCACAGTGAGAAACTGTGTGTATCCTGTAATTACAATTTACTTATAAATTACAATTTACATCTACAACAATATTTAGGAATGTGGACAGCAGCAAGCCTAAAACTATAACACTAAAAATGTAAAAAGCCTAGAATAAATTGTATAAATCGATGAATACTTGATAATATCCACTAACTGTAAATAGTAAATAATAGCAACTACATAATAAAAAATAATTGTAATAACAAAAATTTAATATTAAATCAATATTATATACCCACTAATAAACATATAGCTAATGACAAGTATACACACCTAATAATGATACCTGTTAATAATAATAAGTAATAATAGTATTATAATATTGGTAATAATAAATACCAAAATAATGATACCTGTTAATAATAATGATGACCATGAAAATGGCAAGTTTTGTGGTTAATTTTAAGATACTGGGGAGTTTTTTATTTTTGACGAAAACTCCATAAGACTCAAAATTTTTATTGCATATTTTCTTGTTCCCCAACCTTAGGAACATGTTGGAAACGAAATTTTAAGAAGGTGCCCATCCCATGAGTGAAAATGAAAGAGAGCTATGGGAAGTTAGACGAGTTTTAGCTGAATGTGCTACTTTTGTTTGGAACTCTTTTGAATTAGTATTAAACGGGCAATCCTTGCATTAAAATATGTCTGTCCTAATCCATTCTAAATGGCGATATGAATTTTGGAATTCCTCAGAACAAGTTAAAAATGTTTAAATTCAATTGGTATTTCCGCTGTTACTACACCACATAGCATTATATTTTATTATTATCATTATCATTATACTACTATTTTTATTACAATATTATTATTATCAGTACATTTTATTGTACGTTGCTGTACCTAATTTTGAAATCAGGAATGATATTGTTGCATTTTTGTATATATTTTTCAGAGATTTAATTCTTTGTCATTATTATCATTGACATTTATCATCGGCTTCAAAAAATCATTATTAAACTCTTTGAAATGCAGACAATTTATAGTATTAAAATATGTAGATATCATAACTATTACAGAAACGACAAAGCTAATAACGTATTGTAAGGATACATTGTAAATTGTAAAACGAACACTAGTGCTATTGAAAAAAATCGCATTGTTCATGCTGATATAATAACAGATGTGTTGGTATGGATGCTGTGTCGGATGAATTATTAACGATGAGAGAAAAAATGAGAAAATTGTTCAGTGTTTTGTAAGCATATTACTAAGAATGAGTGAATAATGACTGTAAATGATTATGATGAAGTTTCACTTGGAAATTATTAACTTTATTTTTCACTTGAATCATCATTTAACAACATTACCATAATCCAGCAATATGTTTACATTTCGTAATTATCATTACAGTTCAGTTCTAATACCTAAAAGCATCAATTAAGTATAATCATTGATATAATATCTTTCACAGTGATTGGTGACGGCCTAGAAACTTTTTAAGTAGCCAAACACACTGAAGTAGTAATTAGATACCTGTTTCATACTAGTTACCTATTCTCTGGTTGAATAAAGGCACCACCAAAATAAATCATTATTAAACAATAACCTTGCCTTTTTTACGATTTCACATTGCCACAATTAATTAAATATCCACACATCATCAATTTCCGTGCTTTCTTAAACATCATCACGATTCCATACAATAATAGAAGTCATACCTATAATTAGGATTCTATTTACTAACTGTGCAAATAGTTAAAGCCAAATATAAAGGATTAGCCACAAGGACAATATCCTTGACAAAAATATTCGGACACCTATATTTATCAGCTACCATGTTTGCAATATTTATTCTGACATAGCATGCAGATACATTATAATGTACATTACAAGTTTAGATTGTCCATATAATTAATTTGGAAGCTACTTAAAGTCTAGTCAGGTGTGACTTTATTAGGTACAATTTTTAAACCTCCTATTCTATCGATTATAACATGAATGTCACCACATGCAAGTCTTACTTTTACTAAATACAATGACAAGTACTAGTAATTATACGAAAATACAGAACAATAATACTGCGGTTAAAAACTAGCATACTGCCAAAACTCAGTTTTATTTTATATAAATATTTTAAACGTTTACTGAAATAATACTTATTAATCTTTTGCCAACAGATATTACAATTTTTTACTAGGAAAACACCATCTCAGAAATAATTACTACTGTTTAAATACTCAACATTGGCAATCAGTAAACCATTGACAGTTAATATAATATCGGAAAGAATAATATACGGCTACAATTTAGTGACTTATCTATAGATTAATGTTACAATATCATTACAAATTAATTTCTTTCCATAGATAATTCACCGGTAAACTGGACTTTCTATAGATAAGACAATCAGGTTTTATATAGGCTCAGGTTCGTTTTCCAATCATTGCTCGAGTAATTACGTCAAATACAGCATCCACCCACATTCTCAGCTACGCTCCTTGTCGATCATCTAAGTATAATTCAAAACAAAATTATCATAACATTTCATAATTCATATATCTATATTACCTGGGCACCTAATTATTAAGACAGACTATAATATTCCAATAGGACCTTTTATTCAACTTAATACAATTTATATATACACAAACTAAACTACTGATTGAAATTTTAAAATTCAAATTCATGACTTTCTTATTTTTTTTGAGCGATATGGGGGCTCAGTTAATTTATTTAAGTTTATGGCTAAGGTAAATATGATAGCACTGAATTCTATCCAAGGATGTCATACTGTGCAAGGTTTAACATCATAACTAATTCAATTAATGCTGGAATTATTTATTTATGGTAAGTTTGAAAAATATTTTATGGAAACTTTCATTTTAGTAAAAAGAAAAACATTACTTGATTCCTGTGACAAATCTTCAGCCACCTTCTGCTGATCCATTCCCGCTGGTCCAAAATATTGGCACTGTAAAATTCAGTTTAGTTAGAGATATTAACTATTACAAAGCAACCAAATTAGATAAAAAGTAATTTAATTTGCCAACTAGAGTTCGCATATATGAATTATGACATATTTTAATTGAAAATAGCATACTTGGATTTCTTCGCCATCTTCATCTCCCATTGCTATATCCGTTATCACTGGAGTTAAGTCACATTTAAACATTCCATTTTGAACATTGAAATCTTGTTTGTTAGAGTGATTTCTATTACGACTCGATTCATTGCGGTTGCTGGAAAGCTGAAGGTCCAGTGATCTTTTAATGGTTTTGATTTGTTCTCCTTCAAAAGGGACTAGATCTGAGTATTGATTTGTTTGATTGGTAGCTGCAAATGTTCTTAGTCGGCGAAATACATTGTTTAATCTGTTCGCCAGTCTATTGGACCATCCAAAGCATGCTATTTTTATCCCGTTACAATCTTTATTAACTTGATGAAGCTTTTGATAGGCACAATAGGATCCAATTCCAACGAGAACAACAACTCCACTTGCAACAACTAAAATATATTATTTTTCAAGTTACATCCATTTTTTAAAATGAAAATGCATCTGCTTTACATTTAAGTGAGATTACCCCAAAGGTTTACCAATAATATAACATAACAGTCCAAAGTCCTTAAATAAGCTGAATTGTGAAGAGAATTATTTCAATGTATAATAGTATAGCCATCAATAAAAATGTTTAATATCTATATAATAATAGCTGCACAAATGTCCTTTAACATCAACTTACGACTTTCAAATTTTTACTGGGCGGGGACATCATAGTCAGAACCCCAAACTTCGAGTTTCAAAACGATATCTTTCATAGAAATCGTTTTATGATTTTTTGAATTTCCAATTTTAACATTGAAGGAGTGGGAGAAAACGCTCCGATCTGTCACGCTTTGTCCAGATACTCCTCCTACAGTTTTCACCCGATCTTTACCAAACTTCTTCCTGACCTACTCGACTTAATAAAGAAGACGGTAGCCACTCCAGTTTTTTATTTTTTAGTAGAAAATATTTTGCCAGTGAATTTCAAAAAGTACGGTATCGGGGAAGGGCATTTGCTTCGGCTAATTTTTTGAGACAGAGTGCATAACATTAGACACTTGTAATTTTTACCACTCATAAAAGAATGTCATAGGAAAATTTGAAGATCATTACTGAATGTGGCTTATTTTTAGTTTCGGGACTACAGCTGTGTCAATCGGACGCATTTTCCCATTAAATTACATTGTAAATAAATCCCAAGTGGAAAAAAACAACGAGTGCATTAGCCCAAAGCATTGAGATTTTCACCTTAAACAGTACAAATATCAAATATTGTGTACTGTGATTTTCAACTGTGGCTTTTTCTTATTTGTGAAACTAAAGCAAAAATCATGAAAAAAATTCCAAAATATGCTGTATAAACTTTAGAATTTACTATACCTATTCATTCATATTCATATTCGTATTTATTTGAGTGCCAGAAAGTTCAAATCTTACAAGAAGAAATGTTTTAACAACAGTCAGCACTGAAGGCAAGCCAGTATCGTCACCTTACTCCCACAATCAAAGCCGATTCGTACCCAGATAAAGTTCGATAGTCAATTTATACAGACAAACATAAGTTTAATGTGTTGGAACACATAAATATTCTAAAAATTAAAGTTAATAACAACTAGTAGATAGAAACGTACTTAAAATTATATTAGTGCTAGTATACATAGTCATCCTTACGTAATAGAAGTAGATATTGGTTTAGCAGAATTCCAAATTTACAGACAGACAAATTTTTAGCTTTTAGCACATGACTAAGGGAGTTCCAAGAATTACTGGCATAAAATACAGGACTTTTTGCAAAAGTAGCTGTATGATGATAAATAACTGGTAGATCATTGGATTGCCTTGTGCGTCTTGTTGATACAAAATCTTTATCGTTACAGTAATAGTTTTTAATTGAAATAATTTTGGTACCAAATATTAATATCTTATACAAACTTATCATTGTAACATATAGTAGTCTTTCTTGTACAGTTAAAAGATTACCTTTTTCAAGTAACATATAGTAATTAACTTTTTGATGATCTAATTTACATTGCTTAACTTTAAGATTATTTTCAATAGTAGCATTAGACCAAAAGTATTTATTATAATATTTTCCTAATTTAGGATACTGATAGATACATAGAGCCCTGTTAATTTTATTTTGAAGAGTACCCAGTTGATTTAATTTAGTAGGGCCCCAAATAGATATGGCGTAGTCAGAAAAGGGAAGCACGTAGGTACTAAGAAGCATTGCATATATCTTAAAAGGTACTTGTCTTCTAACTCTATTTAGTGCACCTAGCGCTGAGGAGTATCTCTTTTCAACAAAGTTGAAATGGTCATTGTAGTTTAATTTAGAATCTAGATATATCCCTAAATATTTGAATACAAAGACACGTTCTATATCATGTCCATTACATTTTACAGAAAGATTGTCATCTACACATGTGTTAATTTTGGTAAAGACCATAAATTTAGTTTTATTGTAATTTATTTGCAAACCAACTGATTTACACCATTCATCTAAATCTTTTAAGTAAGATTCCAGTGTTTTGGAAATTTCAGTGGCGCTCTCATTAGCATAAATTATTACCAAATCGTCTGCAAATAGGACATGAAATATACCTTTACTTTTTAATTTAACCGAAATAACATTGAAATATAGATTAAACAATAGAGGCCCAAGTACTGACCCCTGAATGACCCCACGTCCGTATTCAAACTGCTGGGAAATGTACTTTCCATTTACTACTACAAATTTACGGTTTAAAAAATAATTATTGAACAAATCACTATAGACTGTAGGAAATTTATAGTAATTTGTCAACATTTCAGTTAAATTGTTTTGAATCACGTGGTCAAAGGCCTGTTTTAGGTCAATATACAAGGCCCCCACTTTCATTTTTGGTTTGTCCAGTTCAGAGTATAATTTTTGAGTAAAAGTAGTAAGCGCAGTTACACAAGATCTTCCTGGTCTAAAACCATGTTGTTCGTCAGTCAGTAATTCATTGTCTTCTACATATGTGGATATATTTGTTTTAATTATCACCTCAAACCATTTACTTAGCAGTGGCAAGTTGCTAATAGGACGATAGGACGAGGGATCTGATTTGCTACCTTTATTTTTGTATAATGGTAAAATTTTGCTTTGTTTCCATAAATTAGGCAAAGTTCCAGAATATAGAACATTATTGAAAATGATAGTTAAAATGTCAATGATAGATGTCATACAACCCTTGATAACCTGAGCAGGTATCTCTACATTCTTATCAGCTACTTTAAACTTAACTTTATTTGCAGCTCGGTCTAAATCCTCCTTTGTAATTGTTAAAGGTAACTTAGTGGACAGATTGTCCGTATCAATTAAAGTATATTTAGAAATATCGCCTAGTATTTTATAAAATTCATCTACCTGAGAATCACTTTTACTGTTTACCATAAAAGTATCAGCTAGAGTTTCACATATAGAAGCATTGCTCTCAATTATACAATCATTAATTTTGAGAGATTCAATGCTATTTGATTGTTTACGATTATTACAAAAAAGTATATTCAATTTATGCCATATACTACATGAATCTTTGTTATCAGTCAACTCTTTGATAAAATAATCTTTCTTTGCCTGTGCCAATTCTTTAGAAACTCGATATTTCAATCTTTTGAACTTAATTTGTAATTCTGAACTAAAGTGTTTATCAAGTTTGTTTTTTACCTTTTGTTTCTCATAAATCATGGCTCTTAAACCTGGAGCATGCGTTTCATTGACTAAGCAAGTCACTTGATGTGCAGTTGCTTAGTTGACCTTTAGGCATGAGAGTGATATTATGTACAGCATGACAATTGCTCTAATAAAAGCCAAACTAATTGCCATGGTTTATGAAAACAAGTTTGTTTATAATAATATCAACCATTGATCCATGGAAGTGGGACTATTTTTAATGTTAACACTCATGTGTAACCAAGGAGTATTAACTGGTCTGGTGTCCATGGTTTCTCTTCTACTTTATCAGGAGAGTTCAGCTAGGCATTTTGCGCGAATATCTATAGGAGATGTTTTCGTTTCTTATACGATTGTTGCCAAAGAAAACTGGCAATATTGTCCCTTTAGTGCCTAGATGGACCCTCCTGATAAAGCCGTTGACATTCCTTGGGTGCACTATGTTCCTAGTTCCCAAGTTATCAATTGTTTTTGCAAGTGACCCAATCTAAATAATTTAGTCATCCTCCCTAATTAGCAATATCAGAGGAGCTTTAACTAGTATGGTATCTCTTTGGTTTTATCAGGAGGGTTCAGCTAGGCACTTAGCGTGAATATCTATTACGGATATTTTTCCTCCCTTATTCGATTGTTGCCAATGACAACTGGTAGGATTTGTCCCTTACAGATATTCACGTAAAGTGCCTATCTGTACCCTCCTGAGAAAACCGAAGACATACCAAGGGATACCACACCACCAGTTAAAGCACCTTGGCAATACCCATTTCATTTTTTTATCGCTGCAGTTTATTAGTAACTAGGGTACCCTTGCCCTGCACTCGACATGTAGTTTTAGGGACATAAGAGGGCCTTGGGTTTTTGATCAGTTTTCCATTGTCTGTGGCCGGGTCTAGATTTCTTATCCGATACCGTTCTTTCACAAAGTCCTACTCTTTAAGCAGGCAGGCCTCCGCCATGTATAGTGATTAGTGTCCCTTTCACTTCGAACGGGACGACCGCAGCGGAGTCAAACTATTAATAGCAAGTAGAGAGTTGCACGGGCTGACTTTTCACGGCCCGTGTCCGCCCGTGCCTGTAGTATCTGAGCCCGTGACCGCCCGTCCCAGTAAAAAATTCAAAGATCCAACCCGTGCCCGCCCGTATCAGTAATGAGTTTGACAAATCCGCCCGTGGGGGCCCGCGGGTGCCCGCGGGCCCACACGGGCGCAACATTTTTAAAAAATACATGTAACGCAATGTAGATAGATAGTACAATAACAAAATGTGACGTTAAATGCTAAGTATTGCTTAGATAAATAAAGGAAAAGGACATAATAATAATAGAATACATACAGAACAGAGAGCATAGATTGTATCCTGTACTCTGTACAGCAGAGCAGAGTGTATTGAGTATCACTTATTATAATCATAATATACTACGGGCTTTCACGGGCCCCCGCGGGCTTCTAAATAAAAATTGGCCCGCCCGTGCCAGCCCGTAAAAATAATTTATCAGCCCGTACCCGCCCGTGGCAGTGAAAAATTTTAAAATCTCCCCCGACCCCGCCCAAACCCGTACGGGCCGGGCCGCAGCCGGTGCGGGCTGAGCGAGCCCGTGCAACTCTCTAATAGCAAGGCAACGTTTAATTAGTCATTTGGTTGTGGATTGAATAGGTTGACTTGACTTGACATAGGATTGGTTAACTAATGTAACGGGGTAGGTAGAAAATAGATAGAAATAACGAGGGCAAATAAAATAGTAGCTAATTAAAATAAGAGAGCCACTTAAAATGAAGAGGTGAAAATGACGTAAATATTTAAGATGAAGGGAATATTTAAAATAAAGAGATTATTTAAAATGACAGGAACGTTTAAAATAACGAGGTTATTTAAAATGACAAGATTTTTTAAAATGACGTTATAGATTTAAAACAACGGTGTTATTCAAAATGAAGGGTGATTCTAAACGACAAAATAATTTAAAACGACGGGGTTATTTAAAATGACTTCTATTTAAAATGTGGAGTCACTTACAATGACGTCTATTTAAAATCACGGGGTCATTTACAATGACGTCTATTTAAAATCACGGGGCCATTTACAATGGCGTCTATTTAAAATAAATGGCGGGGTCATTTACAATGACGTCTATTTAAAATAAATGGCGGGGTCATTTACAATGACGTCTATTTAAAATAAATGGCGGGGTCATTTACAATGACGTCTATTTAAAATAAATGGCGGGGTCATTTACAATGACGTCTATTTAAAATAAATGGCGGGGTCATTTACAATGACGTCTATTTAAAATAAATGGCGGGGTCATTTACAATGACGTCTATTTAAAATAAATGGCGGGGTCATTTACAATGACGTCTATTTTAAATGACGGGGTTATTTACAATGACGTCTATTTAAAATGACGGGGTCATTTAAAATGACGTCTATATAAAATAAATGGCGGGGTTATTTACATTGACGTCTATTTAAAATGACGGGGTCATTTACAATGACGTCTATTTTAAATGACGGGGTTATTTAAAATGACGTCTATTTACAATGATGGGGTTATGTAAAATGACGTCTATTTACAATGTGTGGTAATGTAAAATGACGTCTATTTACAATGTGTGGTAATGTAAAATGACGCGAGGTGATGTAAATTGACGGGGGGATTTAAAATTATATATTATGTCCATATAATATTAATGATATAATAAAAATCAGGCGCTGATGAAAGGACTTCAAACTTTAATTTCGCTGTTTAGTTAAATGATGTTGAATTTGGTTCACTATTATTATGTTGATTCGATAAGTATTGTATTTGGTTCCCCGTCCGTAAGATGTTGTAGCAATGCATCAAGCAATGTTTTAAACATTTTAATCTGTTAATTTTCATACTTTTTTAATGCATGCTCATGATCTACCGTCCCCATTAAGGGGTTACCAATTTTTTCCGTTCGGAGAACGGGCCTATTTCTAGTACTTCTAATATTTTCTTTTAAAATTCTACGGTTCGTATATTGCGTACTTCTTTTCCTAATGCAAGTATATCTGTAATTGGAAACATTGTCTCGTATTAGAGCACCTCGACTGAAATGCGAAACTAATTAGGCACAATTTCAAAAGATGTACATATTATATAGTTTTCAATATTCGACTCTTAATATCTGCACTAAGAGTTTGTAGCTTTCCGGTTTTCTAAATTTTCAATATTAACTGTTGGTCAAAGTTTCGTGATGTGGAGTAAGAAATTGCAGATGGCCTAACAAAAACCTCAAATTTTACAATGACCAAAAATGACGTACCAGGTTATGCAAATTAGGGGAGTAGTGGTTGCTGGACATATGCTTGTGGCCGAACGAATTTTATTATTTTGGGGAAATTACATGGAATTCTTAAAATACGGGAATTTATTATAATTTCAGTGATTAAAACGATTTCCACAACTTGACGCTAGAGTTTCTACCTATTGCATATGGCTGACCTATATTATTATCCATTTTATCGAATTGGCATACATAATTTAGATGTTTGAGTTGAAATTTTTTAAATAATTTTGTTTTCACTACTTTGTGTCTGTTTCTAAAATTAGTAAAATTACCTGAATAATGCAACAAAGATAGAACAGTGAAACTGTTTTCAGCTCTTGGAATTATGATCCTTAAAGATGTCAAAGGTGAATGAAGTCCGGGTACTTCAAAGGTGAAATCGTTAGTCGTTTCACCAAAAAAACTAAGGATCTAAAAATACATAGAAATATTGTTTTATTCGTCTCCATATATATAAATAGCAATGATTCGATCAAGTACTGATTCCGGGAGTTATTTCGATTTTTCAATAATTAAATCTTTACTAACCTCGGGGTTAAAACTAAAGGAAAGCATTTCGGACGAACAAACTGATTCAGAGACATGTGTATGTAGTATAGCCATGCAGCAGATTTTCCCTTTACTGGCCTTTACGATTAATGACGGTAACAATTTATAGTAATTTTTTAGCTGCCAATTCCTTCAAATGTCAAAATTTGTTAAACAAATGCTAACAAATTTTGTTGTTTTCCGTTTCCGTCATCTTTTTTAAATCGGTCCAAACTAAAGGGGACAAATATCACATTATTAATTGTAGAACCAACTTAATTCCTAATCTGAAAAAATCGAACGATGATTATCTGACTTTTTCAGAATGAAACAAAAGAGTTTATTTAAAATGCATGCAACAAATAGTAGGAGACAAAAAAGCATACTTAAATGAATTTGAGTAGAAATTGTTTATTAATTATTTCGTACTCGTACTTACCATATTATTGAATATGCATTGTATTACAATAGGATGAGAACAAACTGCACACACAGCTGAAAATATGTTAGTTAGTCACCTATATAAATAAATAACTCACGCATTGGATGGAGAGCATAAATATTTTCTACGACGAAACTTTCTCCAGAGTTCAATAGTAGCGGTTGATGTAGTGTGTGATTTCCATTGCAAAAGTTGGTATTCAAGAGGATGTCAGAGCTATGGAAGAAAGCCGTGTAACGGAAAAGGGCAAGAAAGATGAGTTGGAATCATGGAAATTTGGCAGCATCAAATCACCTACTTCGACAGTTCACGTTTAGTAGTTATCGTGAGAAGGCCGATAATATTCCGAATATTTAAAAAATAATTGGTGTACTCATCGGTTATGAAAATCTAGTCACCGGGCTTTGCATTCAGGTTACATCCAAATTTTCACACATTTTCAATAATTGAGTGTCGTCGTTGAATTATTTCTGCTCAAAACGAATTGTCAAAATGACAAGTTAGACTAAGTTATTGACTATTGAATGCTTTCAGGGAGGTGTATCTACCAGTGCATAAGGTGGACAACTCAGAATTGCAATTTTTATGTTCCCTTCCCAAAAAAGTTGCAGCTAGGAAGAAATCTCATATTTATTAACAAGACTAAGTGGGACAATTTGTTTATAAACCTAAAAAAGATAATGAGCAAACCAAATGTTGTCTTCGTTTTGGGTGGACCTGGAGCTGGAAAAGGGACACAATGTGCAAATATTGTCAAAGTAATTTTTCAGTTCCTTTTATAAATTTTCATGGAAATAACAGTGCATGATAATGATTTGTTTGTGTGGCAGACGTTTGGCTTCGTGCACCTTTCTGCTGGAGATCTTCTAAGGGAGGAAAGGAATAAACCGGGATCGGAATTTGGAGATTTAATAGAGAAACATATTAGAGATGGTACAATCGTTCCAGTGGAAATAACCTGTTCTTTAATTGAAAGAGTAATTAATTTTTCGTGAAATGTCAGAAATTATTTGATTTATTCTGAATCGAAGTATTTCTAATGACTATTTTTTGTAGGCAATGCAAGAAAGTTCATCTAATAATTTTTTGATTGACGGATTTCCACGTAATCAAGACAACCTTGATGGATGGGAGAGGCAGATGTCTGAGAAAGTCAATGTACTTTTTGTTTTATTCTTCGACTGCGATGAAGATACTTGTGTGCAGCGCTGTCTCCAGCGAGGACAAGCCGGAAGTGGACGGTCCGACGATAACCCAGAAAGTCTCAAAAAAAGGGTCTTTACATACACAAATGACACAATGCCCATTGTGAACCGATTTCAAGAATTAAATCTTGTAAAAAAGATTGACGCTTCGAAACCGGCGGACGAAGTGAGTAAAGTCAAGCTTAGGCTTATATGGATTTGGGTTATACAAAGGGACACATAAATTAATATTATATATTTATTTTAGGTTTTCGAAGAAGTCAGACTGCACTTTAAAGTCTAGTCGACAAGACTATTTCCTAAGAAGTACGACCTCGCTGTTGAGGAAGACTTTTGTTAGAAATAATTTTTATCCTATACTGATGGTTATTCTTATTCCTTGGAGGTTTGCATTATGGTTAAAATAGTATCACTAAGATTTTAATAATGGATGAAATAAGTAAATGATCATAGTCTTGTCTTGCGTCAGACAGTCATTCTTTGACTAAAACTGCTTCCAATAAATAAAGTTATATTTACTTTTAGAATCATTTGTGTACGAGTTGGGACACCGTTTGTATACTGTAACTGTAACCATAGCAGTACCATACGTTAATTATTTCAGGATCATTTAGTACATTAAGCAGTTGTGATAGAACTATAAAATACAATTACCATGTTAAAATACACATAAAAATCTGAATCACTATAATTCCTACCTTTATTATATGTACTATGTAGATACTGGAGTTTTAAACAGCTAGTAATAAATGCAGTTCTACTAAGTTCTGAATAATTGATTTTATGTCATAAAGTTCTTACTTATTGATAGGATGGTTTTTAAGAAGTGTCAGATTTCCTTTCACAGATTTAAGTATTCTATAAAACATTTAAATCTGATTTCAGCCTTAGCCGGCTTCAGTTAATTTCAGCCGGTTTCAGACGAATTCGTGGAATACTCATAACGAATAATATATTTTCATTGTTATGTATGATTGCGAATTCTATGAAAAATGTATTCATCAGTGTGATTGAATGTCAAAATTTCATTTGTGCAGAAAAGGGGAAATAGAATGTAGGTGCTATCATGTAGCGGAAAATTGAAAGAACATCTTTAAGTATATTGCAATTATTTAACTGTGTTCTACCTGCCAATTAAGCAAGTCTGGAACTCTGGTTTTCCAGTACACGAAAATTCTATAGCTATATCGACATAATGTAAAAAAAAATCACATAGCAGCCATAACAGCCAGGAGATTTCAGTGCACACCAAAAAACTTTGAAAAGAAGAAATTGTGATTAAATAAGCGAAAATATACGTCAAAAAACTTCATCAGTGCCAGTCAGAGTCAGCAGAGTCAGTCCAATGGATGGCTCACTGACATTTTTTCGAACTGCGGACTTCAAATGCTGCGTAATCTACCTTATGCACTGACAAAATAATGAAACGGAAATATTGGATACTGGAATGGAAACTAGAATTTCTACCAATCAAGTTGCAGTATCAATGCATTGTGCTAACAGACTTTTGTATATATATTCGAATACAACTAAAAACCTTCTAAGTGTAAGACCTTTTTACTGTTTTCTCCTAGGTATAAAGAGATTTCTTTCAATGAATGCGCATGAGACCCCATAGTGTGGAATAATTGGGCAAAATACAAATTACATCATAAAGTATTTTGAGAATGCTTTGGTTAAAATGCATTCAAATACATCATGAATTATTTTGAAAATGCTTTGGTCCAAGTCAAAATACTAATTTTCAAGCATTAGAATACAAATACAACATTTTATACAAATAAATGCGTTTTCCCAACATTTTCTGGAAAATTACGAGCACAAACACGGCTCCATCCGAAAACAGCTATTATAGAGTTAAGGCTGCCTTGGCACGCATTTCCAAGTTTTGAGTTCATGAACGAGGTAATTTACACGTCTCACATTGTACAGCTCAGTTTTTAAAATATTTTAAAATGTATGTTTTAATGTTAAAATAATAAAAACATATTAAGGATCCCTCGATGTACGGTTGGTTAGTAACGAGCAGTTATGAGTAATTTTACTACGGGGTACTTAGCTATTAAATTGGCGCCCTTGCCCCCGTAGTAAAAATTGAAACATTTTAGTGTAACCACAAGGCAAGGTATACGAAAATCGCAGAACATTGATAACCTCTATTTGGGGAGTGTGTGTGTGTTAGGGGGAGAGCACGGTTACTACTATTGGTTAGTAATCCAGACTAACTACCTTATAGACCTGAGGCGCTCCAGAGATTCGAACTCCAGACCTCAGCCTGAGAAGCGGCTGTTTAGACGACTTTATAGACAGACTTGTACGCCTTCTATTTGGGGAACCAGATTTCAAAGTTAGAACCTGGAAACATAGAGCAAAAAATGCTGCTGGGCATATAACGAAGCCATATGCTATTTTTACTTTTTCATACAATAGAGAACGAGACTAGTTTGTCAAATTCCCATGGATTTCTCCGACTCCAAACGCTTTTTAATTTTGAAAAGTACAGGGACTTTTGAGGAAAAGGGGCCGCTATAAGCACTCAGAAAATATGTGGTCCATGTTTTAAAAAGTATGACATTTTATTCCTCACGGAGGATGTGTAATCAATGTCGACGAGAAAGTCTTAAGGTTTGTTTAGCTGTCATTTTTCCAACATACCACGTGTTGTCCGCTGTGAATAATACAACTTGTTTGGCTATCACGTAGGCGAATAAATATGTCCATTTTCAGTATTATTTTCTAGCGCTGCAGATTTTATAATGGCGTCAAAAATATTATACTATTGATTACGCTCATCGCTCATCCCGTGGGAATAGGACAATTTCTAAAACACACTTTTAAAATTAGGGGATTAGCGTAGAAAGTCAAAGTTGATCTCATAGAAAAGAGGAAAAATTTGAAGGAGCATGTACGGCCAACATTTCGAAAACTTTTATCTACATATTTATCAACTATCTTTTAAATCTGAGCTGTAGCTGTATTATGTGAGACGCTTAAATTTCTATTCCAGATCAAATCCCTAAACTTTGAAAACTTTCCTTGTTTTAAATGTTAAAATTTTCAATAGACGGAACCCGGTTGAACCCGGAATTTACATGCCCTCGGTACTTAAGTTGGTCAGATACCAAGGCTTAAAATCAAAAGATATCTTTTAAAATAAGTCAAAAATTGGAAACGCGTGTTACGTAAGTAAGCCTTAAAATATTATCGTTTCTAATACGCAGACTTTAGTTTAAGCATGTGAGATTAACCATGGTATACCTAAAAAACTGCGGTTTCTCAAAAACGTAGATGAGCAGAAAGGAAAGTTGTGCTGTTGTGCACAGGTTGTGCAGAACAATCACACACAAGTATAAAAGCAGTTGATAAAGGCAAAGCACAAGATAGAGATGTAAGTAAGTAGTTCAGGTTCAGATTAACAGTTGGTATTTTGCTCATTAGGATTTTGGCATTCATTATAAAACTTCTAAAAGCTGAAATTATTCTTATATATGCAACTTAACAAGTGATCACACTGATCACTGTCAAGTCGTAATATTTTTTGTGGATAGACAATAGTAAACAGTCTAACATCTAAACAATGCATCCAATCTCTATACAGTCGTAATACATTACTAATGTCTGTAGATTACTGAGACTATCCTGTGCCCTGACAAATCCACAAATTACAAAAAGCAACAGATCATTTCACTATTTTGACTGAACTAAAATAATATAATTTACAAAAAAGCAGTAACCGGTCGAGCCGGTGTGTTAGAAGTGTCATTTTACATCCACAATATTTTTGTGATTTTTCAACTCGAGCGATTATTCTCAGTGAAGCATAATTACCAGTCGCCAGTGTTGAATGCCTCAACGAAAATGAGTGCTAATCACTAATTGTATTGTTTTGTTTGTTATTGTAAAACTGGGTTGTTTTTGTTGGATGATTAGGTACCTAACTATTGTGCCGATTAGTTTACTACAACTATAGAAATAGATAATTAATCGTCCCATTGTTTTGAGGTAACAATTGCCTCATTATAAAAATGACAATTCAAACGCTTCACGACGTAATTTTTGTCATCGAAGGAACAGCTCTGTGTGGAGCTTATTTAAATGAACTGAAACAAAATTACATATTTCCAACTTTAGAGTAAGTATTTAACAAAACTAGCATTCGAATTCAATACTATTTGCAATTTTCAAACAACAAATATGTTTTATGTATTTAACATTTTGTTTGATTTAGATTTTTTAATGGAGGTCATATTGAAGACAAAGACTGTGGCTCTGATGTAAGAAACATTTATAATATCATTTAATTCATGCCTATTTAAATAACATTACGCACCGTGGAAGTTTGCCGTCAAGATTCAAATTTTGATGTTTCCCCGAATTTTCTTTAATGTCTGTTTTCGTCATTTTCCTAATCCAAATACATTTTCCTAATGCAAAATATCCTTATTTACCAAGTTAAAGTTTTTATACTCTTCCCAACTTTTCGCTTCACGTTGTGAGCTGTTGGTAAGAGTTAAAGGACTATGGCCCAAAATTTTGGCTCCGGGAGACAAAATCTACCTCCAACTTGTTCTCGACTTCCCGTTATAGTGGCGTTGCGACGAAAATAGTAAAGAAATCCCCTTATCGCTAACCAGATCTAGCGTTTATTTTCGAAAACAAAGTCACCTTGTTTAGCGGGATTTTAAATACCGCTAGGTCAGTCTCCTAACTATTATTTACCGAATTTAATGAAATACTGACTATAGATATAAATATATAAGTCTGGTAAAATTTCCTATGAACATCATTAATCACATTAGGGAGGAATGGAATATTTTTAATCTAAATAAATTAAATCGGGAACTGGACAAAATTTGATTTAATGGATATTATAATTAGCATAAATTGGTGTAGGATCAAAAGTATTGACATAAAATTTGTTTTGATTCTTTTTAGTGTAATTTTACACTGTTTGGACTAGTGCTGTTTCATTCCGCTGACATTTTACCCGGATATTTAAGCGAAGCTCATGGTCCAATCACAACACCCAGCAAACTTATAAATATGATAGATAAATTACAGTAAGCATTATTAACATTCCAACTCTAATTATATTTACTTTTAATATTGAAGCATTAGTTAAAGTTCTAATTGTCAATTTACTGAACAATTAAAATATTGAAATTGTTTGTATTCATTAATGTTCGACACGAAAGAATTTATTTAAAATTGAGAAAATATGTACATAGATTTTCTGGCGGTCATGGTGAGGCTGCTTCACATGTGGGAGAAGGACTTGCTACAGCCCTGCAATGTCTCCAAGATTTGATCAAGTACAGAAATACATCCGGAGATGCACCGACAGTCGGTGAGTTTTGAACTATTTCCACTTACAAAAAATCTTATAACTGCTCCAACTTTGTAATATTACGTTGTTTGTAGCCACGAAGAAACATATAATTCTGGTTTGCAATAGTAAGCCTTATGGCTTACCAGTAACGGAGTCTGTGGGTGCGGATGGTTCTTATAGAGGATTAGTAGCTGAACAATTAGCTGCTCACATGAATGATATCAACGTACATTTGTCAATTCTGTCACCTAGAAAAATTCCTGGTAACTATTGTCAATTGCTTTATCTATTTTCATTCACACTTCAAACTGTGATTGATACTCATTTTGTACTTTTTCTCTTAGCTTTAATCACGTTGTTTGATCGGGCTGGCGGTGAGTCATCAAGTCAGAAAACTTATGCAAAGGATGTCAGGCATTTGGTTCTACTCAGTGGCTACCACTTACAAGTAAGTTTACTTAGTTTTGTTAAGTATTCTATCACGTACAGCTAAAACTGCATAGTAACAGCACATCCTATGAGAGTAGAAAGGTTTGTCTTTGGCGGAGGCAGAAACAATGTCCCCTAAAACAGGATGATATTTTTGTTGCATTGTAACATAATTAATAAATGATAAGAGTTTCAGGCAGTTTTGAACTCTGAATATTATTCCGCTTGTTGCTAACTGACGAACTTGTTCTATTCATATGCATGTAATTTGCTTTAAAAACAAGTGTAATATTTTTATACTGCATCCTAAGAAGTTTAACCTGAACGTCACTTGTATCATAATTTTAATTGAATGTGGAGAAAGTACAGAGGGTCGTTCTACTTCCTTTTTCGTCCACTGGTTCACATATTTCCAGAACTGCTGGATAAATGCTAAAAGTACATATTTGTAGGGAATGCTAATAAAAATTGGTGTACCAATTTTAAGAGGTCTGAAAATTTAAAGAAGTTTCAAATTAATATGTCAAAAGCATTTTGAAATTTTACAAAAATATAAAGTAAAGCACCTACAAATTCGTTAATAATTGGAGAAGAAATGATTAATGCGATTCTGAGAAAGTCATTTTGAACTTATGGCGAAAGTTACAAATGGGATTTCTTCACCTTTTATTCCCAATTGTTTTCGACTCAATTTAACAAGTGTCTTCTTTATCAGCTAATTTTCATTTTTTAATTGGATTTTCACAAGTAAGGAATTTTAAGATTTCTACAACATCCAGAAAGTATAGGAACCAAAGGACGAAAAAAATAACTTAGTACATTACTCGGTGTAGGTATTACTAATTGCTGTGCTATTCATGATTGAGCATCAAAAATGGCAATTTATTTGGTATTATGCCAAAGTCAACGTAAGCATTCTAAGCACCCCTTACAGCCTTTGAAATGAATGGGCAATTTTCTGCAACTTATACGATTTGAGAGTTAGCTTTGATGTAAGCTTAAGCTTTTAATTTGTAAACCTTTATTGTATAAAAATATTATATAAAATGTGTTTGAAGGCCAAATAGCATTTATTCATATATAATACAAAATATTAGATGGGAAATATAAACTATCAATAGGGTTACCCATTTCAGTTTTTGCTATTACTACTTACGACCCGTAAGTATTTGCGTAGTGTTAGCGGGGCAGAAATACTGTGTCAATATTTTTGGGATCATTTTGCAAATAAATTTCAGGTGAATATTAATGGGCTGAAATAATGGTGATAATAGTAATATTATTCACAATGTATGTATCTAATTACGCCAATGTTTAGCTTTGCGTTTATATATTTAATGGCAACATATATTAATTTTCAGCATGGTGTTTATTTAAGAAATATTATTACATTTGCTGGATAAATTTTTTGAGAATTTAATGCATTCAAAAGTTGGAATCCTCTGTGATGTATTGTATCTGGAGACATATCAAATTATCACACATTGACTACTTCCGCTTGAATAGCGAGACGAAGTTAGCAATTGAAAGACAAATATGATCAGTCAATTTGTGTTATTGTAAATTCAATAAGTTGATAACTGCATGGAGAGGAGCTGTTATAATTTTTGTTTCTGCTAATAATAACGTTGACTCAGGTATGTGCTTCATATCAGCATGGAATTTTTAATGTTATTTTCGCAAGTATTATTTTATGTTGTATCTAATTATCGCCTTTTTGTTTCGATAGGAAAGAGCTTTGACACCAACGAAAATTGGTGACACGGGAGGAAATGTTTTACAACCTACTCAAGTTGTGCCTCAATTGCCGAGTAATCCTGTTCCACCATCACAAGTCTCTCAATCTTCACAGCAGCCTTCGCAAACGACTCCTATTCAAGTACAAGTACAGGTTTCCCTTCCCCAGCCGTTGCCTGTACAAAATCCGAGTCAGACGTCAACTGCCTCTTCACAGCCGTCGCCTCTACAGCAGTCCTTACAAAATGTAAACATGGGGTCGGCAAACCAAAATCAAATGAACCAGCCAATGACTATGAACAATGCAGGCAACATGTCTATGAGTCAGCAACAACAGCAACAACAGCATCTGATGATGATTCAACAAAGACTTCGTCCTCCATTGATGCGACCGCTTAACCCTCAGATGATGAATCAGCAACAGCAAGTTTCTCCAATGACGCCTCCCCAACAATTATTGTCACAACAGCCAATGATGACTCCTCAGCAACTAAATCCGCAACAGCAAATGAATTCGCAACAGCAACAAATGATGACCCCTCCACAGCAGCAGATGACTCCTCAACAGCAAATGAACCCACAGCAGATGAACCCTCAGCAGCAAATCAATTCTCAACAACAAATGAACTCTCAACAGCAGCAAATGATGACACCACAAATGAACTCCCAACAACAGCAAATGATGACGCCCCCTCAACAGCAGATGACACCTCAGCAACAAATGATGTCTTCGAACCAACAGCAAATAAATGCACAACAGCAGATGAATGCTCAGCAACAGCAGCAGCCAATAATGAATCCCACGCAACAACAGCAGATAGCGTCTCAGCAACAACAACAGCAACAACAACAGCAACAACAACAACACGGCATGGCTACGTCACAGCAACAACAATCGGTATCCTCTCAGCAACAACAACAGCAGCAACAAAATCAACAGCCACCCCAAAGTATACCTTCTCAGGCTCAATCCCAGCATATTATTCCTCAGCAACAAATGAACCAACAGCAACCCCAACAAATGATGCCTCAGCAACAACCAATGAATCCTCAGCAGCAAATGAACCAACAACAATTGCCAGGTCCACATGGAATGAACCCACAGATGATAAATGCTTCACAAAATGTACAGCAGCAGTTACTTCAGCAACAACAACAACAGCAAATGATGAATGCGCAACAAATGAACACACAACAGATAAATACGCAGTTAAGTGTCCAGCAGCAGATGACCCTTCAACAGCAACAACAACAACAGCATGTTTTGCAACAACAACAGCAGCCCAGATGGCCTAATCCTACTTTACAAAAACAAATTCAAATGCAGCAGGCGCAGCAACAGCAACAACAGCAGCAGATAAACATTGTAATAATAGCACATATGATAGCACAGATGTTTTTGAAAAACCAACCTTTGTATTTATCAATTGCGATTTCTTATTTTTACCGAATCAGCAGAACCAAGCCCAACCGCAACAAAATGCTCCTTCGCAAATGCAGCAGACTCCATTGCAACAGCAACTGGGACAACAACCCCAGATAATCAATTCACACTCACCATTGATAGAGCAATTAAAAATTCCTCCTATGGGACAAGGTCAACCTCCTCATGGACGACAGCCGCCACCAGGAGGACCTCCAGGGCCAATTCAGGCCCAACCGCCTTTGGGGGCTTTGCCACCTGTAAACAACCAAAGAGAACGTCATATTATTTGGAGCGGTCTATTAGAATGGCACGAGAAGCAAAAGGGTAAATAATAATGGAATCAATAATTTTGGGCATAGACTATCAAATATTAAACTTTTGGAAATTTTGATAAAGGACCGCCTGAAGGTCAAAAGATACCACGGCAAGTCCCCTGTCAAGTTTCTGCAAACGTTGTTAGCGCAGAACCAGAAGTTAAAGGGGATGGCTGGCCTCCAAAACTTATCATGCAGTTGATTCCTAAGGCAATCGTGGGAAGTTTAGGTGGAGGATATTTTAGAGATGTAAAGACTGTTCTGTTTATGTTACAAAACTGCGATGCCCTGTCGTCTCTGACTCGCGTCATGGATTCTGGATTTGTATGTTTCTTTGTCTCTTTTTATTGGAAGTTGTAATGCTTGAGATATTGTTCTATTTATATAGCATTGTTATTAATGGTTACAGGCTGGCTGTGTTCATTTCACGGGAACTGGGATGCAACAATCTTCTTGTAGTATTAAAGTTCTCATACTACTTTATAGTAAAGAACGTCACGCCTACCTAGGATTTATTCCAAATGACCAAGCAGGATTTGTTGATCGGATACGAAAAGTTATTCAACAGCAAAAGACACAACAAGCGGTAATGCGTCAAGGACAAGGATTTCCACCGGGCCAAGGGATGCCCCAACAAGGCATGGGTCAACAACCTCAGATGACTCAAATGACGCAGGGCATTGCACAGCCAGGAATGCCTCAACAGGGAATGCCACAACCCATGCAGTCAATTGCCCAACAACTTGGACAAAATCAGCCGTTAGTTCCCTCTACTGCGGTCTTGGCACAGCAGCTGGGTCAGGCGCAACAACAACAACAACAATTGAATCAACAACAACAACAAGCTCCGAATTTGCAAGGTGGATCTGGTCAGCAAGGAGCGAATTCAGGACAGTCGCAGGCTGAACTGATTCAATTAGAACTAGAGCGGCAGCAAAATCTTTTGAAGATTCAGCAATTACAACAAACACTAGAAGCGGCTCAACAGAAAGAATTGCAATTTCAACAACTGCATAATCATCCTCCTGGAGGTCCTGGTCATCAGAGTCCGGGACCCGGCCAATTGCAGCAGCAACAAGCTCAGCAACAGCTACAGCAACAACAACTTCAACAACTCCAACAACAACAGCAACAACAACAGGTTCGGGGTCAAATGATGAATCAACAAAATATAAACCAAATGAGAATGCTGCGCCCTTCTTCAGTTGCACAGGCTAATCCTGGCTTAAAGCACTTACTCCAACAACAACAAGCGCCTGCGCAGTACCGCATGCAAATGGCTAATTTGCAACAACAAAGAATGCCTCAGGGGCCTGGACCTAACGGACCTATGAATCAGCAACAACAATTGCCCCAATATGTTGAGGATGTTGCTATTCTCGACCTTCTAAAGTGATTTCTTTTCTATTTTATTCCAAGTCATAAGTGCCGACGTTGTAAAGCAGAGTGGTAATAACAACGTCAGTTTCATTTAAGTTAAAATGTATACTCTGTAGCTACAGTATTAAATTTTGGTGGGGCAAATACTCAGAACAGAGTGTTTTATGAACTTCTGACTTGTATATTCTTTAGGTTCATCTAGAGATAGTATGTCAACTATTTATTACCTAATATAATATTTATTATGTAATATGGTGTTATATTGTTATTGTCAAGTGCAAATAAGCATTTGAGGAAATGAGCTGAAACATTATAGTAGTTATAATAAAAATAATTGTGAAATTGAAATATTTAGTAACACTTTCCACTCGAAAATGAATTTAAAGCTATTTTAAAACAAAAAATATTGATGCGACATGCGGCAATATTAATGGGCAACTATAACACTATATTCATTAATACATTTACAGACACTCTAAAGTGGTAACTGCTTGCCGAAACAAAAACATTTTTTGCAACTTCTTCAATCTTTAATTAAATAAAATTGTTGATCATGTGGAGCTTATATACCCGGCTGACTTTCCTCTGGTTTGCTAATGCTTTGGTTTAAGGCTGCCTCGTCGTCTAGCATGCGTTTTCAATTGCTGGGCCAAAGACCTAAGTACCGAGGCCGTGTAAGACTTGTTTTTTTTTGAAATTTCAATATTGAAACCAGAAAAATTGACCTAAGTTTGGAGTCTAAAGTGCAACGTACTTGAAGTAAACTGTTTGTCCATCTACTTTTTCAAAAATACTTACATCCAGTTATTATTTGTATGTACTATTAATAAATACAAAAAATGGTGCACAAAAAGCAGTAAACATTTGCTGTTATAGCCCCCGCCCCAAATTGTTAGTAAAGGAAGAAACTAGGTTAAGGAAAAATGGTATAAACGAGATGGTCACTATTATTAATTACTTGATAATAATTAGTATCTAATCACTATAATATTAGCTGCACAAGTACGTCTAATTACCGTTAGAATTGTTTGAAATTTTTACTGCATGTGCATCCCATAGTCAGAAACTCAAATGATCATTTTCATAAATGATATCGGTTTTATAGAAATCGTTTTATGGTCTTTTGAAATTCAGATTTATACATGTAAAGAGTAGGGGATTTTGGAAATTATGTTCACAATCTCCTATTACAGTTTTCAACCAATCATTATGAAACTTTTTAAGGAGCTGCTAATCACCCAAACTTAGAGCCTCTCGGGCTTGGATTTTCAATTTTTGTTTTGAAAAATTTAGAAAATAATTTGAAAATTTCACGTGTATAAGGAGGAGCCCAAGAGCAGAGTGTCTCATTGCTCGCATAGGTGGCGAGGACTGTTAGTGCTCCGTTGGTGTTGCGAAGAGCATAAAATGGGCAGTAGTTGTGTCAATAAACATGAAGTGAAACTAAAATAGATTTTTTTGGTAGCTTTCATGTCTGAGTGTCTGTCAAATCATTCATGACTTAAAATAATTCGGTCAATTAACAAATGGGGGGGGGGGTTATTTAAAGCATCAAGATTGATTAAAACCCAAGGGGACTAAACAGCGCGGTTAGTTAAAATGACGAGGTTATTTAAATTAGCGAGATTATTTAAAGTGATCGGGTTAATTTTAACTAACGACGAGGTTACTAATGATTATTACTAACGATTGCTGATGGGTTGGATTGGACTAAACTGATGAGGTGATATAAAATGACGGGGTTATTAAAATGACAAAGTTATTAAAATGACGGGGTAATTTATAATGACGAAATTATTTAAAATAACAGGGTCATTTAACCTTACGGGGTTGTTATGTACATGAAATCAATGATATTATGACAATCTGGCGCTGATGAAACGACTTCAAACATTTACTGTAGAAAAATCTTTATTTTTTGTTAAATGTTGTTGATTAAGTTGATTTGATAACTCTTATTCCCCGTCCGTAGGACGGGCTTATTTCTAGGTATTAATAATGTGCAGAGTGGCCAGTGGGCAGGCTTCGTTAACAAAAGTACAAAAGAAAAACGTCAACTAAGACCAGAGAGTTGGCAACCTGCAGGTTGCGTAAAGTAGAGTCAAAACCGTAATGCCTTTCAATGGTACAAAAATCAATCCCTATTGTCTTCGATTATGCATCAGTAGGTATGGTAAAAATTTCGCGCCGTTTAACGGCGGAAGTTGTCGGATGTATTAGTAGGTATCGGTAAATTTTCGCGCCGTTTAACGGCGGAGCTATTTATCAATGTTATAAAAAAAATATTCTCCACTTTTGCTCTATTTCCCTTGTATTATTAGAAGCTCTTTGACTAAGACATCATTACTTCAAGTACAGGTAAACAGTATGGGGTTTCAAAGCACCAAAAATAAGTAACTTATTCCACTCAAACTACTCTTTTGCTAATTTCACTGATAGAAATATTTCTCTGCGCAGGCGCCGATACTCAAGTTCGAGTACTTATCTCTCTCACAAAAAAGGAACAAAAAACATCCTTATTTCACTCACTATTTGTACTCATTCTCATTCCGCCCCATTTCCCCATGTAATTTCCATTATTTGAAAATTTGCGCGCAACTGATTATCTCGATTTAGTGAGACTTTTGACAAAAAATTAAAAAATAAGTGGTACATTCAACCAACGAGCAATAAAATTGACTTTTTACTTAATTGGTTTGAGTAGAAGAAGTACTTATTTTCCGTGCTTTGAAACCCACTAGTGTTCAGTTTTCCATTTCATTATTGGAATCTCATAGTCTCATCATTCCCATGTCCGATCCACCTCCACCTCTCAAATTACTAAGTTTTATAGTTTCGATTTTCGTTCTGCCGTTTCTCCTATTTCCCATACCGGGAGCTGGTCTAACGGGGAGATTTTCTAATAGGAGGATTGCCTAACGGAGAGATTTTCTAATAAGGAGTTTGTGTAACGGGAAGATTTTCTAATAGAGAGATTGTCTAACGGGCAGATTTTCCAATAGGGAGATTGCCAAACGGGGAGATTTTCTAATAAGGAGTTTGTGTAACGGGAAGATTTTCCAATAGGGAGATTATGTGCTGATACCGAGTGGGACGTCTCACATTATACAGCTCAGTTTTTAAAATAGTTAACAATAAAAATTTCCACAAAGAAGTCTTCCGTCAAATTCTTCGCTCGTATATTTTTGAGACCAATTATAACTAGGTACTACCCACGATGAGTAGATTTTGGAAATTTTCCTATTCAAATACGTGAAATGAGAAGAGTCGATAAACGCCGTAATAAGATAGCCAAAAAATAATATTCACATGTTCCTAAACTACTCTACTACTCATCAGGTTTTACCACTTACAGCTATATTTCAGAAAATTGGCATTGGAAGCATAGCCTTAAACTTAAACCCCGTACTGAAGTAAATTCCCTGTGCTATTTGCCTTGACTTCTTTCGGCTTTCCTTATATAGCGTTGTCTATTATCTCTGCTCTGCTAGCTTTTCTTCGGCCTTCTATATGGTTCCATACCGTAATCGCCATGTGCTAATTGCCGCTAATCTCTTGATTTGCATAACCTAACCTAACAACGTTAACATCACTCGTCGGCTTATCAGTCAACTTCCTTTTGGATTTACTGATCCATACGAAGTAGATGAAAATGATTTCGGTGATAAAAGAAATGCAGTCGATTCTATGACAATAAAAGTGATAGTAATACTGATTTCGTAGTGTAAAACAGAATGTAATATAATAGAGTCAAGGAATATCCATCCTATATATTACACTTCTACGCAGTGTTCCGCTTTGAAACATTAAATATTAAGGAAATGGCTCGTTGAAATAGGATAAAGGGGCTCGTATTTGTAACCTCGTTGTAAGTTCTGAGGGCCACTCAAGACGTCCAAAATACATGGAAAAACGACATCATAAGAACATAATACAAAGTTTTGCTTTCCCTAACGTTTCTTTACTCTAAAGCTGGTTGAGCTGAGTTAAGATTTAGAAAGAGGTGGTACAGACAGACACTAAAAATATAAAATCATCGCTTAAACTCATAAGTTTTAGATAATAATGAAAATGTAGATAGAACGAAAGGTCTGGTCTCAGAAAATGAAAGGTGGCTTACAAAATGTTCTAGAAGAACATTTCTTATCATATTTTAGAGCTTACTTTAAACACAAAAATTAAATCGATAACATAAGTAGGGAATGGATACATTCATCTACCTATTCCATTCAAAGGAAACTAGTAAGTTTGCAGTACAAAAGTGAAGTTTTTAGCCCTACCGTGCATTAATCAAATACTCGGTATTCAAATACATAGGTAAGCATAATAAATAGGGAAATCATGTAAAACGAAGTTCTTAATTCATATCGCATGGAACATAAATTACTGTATGTATTCAGAAATAAACTTCACATCTTTTTAACCTATGCTAATCATGGAGGTATAATCATGACATACAAAAATCGTTTGAACCCTTATAGCATTAACATCACTTTTGTTCATCCTATTTTTGAGATTCATAGTTCATTATACATACATGTTGTGTGAGTGAGTAAATGTTGTTCTACAATCATTAAAATTACAAGTGACTTGACCTCTTTATTGATAAAATGCTCAGGTCAGACAACTTTTGCCTACTTTTGAATTGTACATTGTATACTACAGAATACTCGTCGCATAAAACGTAGTATTTTTGAAAGTGTGAATGCCCATCGAAATTCATATTCGACAATTATTTACTTTACTGTGTAATATGTATGTGTACAAAATGCCAATGAACTTCGAAGTATATATAATTTTATAGTCTCCGAGAATCTATTGGCAGAAGTTCAATGTATCCCTGAAAGCCTCAATTATAGAACGCGAGCTACAGCCAAAGTTTCGATGAAAGTTTGTCGTGGACTATGAGTGCTGTAATCTAATATCCATTGATACAGCAACAAATGCTGAGAGTTATGTTACATCCCGAACTAGAACATAGAGTTTACTGTCGCTATGTTATTTTTCTCCGAAACCATAAAACTACATTTCATTAAAGGTGACCACTTCATACCCAATGACACCGAAATACACCGAGGAATAAAATTACTCACTCTACTCATTCTTGACCATTTGATAATAAAACGATCTTAATTTTTAACTGCTGAATTGTAGATAAAAAATTGTAAAAAGAATAAAAACGACTCTTGAAAACTATCGGTGAATACATCGCTATGACTTGTGTTTACCGGCGTTTCTTTTTTCTTTATTTAAGGTAGGTTTCTAAATTAACTTGACCAGATTCAATTCTATATATATTTAACTAAATTCTGTTTATCAAATCTTCTCAGATTCCCAACGTAACGATTACTTTTAAATAAAAGTAATCGTAACAAAAATTTGTTCCACCCGCCATTAAATTCTTAAATAATGTACTTCAAATAATTAAAAATTGCTGTGATGGAATTATGTAACAACATTACCAATATTATGACAGCTATACTTGAGCTATTTATTTAGTAAATTTAAGAGAAATAGAGATAAAAACTAAGATTCTTGCTGTTTTTGCCAAGAGACATCTGAATAATTTAGTACATTTGTACGTCATTCTTTCTAAATTTCTGTGCAAGAAGGGATATATGTCTGTATATATATTCTGCCTGAAACCAATTGGGTCATAAGCAAGTCTATGTCCCTTAATTATGGAAATTGTAACTTGTTGTTTATAAAATTAGGATTTACTAAGACGACGAGCTCTTCATTCCGTTGAGCTACTGAAATATCTTAATGAGAAATCTATCCTTACAGTACAACAGTAGTCCATAATCCATAAGTATATTCAAATTGAATTTCTAGAAAGTGGTCACCTTGAGTGAACTCAGGTTGAAGGTTGATAAATAATTTCCGTATTAACCTTTTCCTGTGTCTTTTCGTTGACGTGTCAATCTATGCTATCAATTAGTATGAGTTGGAAACGCAACAAGTTAAAACATAGCTAACGACCTGAAAGCCCAACAACATAACCAGGTACGTTAAGTCAAAGTCTTTTGCTTTGTGACAACATACTCAATGACTTTGATACTTTGTAAATGCTAAAAGATTTTAAAACATCGACTGATTACTTAATAGATTAGAACCCTCAGGATTACTTCCAAACAAATTTCAGCATGATGAGTCTTGCGGTAGCAAACCATGAACGCCGTATCCTCTGGAGTGGGCTTTTAGAATGGCACGACAGGAAAAAAGGTTAAAGCTTTGATTAATAATGTAAAAAGTATTTAAAGTGTGGAAATTCTATTTTCGATATTTGATGAAGGACCCCCTGATGGCCAAATAATACCCAGGCAAATGTCATGCCAAATTTCTGTCGACGTTGTCGACTCGGAACCGGAAGTTAAACAGATGGGCTGGCCGCCAGTGCTAATAATGCAACTGATCCCAAAGGCTATAGTGGCCAGTTTAGGTGGAGGGTATTTCATGACCGTCAAGACTGTCCTGTTCCTGTTACAGAAATGTGAAACTGTCGCTAACCTGACCGTTATGTTGGAATCTGGTTTTGTATGTCATTTCCTAATTTTATTCTTAACTATCTCATTTAACACATAATCACCATAATCATGGTTTAATGTTGTTTATCGCTGTTTCAGGCCGGATGTGTCCATTTCATTGGAATGCAAAATATCCCTTGCAATATAAAGGTTCTGATACTGCTTTACAGCAAAGAACATGGATATCTCGGTTTTATTCCAGGCGATCAACCTGGATTTGTGGATCGGATAAGACAAGTTATCCAAGAGAGAAAGACTAATCAGTACCAAACAATCATGCAACGCGGACTAGGGTTCTCCGGTGCATCTGTTGTGACTCAGCAAACTATCAGTGTCAGCCAACAACTTTTAGTGCCCGTTGATGCTATAGTAAACGCCAATGCAGAACGTCACATCATTTGGACTGGTCCGATGGAATGGTTTGAAAAGCGGAAAGGTAAATGCCGATTTTATTAAGTAACTTTAATTTTCAAGACACATTTGTCAATTTTGACAATTTTTACAAAGGAGAGCCCGAAAGTCAGACAACGCCAAAGCGGATTCTAGCTCAGGTTTCGGCCAATGTGGTTAATGGTGACCTGGAAGTAAAAGGGAATGGTTGGCCTCAACAGCTCGTCATGCAGTTGATACCTAAATGCATCATTGCAAAGCTGGGCACGGAATTCTTTAGAAATGCAAGAACTGTTGTGTTTGTGTTTGAAAATTGCCCGGATCTTTCTTCTTTGACGCGGATCATGGAATCTGGTTATGTAAGTTACTTCAAAAATAATAACTTTGAAATAATTTTAAAATTGAATTACATGATCAGTGTCATTGACTTGGTTTAAGGCTGGATGCGTTCATTTTGTTGGACTGCAGCATGTAACTGCGGAAGTAAAAGTAGCAATGCTGCTATACAGCAAGGAGCGTCAAGCTTTTCTTGGATTTATTGCCAACGACCAAGAAGGATTGGTTAATCGCATACGTGAAGTCGTCCAGCAGCAAAAGGCATTGTACCAACAAGCTGCAATGATGACTCAGGGACAAGCGATGGCCCTACAAGGCCCGATTCAACAGCCACATTCCTCCCAAATGGCACAAATTGCTTACCAGTCGGAAATGTATGCGCAGGTGGCGCCACAACCAATGATGATGCAGTCATTATCCCAGCAGTTTGAACAAAGTATGTCTTTAACTCCGTCGGCTTCGGGTCTAGCACAACAGTTAGCGCAAGTTCAGATTCAACCACAAGTTCAGATTCGGCCACAAGTTCATTTTCAACCACAAGTTCAATTTCAGCCACAAGTTCATTTTCAACCACCAGGTTATTTTGAGCCACAAATTCAGATTCAGCCACAAATTCAGATTCAGCCACAAATTCAGATTCAGCCACAAATTCAGATTCAGCCACAAATTCAGATTCAGCCACAAATTCAGATTCAGCCACAAATTCAGATTCAGCCACCAGGTCATTTTCAGCCACAAGTTCATTTTCAACCCCAAGTTCAAATTCAGCCGCAAGTTCCAAATGTCCAGGGAGGATTCCTTCTACAAGGAGCAACTTCAACGGTGTCTGAAATGGATCTTATTGAATTAGAGCTGTCTCTAATGGAACTATGATTTGTAACTCGTTCGTTTATTGGGGATACTGATGCTCGAGCCGACTAAATGATTTATTCATTCCAAATAAGCGGCAGCTAATAAAATGAAATTTATTGATTTAGCTAAGCATATGTACTTAATTTTTTACACAAATGATATGTATATTATCATGCCCATAACAAAGAAAGACGAAATCCATTGTTCTGAGTTCTCTGAAAACAATAGGAGGAAACCATAACTAAAAGTCCACATAATTATTGTACGAACATAGTAACACTGGTAGATTTTAGAGATATTATTATGAGATCAATGGCCTGTATACATTATCTTGCACAGTAGTCACTGCTTTTGATCCGACGCCGTCTTCTATTTTTAAAAAACAATTTGATCTATTATTGAGTAAGAATCATGTTAAAATCTTTAAATTAAATTATTGATGTCCAAAATTTTCTTGGCAATTTGGGACCACATGCATTACTACCGCAGCGTACGAAACTATAAAATTAGCGACACTGAAACAAAGCTACCCAAAATGATATTAAAAATTCATAAGATTACGACTCACTTGAAGTTTCATTTTACGTTACACTGCACTGCAATGCTGTGACACAGTTACGTCATTGAAGGTGTGCCCTTAAGTACAGTTTTGACGAGTTTTTGGTATTCATTACAGTATAGTGCTAAAAATTTACGTTCACTGTTATTAGGGATTATGGTCCACAGCATTTTGTTGATTTTTAATATTTTGATAGATATGATAATTATGATGTGTATAACTTGCTGTTTCTACACCTCCTAAATTTAACACAAGCTAGCATATCTACTTAAATTCTACACTGTTCCCTAGTCTGTTTACAGTTTACTTCAATTTCCATTATCCATTCCATTATCCATATTTCTATTTTTTAGGGAATTCGTACCTATTTGTAGGGGCTGCTAATCAGTTGTATGGAAATCAACTTCGGTTGCTCTTCAGTTGTACGAAATTATAGTTACCTCAACTAGCTGGTCTCACCGATGGCTAATTTAACTTCACAGAAGTGTACCATTCAGCAGTTATTTCGTTACAGTAACTTCCCATGTAAATATTGAAGAATATTTGTTATAATGATAATTAGAGTATTATGTCCATGACTTGGGGAGCTTTGAGAATCTCATCATTACTATGAGTGTTCAAAGACAGTTGGGCACTAAAAATGACAATATCTTAGGTGGACGTAGGTGGAGCCTAACAGTAGAGATAATGCTACAATTTAATTACGGTGCATATTATTATACATTGTAATTGCAACTCTGACTGACTGCTGTGCTAAAAAGCAGTGAAAATTAAAATGTCAATGGCGCAGTAGAAGTGTTCTTTATTACATCTATATTGAACTCAATCTTTTCATGATTTCTCAGAATATGTGATTAGGTAATGTGTGATGTGATATAGGGAATATGTGATGAGCAGGTAAAGTTTTAGATAGATTTTTGCAAATCTTATCATCTATCTGTGTCAGGTTTGATGCTTTGATGATTGAAACTAATTTGAAAGGTACAGAATGATTGGAAAATTATTAAACACAACATTTTACTGATATTTCGAAACATCATAACGTTTATTTGTGAAAAACAGAACTAATAATACATCCATATATTTCAATGCTGATAGTAGTTAATTGACTTTTACTTGGCAGACATCAGTGTAGTATATTGTATATCATATAATATATCTTAATATATAGTTAGTAGTTAGTTAGTATTCTATGCATTTCAGATATAACAACACGCGTACCACCAGACATTTTTAGTCAATCACACAGAAGATAACATTAAATTTATGCGCATGTTATCTTAACTGCTAAACACTATCCACATTTGCTTCAATCTGCTTATTATAGTATATATAATATTATAGAAAGATAAAGAGAAGTCCCCTTTATTTATGTAATTGCTGTACATTTATAACAAGTACGATAGGCATTGTACATAGTCTTACCCTAATGCGAATTAAGCCTATTTACTTACAACAATAATATTATTAGTTCTTTAGCTCCTAGCTATACTTACACATTTTTAGTTAGGTAGTTTTTTACACATTACACAATACATTTTTATGTACAGGATTTTATATGTTTAGATATAAATCTAATATTAATTGATTTTGTATCGTAGTCTTAACAAAATTTATTGATGGACTAGTGATTATTCATACTCTGCAATCTGAATATCCGTTATCTGTAATCTTAATTACGTAGTTGGATATTAATAATATATAGTAACAAATACGCTTACCGCACATCAAGTAGTTTCATTCTCGCATACCTACGAGCTCTACAACTAATTATGGGTAATTTAATATGTATCAATTAACAGCACCAACATTTAGTTGGAGATGTCATAAATTAACACAATAGTGGTTCATTAAAACCAACAATTTCGTAACTAAATTATCTTCATATTTTGTAGCGGCTAGCCGTAAATGCAAAGCTGATCAGTTGCCAGTTCATATTCTACTCTACTTGCTAACTATTACAGAGCAAATGTCGGATTTAAAAATTAAATTACTCTGTAGGCATTTTCCGCAAAACTCCATACTCTTACATTATAACAATGGGATACCTTATTAATAACAGAAAGTACATAAGTTAAGAAAAGATAAGAATAAAGTTGTTTTTATACAACTGCATTACAAATAACAGTCAACTAGTTAAAAATTAAAAAAGCACTAACTCTCTTTCCTTGTCATGTTTTATTTGATTAGCATAAGTACAACGCAAAAGTAAATCCAAACACTACTATAGACAGGGAGAGAGAAAAGGTCACAACACAAATTTCAGTTGCATGCATTACCTAACGTTGTATAATGTCAGCACCACAAATTCATCAAAAAGGTAGTAATTTATGATTCTAGTTTTATTACAACTACATACTTCACTACGTTCATAAATAGTTTTAAAATCTAACTTTGCAATTATTATGACAAGGACTCTAAGTAATATTTATTTTTTACTTGTAACTATAAAATGTCAAACAGATAGGTTTTTAGTGTGAACTATTAAATATATATGTCCTTGCAAATATTTTCAATATTTGAAAATGAATTATTTGGGCTTGAATGGGAATTGCAAGAAAATCTTAAATCAGTCTCACGGGAAAATACGATGGAAGAGAAAGGTAATGTTTACAGTTCTAAATAAGTTATTAAGTACATGCGAGTGGCACAGAAAATGATCTGACTAAAATGATGGTGTCAGTGTCAAGAATTTGTTCTGTAAAAGCGTGGTCATCGTATTCAGTGCGTCTCAGCGATCTGTATCTATTTCTAAAACTGAATACTAGTTTCTACATATTATTTATTTCCGTAGATTTAAATGGTCGCCTATACTGCGAGACATTGCAATGAGGCACGCAATTAGGAAAAGCACGACACGTAAGGAGTCAGGGTTGATTCAATACGTAGGCCACCTCACATTCTTAACTCTTCTGCTAATAATGATAATGAGAAAGATTTATTCGTGGCATCAAAAGACGTATCATGTCAACAAGAAACTATAATTTGTAGGTATGTGCTTATACCTTGTCACAACATTGTTAAAACAAAGATTAACTATCTTAATTACCTAACGGCTTAAAGTACAGGCGCCACTAATATGATTATAACATTGGATTATCTAGGTAATTAAATAATGTTGGACTGGTCATACTATAATGTACTTCAACATGGACTTTGTATATGTAGGTTTTCAACTTGCGAAGCGAAACAAGATTAATAATTATGGCTACTTACTTATCGTTTCATATCGTCGTCAGTACAGTACAAATACAATTGAAATAAATTCTACTAAAATGAACACGGGACACCCGTCACCTCTTTTCCCTTCCTCGTTAAATGTGAATAATCTCCAATTCATACGAAATAAACACTGCTTGCTTGCTTGAATTAGCGGTAGTAGTGAGTATTGTAAAGCATCGGTTGTTGGTACTGCAATTGCATCTGCTCCTCTTGAAGCTGCAAATGGTGTGGATGCTGCATGTGATTGTTGTGCATTAGCGTATGGTAGAAGAAATTGTGATTATCACAGGTAGACGAAGAAGAAGGGTCCGGAGGTGACCCCTCATGTCAGCACATCGACGTTTCTTCCCCTTCCAGGGTACAGGCGACATTCTCGAGACGATGGGCCAAGTGCATTTTCTTGCAGTAAGGGTCCATCTCCAGAGCTTCCAAGGTCTATCAAAAAAGAATAAAACTCCCTTAGGAACAAGACCAAAAATAATGGTCACGATTTAAATAGTATTCTTGAAATACGGTAGTTACCTGTGTATTGTACTGCGTGACATAAATATAGAGCTCTTTAAGAGCGGCTGCGTGATCAAAATGTGCTACATGAGCCATAGATAACTGCTGCATAGCTGAATTCATTTCTTGGTCGGAGATTTGTGGAAGGTTCTTTATGTCAGTGTAAAATTTTGAGACTAAATTTCGATAATGTGGTATATCTTTGGCAAAAAGTAGTTTACTGGAAGGAGAATCCTTCCCAAGTCTTTGTTCCGATGTGGAGCAGGCATCCATTAATGTCTGCATTACCACTCCTAAACTCGCTTCTACAGTTGCAGTCTTCTCTACATCAAAGATGAAGTCTGGATTCTTTATAAAATTAATCCAGAATCTCAAAGGATAACTGTCAAAAAGTATTACACCATTAGACATCATTTTAACCATTTGATGAAGAATAATTCGAACAGAAAGTTACCTATTTGACTTCCAGGCATGCACAACCTCCGGATCTAAAATGTTGTGTCGTCTGGCTGCTTCGTCTAGGAGATCGAAGAGCCACTTGATGGCCGGTGGAAGGGATTCATTAACAGTGAAAATTGTGTCAAAGAAATCGTCAACAAATTTCTGAATGGTCCCTTTAGTCGACAGAAGTCGAGTTAAAAATATTTCTGGGATGGCTTTGTGCGTTCGATCTCGCTCGTTTTTAGTCCCTGTTCCCGATACATGATCCTCCACTGGTCTGATGAGATGGAAAACTGGAAGTTCCGACGTTGCATGAGTACTGCCCCCTCGACCGTTCATCGTCCCCGTCCCCATACCCATACTTATTCCATTCCCTACTCCAGCCATTGGTGACATACTACTACTGTTCAGATAAGCACCGGAATCTATCAACAAATTAAATCCGATATTATTATTTATGACAAAATATGTTTCAACAATAATACCTTTCAAATAAACACAATTATTTACAATTGTGGCTTCAAAAGTACTTACATGTGTTATAGTTACAAGGTTTCTTGCATATCGTGTTGGAATAACTATCATTAGGACGGGCGACTAGTGACATAACTGCTGAATCTTTAACACCGTAATGAGCCAAAGTATTGAGCTTCTTCCAACCACCAACGTTTCTTGTGGTCAAATCTTCATCTTGTAAAGTCAGATGACCTCCTCGTCCATGGCGCCATTCTATTCCATACATAATGCCATAATATTAATAAACTGCAATATGCTTAAGCAATTGAGGAACGGAAGTCATGAAAAGACAAAACTCACCTAAATCGAGATCTTGGACAAGAGGACGAAGACTAAAGTGCGTATTTTTGTAAAGTGCGTCTAAAATTTTAGATTTTACTTGACTAATTGTATCGCAGTCGAGAACCTTGCACTGAATTTTCTCATCCAATTCTTCTTGCACCACTTGAAAAGTCTGCAATGAAAACAAGATCAGCCATTGTAGATAATTTTTAAGTTACTTTAAAATTGATTTTACTACGTTTACAAGCAAAATAAACTCTCAGGCATTTCAAAAGCGTTAATATATTAGAGCGTGCTCAACTCTGTTACTGTGCCAAAGCCCTAATAATACACAAAATAGCTATACAAAGCAGCAAGCTATATACATATACACTATGGTTTAATTATTAAGCATTTAATGCATTTAAGCTAGCAATTTTAGCGCAAGCCAGCCTATTTGAACTACTATCCATCGAATCTATTCGAAATGGGCAAAACTTGTTTCAAAAAGTATTTTTATTTGGGAATTTGAAACCTGGTCTGTTGTCACCATATGGAATAATTTACCGTAAAATCACAGATATATGTCTAAATCAGCTATATTAGGAATATATGACAGGTATATAATATTAGTAGAACTGCAAGATATGGAAATAAATAGATAGAAAACTTGCTAAACTAAAAGTTCTTAGTAGAACGTCGTAGTTATATGACAATACACCTGGGATAATGAATTTATATTCAAGGATACCTACTACAAGACACGATTGGTTTAGCTTAGCGTATGGAATGCATTCATGGAATTTTTGAACTTGAGCTTTAATAGTCAGGACGCGGATCATAAATAGGACGAAGAGGGTGCATATACCAGTTTAAGCATTTGTAAGTAACAATAAGAGTGAAAGATGAGCCATAATATTTCACGGAGTGAAATCTGTGCTTTCTCTTTCAGTTCCCCATTGCGCTAACTAAAGACCTAATAAGTCTTTCCCTGGATGTGCCTATATGAGGACTATAAGGATGTGATAGGAGGGAAAGTTCGGAGGACGAGCCTAAAGTTTTCTCTTGTCTTCGTCTCAATTGCTTTATTTGATGAAGGGATTAATACTGAATTATTCACATACATTAGCATCACCATTAGCATGCACAGCTAGCGTTTGTGCTTCTTACGTCAGAATAGGAGAGGCAACGGCTTTGATCCCACTCTCGTCAGTATAATTGTGTCCTAGCAGCTAGAGAGGAGAGAGATAGGGAGGGTATAAGTTGTTGAGCGTCACTCGCTATCTGAAATCTAAATCGCGGGTAGTAATTCGTAAGTACGTATAGGAATGTCGCAAGCTACATAATAGATACCTATGTAAATAAGAAAAGAGACGAGGGCAGGGCTCAAGAAAAAGGAGAGCAAATGAAGAGTCTCCCCTCAGCTCGTCTTTCACAAATCCAACGCATAATTTTCTCGTGTGCTCTGAGACGAGATCAAACTAAACATTCGGTGGAATGATTTCTAGAAGAAAGTGACGCAATAGAGATACAAATGAACATATTTTTCCAACAGCCGCCTTCTATCCCTCCCTTGTTATTGCCTCCCATTTGATTCTATTCATCGAGCAGTTAAAAGTTAAACTGGCTCTGAGGACACTCTTCACTAATTGTAAGCACCACGAGAGTCAACCACGGACACTTGCCACTAAAATCAACGGCAGACACAACCTCACTCACTCTCTTTATTTCCACAGAGAATAGAGACACTGGCTCGAGCACTTCTCAACTAAACTAACTATCAAGCACCACTCGACTTGAACTCGGCGAAACATCCGACCATTACGTAATCCCACTCTCTGCTAGCTCCATCCACCCACCTATACGTACCACGTAGTAAATAAGTACCAAAGAACCTCCGATAAATGGTCCATGTCAAGTCAACTCCGAAGACGCAAATGCAACAAAAACAACAACCTAATGTAACGTAAGTAAGTGAGCCCTTCTGTTCTGCCTAATGTCGTTCTAGACTATTTCATCTCCAAGTGTGGCATCCCCAACTATGTTCACTGCAGCAGCCGTACAACCGACGGACTAACCCACGTAGCCCACGACTCAACAACGACGTTGGTGGAAGCCCAAGGAAGACGCACCCACCCAGCCAGCCCGTGTTATGTTTGTTTGTTGTTGCGACTCCGATTCATCAGTCTGAGTATATAGCCTTATCTCCACTTCGGCAGATATACACTCCTTACACGCCTTGACAAGTCTTTCTATTTACTTATATATCCTCTTTTGCTCACTGTCAGCTTTTCCAGTTCCATTGTCTTTGTTTCTCCAGGCACACCTTATTGGCTACGGAGTAAATGAGCCTCAAAGATTTCATTTCGTGGCTTTTCCTTTCTCTTCATTGCTTTCACATAAACAAACATTTACGGATTTCTGTAAATGAGCCAAATCTGGAGAAGAAAACTTCCCCAGTTGGCGATGCACCTATATACACTACTTATAAATACCCTATCACATGCACACTAATGCAATACAAATCTATATATAATGCTCAAACTCTGAACTAAATAACCAACTCCCCTATTCATGAATTTAAACCAACTTCCTTGCAGATAACTAATTTGTATTCTATCTCTATTTTTCTTGTGCCACGAGAGTAGCGACATTTATGTTTCTGTGAAAGTAATAATAATCTACTATTGCTAAGCACTTGCAGCATGCTAACAGAAGCATTAATTAATGCTATGATAATTATTAATTAGAAAAAGAATACAGAAAAACGTTCCCAACCAACGCAATTCATGCAATTTCTTGAGTATGTGAAAAGATACGTATACAACAGGCATAAATATCGTAGATTTGTCAAACTAATTACAGAGAACATTACTACATACAGAATACACAAACGGTAAACACTACTAAATACGAAAACTAGAAAAATAAAAAGCAGAAAAAATATTGTTTACATACTTGGTAAGATTGATACGGTATCTTTTCATAATAGGGATCTTCCTGGACGAGATGTATCGTCTGCCAATGCAAAGAAAAACAGAAATTAATAAACGGTCTACGTACATACGTATTCATCAAAGTACAGAAGTAACATTCAGCTCCGAAGCTGTCGCGAAAGATGTCATCAGAAAGTAGAATAATAAATAGTCAAAGTTAAGCAGATAATCAGGCGGAGAAACAAGAACACGGATTTGATTAAAGTCATCAGAGTCGTAAATTAATAATAAAGTAGGCTTACCACGAGAGAATGATCGATAGGCTCCCTAAGTAATCTCTCTTCAGACAGAGAGTAGCGAGCGTCATGAGTGAGCACGTCGACAGGTCCCTTTTCAATCTGGTACTTGATGGCTTTAAAGAGGAGGAAGAGTGACGGACCTACGTGGTCCTTTAAATAGTTATACATACACAGGGCCATCCAATTCGATAGCATCTTCTCCACCACAGTCTCAGTGCGTCGCAGCATCAGTTGTGGGTGCTTCGTCCCCACTGATTTGTTGATTAGACGATGCAGTAGACTTTGCAGAATGTCTGTCGCGTATTCCATTTTCCCCATCAAAATTATCATCAACAGGGAAGCGACGTTCACTCTAAATCATTTCCAAATAAACAAATTAGCACTCAAATTCAATCATAAATCTTACTTAAACAGCCATTCAAATTATTATAGTTTTTTCGACCACGTCAATAATAAAATTGCAAATAAGATGCATCAAAAGTCAAATAGGTAAGAGATTAATTGGGAAATTAATTAGTACGATCAAGCTGTAGAAAAATAAATGGCGATGCTTACTTATCACGTAGTTTGAAAGTCCTCTGGCCCTCGAGGGTTTCTATGAAAGTGAGAAGAAAATACTTGTTGTTGAGAAGGAGTTCAAATTGGCTCATGGCAGCATCGTAGTTCGTTGACGGTCCATTGATCCGCATCTGCTTCACGTTCAATCAAATAAATGAGTAAGTGAGACAAGTCTGTATGAAAAATTATTCTCATCTGCTCTCATCCACTAACAATAGTGGTGAAAGGAGAGGAAACAAAGAAAAACAACACGAGTAGGTGCTACTCCTTTCTGTTTCACTGCCACGAGTGGCATGACTCTTCCAGACAACTCCTAGAAACTCTCATATCAACAGCAAAAAATTCTGAAAGCATCATTTGATTTCTCAGGATGAAAAATGACTTTATGACACAATATTAGCATCCCTATCCAAGTCTTATCATCCTGCTTCCAACACTGACATCAGCCTGAAACAGTTCCGCTGAATTTCAGACTGTATGTCAGCTTCTTCCAAGGAGTAACACCAGCCACGGCATTCACTGGCAAATGCAGTGAAGGGAAGTGGGAGAGAAATAGATAAGATTGATAACAAACTCAAAGGGAAAATCCCAAGTTGATCTGCTTAGATAACTGTTTCTAGAAAATGGCCTACTAGTTGGCCAACTTCCTCATACAATCCATTTGTACCGAGATAATCATGTCGATCTACGTTTAAATTATCCATAGCTGATTTAAAAATGTCTTGTTAAAATAAATGTATGTAGCTACCTTTGGATCACGAAGAATGGGGTGCTCCGTCACACCAGGAAAGAAAACCTTCATCACATAATTTTTATGATCCAGTGTTGGAATTGCAGATGCTCCTAAATCCGCTGTCAAGTCTCTCATGTCAGTTTGCAGCTCGGCAAAAGCTGTCCGAATAAAACAACACACATTTAGTTAAATGACCCTGCAATTAGTATTATGCCCATTTTAGAATTTTTGTGGAAGAGTAATAAAAAACTGACCTTGTTTGCACTCCGAGCGTACGTTGCTCTCTAATGTGTCCATTTGAATTTGAATTCTTTTGTACTCTCTTTCCGCTTGTGTAGACTTTCGTCTGTAGACAAATACAACAATGGCGAAGAGGACGAGGAGGATGACAGCAGACGTGGCAGCCACCCAGTACGCCTCGACGGGAAACACACTTGTTTTGGTTAACTCGTATTGCAAGTACCCCACGTGGAACTTGAGGAATTGGCCAACTTTAACAGTGACCATTGGAAGACCTCGGTCATCATTCCCAGGGGGTTGTACTTCAGGTGGAGTGCAAACCAATTGCATTTGTGCTAAGGATGTCACGTTACATTTTTGAGATCCGATCTGAACTGTCACGTCTGTCTCGTCACAAGCTTCGTTTAAATGCTCCCCCTGAAATAAAAATGCATTTTTTATTTCTACTTGCGAAAAGTTATTTGTAATTCAAATTTAGAGAGCACCAAATATCCGAAGTGTTTGTTGGTGTCGCTAGTGTAATTTATACCTCAATAACCAACGTGTCCCCTTTATATAACTTGAGATTATTTGGAAATGGAGTGACGACTGGATCTTCCACGTAAACCAATTGGCATTTATCTGCTGGCATGTAATTGTGGAGATGAAGAACGGAGTCGACATTGTCCATGATGAATCCAACTCGTTTAGTAGTCTCTGCTCCAGAGCCTCGCCTTCCTCCAGCTCCTCTGACAGCTCGACGGGCACTTGAACTTGCACCGTTAATTTCTGTTCCCGGCCCGCTCACTAGAACTTTCGGTTCCCAATCCACGCTAATGGGAGGCGAAGGACATTCCATTTGAGTTGGATTGATTACAGTGCAGATCTAGATACAACGAGAGAAACAATGTTAACATGCACAACATCCATAGAAAATAATCCGTTAAATTAGTTAATACGGGGTAATTTAAGTGAGTAATTAAATGTGACGTTTCTAAGAAAACGGATCTTACCGTGCGGTTACTAATGGTCTGTCCCCGATGATCATTGTATACAATCATCTCCGGACTTTGAATGGCGTCCAAATTGGTTCCATGAACAGTAATCATACGACCGCCGGACACGAAACTCTTTAGAGGTTTAATTTCCACGATTGTTGGATCGTGCATATAGCGAAAGATAAATCCATCTTCTAAAACTCTGACGGCGTTGTCGATGGTGACTTGAAGTCTTCCGATTGTCTCATTAGAAGCAGCTTGTGAAGTCGTGCAAGTAATTCGTGAACTGGACGAATGCGTAGTATTCACTGGACAAGGATAGTCTTTGAGAAAAACTCTTACACTGGAACCGATGTTGAGATGAGAGCCCATTATCGTCAACTGCGTCCCTCCACTTCTCGGCCCTTTCCCGGGCGTCACACCACTTATGCGAATATTCTGCAATTAAAAGTATCACGTATTAAAGAACGTTAAAAACCCTGCCAATAATTCTACAAAGACTGTTTTCTCCATCTTTAACGCGGCTAGTAAATGCCATGTACTCGTAGATACCATTAAATAAATTAAAGATGAAACCAGTAGTTAGGTATAAGTACACATGAGTAAGTAAACTGGAGAAGATTGGATTGTACATGAAAAGAAGTCGTTCTTAGATAGTTAAGTGCTTCACGGATAAGTAATGTTGGTCAAAAGACTGAGTTTTGTGGGTGGGAAATATCAGTAATAATATCTAGAGGTTGACCGGAGAAAGTCATTCGATAATGTCACGGAAAAGTGTAAGTAGGGTAGAAAGCGCTCACCTCATGGTTATTTTCCCCTGAAGAGCGAGAGTTCCTTTAGCTTGATTTAAGCTGTGGCTTTACCACCAATTACAACATTCCATTTCACACATAACAGGGAAGAGAATTTTGTGAAAGAAATCTAACACTGGACTAAAAACGTAAGTGAAAGTCGTTCTCCGATTGAGTCTCGTTATTAGCACTTCTTTCGGGCGCTTTTATTTCTTTGCTATGAAGAACTCGAGTCAGTTTACAGGGAGCAGTAAATAGAGAGAGCAAGAAGCCAAAAAGTAAACGACGCCTATAGACAGATTATTGTGCATAGTGCACAGCTATCTAAATCCAGGCACCTACAAATAGATACAGATTAGTCGAGAGGGTTGCTAGGAGGCTAGCCAGAGGACGGATAGCTAAGTGAGTTAAGTGCAAGACTTTCCCCGTTAGTAAATCCTGAATGCCTATAAAACTGAACTTGGCGGACCTTAAAAGAGGCAGCTAGCAGTTACGTAATATTAAGTAGCTGGCCAGAGACGGAGAACAGAGCTAGGGAAACCTTTGAGAGCCAAAGTCAAGTGGCTTGGCGAGCAAAGAGTTTTCTTTAGCCCACAATATGCTCTACTTCTAACTTCTTTCTCATTTCTATAAATCCATTCCAGAAAATCAGTGAATAGAGTCAGTGGCACACAACAATTCAACACATTCACTCAATTTAGCGGGTATTAATATTGAACAAAATATCTTTACAGACAACACGACAAGAACTTCTAATATTCTAAAGCCTTATTCTTATCGTCAGCAAACTCCTCTAAACTGAAATAGTAAACTTGCTCCTATTTTATGCCAAGCTTTAATACCTTTCGAGGAACTTTGTAAGACCGAAAACCAAGCGAATTCTTCACTTCCCCTTACTTACTTAAGTACACGAATCTTCTAAGAAAATTTCCCACAAAAAGTAACTTCTTCCTTTTCCGTTTATACATACATGCTTACATGTAGCTAGCCCCAACTATAAATACTACACATGCACATGAATATATCCGTCCGTAGAATGCACTACTCGACCATATCTTTTTATCCATTTTCACTTCTCTAAAACTACTCTAAGCACTAAGTTTCCTTCCCCTTTTTGACTTTTTCAACTTTTCCCAGCCATACAGACTTTTATTTTCTTTGTTGCAACTCTGACAATGCATTACAACCAATGGGAGGTAGTATTTTTCACTCCAAGAACACAGACAATGAAACGGGTGCTAGCATGAAACTGTTATTATCTCTTTTCTGAACGGGACATTTCGTCTCGGACAATTCTCCTAAAATCCCACGCACACTTTCATTACAGTGATATTTATCTGTCCTTGCACTCCCCTTTGCATAATATGATGATAATGCCACCCATTTTTAAAATATTTAAAATTTATCAAAATTGTTGAAGTGGTAATCATGCAATAATTCTCAACAATGATTTTATATTATTTAGCAATTCAATTGCCTCTTTCTTCAATGTTTATTTGTAGTAATAATTGATGGTGCGTTTGCTATGAGAATTTGCTTCTGGACAGGCAACTCTGATTGATAAAAAATGTAGTATTCCAATTTAGTATAGATATATTGTGAAGTCACAACTTTTCTACATCACCGTCATCACCAATACAAACTGGCTGAAAATGGCTTATTTTGCATAGAAATAATGTTTTGTATCCTAGCAAAGGATCGTTCCTAAGCTTGAGCCTAACCAATTAATTAGAAACGTTTGTAAAGAGCCTAGCGAGAGTGTGTGGTACACACTTAAGAAAGTAATAAAGTAATATTCCCTCACCTTTGCGTAGACTTAAAATCGCAAATGAAATTTGAAGTACTTAATTAATTAAAGTAGCAAAAGTGGGATTGAAGCTGAGGTAAAGTGACATAAAGTATTGAAGCGGGTGGCAAGGGAGGAGGCGGAGGGCAGGAGAAAGTAATTTGGTAGATTCAAAGGAGAAGTACTTGGTGGTAATAGTCTCGTCTGAGCTAATTGACACTAATTACAATTGAATGTCTAGTGGTGGCTGTATATTTCAGTTTAGAATTGCTCTTCATAATAACAGGAGTCTTGCTACGTACGGGAGTTTAATATCGTTTAGGAGGGCAATTTACAGTGAAGCAGACAGTAACGATAAGTAACTAGAAGAGCGACCTAAAGCTTGGGTTAACTCATTCAATTTCAGATAGAAACTCTTATGGTCTTCCCCTGTAATTATGCGGAACTCCAGTGGAAACCCAGAGAATGCTATGGATAACGTTCTCTCTTACTTAGGTATCTCTATTAATAGGGCTGGCCCTATTAGTCCCGCGTGTAGTGAAGATATGAATGTGAATGCATACGTCATGTCGTCACCAAGAGCTGTAATCACCCATGATTACTCGCATCACATAAAGAAGCAATTCAATTCAATGCTCGCATCCTATTCTGTCCACACATTTTACTACCAACCCAAATTTTCAATATTGTGCACAAACTCCGCATCCGCTCCCTCATTAAATGCAGACACTCCGAATAAACGCAGATTGACAATCTTCAGCGTCGATAAAAATATTTCTCCGGAACTAGAGCCACAGTCAACCATGGTCTAAGTGCTACGTAGATACAACTACTGCTTATATATTATTATTATTATTATCATCACAGAATGAACTAACCACGGAATAACACTCACTCCTTTCTCTAAAAACTTTCGAGCGGCCTATGCACTGTTGGAGTTAACGACTAGTCACGAAATTGACTTTTTTTAAATTGTCTTCATTAGCATCTACTTCTTTTTCCTAGCATGAGACAGCCCACATAAAAAACTCTGAACAAGAAAAGGCTTATGGAAAAGTTAACCCACTTGAGAACTAAGAATTATTCTTTTCGTTTTGTAAAGTACATTTTTGTAAGATAGCAAGCAAAAACGGGTTTGATACAATGTCTTATATTTGTCAACCGTAAGAAACAATTCCCATTAATGGAGACATACCAACATTATGCACAGCTACCACAGACAATACCTATTTAACTGGGTACACTGCCTTGACAAGTACTATGACATGTTCAACGAAGCTATTTTATTTCTCTTCGCTACTAAAAGGTTTAAGCATCTTTCTGAATGAAATTTTATTAAGTAAAATAATCTAGTGGTCAAATTTGCTATAGAAGTAGCCTTTAGGGAAATTATTTTTGATACGTTTGTAATTCAAGTTAATTTATTGTATACCCCTGAACAATGAATACTGAGTAAAGACAAGTCTACACTTTCATTTCAATAATAGGATTAAACATTGTCTGGTTTGTCTAACTCGTTTATAATTTTGATTATTTTAGGCCAAACTAGATGATTATAGCCCCTAGGCAGTGGCTAAGAAGTAAAACAGTGCCAATTATTTCTTCTATCTACTGAAATTAAATCTCAACATTGAGTTAAAGAAGTGGTTTGGCTATTATTATATGACGGACAAATGTTCCTTGTTCAAAATATGAAAGTGTCTTAATAACTAGTAGTGAGTTACATAATGATCAATTCAACTTACTTTATAGCTGAAGTGAACGGAGGAGTTTGTGTATCCAACAGCATTACCGACTTGAATTGTGCTATCCAATTCCCTTTCCACGGGTCCAGTTCTGCAGACAATGCGCACGGACACCTATACATAAAAATATTGGTTACAAAATTTCCGCGTTTAATAAAATACAAACAAAATAATATATTTTGTCATGTCATCTCTTGGTACATTGTATTAATGATGTAACCATTTCCCCGAAAAAACTCTCCAGTTTATTGTTGTTGGATGAAATGGGATTGGAATTATGATGTAAGGATAAGACAGGAATAATTATTGAGTAAGGAATTTAATTAATTTAATATGATGTAGAAAATATCAATTTTAATGTTTTGCTAAGATAATCACCAACAAAATCCTCCCATTTGAAATGAGTGAGTGAAGGAAAAGTTGGATGAGGCAGGAAGATAAAAAGTGCAGAGTCCAAATCAACAAAAGATGTCCATGAGTGGGGGAGGGTACTCTAGGGATTTATGGTAAAGGGCCAGGCCACCAGTCAGAAAATTGTAAAAATGCATTGCCGAATTCTGGGTAAAAAGAAAGTCGTCACAAAGTGAAACTAAGGTAGTAAGTAACTAATAAAATGATAGGAAAGGCAGGAAAGTGGAGAACAACGACAAAACAGACAGGAAGGAAACCCAAAGAAAACCGCTGGAAGCAACAAACTATAGTAACTCAACGAGGTCGACTAAGCTAATTGTGTGCTACCTAAGTAAGTATTACAACGTTACCCCTCTTCTACTGCTGAAGAGGAGTGCAGACAGACAGGAGGATAGATATACTTGTTAGCAGAGAGTCCAACTGCTGATATTTAGCTATACCTACCAACAAGCGGAGAAAGTCGAAGGAAGTGAAGGAGGAGAGGGCAAAGTGAACTGAGGAGAAAACTCGTTTTGTTCGGAGAACTCGAATAATTGTATCAATTGAATTAGAGATGTAATTCTGTTTTATTCGATTAGGAGTAGATTTGCAACAAACTCAAACGGCTTTCCACTTCTCTCCACAGTCTCCACCAACTCGTCAGTAAAAACTTGCCTTTTTATTTCCATACTTAGCAATCTAATGACGTCTATCCAAATTTGTTTTTACCCACCCCAAATAACTCTTTTATAATAACATTCTAGACCGATGGAGATTTATTCACTGTCAATTCGTTCAAATCTATCGAATTTTACCCTTGTTGTTCATCTAAAACGAAGTTTTTCAAAATAAGTTAAGTAACTTTAAACAAAAAATTAACAACAATAATACGTTTAAGGGCGTTATAAAGTGAATGAGTCTGAATTTATTTTCACTTGTGATTTTGGCTATCGTTGGCTCTATTTGAGATGGACTGTATAGACTATATGTAAACGCTCATCGGGAGTAGCTACCCGACAAAATCTACAAGTGTAGCTTCTCACGTTTCCACTTCCCAGCCAATGTCACCAACTTGTTCTCATTTCCGTTAGGATTCCGATGTTTCAAATTAGCAATATGAAATGGACTTGAACCGGAGATGAGAAAAAAGGGTTTTATAGGATACACAGACGTCATAACTCGGATATTTTATTGCAATGGGAACTGTCGCCGTTTGAATTGAAATATGAGTCTTGTACTAATATCCGGGTAGCTGACTGCTACTCGACGGCTTTACAATGAAAGACATCAGTCAGGAGACGACAGACAGACAAGTCAACAGTAATAATTACAGAGAAAGCCACAAACCTGATAATCCACCAAATCACAGGGCACGTGTCCTATGTGAATCTTCCCTCTGACGTCTTCTTCCTTCAGACCCAAGTCCGAGCCTTCGATTGTCACCAAAGTACCTCCTTCCATTGGTCCGCTCAGCGGCTTTATCTGTGCATTTAAGGTGTTCAAGTTACAATATTAATCACGTTTTACTCTACTATACTCAAATTATTATTTCTACTTCATCCAAACCTCTTCAGCACACTTTTAAATAAATAAACTTAAAAAATATTTACTCAGCACCAAGGTTGGTAAATCCTATGCAATCACATACATGTATTAAATTACCTGACGGAGCTCCCAATATCCTAAAAGCAATTTATATTTTATTTATTTCAAACAAATATGCAAATTAGTTTCAAATTGAGGCAAATGTGGTTTAATTTAATTGACCTTTGGAGAATGCAAGCATTTCTAAGAATATTCATTTACTTAGTGCTACCATTAGACAAGGGTGTTGGTTCAAGTTTGCCTTTGTTATGCCACAAAGAGTGATGTAGATACAAAGAAAGAATAGGTGTGGCTAAACAATACACTCATTTAGAACTGAAGAACACATTGTAGTGCAACATGGAGTGTTGAGACAGTGGAAGAGTGTAAGAAGGAGAGAGGAAGGGAGTTTGTATTGCAGGATGCTGTGATGATGATGATGATGATGAGAGTGCGCTTAGCCAGGCAAAAGATTTCAGTGAGAATGAGTTCAAGATGAGGGATGAGCATCTTTCTATCTCCGTTGGCAGTGAGCGGACAGAGAATAGCTCCACTCTTTTTCTTCCTTGAACTATGCTCAACTGAACTTATTACTATCGGCATTACAGACCTTTCTATTCTCCACTAACTTTCCCTTCCCTACTTTCCCAAACAGCTATAAGCACCACTTAACCTTTATTAGTGACTCGCACTTTTCATCCTCTGCCTACTGCAATGCTAACTACTACTTTTCACATACTCATTACAGATCTGTAGCCCATCTAATATTTACATTGAATGAAGCAGTCATGACTTCTCTTCAGTCACATGGAATTATTCTTCTTAGAACACACTTCCAGTTAGCCGTAATGATACTGCAACAATAAAAACCACATGCAAAAACCATCTGCTACTCTGCCTGTCACTGTACTCATTAGGAATAACCTTTACTTAATTGCAATTACCCAAGATGTGTGCTTATTCCCTGTACTATTAGTGAAAACTAACTTTCGAAAATGTTATTACCCACTTGATACTGCCATTTTAGTAACATCCTCGATTTTATTCTCTGACACTCGGTTATTATTCCTAATATGTTGACATTTTAAACTACTTCGAAGAAGTCATAAAATAAGTATTGCACATAATATTTCGAATGGACCAAATACTGGATGAAATTTTATGCTTGGTGGAACATAAATGAATTATAGTGTATATATCTGTTGTCCTCTGGTACTTGTCGGATTATATTGCAGGTTGGCTATTAATAATGCAACAGTAGCTCTGGCAATCTAAATAAATTCGGAACATCGCCTGATAAAAAATGTTTTGAAAAAGTTTGGCAAGTTGTTCAGCAAATGAGGACGAGTAGTAAATAGTAATATAAAAAAGCCCAGAGCATATAAGCTGGCATCCAAATACGCAATGATTGGATTTTGTATGGTTAGTTAGTGGGAGCAAGAGCCACAACGACTCCCAGGTTATCTAAGCAAAATTGAAAGTAATAAAATAGGTGGTGAACAGGGAGTGAAGAAATGAATGTAAGTATGGCTGAGCACGTAAGTTTATTGGCTAACTTTAGTTTATTGGGCTAGGGAAGTAGTTTCTTGGAGTCTGGAACTCATTCATTACGCACCGTTCCCTCACATCTAATTAGACAACCTTGTTAATTTTTTTGGGGTTCCTGCATCACTACAATAGTACATAACACGTACTTAGGCCAACAGGAAGCATTGTAAATGGAAACCGTTGAATGGATTTAACGGGAAAACATGCAATCAGAGAATGTTCCGCCTTGCTAATAACATTATTACTGTGCTATCCATTATTACGAACAACACCTACACAAGTACTAAAGAACTTAGATTTGGATGGAAATGAATAGTGAAATATAAATTCAGAGCGAGTCAGAGAAACGAGCCAATCGACAGAACCTGAAAAGTTGGCCCCTAACCCATTAGGAATATTGTAACTCGGAGCGACCCAAGGTAACTACATACTTAACATACCTATATTATAAGGAGTAATAAGTAACACTCAAGACATGAGGAAAGCACATAAGGCTACGATATCAGGCCTTGCAATAATATTGGGAAGTAACCTAATAAAATGTTTTTCCGATTCCACAGAGTTGGACTCGACTTGTAGACAGGCGCTCACTAATGTGCTTAACCTACAGGAGCATGCATAAGTAAATACATTACATGCATAGTGGAATATTTAGTGGCCTAATGGTAACTGTGATCGTTACTTTAAATTAAAACGTGTGGTTGCAGAGAAAAACTCGGCAGGTAGTTTCCCTATAATGCTCGGATTTCACCTCAGCAGCAGTCTTATGCAAATTAAGACTTGTGCAGTAGAATGGAAACGTAACAATGAGAAGTGTGTGGAGTGCGTAAAAGTCGGGGAGACACTCTATCACCCGGGTAGTTAGTTAGTTACTTAGTAGCGTACCTTAGTTGAATTAGTGTGTTGGTGTGTTTGGTGTTGGGGAAAAGTTGACATGCTTTCGTGCTGTGGTGTGGTATGGTGTCGGTGGCTGGTTGGCAAGATTGGGGGAAACCTGTCAACTTCAGTAATAAATAAGGGCGAAGGCGTAATGAGAAGAATGAAATGAGAAGAGACTCTCATTCGGCCAGAGAGAACAACCAAGCCCCAGTCAACTCAGACCAGACACTCAATTTTCACTATCAAATCACCCAGCATACTTATCACAACCGATATAATTCAATGCAACCAGCGAAACCCTACATTACACTCACTCACTCACTCACTCCGACCTATACACAGATTATTAGGTTTTGTTATATATTATTTTGGCACACGCAGCAATAAGTTTCTCCCACCCACGAAACCAAACCACTTAAATAGGTACTCCTTTTTAAAGAACTTGGTTTCCCTTGTATGTAAGTCACACAGACAAATGGGCATCCTACTATTTACTACATCCTACGATATTATGTACATCACATGAATCTAATCCCCATGTCAATACCACTCATTCATTTATCTGTTTTTGGGTGAAACTCAATGAGGAGACTAGCAGAAATACTTGGGGAAGCCTTGTCTGTGTTAGTGGAGTAACTAGCAGTGGGCTAAACAGAATAAAGTACCCCCCCACTCTACGAGTACCTACTTATATTTACTAACGCGGGAGAAATTCGTGAAATCTCGGACTCGTGTTCACTTCAGTCTCAGTCGTAAAGAGAAAAGGAATGAATCGGGAAGAATTTCTTTAGTGCTCCCCTATATTATTGTTGGGAGGCGTGAATGGAGAGAACCTTCAGATACGGCAAGTACAGACACCAATTGATTGGTACTTGCTTATTTCCTCTTATACGTTCAAACGGTGCAAGTACAAAGAGATGCACTCGTCTAATCTAATATCCCATATCAATAATAATAATTGACTTATCAATCAACACCATTCCATTGTTTCCTTCCCGCCTCTCTCCACTTTCTTTTATTTACTTCACTTCACTTACTTTCGGGTCATCGCATCCAAATCTACAATCCGAGTTCTTTCACCAAATACTATCTGTACTATCTTCCACTGATACTAGTACAACTTCGAGCACACACGACCACAGCCCCAGCCACTCATCCTGAATAGTGTCAAAGAAAGAGGGAGACGGAGCAAGGAAAACCATTCATCTACTTATTATCCCCGTGCACTTACTTACTTATTGTTAGCACATCTTCCCTCCTAGAAAAATACGAGATAGCCATCAAACTCACAAAGACATGGCTCATTGGGAGAAATGAATGGAGAGGAAGTCAAACAAAAACCACTTCCCGATAACACAAAGATATCTTCGTTTCTTAATTAAAAATCTCAATTTCCTTAACAAAGGCAACTGTACAAAGTACAATATTATTGTTCTTCCGGCTCCCTTCACTCTCCTCACTTCCGCCACAAACAAACAGATCATCTTCAACTATATTCCTCACTCTACAGAGTAGACACCTATAAGCAGTGTAACATTACATAAACATCTATATAGTTCACCTAATAATATAATATAGGCATTTCGTATTATTTATCCTGTCTGTAGTTGCCGTGATGAGACATGTGGCTGGGCACCGCCTCTGCAATGACTCAAGAAAACCCATGAAAATCCTTGAAACGTGAATGAAACGCAAAAGAGCAGAGAAATGTGATATGCCTAACTGAATTTCTCTGAATTAACAGTAATCGACTTAAACTTCCGCAATGGAATGTACATACTCTGGGGAGCACCTATTAATTAAGATTATTAACTCAAAAGAAAACAGAGCCGGTGGGTGAACCGAGAGAATCGTTAATGGAGAGGCGTAGCTTACTTGCCAGCTCCGTTGACAACAGAATTTTCTCTAAGAGAAGCAGAAGAGATAGCCTAAGAGATACAATACTAAATGTACGGATGGTAGAGTTGATCATGCACACATGGCTGTAGATAGATTACATCCTGTGCCGAACATTTTCTCCATGCGGAAGCATCTAAGATATGTTTTCGAATGTAATAATAAAACACGTCGGTGGTAATCAATAGTTATACTAAGTACAATAATATATTTAGTACGCAGTCAATGCGTGAAACACATAGACAGAAACTAAACCCATGTCTAAAGTGCACGTTTTGTTCCAAGCTGCTGAGATATCATCACGTATAACAACATAATCTGCAAATTAGTGTTTCCAATTCAGCGTTAATAAACATAATACGCATGATAAAAAACAAATATAATGAAATGCATTGTAGTAGTAAGTAAGTAAGTAAATAATGGTAGTATAGGAGCATGTTTGGGATATGTATGCGTGACACGTGAGGATGAATGAAGTAGACATAATGAATAATATGAGATAAAAAGTAAGAATAATAGGATTACCACATCAATTCTGGGCTTAGGACATTTGGAGACGGGAGATTTGAGACAAGATTCGCGGAAAGTGCACTGTTCTCCACACCATGTGCATCTGTATTTGGCATTGCTGGGCGTGACGCAAAGTGAACAGTCAGGATGGCCGCGATGTGACCCCAAAATCTCACATTTATATAAAGTAAAGTTCATCGTGTCCAAATGATGATTTTGTTTCCACATGACCGTTACGCTACCTTCGTATTCTCCGACTGGAGACTTGTACGACAGCTGCAAACAGCAAATAAATCATCACATTATTTCAATTAGGTGGCTAGGTACCTATCTATAGTCTATAATCTCCATCAGATACTCCAATTCTCTTGGCTAAAGCAATACCTAACATAGAAATCAATAATATAGTATCTTTTCCTCAGATATAACTCACATCGACTGTCTTCCCAACTGCGCTGACCATAATATGCCTATAAATATAATATGGCCGAAGTGCACTCAGATGAAATAAAATGGCATGTGCACGTACGTACGGAGGCAGATTAGTTTTAGTTCATAGCTATTTAGTTTCCATTCCAAGTTTCTAGCGCCCTGAGTTCACAACGTCTATTAAGTATACGACCGGCTACATGTTCACAACAACAAGCATTTCTACTTTTGTTAAAAGTCGTATAAAATACTTTTATTCGTGTGCCTTGAGTGACTTGCAACCTCAAATCCACTTTACATTACACAAAATAGTTGTTTTACTCTATATAATAAAATATCCGACTCACTCACGGGTCTAATTTAGTAGAGCACTTTGGCATATCCTATTTTATGGAGCCTTTCTCAGATGTTCTAAAGCCACACTCATGTAGCAACCTAGTCTGCTCAAATAAGTGAATAGTAAAAATCTTTGTCAGTTTACGACAGCTAATTGTCGGGACGAGAGTGTGACACCGGATGCTATGCGAATGTCGCTCTTTACTACTTCACAACTCACCATTTTACTATCAGCACCAGTCGCACAAAGACGGAAACTGCTGTTTTATCCACATACAGCTCTAATCTGGCTTCCTAACTATTTCTATTATACCACGCACTTGAGCCAAGTTATACCAAATTATTACACAGTATTTCATCACTGTCGCTAAGCTTTCTTTTCTTTAACCGAGCTGCTCCTTAAGGCGAATTTATTCCTTACAGTTACATTTCATTTAAACCTACACGTAATAAATGAAAACATACTAACATCTTCTATTAATTAGGATTTCATTTCCTTTTACTATCATTAATTATTATTTTACTGTCATTTTAATTTACCACTTGAAAAATAATTATAAGTTTGACTAGTTAATGATCATTGTAATTAAGAATTTAAGATGGTATTAAATTTTAAAGAATTGTATTTATTTCTTACCGTAGTTTCCTCACAGACAACGAATCTGCCAGCATCAACTCTAGCTGTAACCCTGACGCTGGAATCTTCAATGTGGATAATACAATGGACGTCAGCATGATTAGCCTGGAATAGAAAATTAGATTGTTCAATAAAATTCAAGTGTATAAATGAAAACAGAATTTTTTATATTGATGTCTATGATGTTTACTATCTTTCACGATATTATTTGCTTTGGAGATTGTCATAGGTGGGTTCGGAGTAGGAAATAACATACTATGAGGGAGAAAATAAAATTCCCACAAAGCTATAGTGAAAAGAAATACGAAGAAGAATCAAAAGATTTAGAAGGCACCAGTTGGCCACCTCTGGATTGGTCAACGCAAGATTTCCTCCTTTATGAAAGGTTTTGCAAAGCCGTGCACCGAATTCCCCCGTTACAACTCCTAAGTTCCTTAGAATTTACCCAGTCAAGCAAAAACAAAAGTACTTTTTCTGACAATTTTTGAATGACGACTTGTCAGACAGAAAAAAACAAGAAAAGATAGAGTGGGAAACACCGATTAATGTAAGAGGAGAAGAAGGGAGAGAAAACTTGCTGTATTTCTCTAGAGAGTTCAGAAGAATGACTGCATCAAATGCTCAGCAGTTACACAATAGACATTTTCCCTTATACTTTCTACACTTGCCACATCATTGTAGGCACTTCTATAGGTAAGTAGACTAATACCCTTCAGTCGTAGGAATTTACTGATGATCCATTATGATAAGGTTGATGAGAGACCTACTCCCAGATATACAATTCAAAGAATAAGATTGAAATGGGTTTAACTTTCAATTTTGACAGATAAAGTGTGGATTTCCTAAAATCCTAATGTTGAGTACGAGTGGCATATTGTTGACAGAAATCTAAATTAGCTTTTGATATCCAGAAAGTTTCTCTAAAATAACCAAATCTGCTATAAATGTCTATAAATCATAGATATCTAAGCAAAGTTTTTCATAATTAGATATAAATAAAACATAAAGCACAAAAAGTAGCTCACCTGACGGGGAAGATTTTCAACTTCCAAACGGATCTTTTTGGGCACATTATTGGCTAATAAAAGTGGCTCAGTCGGATTACGGAATCGAGGACAAAATCCGGAACCATGTGTTGCCATTTGAGCAGGATTCTGAAATACAAAGAAAAACAAGCTTTGAATTTACTATGAAATTTTTTAAATTATAACATAATTGCCCTACAACCTAAATCTGATCACGTTGTGGCAATTATATGTATGCAGTTACCTTGTCATTTAAGTTTAAGCCATAAAACCTATTAGCATGGAATGAAAACCAGGATGTACTGAATTGACATTATTTAGCATAATATCCATATCTTGGGTTTTTTATTGGATTACCTATATTTAAAGATAAGGCTTGGGAATCAATTTCAGGAGTACACAGAGTAATGTATGCAAATAGGGGAGTTAGATTTTTGTGGAAGTGGTACATTACACAAATGTCATAAATCTGTAGTCCTGCCCTTAGGATGACACCAGGAAAGAAGCTAAACGAAGCAGCAGAAAAAAGTCAAATTATGCTCACTCACATCAGTTACTTTGGCTGATAGTGAAAATTGTATATGAAGTTGAATTTGGTTGTAGTTGAATTGTATAAGGGATGTAGTCGAAAAAGTGCCTGAGTACAGAATTGGGATTCAGGCCATGTCAGACAGAGATTGAGATTGAAATGGAAAGAGAAAATCCTTCATTTAATAAAATATCTCATCACATTACATAACACTACATCACATCTTCTAGTGCCCTCGGGTTGTCTCCTTATCTGCATAGAGACTCACCTATGCATATTGCCCTGCACTATAGACGGAAACTCACTTCCCTAAAAGCGCAAATCGGTAAATACGAGGAACTTTAGCCAAATGGCAATATGCTTTCTTTCTCTGCTCGAATCCATGTTTACGAACCCTCCTGAAGACTTCCAACAACTCTGTATTAATATATTTAGCAAACCCACCGCGACCTTATGCTACAAATAGTTATATTATCAAAGTATGCAACTTCAAGAGCTTCACAAATGCTATATAGTCAGTCACAGTCACTTCAGTCAAAACCCGAGTTCCCTTCCCACTCATTCAATTCACAGACAGGAAATTATTACGGCGAAAGTAGATATTCTCTCCGTAGACTCCTTTGGGCAACTCAAAGACGATGCCATGGTCGGAAAAATTCATTTCGATTTTCTCTCTGGGTACTATAATAAAATTCTTTTTCATTAAAGTCGGTTTTATTTCATTGTCAGTGTCACTCAATTTTAGGGTCACAGTTCAGGTACTGTTCACTTTTCATTTACCTCCACATACACTCTCCTCTCTGCGGATCGTGTTCTAAATAGCAATGTCTTTCATTCCCCTCCTTTCAACTGATATACCTATTCTTACAACTATTTCATAAACATGTAACAATCTAGACAGGCTACTTAAGTACATACATCTATTCAACTCCATGCCACAACGAATACCAAACCAGCTGAAATATGCAAGTACATATGCAGCAAAAATATCATCGTCAAAATAAAAAACCGACCTTTTAAGACAATTCTTGGGGAAACTATTAGAAAATTTAAAACTATAAACAGCATGATAAGATAAATTTGATTTAGCTATGCTTTACATCAACAAACTACCAGTTCACTTTTTTTCTATTTTTCTGATAGAAATCATGGAAAAGTTGGGGGTCACAAGGTGGACAATGCAATTTCCGAAATAAAAATGACCTTCTCTAATTCTGATTGACTGCCGTCAGATTATTGCAAACTCACAAACTTAAGTGATTGTTATTTCTAAGTAATATGAAGTAAGTGACAGGATCCCTGATTTCCCTCAAGTGTAAGCATTTGCTGATTTGTCTTTTTTACATTTCATTTTTTACTGCTTTCATTGAATTACATCTGCAGAAATCTTATGTTCGCTCGTAAAACGAGCATGGACTCGATGTCACAAAGTTTATGTCATCCAAGATTGCCGTGGCATCCTATAATATAAGTTTATTGCGGTCCACATAGTATCTGTTGAATCACATAGGCATATAACACTTCAAAATACATAAAAATATCACACTTCCACTCCCCAATCTGCTTCATCTTTGATTGTCGATAAATTTCTCACTTTCATTGCGTCGATACTCATCACACCAAAATATTTCAAAAAAATTGTCTAGCTAGACAGAATTAAATGTGTTTGAAAACTTTTATGGCACGGGAAACCCAGGTACATCTAGGAAACCTCTCTCAGGTGTTTACATTAAAGTAAATGCAGCTAGAAATTGTAATTTCGTTTATAACTAGGTTAATTGATAGGTGGCTACATAATAACTACTTCCAAATATAAATTTTGCAGTAGTATTTAATGTCAGACTGACTTCAGTTTTAACTATTCATGTATAGCAGCCATCATGAGTATAAAAGGGAAATGCAGCATGCGCATTAAATAATTCCGTAGTTGTCCATGTCGGTTCCGAGTGTATTTTCGTATTATTTGAGCAATTATATAGCGCCAGGGATAGTAATAGGCCACAACTAGTTTGAGTATAAATATTTAGTTTCGAGCTTGAAGTTACCATTTTGGAATTCTATTGAGGTAGAGGTTACTTTTAACTTTTCGAATATTGAATGAATCAAACCCAAAGTAAGTATGAAAGCATTACTAATGTTTGGTCCCTATAGTCAGATGGAATGCATAATATAGTAAATTCCATGACAGTGACATTGACATCCAGCTCCTTAGGTTCAAAAGCTGACATTCAAGTTCAGATGTGAAAATCAAAGATAACCTACAGATTCACACACTTAGATATCCACAGATGTTATAGTGCATGTGCACGGAGAGATCGATAAACTTATTTAGAAAATATTCTAGCCATAAGGCATAGCAGTAGCAACCCATTCGGGATATAATGATACATATAATAATAGCAAAAGAATGAAATTATACAATACAGACACGACAGTCGCATCTTTCTAATCAGAATGAACTACACGTCTCTTTTATTCCCATTGGCATCGTGTTCTTTGGAATTGTATCGTCTTCTCGTTTGTTGAAAGCCGATACTTTCACTTTGGAAACTCACCTACTTTTTGATAACGTGTGAAATGCCTTTGCTGAGAAAGTTTCGGAAGGTGCTAAAAGAATGAAGGTGCTCGGGTCACATGACAAAAGAAAATTCCAGTGCAGCTCTACAACTTTTTTCTGTTAACCCAAGAAAGTTTAAACCAAATAAAGTTAAAAGATACACTTTGCTCTCCGCGAATGGCATTGCTATAATTCTATACCTTCTACCAGTGTTTTATTTTAGCAGACTTTCTTACATCATAGCCAGGCCCCTTTAGTCCCTAAAATGGCTAGTGGTCAATACTTTGGTTTTATTTTGGTCACTGGCTAAAAACTACTTTAGCCAGCCACTATGAACTTTTCCCACTACCATTTTGACCAGGTGACTAGGTGAAAGGTGAACACTGATTCCTACTTTTCCCTACAATGATACGTTCCCACCTATTTATTTTTAGAAACTGTAAGTTAATGCAACGAAGCTGCACGTACATGTAAGAATGGTCATTGATAAGTCGGTAACAAGTTACAACTTATGCTACGTAAGCTATACTCAAGCCATTGATCATGTAACCCACTATATAATCGATTTCAGTTGCTTTAAATTGTCACAAAATTGTCCTTCTTTGTATTATTTGTTGGCACACATTGTCAAAAAGTGTGTCCATGGCTCATCTAAAGCTATTTATAGTGGAGTGCTATATGCATGTTAGTAGATTGGCTACAGTAAATTGAGATTCTGGATTGCCTTTCTCCAGAGCAACAGAAAGGATGCTGTATATAATTTAGTGACGCGTGCTCTCTGTGGGTGTCATCAAATGGAATTTAAAGCCAGTAAAATCAAGGACATGTTAGAAGTGTCTATTACAAAGACGTTTCTGAGTGTGCGTTGCATCCAAAGTGGATTTACATTTCTGAGGATGTCCAAATTAAAAAGAGAAAACAAGTGCAACACTATCCAGGAATTACAACAAGTAAGAGATGGGATATGCACAGATAGAGAAAGCAAAGAAAAAGAAGTGGGTGGATATGACGGGGTCGTCCTCTTGCTTGAGTCGGGTTCTTCCAGTTCAGTTCGGGTGTGATGTGGCTGACGATGAGTGAGCCAAAGTGAACCCCAATAAAATTGCATTCACACACATGCACACACACTGTGTAGGTAGGATGTGTGGGGCTCGGCCTTACTTACAATGGAAACTGCATGGCAGAAAGGAATTTCGTCGATTTGATAATGGAGGCAACCTTTATGTATGTGTCATGCAAGGTGTTAGTTTGGACAAGCTCATGTGGAAGTCTTAAATCTCCGTTCTTTCTCCCTAAGTTATTGATTTTGACTTGACTCAAGTGCTTCACTCACATTACTTTACCTCAGGCGCCCTTTACCCAACGTGCAGTTCACCCAGGCAATCCCATGCCACTGAACTACCTTCAAGCTATAATAACTATTCCACAATGTCTGTTTGTCTTACAGCTTCTATGTATATAACTTCCCTTAAACTTCTTTGATATGTATTGCCACAAATACTGCGATACTATTATAACATGTGTGCATTCCTATAATAGAACTGGAGGATGTTGCTATTTCTTCTTATAATAAGGTGTTCTATGCTCATAGGCACCTTTTCAATCACATCTGCACAGCGTGTCACACAAATTGTGCACCACAACGACCTTCCCCTAAGGAATTCTACTAAAATTATCGGTTCCTTCAGCATTACTCAATTTTATCGATACGAATATTACAACATAACAAATTTTAAGATTATTATTGCAATTAATGGCACAACCGTCGCAAAGGCCTGACTTGACCTATCTAAACATTATCATTTATTTTGATACTGATTTTAAAAACATAGCCAAAATGCAGAAATATCGTCCAAAACGACTAAAATTTTCTTTTAGATCCCAATAATTTAACTAGTCTGGATTTGTATGATTAGAATCAAAGTTAAGACTAAGAGAAAATTCTCCCCAGAATCGCAGGTGAGACAAAAATAAATACTGGAAGTCATAGTGTGCAAAATAAATGGCCAGTCAGTTACATGACCTCACTATCTTATCGTGGTATACAAATGTGGAGTTTGTTATTTTAGGAGTATCTCTACTTGAATGTCTGATCGTCAGCTCAACACCACAACAGAGCCTCGCTAACAAATTCTAACTATTCAAACTCATGCACAAAATGCAGTCAATGAAAACGACTTTAATAAAAATGACAGTACTGGTTTATAAAACTCCGTTTCAATGCATAAACTTTTTAGACCTGGCTTGTAATGATGTCTTAATCTTTCATGCTCAATACTTTCAGGTGTCGTATCGTACTAGAAAGCAAAAAATGACATTAAAAAACATGCACAAAGGTAATCACGAGGAGATATTATATTTCGAACTTAATGGTCTAGTGGTTTTATATCGTAACTCATAGAGAGCGACGTAGCATTATCGGAAAAATAATCATTCCGGTAACAACCTTTGAGACCTGCGTTAGTTTCCCTGTATTATACATGGTCTGCCAGTCTGTATGAATATCACTTTATCACTTCATAGAGTAAATACAGGGACAAATCGGATACAGATTCATGTAGAAAGTCATAAATGCATAATAATAATTATGATTGCATAATGATCTACAATATCATGTAGGAATAACACGTAGGAATGTAATATTATATTGTAGTAGTAGTAGCTCCATTAAATAAACGGCAGATAAAGACACCTTAAATAATAATATTCGTTTCGTTGCACTCAATGGTTAAGCACTTGAAGCATCGACACATGTGCGCACATAAACCAGATTACGGGTCGAGGGAAATCACTATGGGAGCTAAGCCTATTTAGGTAGGAGAAATGTTACCTTTGTGATTGAGGATATTGTACCTTTGTACATGATGTGATTGTGACAAAGGAAAACATGGTTTTGTGATTGGTATGGTCTGAGTGAAAGATGCCTAGCAAGTTGGAAAACATGAGACAGGCATTGAACAGAAGGAGCATTTAAGTATTCGCATTGTGCGAAGCCTTGGAAGTAAATGTAATTCTAATGCCATTCAGCCAGCCACTCATCGTCAGCTTAAGTCAATGTCAACCCAGCTCTCTCTCTCACTCACTCACTCAGCCCATCAATCCTGAATCTAACTGGAACTGGCAAAGAAAACCCGAATGTATTGTGTCTGAGTGAGTGAGCCGGAGAGAGGAAAGGAAATGGAGACACAGAGTCAAAGTTCTGGTCGAATGACTCGGAAACAAATTTTTGGTGGCACTTTCGTTACATAATACGAGGGAAGCAAGGAAGGAAAGCCAGATAAACACAAGTAGGTGAAATAAAAGCAAAGCAAACCCTTAAGGTATTCCGTTGCGTGCACAGAACAAGGATAAAGCATTCCTCAACACTTATTTTCATATTGTATATCTCTGTTTGTTGAACACAAATAATTTCTCCCTATCATGTACTAGTACAACTACTCGGAATACATTCCACAAATCCATTACCCTTACCTATACAACGACAACATCGCATTACTCCGCTACACAACATTCATGTAAACATTTATTTACATCCAGCAGCAACAGAAAGCTTATTATGGAAACACATGACTAATACCTCTCTCACTATATCTACATAATGTCCTGCTGAGATTTCTATTTACCCAATCTAATGCACCTTTCTATCTGTCTTGCTATCTAAAGAATCCTTTCTATCATTGTCCTCTCCACTAGCCTTTAGCCATAATGTTTACACGAATGGAATGTATTACGAAACTATTTTTTCCAGGTAAATATATTATAATTTAAATCTCCCTATTTCGGACATAACTATAATTTCATATTTAACATCAATTCCTAGTATCCGATGAATTTAAAAGGTTTCTGGCGATTTTAAGGGACGAACAGATGAAAATGTCTAGCCATTGTGAGTAGTGGCTGCGTATATACTACTGCGGTGTCTATGAGGGAATTATCACGGACTCGTTGCAGACAAAGAAGTGAGATTTTAACTGAACCGACGTGCGACAACGCTTGCATTCAGTCAAAGTCAGAAAAATAATTTAATGTGTAGGTATTCGTATGGGAGAAAGCGATGAATGGCTGACAGACTTAGCGAGTGACTGAGTAAAGTAATGTGCAGGAGGAAGGGCGGGAGGGAATCAAGCCGGGCATCTGTCTCCCATCGGCAACATCAATTTCGACATCGCATCCAAAGCACAGACACATATAGGGACTCTACATGGAGCATAGCACACCTACAGCCCTACTTAAAGTAGTCTCGGTTCAATGGGCTCCGTTAATGTGAGAATCATGTTCGTGGGCTGAGCCCCGCTGACTTGCCATTTACTTTTGTCGACTTAATTTTGTCCACCACTCAACTTTATTATATTCAATGGTCACCCAATAAATGTCTTTAAAGACATATTCTTCCTACACATATTGTACGGTCACCGTATGACTAGCTAGAAGGTCATTAGGCCGTATTAACTTCATAATTACATGCTCATTACTATTCTGCAATTTTAAAATCTCTATTTTTGACACTAGCTTAACTTTCTGAATTTGCATTAGGCAATAGTCACTTTTACATTGTGTTAAAGTACCTTCAAGCAAATATGAAATAATTATGAATAACATACTCACAAATTATATTACATGCTTAGTGAGAATTGACATTGTTCTAACGACTGAATAAGATGCAAATTTTAATTGTACTTGTAGATGTTAATCTAATGAGTTTTGCGAGATGAGTTCATTATTATGTTTATAAGACTAATAACTAATAACTCACTGTAAGGTGACAGCATAAAGATATAGGCAATTAAAAGACGTAGATAATACAAATTAAGGCCAAGTGAAGTGAAGAAAAATATAGAGTTACAAAGCTTGGGGTATGTAGTATAGTAAGTACGTGTTAAAAAAAGATTAGGACGATAAAGGAGAACACGACATTGAGTGAACCGTAAAAGATGAACTGAGAGAGTCAAAAGCGTTAATTAGAATTAGGCAGGGTAGATAGGATTGGCAACATTTGCGTACGCTTGATGGTTCTTGTGCGAACGAATGTTGATATAGGTAGTCAATCTGTTTCGCATTTCACAGTTATGCATGGTGCACAGAATATTTAGGCCTACTAATAGCGGGTTGATTGTGAGTAAGGAAAGTGGAATATGAAAATGGTTATAGATGAAAGTCACGTCACGAGAGAACTTGACTTTGGTCTTTCAAAACGACATTAGATAGAATAGTAAAAGTAGTTAATAGCTGAATGACTCTCCATTATACGATGCATAGGGCTGATCACGATCCGACTGATGTGATGAAGTAGATGTGAGCAGGAGCGGAGTAAATTAGCACTGGCTTGGCTTACTTCTCTAGCTAAATAATAAACAAGAAGATGAAACGACAAAAGGCAGTTCCAATTCCATTCGATGAGAAAATGAGCGACAGAACGAGGCGAGCGCATTAAATGGTGTAACATGCGTGCAGATGTATTAGGACTACATGAATGGCCATAATAATATATTATATCTGTACACGATGCACAATATGCATAATCTGTGACAGCGATTAAGTCGTAAAGTGATGGTTGTACATGCTGCTGCATTAAGAGAGAATTTAACTGCCTCCCTGCACATTCTCTCTGCATTATCATATTAGTTAGTTCTACACATGGAAACACACTCTAAATTTATATGAGAGTTCATTCGACGATCCTCGGGATTCCTTGTCGGGTTCACTTAATTACCCCATCCTAGCATTACTAAAGGAACGTTAAAGTAATTGACACCCGTATAATCCAAGGTAGACTTAGCCCCATATTTATTATTTATACGCCCAGCAAGACTCCGTGTAAACGAGAGAATCATTTCCAACCTGCAATATAAATTAACTGCTAAGTGAATTTTCTACTACTCTACAATAGAATCCTAGTAGTAAGTAGCTGGAGGACAATCTTTTTATTAATTAGCATTCGACGTTAGTAAGATTCTTATTGACGCCTAGTAGATAGGTAGGGACCAAGATTTTACTACAGTTACTACTCCAAGAACATAATTCGGCAAAACTAATTAGCAGAATAGCAACACACGTGCACGCAACTTTATTTGCCATAAAAAGCGACATTGTGCAATTACTCTGGTAGAAATAAAATTGTAGACATCACTTTATTTAACCCTTTAGTAGATACGAGTACATAAAAAGAGAGTCTGATACTGAAATAAGTTAACCACATAATCCGGAAGTGACTTCTCGCCGTTGTATGTCTGCACATTCATTTAGAAGTGTTATATAACACCTGCTAACAATCGGCTTGAGTACATTGAGATTATAATCTCTTGGAACGGTATATGTTTAGAGAAACATGCAGCACGACTTGACATACCTAACGTATTAAATCATCAAGGAAAAGAAGGGGAGAGAAATTAATGAATTCGTTATTGCACTTTGCTGTCATAACAAGATTGTCTCATACTCCATTACAAATATACTACATAGGTAAACTCAGCCTCCATGATACAACGACGATAAAAGTTTGAAATAATGATTACCGGTTAAAGTTTCTACCTAACCAAACCAGATAACAATTTGCGAGTTCCTCTATACATTACTTATTATATAGCTATAAATATGAACATAGAAGAACGTAATAGTGCTATATATTATGACAGAGATGCGAGAACGATTACACCTCGCTTGATGTGGAGAAAATATGGTACAAAGTTAGCCCTACCTTGTCAGTATTGATTGAGAGCTGCTATGCTGCGCAAATTATGAAGTCTTCTAAACAGAATAATCAAAACATTTTGTGAGCATAGTTGCCGACTGACATTTCTCTTGGCGTCTACACGAGTAACAAACTACATACACATAATCACAATAATCTCTCACAGGTAGTCACTCCTTTCCTCAATGATGAATAGACGATAAACATAGCAGTAGCAAACAAAAAACTAGACTGAAATTTAATCGATGCCAGTATATTAGCGCATAAAATAATGAAAGCCAAGTATAGAGGAGACTTCATTTAAAAATTAGGGTTATCTCTTTCGACAGAGATGACTATTGCGTTTGGAAGACGAAGAATGAAAGATCAGGCGAGAGAGTCTAAAATCGTAGTAACACGAAAGTTTGTGACTTTGTTATTCCCTTTTAGCTGCTTCATTTTGAATAGACACGACATAGTCAGGGGATTGCATGAATAAAGTATAAGAAGTAGAATGAGTTAGTTATCTATCATTCTCCTATTTCTATGGCTTCCTGAGTAAAAAAGAAAGAATGGAAATAGATAATGTCTGGCTGGTTACTTTTCTTTTGGAGGGAGTCCTGTCTCATTGCAACCGAACAAACAGCTCATATTCATTTCACACCTTCAAACTACCGCAACCAGCACTCTTATTACTATGCATTATTATTGGTGGTAAAGCCTACACCTACACTGCCAAGACGACAACTACCTAGCTAACTTACATTTACATGAATAGATTCTCTTTGTATTCCATCTCCCCATTATAATTATAGTTTTGGCTGAGCACATATTAAACAAGCTGAATAATGGTGCTGCCGGAAAAAGTTTTTCTTCCCAGAGAACAGAAGACGGAGATAGTCGAGGAAAGTTGTGGAATAAGTTGAATCCATCCAGTCAAAATGGATGGAGCAGGTAGAGTAAAGGTAAGTTGGGAAACAACAGTCTCAAAGAAAGTGACTGATATGATGTGTAATGATAGAAGCGATGCGTGCGAGGAGCTGATGGCGTGCGTGATGAAGAAAACGCTTGTTTTCCCTTTATCAAATTGATTCCGCAGCAGGAGCCTCCATTTTCATTACTTCTACGACCGACATCCCCATCTCAAATCAACCCCATCGGTTACATTACATACTTCCACAACAATACACGCCATTATTCTTACCACCTCTCCTAAATCTATTCATCCACCTTCTCAAACCTAATATCTAAAACATCACAAAGCATATAATGTTAATGCCAGGTTGAAACAGGATATAGTCATAAGTATAGCGCTATTAATGCTATCAGCTTTATGTGACTTTTTTACTTTAGAATACTGATCTATGCAACTATAGTACATCTATGAAAGGAGATACGTTATAACAGTGTTAGTTACTTATTAGCACATTATGCTCTAGTAGAAATTGAACTCTAAGAAAAATATGAATAGACTCCAACTAAGGTCATTCATGTATGCCACAGATATCAATCTTTACCACCATCTGAATGGGAGTGTGGATTTCAATAAAGGTTCTTCTTGGTGTTATTCAAATTTAAACAAGGCTCAAATTCCAGGACGTTGTTTCACATGCGATTATATATTTCGTGGTGTCCTGACTGTCTATTCCTGACTGACAAAAATTACAAGTGATGCCCGTTGTTCCTTAGGTAGGTTTATGTACCACTTTACTGAACAATTTTTACTTTTAAATTTTTTAAACTTATTTCAACGTTTTGCTAATCCTGTTAAGGTAATACTTTTTCTTAGTGAACAATAATCTGAATTGGAATTTAGCTGTTTTTTGAAAAGCTATGTTGCTTCATTCAATTTTCGTGCCCTCACGGTGAATATCCAAATTTACTCCGTCTTGTGGAGTTTAGCACCACTCCCGAGATTGTAATGAATCGTTGCGTATAAATAAGATTTGTTTTTAAAATTTTGTTTTTGCAATATTTGAAGTTATTCCAACTAATTCTTTTTTTAAAAATCATCCATCATAGTTCTTATGATTCACATCCCACTTAACTTGTACCTAAGTATAACTACGAGGGATCATGATTTTAAAGCCATTTATTTATTAGAACAATGGTACGTTAAGTCCATACATAAATATAGTACCATGTTGCATCATTTGAAAACTACGTAGTATGATCCATTTGGGAGTGGAATAGAAGTATAAATGCACTGGTGTAGTAATGTGTGTATTATTAAGGTATCGACTGAATTTGCATAGACATCAAGTGAAGTCAAAGAGTGGTAAATGCAAGTCATGTAACAATGCAATAGAGTTCTGTGTGATGTAGCAGACATGCTACATAACAACAGTTAAAGCAGATTGAACGCAAGTGAGATTTCGTGCTCTCGTACGTTTTATCTCAAGTCAGTTAGCACGGATTGCTTTGTCGGAACTTATTTTATATTTGATTTTATTTTCCTTCCCCTCCTCCTGATTACTTTTCTTGTCTAGTTGCCTGATGTTGATCCTGCCGATGTGTGCACGCTATTTACCCACTGAGTCTTTCCAGAGCATAGACTATTTATGTGTGTGTGTGCTATACGGGGCTGAGTGGCTGGAAATCTGTAGGTGCATATGAGCGTAGTAGAGTAAAAGTAGATAGCTAGTGCCATATAAATACCGGGTAATGTGCCCGCATGTTCCCTCAAGTACCCTTATTCCAGTTTTGTGTTGCTAAGAAGAGTGTTCATATCCTAGCTGCACATTGCTACTTTAGGCGGCGAAATTTCTCTTATAAAGGAAAAAGCTTTTAACTCACGATCAGCTCATTGATTCCCGTGTAACCCACCTTAATAGTAGTTTCATATGGATATTATTTCAGGATATAGTGTAAGTAGGTAAGTATGTTCACCTCAGGTGAATAAACAACGCATTTCAATTTATTTAGCTAGCATCCGTCTGTCATGCCCCAGTGGCATTTACATTATAAATACAGTTCAATGCAGATACTCTGATTGATTAGGAATTTCACTCAGCCTACTTCATTTACCAAACTGTAATTCAAGACGCTCCCCTCTCAGCTTGTTGACGACCTCAGCGGGATGCAATTTGTTCCAATTTAAAATTCAAGGACTACATACATCCCTACCTATATGGATGAAATTAGATGTAATATGTTTTCAGAGTAGCAGTACATATTTCATTATTTACCTGGTGCATCATATGAAGAAGGCCGACTTTTTCTCCACTGACGACTGAGGAGGAGTTGCAGGAGGAAGTGTCGTGGACACAACGATTCTCGAAGACGCACCAACTGCATCCCCACGAAGACTTGACACAAGAGCGACACCGACTGTGCCGAGAGCAATTGTAGTAATAAAATGAACGACTAACAAAATCTTTGTTCGTTTCTGAGGATCGGACGGCCAAGTCCACTTGCACATGGTCTTGATCATCGGGTATCACAGGGCGGAAGTTCACTGGAGGAGTCTTACATTCCAAGCCGTGTGGCTTCAGTTCTGCCTCGATCGGCGGGGCTGAGCCGAACACACATTTGTACTTGGCTCCGGCAGGAAGATTCGGTCGAATCACCAACATCACCTGCAAGCAAACCAGACACGTCAATTAATTATTATGTACTTCCACCTTTCGATATCCACTTCAATCAATTTCTATCATAATATAATAATTGATTCAATTATTTAAATTCGAATTTTAGTCATTAACAATCTTTTATTTACCAATATGTATACTGACGTAACAATATACGATAAATAAGATGTAAATAATACAGCGTGTGCAATTTTCTCTGTAGTAGATATTTATTACAAGGTTGACAAAGATTGGGGAAACATTGAATGAGAAATGTAGCTAGGACTAACAATAAGTAACCTGTATGGGCTTTAGCTAAAATGGATTTTTATGTTCACTTTATTCTTTATGTAGGTACTGGGAATGTGAATAACTAGAAGCGAGGAGTGTGGAGGAGCCAGTATTTTACATAGTATGTAGCATTGGTAGTGTCATCTTAAATTGGAGTAGTGGCTAGGTAGATGTTATGTAAAACGGGAGTGCATAGCCCGGGATTGTATTGCAAAATATGGCTCACTACAGGAAATAAGGACGGCAAATCCTCGTAAGTCCTATATAAATGTTCAGTCAGATCCCGATTTGATATTACTGTAGTCCGTCCCCCTTAGTAGATATAAACATGTTTTCCTTCTCCACGAGCTATAAAATCTATGTTCACAGTAGTCTACTATGGCTAACGCTTTCTCTCTGTGTCTGTTCGCCTCCGAATTCCACAACGATCAGTATCAACATCAACGCCAACTCTTCTTGCGAGAGTGTATGTATGTATGGTGGTGAGTACCTACTACTGCCTGTGTGTACCTACTACATACAGGAGTGAAGAATCCGCTATATATAAGTAGCAGTCTGTGAAGTGTAAACTGTAGCATAAGATTGGCGAATTGAGGGAACAGTAAAAGTGGTATGCAGAGCGGTAGAAGATCGTAGAAGAGTTATAATGTGCATTGGTTGGTAGGAAGTCAAGGATTTCAGAGACAAAATACAGAAGTAAAAGCAATCATATCATGACCATGCAAGTATAATAAAACAAGACAGGACAGTGACTCCATGTAGCAGTATGTGTGTATGTACATGTAACCAATGGGACGATTATATAAACTACTTCCAGAGTAGTCGAGATCCAGTAGGAAGGACGGAATGGTGCATTGCATTGAATTGAGGCATTATTTCCCGAGCCTTCATTCTGAGCATTTTATGCGCGCATTTTATTGTCAAGTAAGAAAAAGGGCTCTTCGGTATTTCACCATTAAAACTATTACTGCTATCATCACACTAGGACGGAACGACTAGACGAGGAATTCTTGTTTCACTTCAGCGAAACTTGTCTGTTTTCATTGGAGACGCTGAAGAAAAGCTTTAAAGGGTTACTTGATTTGACTCCATGGCTCTCCACTTAATGTTTATACCTAGGACAGGATATGAAGCTAACGTGGCAAATAAATGCAATGCAAACCAAATTGTGACCGAATTACTGAGCAACTACACACCGCACATCCCTTCAGACATTCTTTCTCCGCTCAGAAACACTAACACACACAGAGAGACCCTATTTAGGCTAACCTAACCATAACCAGTTCAAAGAGTACATATAACTATACATACTACATGTACAGATGTACTCACTATGTACAGATGTACTCACTATGTACAGATGTATTCAGTGACTACTGCCTGCTGTGTTCTTGCATGCAGTAAAGTGCATAGACAGAAATCTGGTATTATAATGTAAGTACACACCGTGTGTGCTTAAATACCTACTTTTGTGTTCTATTATTATAAGCTACGTATACTAGTAAGTAATAGTCTAACGGTGGTGGGTGGGATATGCATAGACTATTGTACAGGCTATAGCATCAGTGAAATGCAATTCATCTAATAGTGCAGAGAGAGAGAGAAGAAAAGAGATCAGACTTCACATCACATTACCTACATTACAATGCAATACAAAACATCGTCCATCCCTCTGGTAACTTGGCGTGTATATTGAAGACTAAATGGCCACTAGAGGAAGGAACAAAATTGCTATCCTGCCGTTGTAAAGAGCAAGCCTGATGCCATTAAAAATACAATAATGTTCACAAAAAATCCTCATAAAATGCGTCTGAGCTTCGGCTGAGGTTTATGTCATTATTTCGGTCGGACTGAGTCATCTCCCACCAGCAGAACAACCGACACGCATATTTATTTATGCACTTAGGTATATTATATAAAAGTGAAAGCAAAATGCTTTCTCCAACTTATTTGTAGTGGATCTTTCTTCAACTTTACACTTGGGTTTTGAGTTATCATATCTGAATCGATAGATATTTTGAGAAATAGTAGCTCACAATTAATTCCGTCCCACTCACTCCTTAAGGGATTCTATCCAGAATAATTCAACTTTTTGCCAAGAAAAATAACAATACAATGCACACTTGGCACGGCACCGTCAATCGACCGAAGTCGTGTCTGAGTTGTTATTCCAAATCTATAGCGTGAGTTTCTCCCTGACACAAAGCTAGCGTGCCTATACGGTTATTATACTAACCTCTCAGTGAGTACGTATACTTTTTGAACTAGGTACTCTGCCTGCCTTCTTGCAGCATTGGGGAATATAATAAATATTAGAGAAGTAGCGCGAACGTAACGTGCGTTGGTATTTATGCTTTCTTAAAGTTGGCTTATTGTTAGTTTGGAGGATATTGATTCAGAGAGGTTTTCTTCATGCTTTTGGCTTTAGCTCCGACTTCTTGGAATATAACTAACATATGTGACACTATATATGACATTTGACATTCCCCTTGACAAGCAACCTCATACGTTACATCATCCTACATACGTTTCAACTTCAACTATGATCCTATCACCTTATATTTTCATGTGTTTTTAGTGCCCTGTCTCTTCCCCATCTTCCTCACCTATATTTCTATCTTTCCTCGTCACTGGCTTTTATTTTTTCTCTATTTCACCACAGCCTTATCTCATCTCCGTGCAAATTCGCTAGATTTGGCGAGATTCGCTTTCAGAAAGACCAAAGTCGGAAGCCACGGGGAATGAAAGCTAAAGGAGTCGGTTTGCTCTCGGTTGCTTCTGTCTGCTTTCCACCAAAGGATGAGCATGTGGATAAGAACGAGGTTAGGCTATCTGCCTCACTTCACTCTGCTTTCCATTCCATTGCGCCTCTGCCACACACACACATAGTATCTCTATGTAGCTACTAGACTACAATGACTACATACACATACCTAGGAGTAGGTAGGTAAGTACCTATTCTATACACACCTAGAGACAGATGCACAACTACTACTTACTTACTTACTTACTTACTTACGTACTACTAGTACGCTTTCTCCCTACTACTTATATAAATAAGACGAGCACATCGTATTATTTCTTTCTCTCTGCTACTCGACTTGATCTTTTCCTCACTGATGTAATATTTGACAGGAGATCACTTGAACCGTCTCTCTTCGATACATCTTCCACTCATCTTTGACACATTGCACTGTCTCACTTTCTTTTCTACCTATCCGAAGCTCTGCTCTCCAGCTACCAAGTTCTGCCTCTGCCTACACTTTTATTAGGCACTTCTAACAATAATAGCAATAGCAATCTATCAGTTTGCATTTATATATTATGATGTGTACACTATAGCCTTCCCTGTCCATTCTATTTATCTCCAGTCAACTCCTAATCTATTCCTATTTATAAAATTCACTTTGCTATCTAACCCCACACACAGCTCCTTATCAAAAAATACATTACTTTTGGAAGAACCAACTCTGTTTCTCAACTTTAATTCGGATTATAAATATATATAGGACTACTATTTATTTCCTTATAAGGAGTTAAAATACGTAGAGTAACCTACATATACAAACAAATGTTATCATTTTGCAGAAAAACATTTTAATACAAGTTTAGCGACGTATATCACACAAAACTACTAATGCAGCTTTGTTGACATTCTTGACATACAAAAATTATCCTATATGCACTACCATTTTTGAAGCATCAATTCAAACTGGTGCACTTAAATAAGTAAGTCATCAAGCGTCCACTGACTTTTCTGAATACCATAATTATTGTACTAACAATAATACAAGCAGCTTTTTTATTACATTAAGTTCAATATTAGCTAGCTTTACACCTAAGTACTATAGTTTTGATAAAAAATAGTTCCATCTACCACAACATTCAGTACGCAGATGTTTCATTCTTTTTAATTAACTAAAATATTTATTTGTGTACTACTAGGTTATAGTCAAGAGGGAAACGACAGGGTTTAGTGTGTCAGGGCGAATGCGTTCAATAATAAAGTTTCCTCATGTAGTTTATCATTCGTGCGATTTAGTACACCACACCGCCTAACAATTCTTTATCATGAAACATAAAAGCTATAAATTGGCTTTTCCTACTGCTACATTAAAGAGGTCAGAAATAAATGAATGGAACGGAGCATAGTAAACTCTTTCGGATGGACTAGTACAGATTATATACGTACGCAACATATTACATAGGTGGGTCCGGAAGAGAGGAAAGTTCATTCAGTTCGCAAAGAGACACATAACGCACCGAGTTTCATCAGATAACAAAAGAAATGAAACAGCACGTGTGACAAGACGAGTTACGTTCACGTCACACATTGGCTACATGCTGGCATTCTGTCTCTCCGTCCTTACTTGACAACAACCGCTTTCAAAAATATGCCCAATTTTGATTTCGAAAGGTTATGCGATAAAACAGAGAAGCATTGTAATACTAAGTCTAAGTAGCAATCTGTATTCAATTGCACAATAGTAAATTCATTGTAAGCGGATATCAAATTATCATTAACTACGAAATCAATAACTTTTTATTAGTAAGTCACTGTGGAATCAATTAATTATGTTTAGTATATGTTTTATATGTATATTAGTGATTAGTTTTGTTCTATTTTACTACTTATTGGTCAAAAGTGAGAAATAATTTAGCATAAAAAATATTTATTTATTATCTCATATTGTTATAAAACCTCTACTTCTACTCTCTAAATGTGAGCATCAATGCCTTCAGCTGACTATTGGGTGATTAAGTAGAGGTAAAGAAAATGAAGTAATATTATGTTTTACAGTTGCTCCTCCAGGACATTAGTGCCATTTTACAATCAGATAATACGTAAAAGCATGTCATAGTTAAACATTAGAGGAAGGAAATTCAGTTTATGGCGAGGAGGATTTAATAAATTAATGAAACTGCAGATGACATAGTTTGATAGATCATGAGAGAATAAAAAGTGTTGAATTACTTGACGGTATGACGTAATGTGTTTGGTAATGAAATGCTGTGAAAGGAATAATTTGGGAAGGGTAGGTAGGCTAGAAATAGAATGTAGTAGGTACTTAGTGGGAAAGTGCATGTAGGAATGTAGGAGTTGATATGTGATATAATGTTGGTTAGTATCTCCTTTCGGCCATTGCTTTCTTTTGGAATCCAGACGGATCATTGGGAGAAATAGTACAAAAGAATTTTGTAAGACGAAAAATTTCCCCCAGACACTTGACAAGATTCAAGACACAAGGAAGTAATGATATAAAAAAGTGGGTTCATATTTCCAAGAGATGTGAGAAGGAACTTTCTCCAGTCAAACTAGACTGGACATTGCATTACATGACCCATGTCAACTAAGGTTTCATTCCCAATATATGTTTCCATTTGGTCATCACATGCCGGCTATATTCGGACGAGACGAGGCGACCAGAGGACATAATATGTATCACAAAGGAGGGGACAATCCTTATTACTCTAACTCTGACTACTACTTCCCTTAAAAGGCAGGGAAACTCGACTCCCAAGAAAGCTTCTCTCACATCACATTACATCATCTCACAATTTCTTTCCTCCCTTTTCCATTTCTCTCTCTTTCACATGTCCCTTTTTTACAGATTGTTCCCATGGCCGGCGGCTGACTTCAGTTTACCTCGGCCTTCTGTTTCTTCCAACTACTGTCTCCCTTTGACTTCAACTTTACAGCACACATAATATCCATTTATGTATATACTAGTACCTAGTAGTAGTGCATGGAGTGCAATACAGACCAACATTACTTCCATATAGTAGCATTACTCCCTGGCTTTTATGTACTAGTACGTCTATGTCGTCTTATACGCCGATGCGATGCGTGCAGTTCAACATTGAGAATAATTTAACTGTGTAACTCACATGAGATGAGGCATAGTTGTATATGTAGTAGGCCATAATAATATCTATCTGGGAGGGAACCCAACATCTACAGATAAAAACCATGAAAAGAACAGGAAAGCACAGAGTAAGTATTCTGTACAAGCATTTTATGTCCTCCCAAGATTATTTTTGTTATTTGCCCCACTCTGTCAGCCGTATTGCAGTAAAGAATGATTAAGCCAATTTCTATTCTCGCCTCTTTCAAATACTAACGTTGCTAAACTTAGTTCGTGTCCAAGTAGACATACAAATAATCCTCCATAAAAGATTCATACCAATAAACGAGAAACAAAATACGAAATATCGATCAGAAAATACTCTATGGATTATTTTAAAGCACCACTTAGTCCTCATCAATAATTTCCTTGCGTTTAATGTAATACTCCAACTCCTGTGTATTTTTTCTATGGAAATGTCTCGGATATTATTTAAGTACCTATAAGCACACCACATAGTAAGTATTAAAATGGAAACCATGTCCTGTTTCATTGCAGAGATTTTGGTGATATAATAGCGTACAAATAGCAATGGTCAAAACACTTTCAAAATTCCCTGAAAATGTATGTACGTATTCACATTCTAAGCCATCGGATAACAAAGCAACTGGTACATTTTTTCCTACGTCTACTATTAGGGGTCAAACAAAACACGATATGTTTTAATACTCAGCGACGTAAATGCCCATTTCTCATATAGCTGATAGTTATGTTAGTATTTAGCATTTGAAAACGTATGTAGATAGTTTAGTATGTGGGGCGCAATAGTGAATTCGGTACACTTCTTTGTGCGACTTTTCAAGTCTTAACCGTAGGGTATTGCCTGTGAGTTGAGCAGAAAGCATTTTAGTTAGAATTCTTTGAAGGCCCACAATAAATCAAACCAAGTTTTTGTACTCTTTTTCTGCTGCTCCCTTGGCTTTGGCATAGGTAGCTCTGTATAAAGATCATCAATTTTTCTTTCCACGTCATGTGGAAGTGGAGAACTTCGAACTATAGTGCATCACTGTTTTCAGTCTGGCTGGGGAAGCATTTCTTGCCAATTCTGCAACCGTTTTTAACTACAATACGTACATATTTTGAAAGAAATGAAGCTTGTTTTTGCCAAAGTTGTAAACAGACATAAACGTATTATACAGTCTACATATGTACATGCATCATACTTTGTAGGGCAGAATTTGTATGCAAAATTAAAATTATAACATAATTATTATCCTTCTGGCTAGCCACCCTTGAATATTCATGGTATACTTATTTGTAATCACTGTACATAATATACAGAAAATCATGTTAAAAAGCGAAATAAATGTCTTCCCTGGCGTGCCCTTTACTTTAGTTGCATTCTTGCATTCAATCGATACCATATATACCAAACTGCAACAAAAACTTCTTTTCTATAAGATAGATTGCTGCAAGACCTGTCAATGGTCAAAGGTCTGACCCCAACTTAAACAGTAATAGTAGAGTCATTCAATTCACATTTAAAATAAAGTACTGGGTGGGCAACAAATTTAGGCGAAAGTCGTTCTCACTAATATATCCCATTGCTGAAGTAGCCGTCCATAAATTGATGAAATCATTTAATACCCACTTGGACCAGTGGGCTGGGAAAAGTTTGATTTTATACTAATGATATGCAAAGTGTCTAGCAATGAAATGCTATTGATGCGCAAGAACAGAGCGAAGTGAAACATTCGTAATAAAGCCATGCAGTAGTATTAGTAGTCTTAAGTTCTTAAGTGTGCTTAGGAGAAGTAGGAATTTATTCGTGCAGTTTATTTGAAAACGTAATGAAGTGAGTTTAAAAATTACGTCAGCTTCATTTATTCTCAATTTGATCCAGCGGTAGTATTTTCGGTAGTTTGGAAAGGATATCAAGTGTAGTTATTCCCCTAGTGTCAAGTATGGCTAACCCAACAATCTGACGGAAAATAGAAAAGTGAACATCAGAATGGAGATAAAGGGTTTTCTGTCTACCCCATAAGAACATTTAATATTTTACTTTTGATAATTTCATCCGCACTTTGAGCACATGCAGGGTCAATAAGTAATGCATAATGCACAAGCTCTGATCTAGCGTCACTTCCCCTTCCTTTACTCAATTACATACAGGCAGTCGACAACGCTATGGAAATTGAGAACAAGCTGTTGTGAGCACAGACCACTATTATAGCATTACAATTTGTTCTTGAGTATAGGGATAAGGAGTATGTAGGCAAACTCAATATTCACACTCACTCCTATAGCATGCCATTTAGGATTCTGTGCTTTCGTGGTAGTTTAGTTATTTATGTGTAGATATACCAAGCCAAGCATGAGCATCATTTATAGGGAACAGAGGAATCGCCACGTATGATTTGTGTGACTTAAACAAAAAGTAAATATTACATGTACAAATAGATCTTCACCATCACGTCTCATAGTCGATCCTGCATTGCATGTCGACATGACCTACCCACATACTGTAACTCAATACTCCAGAAAACCAATTGCATATAATATAAGCACTACAATGGCTTTATCTGAATGTCTATCACTCATATGTGGGGCAAAACCTTTGGTAATGCAGGCAGACCAGTCAAACTCAATTATTAGTATCTGACAAAGCTGATATGATGTAAATGGATCACTAACACCGTAACACCATACTACACATACCGACCGACCGAGTGCACACTCTTGCATGGAAAGGGTAAAAAACGTAAATGAAAAAGACATAAAGCATTTCCTTGCCCAGAATAGATTAATAGAAGTCCGAATGCAACATCAGAGAGGAATTAAACGCAAGATTTTTCATTATTCAACGGGTTGTTCCTCTCTTATCAAGTCATTAGATCACATTAACACACACTGCGGCGAGTGCTGTTGGAAGACTGCCCTGAATGGAGAGTGTTGGAAGTTGAATTATGATTTCTTGTCGTGTTCTCCAATTCTATCCCCTGGATTTGTCATTTATTTGTATCTGTGCATTTTATCCATTTGTTATTGCACTTGAAAGCTGTGAGGGAAAAGTGGTAGGTACATTATGATGTTGTTGTGCACACTAAACTGTCCTTTCAATGTGATTGAATGAAATCGCAGAGCACCCCTCGCCTCGCCTTCTCTCATTTGATTTCCAAACGCACTCTATCTCTTTGTGTTGCTCTACCACTTTCCTATTACCAAAGGTTCTCGCACATTTATATTTCCAACGGGTTACCTAAGTAAGTAAGTAAGTAAGGGATTCAAATTCAAACCAATAGCAATGGAAAGGTAAATTTACAGGCAACTTTCTTGTTGGCAGTCGAAACATGTTGTGAGTCTCTCTCTGAAGCGTGTCTGCTTCCTATTACTGCACATAATATGTGTACCTACTAAAAGGAACAACAAAACAAGCCATGGAGTTTTAATATTCATGTAGTAAAATATTTTATGACAGTCGGCCTTGTACATATAAAAGTACTGTTCAATTTATAAACAAATCTGAGCCATGTACATCCACTCGGATATACATGTAGGAAAACGAAATACAAATACATAATGAAGCTCTTCATTCCATTTCCACAAATTATATCTTCTCATACATCCAATGTGAATAAAGTTCAATACTTCTCTCGAATGTATTCTTACTTGAGCAGATATACCGAAATTTAATTCTGAATTGCGGATGAGAATGGGTTCAGTTCTACTTTCTACTAGTTCCGGCTCATTGTTCAAATAAACTTTTCTGTGGCTACTGTTTTGGCTTGGCTTACTTAAATTCAACAGAGTTAGTATTATATAGCATTGTGGAGCCAAGTTCTATAGATATATCCAGTCCACCATCCAGAGTGAGTATATGAACAACTGTGGATGTCCTGGATATTCTCTGCGAGAGTACTTAATCAATAGACATAGTGAAAATCCTTGGTTTATGAATTATGACCTTTATTTGACTCTATTCTCGTGGAACATGGTGGGAAATTGATAGCTCTGTCAAGACTTTCTCTATTTTGGTTGAACATGTTTTTCTAGATGTGACTATCTTTTCCCACAAAGCTACCCGCATTACATAGATGCTTCCTATTCGACACTTTCCTCATTTCTTCCTACAATGATGCATATCGGTTTATCATTTATAGCAGTTGTACCACCAAGTAGGACAATGCGTGTTTTCCAGTATACAGCAAACTTGGATAAACTACCTACAGGGCTACTTATTGCAGCACAGTCATAGTATTAGTCAGTAGATACAATACAATACGGGGCAAACGCGTACTGAGAGCCTTGCTGTGAAATTGAAATGCTTCTTGAGACGTTTAGCTAAACTGTCACTGAAAGGAAGATGATACGTAGGCCTAGGCCATTTAATACTCTCTCTATAGACGTCGAGCAATAACATAATAGCAGGAAACAGAGAATTCAGAGTACAAAGTGCTTTAGTTACAGACATGCATAGTTATATCGGTGTAGTAATAGTAGGAGTGTATGGACATACGTAAATATAAAGCATTCGATGTTACTCACTAACAATACGCTAGTGCTACAAATGTGGGTTATCCCTCGTATTCTAAATGGCAGTCACGTAATGTTTCCTTCTGCAGAATACTTATTACGTATGTACAAGGTTGTAACTGTTGTAAGTAAGTAGGCCCAATTCAAATCGCTCGTCTCGTCTCCAGCTCTCATGTCTCAAGTCTGAACAAAACCCAAGTAGTACGTCTCAGATATAGCAATACAAGTGCCTCCAATTCCAGCTCACGGATATATCATTACTACCAACGACAGAACTTGCTCATCCGTTCACATTAGTAGTTACTGAATGTAGAAAATGGTATTTACATCTTTCTAAACTAAGCTTTACATGAGTGGGACAACAAAAAGGGCACAATCCCAATCCTGAACTATCTATTGTATCTATCCACCTAAACACCACTACAAATAATTCTCATTTGACATTTCCTATATATGACGACGCTCTATGGAACAACTATCCATTTTTTCTTTTCCTTCCGTTCTCCCTCCTATAAAACCACTCAACACTCAACCAAGCATACAAATATTTTATTCCTTTCTTTTAGTACATCTTAAAAAAAATTAAATTGCCACTGGAGATAAACGCCCAGAGACTGTAACGTTACCATTTACATAAGGAATTAGTCTGGGAACTGCCAATATCGATAACAAATTATTGATGCTAAGGATTTACAAAACAAGAATCGGACGAAAGACAATGTTGATTTATCGATATAACATGGAGATAGTAGAAATAGGGCATGTAATGGGATATGCTTGGAAAGCAATAGTTTGACTCACGAGCAAGTTGTAAATGATATTGCAAACCACTTTGTAACAGGTTAATAAAATATCATTTGAATTTATAGAAATGCAACAACATGTTCCTACTTTTGTATTAAGAGGGTAGATAACAAACTACTCTGGAGTAGTCTATACTATTATGGAGTAGTAGTATGTAGTGTTAAAGGTAAGTGATAGCATCAGCACTGTAATTACATTGCATATAATATATATGTATGTGTTAACAGAGTACATACGGTGCATTACTCACTAAACAATGTAAGGACCTTTGTTTTCTATTGTATGGATATTGAGCCAGAATAGAAATCATGATGAACATCTTTGTACAAGTTGGAAGAGTTGGTTAGACTTTTTGTTCTCTTCCCAAAGTACATGTCTTGTGATATATTTATTCAGAAATTGTATAGATAGAGTAGATAGATAGATCCTCCTGACAGAAGAATATAGTTGGAGAGACTCAATATGTATTAGACTAGTCTGACTTGGCTAGAGTGTAGAAATACAGTTGGGAATGCAGTGAGTGACTCAATTCCCGTTAGTCCATTAAAAATGCAAGTGTGACGATACGACACGATAAACTCCATTCGCCAAATGAATACTTAATTTCCCGACTGAGAGCCCTGTCAAGCCGAACAGAGCCTATCTGTCTCTCAGTTCTCACTTCCCACTATGAGCATCAGATCGCTATCAGCTACATCGACAAAAGGAATTGTGTGTGGATCCTTATATGCACTAAAGTCTTTTCCACCAACGAACCACCGACAACCCATTCAATGCAAATGGATTTCTCCGGCATTTCAAATTTCGACTTCACCGTTGAATTTCATTTCCCTCATCAGCAAAGTACCTCTTTCATCCTCTTAAGTACATCCATATACATAATATCCAACTATTTTGCTATCCACCACAAATCGTGCATCTACACAGATCTGATATAACGTTGACTTGGAGTAATGACAAATGATTCTCTACTATGTTTACAACAATACCAGGATTATCAATCTCCACCTATTTATTATTAAACAGACCTTGTAAGTACCCTAATATTAAAACTCATGGCTACATAATATGCGGCTTTATTTTAACCGTGGCTTGTAAACAGTCACAACGGTTTACTACTACTCTAAGTCATTGAGAAGATTACCACATTCATTCTGCACAGCAATTTGGGCCATTTTCCTTCGCATGACCAAGAAACAATACACTCCATGCTGCATTTTCCCTAAATCAACATTTTTGATTTCCGGTTTATTGCATTTAGTAGTAAAAGTAGGAATGACTTTCTTGAATAGAGTTGGTTGCATACAAGACATTACCTTATACGCACTATATAACAAAAGTAAAAAATCATTCCAATGATATTTATTACAAAGTGAGAATATTTGATTGGTATAGTATCTTATTTTTTAGAAAGATGCTTCTCACCTTCCAATATGTCCAAAATGCTAAACGTATAAATAAAATAAGGTCAAATAGCATTTTTAACCTCCCAAGAACCATCAATCCAAAAATAAATAATTTGCACAGTAGTTTTATCAATTAATAAAGTATTTGAAATTTATTAGCAAGTGAAAGGCACGGTAGAATATAGAATACCCCAGAGGTCTTGTGAGTAAAACGAACTACGCACTCCTTAACTTAGAATTATGTTAGAAGGAAAATCATTTTTTAATAGGCACGCAAAATGACAATTTATGTCTCAGCTTAGCCCAAAGAGTTACTCATAACTATAACATATAGTAACGCCTAACACTCTGATCTTTCTTAAATCCTCTTTCTAAGACATTCTCAGGAAACTCTGCTAAAGAGTTCTGTGAAGTTAACATACTGTGAGAGTATTAGTCCTTATTAACGACATACACGGTGTGTCATAACAAATGAAACATTTTCAACAACCGCTACTGATTTAAGGAATTACTTTTAATTCAAAACATTGTTTAACGATCAAGACAAATCGTCGACATAGTCTTGGCAAAAATCTTCAATGCAAACCTGGGGGGGACGACGCAATAAAAATACTGTTTCTTGACGTTCCATGCAACGAAAAAGTAATTATCAACATGGTTGATGGCATTCGTTTCATATTTCTTCGATAAATTACGCAACGACATGTAACTGATTTAGGAATAGTTAAAGCAATGGTAAGCTGCTTTTTGAACCATGTTGATACAATAAACTTATAGAAATATAATGATTGCATATAAAGAGCAGGAGTATAGTTAGCATTTAGTGTGTTTCTCGAAATTCGACTTCATTGAAAAGGCATTCAGGTAATGTGACTGCTGATGTGAAACATGCCGACTCAATGTAACTAACATTGTCGGCTACGTCAAACAGAAGGAAGAAAATTGTGAAGCACACACGCTTTTGTATGACTTGCATATTGTAGGTGTTTACAGTGCTCTAACTTATTGTTGGCCATATTCTCACTTGATGTAGTATATAATAATAATGAGAGTAGAAACAAGTGAACTAACACAACACCCAATGAACTCACTACTATTTCGTGCCACTTCATACGTGAGACAGATTTCACTCCGATAATGCCTTACCACACCAAACAGTAAACGAGTTTTCACTACAAGTCCTCCAGCATTCCACTTACATTTTAGTTTCCTAATATTCCTTTGAATTACAATAGTTACTGCACTCTCAGGTAACCAATAGTATAGCATAAATACTTGAAACGGTTATTTTAGTGCGCCATTTAAAAACAAATCCTTTCAATATAAATAAATGCAGTGCGCTACGTAAATCCAACGCTAATGATATTCAGGAAATATTATGCATTTATTTTCAATGAATTAGAAAATGTAATTCAAATGGGGCATTTATAAAAATTGAACTACATATCCAATTAATAAAATACTTTGCAAGCAGTAACTAACAGTAATGCTTACTAATATGTAATTCCATGGTTTTGAGTATTATATTTAACGTGATAACTGCATTTTGTGTTGACTTTGAGTTGAAAACTGCCAGAGGTGTTTATAATATTAAGACTTAGGCAAGGGTCGTGTCATATTTGTGGCAAGGAAGGTGTTTGTATGCAGTTAAATATCTCGAGAGTTTCTATACGGACAAGGGAAGTTGGACAGGTCGGCCGTTGTTGGTTAGACAAGCTGAAGGTGTTTTCCATGTAATGGTGTGAGTGTTAAGCTGCCTATATCATTCGTGCCAAGAAAGCACCTGATCAATCATTCCGCCCACACGCACTTTCACCCAACTCTCCACTCGCTAACAATAAGACTCTTTTTAAGAGTTGAGCCGTGCAAAGCTAAATATTATTATTAAAGCGGAGAATCGAATGCAAATGTCTGCCAATATATCTTAATACTATTTCGTTTCCTTAATGGGTAAACAATGTGAGTGTGACAGAAATATTTCTTTATTATTTATTCTAAGTACTTTGTGGAAGAGGGTGAAAGCTTTGGAGACTCCAGGCCACACGTGCATTAAAGTCAAAGAAAAACATTTACACTTGATTATCAATTGTTGGACAACAAACTCACAATGTTTTGCCAGATGGATGTTTGGGTAAATGTACAAGGAAAGGAATGACTTGTGCAATGTAAATCTTGTTTGTTTTAAGGTCGCAGAGTGTGTCTAGTAGGGCACTTTCTAAATATTACAATGGCCACTACTCTGAGTATAAAGTGTAGGTACACATAAGTAACTAAGAGGAAAAAAGAAAACTAAAAGAAAGTGCACCTGAGATAAAGAAAGTCGACCAAGAAATTCGAATAGAGCTGCAGGAGAGCTCGTTGATATCCCAGTGGTCTTTTATCGGGGCTATAGGGCATTAGACATTTCCTAAGCTGCTATATTGTAATATAAATTGGAGCAGAGCAAACCTGAGTTTCCTCCGTCACTACACACACAAGGGTCGTGTGTAGAAATAGGGAGTAGTTATATGGACACTTCTTTCTCCTCAACCAAGTATCACATTACAAACAGAATTCACAGTAAGTAGCAGTTGAAGCTTAAATCAAGTAGCAGAAAAGTCAACACGACTATATAAAAGAGTAAAAGGAATAAAGGAACTCAAAAATGAGTCCAACTTTAACTGTAACTCTTACTAGACTCCAACAACATATTTAGCTTCTACTGGTATACAAAGTCTATCTAGACACCGAGCACCATCATCTTAAGATCTCATTTCATTGCAGTGTGTATGTATGCATTATAGGGAGAGATAGGAGGTTTAGATATAAGTACACATGAAAAGGGAGATGCAGTAGCTAGCAAGTGAGTGAGTGAGTCAAGGCTCCTTCGCTACTTATTCCCCCTTCTTCTTTTCATTCCTTTTCTTTCAGCAGTTGTTTTCTTACTAGACTATTCACTAGGATAGTTAATACTGACTCCACTATTCTTCTCTTGATACAGATATAATATAACTAACAGCTTTCTCTTCGCTTGTCGTTTTCTTATCTTTCAGAGCAGGCAGGGCGGGAAGGGAATCTGCAGCACACTAAAAAGCAAACACCGACTAAAGTCAACCCAGGGCAAACTAAAGAAAAGCAGTAAACTGAGAAAAAGTAGAAAAAACAAGAATAGAAAGACATGGGGGAAGGAGTCCAGGAAACTAAACAAAACTAAAGCAAACGACCAAGGTGAACTATTAAACTAAAGTAAAAGACTCTATAAACAGAATATTGCCTAAGAAATATTATATCTCATCCACAGCATTCATTTTACATGTCACAACTTACTAAGCACTCTCTCTAAAACTTTAAACCCAATGTTGCACAATACTACATTATAACCCGACCACACCTAAACCACCCATACTCTCATTCCTAATGCATTTCTCTAAATAATTTAAACCTTACACTATTTTCCGTCTACGAGCAAACCTTTCTCATTACCAAAATACATGCTCGTCACAACAACCCGATGCACTTTCCGCACATTCTACCGTGCATCCTAAATGTAGAATAAACACCTGAAATCAGTCATTCAGCTTATCATTAAATATGTACTATAATAATCATCTATTATTTCAAGACTCCTCAAACAAATCCAAGATTTAATATTCACAAGAAATTGTGTAAGCTTTTGTATGACCATACAGCTCTCAGACCCCAGGATTTACCAACAGAACATTTAATAGAATTTAACTATTAATATCATTAAAATCATTTTTGAACATACCTGAATTCTGGCTTTTCTACACAGAAATATTCCATTCCACCGTCTCAAGGTGTCAAAATTGGTAAAAATTGCTAAAGTCGAACAAAAGTTATATTCTCCATTAGTTATTACAAGTTAGTCGTATTTCCGCATTTTAAACCACCTATTTCAGACATTCAATTGAAATTCGTGACGTCATTAACCATCACTAATGGATTGAGATTTGACTGCACCTATGCCTTAGAAGACATCGGTTAGGATAGAAACATATTGAGCAACTCTTGTATAATATAAGCATCAACCAAATTGTCGTATTGAGAACTAGTAGTGCATGGTGTGGGAAGAAATTTTTGTTCTGGCTTTCAGCCCATTAAAAGGCAACGAGAAAATAATGCTAATTCACATTCGACGAATCTATTTAGTCAGAATAACCCTTCGTTTATGTTAGCAAATATAACTACACTATATAAACCGTATCAAAAAGTTCAGACATATGGCCATTTGTAAGTGACAGTTGGAAGACAAAACAGTCATTACTTTTTACTTATTTACATTACATTATTGTTCACTTCAACTTCTCGTACTAAAAATGAGTTAAAAATAAAGTATGATTGTAGCTACTAAATGTAATACAATATTATATTTTAACCAAGTCATTTTCATACCCAAAAGCATTAGTTTTTAGTACTAATTCCAGCATCTTGTGTTGTATAATGCAGAAATACTACTACATCTGTAGAAAAGTTAAGTAGTAGAGTCTGGTACTTCACTGACAATAAAAATAACCGGATTTTTTTAGAGGCATTTGATATTTAGTGTACGTTGTGTGATGTATAGGTGCAATTTAATGCAGTCTAAAATAGTTTAGTATGATGAAGAAAAGAATCAGATGATCTAAATAGAAGAGGAAGAGACAGAATGAAATATTTAAAATTGTCTGGATTCCTAGAATAATAATGTTTAATTAACTCGTCTCAAGTCTCAACCGGAGCCAAATGGATAGTGAAAGCATAAGATAATAAAATACTCTTTAATCTTACAAAGTACATAGCATCAGTGGAGGAAAAATCAAGGAAACAAGAGTTTGTGGGAGTAGAGGGCACAGCCGCCAACATAAGAAACACTCCCTGGAGATTAATTCCAAACGGAGTAACTAATGATTTTTACACAAGTGAGCAAACATACGTAAAAGCAGCCACTTGTGCCCTAGACACAGCCCCATGCAATGCATGATAGCAAGAACTATACTCAGATCAGTAGGTAGGTACATCTAGGTATGCATGCGGTGTGGGTCTACACGCATTCTCCAGGCTTATCTTTATGTTTGTATGAACAAAGAGGAATGGAAACACAAAGTGCTGCTCTGCGAACAAACAAAGGATAAGGACAAGTTATAAAGATAGAATTGTAGGAGTATATTTCACTTGAACTTCCCACACACAAATGGCATTTCCACATGAAATTGTATTTTTATTCGTTTTACTTAGTGACTAATTGTAGTCTTAAGTCGGTATTTGAAACAATGGACGATTTAAATTAAAATAAAGAGGGTTGCATTACGTGGCATTCAACCCAGAACCTCCAGACTTGTTTCTCCTGCTACAATTACAAATACTACAACTACACATGTAAATCTGGACACAGACAGAGCCATGTATTACCCATGTACACATTATGTCTTGGTATATCTGGGATGATAGAGCTAACTAATCATGTTGTGCTGACAATAAGCAGAACTAGTTAGGGACACTGATGTGCTTATCTAAAAATTGGAGCTTAAAGTTTAAATAAATTATCTGAAACCTGTGGGGTCGTCGCGAGGGAGAGGGAGCTCGCAAAGAGCATTCCCATGTTTTGATTAGAAGAGAAAAACGGAGATTTAATACCTGTGCAAAGGTGTACCGCCGATGGCGAGGAGTAATAAAGTGAATGCAGAAACGAGTCGACTAAGGCAGAAGAAAGAGAGCGATGAAATGAGGTAACGTAGTAATGCAAGTTGCCATGAAATGAAAGATATCTTCTGTCAGGAACTACCTCATTCAACTTAATGTCTTTCCATGTAAGTCATCTCTGCGAAACCGACCAGTAGTAGTAGTACTGTAGTCCCACTACTACTGCTACTTCTACTACTTACTAGTAGTCTACAGCACAGCAGAACATCAACCTAACCACACAGCCTCGCTCGGCCTCCTATTTATCTTGTAATTCCTCTCCATTTCACGGAAACTTGATGGAACTTAAAGACTCTTGTGCACTTTATAACAAACAAACCATTAAAACTACGCAAAAGTTCATTTCTGATTCAGGACTGGTACGGTATGCAGATAATTCCTAAAACTATTGTTTCACATTCCCAAACTTCCAACTTTAACAATTTTCTCACTAGTCACTCCTACGGTAGAAAACCCTCAAATCCATTCATATTTACTGCGTCCTATTTGTTAGGTATATTTATACACCTCGGAATATAACTAGACCTCTCTTCACTCTAATGAAGACGTTATTGAATTCAAAATCCGTTAAACACAAAACCTCCACATGATAGAAAAATTATGCATGGAAACTTGTTTCCAGAACATTACACGGGCCTACCTATTCAATTTCATTATTTCTCTATATCCAAACTTGTGTACTGTCAAGCAATTATGTACATTAATATAGCACAGGAAACAATAAAAATTCGTACCCACATTTCAGCTATTCATCGAATTCCTCGTCCTAATTTCCAATGTAATTACAAAACTTTGACTTTCTCATTTTCATTACTAGTCGAAACAAAATACCAAAACAGAAATTCCATTCCTAATTTAACAAATCATTCAGCATTGCTCTCAATGAGACAGACGCCCCTTGAAGGCTTCTTCTAAACCGTGCAATTTCAACATCACGTACGGACTTATACGATTTTATTGACTATAACTATAGTCATATCATTGTTACATTTCCATTATGCATACATGTGGCTTGGCTTACTATACAGTATACCTCTTTACACAATATTTTCCTGCATGCATAACTAACAATTATTACCATAAAAGCAGTAATTAATGCAATACATTTATTATGAGGCACTTTGAGTTAGAGGTAAATATGTTAAAATTGTATTTGGCCATAGAAATTTAGTTTGTCAACTGTGTTGCAAAAGGCCATTTGATTTTACAATAAGAAGCAAATGAAATTCGGGAAAACAGGGATAACTCAATTTGACGATTTAGGCTTCAAAGTAATTTGTAATGAAGAAGGCGTATGAAAATGAAAATCTTTTGAAGAGAAATCCCTGTCTCCAAGTTGCACATTTGCTGATATATCTTAATCCGCCTAGTAGGGAACATGGTTCTATTTCACAGAATCAACAACTTAAGCCAAAACAAACAATTTTGGTAGTTGTATTGTAAGCCTAAGTCCCTTCTGGAGAGAGAAGAGTAAACTCTGAATGAAGGAATCCTAAGTGATCTGTCAATTTTTTAGATTTATACTGGCTGGGTAAAGGGAGATGTAGTATGTAGCTATAATATTAAGTAGTATGATGGATTCCAGGATGGCTCAGATTTCAAAATCGATCTATCATACATATTTAATGTGATACACAGGACTTGTCTACACAATATACGTAGTAATTGTAGGATAATGCTTTTGTGGCAAAGCTGGATGGTAAATCTCATGTGAGTTCTAGCTTATCCTCTCCATTACGTTTGCAAATGTTAGGCTTAACGTTTAGCAAAATTTAAATATTTATCTATGTAGATGCATATGAAAGGAAATATCAAGGTACTCGCATAGCTAGACAAGCTTAGCATCATAATATAATGGAATGAAGTTAAGTTATATGCCTAATGGATATTCACATCTGTGCACGTATTAACTTCTATTACGTGAGCAGATACCTATCTGTGTATAATGCACTGTCAACATAAATATGCTTTATGCCTTTTTATAAAGAGCGCAGCAAAATTTTGATGTAAGAGCTTACAAAAATGTGCACACACTCGATTACGCTTAATAATAATACCTACTTTACAATTTAGACACAACCCATACGTAATAAGAGTCGAGTTCACCTTGATATGTCTAGCTAATGTTCACAAGTGTGCACAATGGTTTATACGGAACATATCATTTGCATCAGAAAGCAAACAAACCATTTGGTTGAAATGTATCCAGATGGGATTGTCTAAACATTTTTGGGTTCTAAATGTCAATGTTTTGTCATCAAGTAGGCACTGCATATTTTAAAAAGTCATAATTTGGTTTAGATCAATATAATTGTGATTTTATATCCACATGAGAGCAACTTATTACCATTTTGCATACAATAAAACGATCTGTCTCTTTCGTATGCTATGAATATGGTACATACGTATGTAGAATGGCAACATAGGTCTGCTTGCACTTAACAGCATTAAAGCCAACTAACTTATATGGGTAACAATAAAACTTAAATTTCGCATAATAGCTGCTTATTAACATGAGTGGGTTGAATCTGCTGTGTATATACCTACTTGAACTAAATTGTAGTAGGTTGCTTGAGGCTCGTGTAACTACGCTACTTACATAATAACTCGAATGAACCAGCCAGCTTCCTCAAATAGTCAACCTTTTAAACCCACCTTCACTCAGACTGTCATGGTTATATGTCCCAATCCTAAATGCACGACGGGGAACATTTATTTTAGAATTTATGCATACCTGAGCAATATAGAGTTAAATTACACGTTTTGCTACCACACAATATTTACCACTTGTCTTGCTGAACGCAGTGTGCAACTATCTTTACAATTCCATTCAAATTACGAGTGCACACGACGGAACAATAAACCACAAATGATTAGGGCTTGTTATGACTAACTAACCTACTCACCCGACTAATGCACATACAAATAGTCATAGATCATGAAATAGAAACCATTGAATAGATACTTAAACGAAACTTGTGCCAAACTAATATTTTGAATATCCCCTGAGTTGTAAACTTGTAATTAAATAGTTGCCAACCTAAATTACAACACCAACTTCCATATTGGCAATTGCATACAAGTGTAATAATATAACTGTCATGATGCAGAACAGAAATGCTTGACTGATGAGAATTTTGTGATCCATTTAAATACATTTATGCTTTCCATTTTGACACTTTAACAATGCAACCTGCTAAACCTATTTAACAATTGGTTTTTGCCACAGAGAAAGTTATGCTTTGTTGTGGCAGAATTAAAAACTTTGATTTTAATGCCCATATTGTGGAAATAGAAAGGAAGTATAATATACTGGTAATATTATTAGTCAACGGAAAAATTGGGCAGATATGAAATGTCCGTTAACACAGCACAGAAAATGTGGTTTTGCCTAATGCTTGTTTCCATTGACATTATTGTCCGTTCTCATTTCCATTGTCATGACTCACAACGCAGTGGCGTCTAAAGTATAATATGAAGCTATTTACTTGTAAAAAATGAAGAACTTGCACAAAACGTTCGAGATTTAATAAGAAAGTAAGAATAAGCGTCTATAGGATTTTAGTAGCTCACCATAGTTTAGGTGTACATTGTGTAGGTATGTACAGTGTGGAGTATTAGGGAGAGGACAAGACCACAAAGAGTGGAGTAACTTCTTGTGCGATGAAATCGAGAGATAAAACTGACAAATTAAGTGAACCAAGGAGCGTACACAGTGTGGCATACATATTATACAATATAGTACATGAATAAAAGGAAAAAAGGTTTTCGGTGTGGTGCAGAATAATATTGCTCCACGTGGAGCGGGTGGACTGTATGGTAGAGACTTGGTTCCTACTACTACTATTGTAGTACTACTATAGCAGAGGAGAAGTATGAAGCAAAAGCTATTACAACTCGCATTTTCGCATTGCATTGCATAACATGAAATTGTGTATGCCTATGCAGGGAGTTCAGGAAGTAAGTCGAGGCATGCATCTAATACAGATATTATATGCGAGGGTTTAGCAGAGCTGTTACAAGTAGTGTGGAATGTATAGGAGTACAATAGAATGAAATGGCAACATCATGATGATTGCAGAAGGTAGCTAGCACCTGTCATTTCCGTCAGAAAACTGATAGAGCCACTCAACGACATAGTAAAAAAGCAAGTGATTCGAATCCAAGCAAAGTTTATTGCAACTTCACTTCAATTTCAACAACTGTACTTTTGCTACGACTACTCCGAGTCCTCTTGACTGCTGCTGAAAGTTTGTGGTGAATTGCCTTGCTTTCCCGTGGTTTGACTTGACTCGACTTGACTCTCTGCCTCGCTTTTCCAGGTTAACCCTTGTGTTGTCGAAATCGTCGCCGTCATCGACGTCCGCACAGTTGTCAGCAGGAAGCCAGATAACAAAACAACTCAATATTACAAACCTAAGAAAAAATCCAATTCACTCCGAAGCACAGGAAATGGCATTGATTTGAAAGCTTATACGTTCTTCCCTACCCGACCTACTGCTACTAAACTGCGCTTTCACTCCCTATCTCATCACACTTTCTCCATCAATGCTATCCTTCATCCTGTCCTGGCACAGGTAACTCTCGGCTCAATCAAAAGTTCACCGAAGGTGAGAAGACAGAAAACACCGGTGGATACCCCCACTCACTTCTACCAAATTGAGACATTGCCCTACTTATTTCCTTTTCCTTACGTCAATAATATTTCTGTCCTATCTGTATTTATACAACTTCCAGTAAGGACTTAAGATTGACTGGCAACAATAATTAAAATCACATAAATCACACGTAATTTTAGGAAAGAACAGAACGCGATTTAAAATTTAATAAGGTTAACTCTTGATTAATAATAATCTACCTGGCAGTATATATTGATAAGTAGAGATTATACAAACTGCAAGGATACATTCAATAGAAGCAAGATATTGTAGATAAATATTCGCAATCAACTATAATGAACTCCAGCCAAAACTCAATGAATCGACAAATATTTAATAAAGAGGAGGAACTCGTGATAATGCATATAATATTTATTTGAACAATTATTGAAGGGGCCATTGAATAGCAATAGAGGTAGAGAGAAGAGATAATAGTAAGCCGTAAGATTTATCTCAGATTCGCTAAGAATCTCCAGAACTCCTTAAAACTAACTTCTAGAGAAGTACAAGTAAGTATGGCAGACTTGTTTTAAAGAGAGTACTTAACGTTAGTTAGTTAGTCTGTGTATATCAGTAGTTAAATGATATCACCTATATAAATATATTTCGTTCGTACTACCATGAATAGCAGTCGTCTCATTCTGATCTGATATCTTCATGATAAGTAAGTTTGGCTAGAGTAGATACTGCTTCAGTAGAATATTTCTACAGTGTGTTAAGTAAGAAGCCAGTACTGATATGCTATGACTGAGTAAAAGATGAGAAAGTTTCTCTCTCGTGGACAAAGTCAGTGTGTTCACTATCTTGTACAGATAGACAGTAGAAACATATTGACTTCGCTTTGGCTTACTTTTGACTTAAATCATGCTCGAGGCAGGAGAGACGATGTGATGTTCCTTTTTGCTATTGTTTCAGTTGACTCGAACCCAGACAAGCCGGGTTAATACACAGCATGCCGTTAGTATAATATTCTTCTTCTGTTTTATACCGAAGTAAATATTACGTAGGTGGTAGAGAGACTGGAATATCATAATACCCAACTTTGATAAGTTAACTTTGCACAAGGCAAATATTAGATACTACTGCAGCCAGCTTATCATTAGCTTCAAGTATACAGGCTGGGCGAGTATTTATACTTATTTGCTACTGACTATATACAAACATTCGGTTCTCGTGCTGCATGGAGTAGTAATAGAGTGGAACTAGTTATTTGTTAGCTAGTTTAGAAGGCGGATTGTGTTTTTCGGAAGAAATAGTTAGATACAATGTCGGAATGCTATTCTACGTGGTAATACTAAAAGGTAAAAGATGGGCAGTTAAAGAGGGCAACTCTGTATCTTATCTCTGTAGCCACGTAGTAGTAAGTAAGTAGGTAGGCACAATATGTAATATCTCACCGCTTGCTCAATAATTCTGTAGGACTGTTGGCTTGGTTATGTAGTTGCATGCCTGCCTGGGACGATGGACAAAGTCATTGCTATTATTCCATGCCGAGTCGATTGTATGAGTGTGTGTGTAGTAAAGACTACTGGACTCAACGTAGTCGGCAACTTACTTACTACTTAATAAGAAAATAGTATAGTTGTAGGAGTAAGTAAGTAGGGTAGGAAAAAGGAAGGATGGATGGAATTAGATCCGAGACCCATTCCAACTTATCTCTGAGATAGAATCTTAACTAAACCAAACTAAACTCAAGTCAACTTAACTAAAGAAAGTTTTTCTTATTGTTAGTCCTATTAGTTTGTTTGGTTGGGTGATTTGGGCGGATTGAGCACATGCACTATCTCTATGTTCCACTATTTAGTTGGTTGGGAGATAGTAGTACACATTATATACATAGTATTATATATACATATAGTAGTATACAGATATATAATATAGTAGGATACAGACAGAGGTTAATAGGTATAAGTAACCATCATCATCCTGGTCTAGTCTTACACACACACAAGCAGAGGAATAGTTATTATTATTATTATATAACAGTGTAGACAGCGTGGGTTATGTTTGTGAGTAGCAAATAGAGCTGTGCCTAAATAACGGAGTCGACAGTGGAAGACTGCTAATAAGTAAGTGCGGAACTTCAGCTGGCATCCTTCGGCCAAGTTGACTTATTAGGGTATGGTCTGCAGACAAGACGGGCGGGAGTTGACCTCACTTGCCATGGCGGGTAACGCGCCATAAGTAACTAGGTACTTGCACAGCTCCACTAGAAATGATTAAGTGCTGCCGTAGTAAGCATTTGTTGCCCACCCTGCTGTACTCGACTTAAGAGAATTGGTGACCGAAGTGACTTGGTGAGGCTTGCCCTGCACTCTGTGACCTCTCTCCAAGTTCTCCACTTGTTTTCTGATTCATTAAAGCCAAGAGCCATTGGGTAAAAATATTTATGACCGACTCGGAGAGAAACTTTCCATATTCTTCAATTTTGACGGCTCCCTAATAAAATATGAGTCGAAGAAAACGATACGTTTATCTCATTTGTAGCTGCATGAAAGCAAATACAAATGGACTATTGCTTTGAACATTAGTCGGATCTTTTCAAACTTGCTTAAGTTAGCCACACTGGAATTTAGGTAGAAGACGTGCAATAAGTTTTATTCACCAGTGTATATTTGCAGGCTCTATATATATGGACAGGTCTGTTATCCCTATATTATTAGTAGTAAGTAGCAGTAGATAGAGCATAAATGCGGTATGTGCGCTATCAGTAGGTACTTTACTCTTTCAGCTTTCTCTCCCTGGCTCAGACTCACAATCAGTGGAGAATAGTTGCATTTATTTGCTCAAGTTACGTTTCCTTGTGACTTGATTAAGAGATAAACTGTCAGGCTTCCCTTCAAACGAGCAATTAAAGCCAGAGCGTAATAATATATTAACTCCTTGGGTTTCCTTGCTCTTCTACACTCCTTAAAATGTAACATGGCCATGTAAATATGTAACTTCTCTCGTTTTCATTGTTATTATTAGCTGCGGTAACTCTCTACTACGTCCAGCCGTGCAGCTATGCATAAATAAGTAGTGTATATAGCCGTGCTGATGTGATCTGACTTCTTAATATGTGCTACCATTGCGAGACAAAGCCGTAAAACAATTACACAGAGCCCTGAAAGCCATTTAAAACTACGCTTAGTCACTGGCGTTGTATAAAGTCTTCGTAAACTTTGTGCATTGCAATTTATTTGGCAATAAACCAAAAAGTAGAGCTCGTATGATTATAGACGATTTGTGTGAGCCCTGTAATAAGGGAATTGTAAAAATGCTTTATTCTTTCCTGTCTAACGAACTCTTACTCACCTTTACAAATACGTGACAAATTCATTCAATTTTGATTGCTATTACAATTACTAAATTAGACTGTAGTAAAGTGAAGAAACTTGTAATAATATAGTAAAATCAACAAAATAAAAGTTACTTACCGAACCACTCTGACTGATGGGAATACGATCTGGTTGGGCTCTCTCGAAACTAATGCACTCCTGCCCAGAACCAAATGCCAGCCAACGAGGTGAGCTTGACAAAGCCTTTTTACAAGCACTGCGCACAGTACACCTGTAATTTAAATAAAACGGCAGAGTTAGTAATATTCCGTGTAAAATGGGTTAAAATCATCTCTGTGCATTATGCAGCTATAATGTATTTATGATGTAATTTGAGATGGGAAGGGAGGATAGAGTCTTTTATGTTACTACTAGTATATACTAAGCATAGTGAACGGTTAGAGTACGTGGTTGGTAGTGAAATTGTTATGAGAGAAGAGACCATTGGATGTATTAGGAAAACATTTCTCTATCTTGTTTCTGGGAAATGGAGAAAAGAAAGGGAATAACAATATTACTCTTATCGTTAGTATTATTATGATGATCATGATGCTCAGTTTGAGCTGAAACTCAAACATGAAACCCTCAAACAATCCACGAGGGACGTCAAACTTATATAAGCAGTAAAACTGGAAGAAGACGCGGCCACGCAACGGTTAAGATCTCCCACTGAACAACGAGTTGCAAAGGAAAGGCGAGGGAAATGTGTGTTTTTCCTGTTTCCCCTCAAGTTCCGCAACTGGAGAATGGACCAGAAAGGAAAAGTAAAGAAAGCAGAAGACAGATAAGAATAAGAAGTCGGACTCGACTCCATCCCGGATCATTTAACCCAAGCACATCAAACAACAGACACATATTGTATATACATAGGTACATTGTTTTACAGATCGAATCAAAAAGCAAATCGGATGCAAAGAAAAGCCACAGTTTGTTGGTTGTTTCCTTTCATTGCTTTCACTCCCGTCCGTCCGTTGCTCAACATTCAACATCACACGACCTATACTTATACTACATACATACATTATATTACAGCTACAGTTAAGAACTGCTTTATATTTATCTACAGTCACAATTCACATGGGCAGATATTTAGTTCTTTCCTTATCTGGAATATAATAGACCATCTCTCTCTATAGCAACATTCGAGAAGATACTAACGCCGCTTTCTATTGTTTGTCTATATCATGCATTGTTGTCCTGTCGGATGTGGAATGGAGACTTGAGTGTCTGTATAGCTAACGCTAAAAAGTCCATCTAAAAGAGTGACAATAAAAGTTGTCTATTTTGTAGTAGCTTTACAGCCATCATAGCCATCATCATGATCTGCTATGGAAATGACTTTCCTCCTTCTCCTTGCATTGCGTTGCACTCTCCTTCCATTTTAAAGGCAGATCACTCACTTCTCCTCATCTCTCTTGAGAGAATTTGTCGGCTGAAGTTGGCTCAAGATGCTAAGCCATTCAGTGGAAGTGAGATCAACAGCAAGAGTTCACTCTCAACGCGACTCATCAATGCACAGTGCAGAGAGAGCACGTCATAACCGACTTATTGTTCCCACAGAAAATGCAAAACAGGCGTCTAGCCTCATTTCAAAGCTGGATAAAATACTGCCTCCAGATAACACGGTGACAGGATTGCAATGCACTTTTCGATAAAATGAACAGCAACGGAGGCAAGACGCCAAACAAAAAACACATCCAACTAACTGAGCCTTCCTACCCCCGCCAGTTAGTTTTTCTTCGGCACCAAAATTCTAATACTTACCTATATGTTAGATTGGTAGGTAGGTGCAATATATAATATCATACTCTTTATATGCACCTATACTTACACACACCTACTGACACATCCCAATATCACATTTACAGCAAAACGTCACACAGAAGAAGAGAGTTACATCTTTGGATTGGTATAAACCAGTTAAAGAAATAGTGCCTTGTCTAGAGAGGCGACGGAGAAAAGGAATGAATGAATAAATGCCCGCCTATACAATGCCCGATTTGGTGGTTGGACTAGAACGTTGGGTGGCGTGGCAAGACAGAACACATTAAGGCACCAGGAAAACTAAAGAGAACTTCAACAAGAATTTATGCACAGGAGACTGACTGACTGCGAGAGCAAGAAAGGGGAAGAAGATCTACTTAGAATGGAATATGCATAGAACGAAAACACTATTTGCATTTCCTTTTCTCTACCAGCTTCTCCGACAATATTAATGTCCCCGAGTGTCCTTATCAAACACTAAGGTTAAGGTTTCCTTCCCTACGAGGCACAATGCGTGTGTCATCTATCTATTGTGTATCCTGAATTTACACCTAAATGACAGCCCCAACTCTTTCTAAATTATGCCTCCGTTTTTAAACACGCACACACGCATATTTATTTACTGATAGTCTATCCAATCTCCTCACATGAGCTTTTCTTTATCTTTCGTCAAAAAAACCACGCGTGTGCGCCACCAAGCCACTAACTAGTTAAATCTTGTTAATATTACGCATAACAATCTGGACTTGCACTGGAGAAAATATATTTGATGCCAGCAAAGCTACCAAAATTAAAAACTTAAAAAGGGGCTTATCATTTGAAATTACTAAATCTTCATTGTATTTACCCAGACTATTTACGGGTAAATGTGAAATATTCATATATTATCCTTTAATATTTCCCAAACCTGAAATAATATTTTGCTAAACAAACAAATATAAAACACAGAGTGATATAGCAAAACAAATTAATTGTAGGATCTTGTTTTAATTTTGCGATTTTCAAAAAGTCCCAGATCAATTCATCTTTGGAACAGTTGACTTTTGTCATTGAGACAGTTCACCAACTATGCATGTCGTTGAAGCAATTCACCTAAGTCATTAGAACAAATCGCCTTTTCCTTTTTAGACCAGTTTTTCAGGTCAGTTCGCTGTATAGCTATTATAGGCTTGACTACCAAAGTAACTAGTGAGCGTCATAAGAAGTTTTGAGCAATTCCGTATTAGATGACAACTTCAGTGATGTGCTTCAAAGAAAAGTCAAAGAAGGATGTTTGGAGTGTGTAAGTGCAATGGAGAATCCCAACATGCAATCACGCAACGAATGCTTACACATATTGCATTTTGCATAGGAACGTGTATCAGCATATAATAAAGCTGTGTCTTTTTTATCTTTAGGTTATGTCTCGTTTATCAGGAGGGAGGTTGGCTGTATGTCGTATATTATTACACATTTTTTGTCCATATGTGTTGGGGAAATACATAGTGGAATGGAGTTGGAGCATTCAGAAGCAGAGTTTATTACATTATTCGACATATTTTAGTCAATCCATAGTGTACCTACCATACACATTCTATGCATTAAATTTTCTTGTTCTCTGAATTCGCCCTCTTTTCATAGCTCAGCATTTTTCTCCAAATACGGCCAAAATCCAATTCAAATGTGTATGTATTTTGTATGTCTAAACCCCTTACTACAATGGTACATCTTTTTCGCATCTCCTTGGGTGTATTTCATATATTTATGTGGTATGGTGTGTGCCCAGGAAAAATAGTGCGAGTTATCCACATGTCTTTATGTAATGCATACATACATAGATTTGGAGAACATCAAAGGTCCTCCACTGCCTCTGACTCCATTACATATGTATGAATATAAACTAATACAATCAGAGTTCATGAGAAGCTGTAAAACAGAAATAGAAATTGAGATTTCATTGGGTTGATTTTGAGCTGCTGAATTGCAAGTTATTCTTCCTATAAACTCGACTCATTCCACGGCTGTCTGGATCTCTGGGAAGTTGCCAGAGACTCTCGGTTATTTTCTCTGTAGTAAACCAAGTCGATTGTGAATGAGCATCCACACTCCAATTCATTCCTACGACTCATGTACGACCACTATATATACATAATTCAAACTAGAACTTAAGTTCAACTCAACTCATTGGTTCCACTTGACTTGTCATATTATTACAAATCTTCAGTTTCTCATTTGGCCATTGAATTTCACTATTAGCCCATATACTCCTCGCATTCACTACTAAATCATTGTATTATCTGGCTCACTGACTCCCGAGTCCCAACCACCTACTTTAATTCATAGCTCACAGAATTATTCAATGCTTTGATACTCCCAGCCTTCCAAGTATCTCTTCTTCTATAAAATATTTTCGCAGCACGTGTAAACTTATCCTTCCATACTCCATATCTACAACAATCACAATTCCTTCCTTCATCCACAGAAATCATATAAGACTAATTGTCTTGTTGTGATTTCCCTGTCATAATCACAGTCCTAATATACGAATGAATAGGTTAATGCTAGTACCTATCCGAACATAATGTTCCATTATAATAATGATTAAACTCTCTTTATTATGTGCCACTACTACATTCTGTATAATCACACACATTATTTCTTACCCCGCCCGCACATTGAACATGCTAGAGAATGCATTGGTATATTTACCGATAGTAGTTATACTCCACAGGAATTACATTGTGGTTTCCACACTAAATTGCATTATTGCTAATATATGTGATATCATGTAATTGTGACTTGTATTTTATGGTATTAGTTAATATCCCATAGTGTCTTACATATGAATATTAATTGCATTCTCCAACTAATAGCTGCTACTTTTGTGCGAGGACTCTAAATAGGTTATAGTTAGTAGGCATTTAGTACTTAATAAAAGTACAGACAAGAAATGCTAATAATAATAATAGTGTCTATTGAGAAGAAAGCGGATATTATTTCTACAATAATATCCCTTATAGTAGCCGAAGATTGCATTGAAGGAAAGCAAGGGCAATGGTCGTGGAAAGAGATAAGTATCCAGTGTATCTAATGCTGTAATGGAGAGTCAATTCATTCTCTCCAATAAGTGCTAATCTGCGCTGATTGTAAGCTCTTGTTCTTCGTTCCCATGACTTCTCCTATCCGATCGGCTGGCTTTCCAGCTCCAGCGGAGTGTTAGAGGGAGTAGCATGCAATCAAGTCCACACAGAGACATAGATTATATGACATTAGGGAAAGCGGCACGTTCGTGTTGCCCGTATAATTGATACTATAGAGTGAAATAGAGAAACATGTGCAGTGTCGCCCGCCGTCCTCGACTTCCCCCATCCTTTCAGCTGGCCGTTTCGTTACGTGATGTTGATAAATCTAATTGTAGTCCGTAGCTGTGCCCAACTGAGTCATTTTTAATCATTTGACTGATTAAATTGGATTTTAAGCTGAATAAATTTGAAATTAGAGCATGAAGACATGCACTACAATAGATGAGAACGCCATAGAGGAGCAAGATGTCAACTCCGATTTAGAAAGAGACTCTTTCCAAGCTGTTAATGGAATTGAAACTCGGCGGAGAAGAAACCTGTCAATGAAAAGTGCTCTCTTACTATTTACATACACATAATGATATGTATGCGTATGAGTGTGTGCACGTATTTGTACCAGTAGACATTGTATCTTAGTTGTTGTTTGTTATTATTGTGAGTGTGCGGTGCAAGTAAGAATGTCGGAAGAGCAACTCCACGCACTTACATAATATTACAATATAAATACACGTTTTGTGTTTGGCTGGAAGTAAAAGCTCCATTGCATTGCATGACTGTGCTTTCTGTGAGAGAGTGCACGGATTTCTTTGTTAGCCTTTCAATGCCTCTATAGGTACCTCCGTAATATTTCTATGGCTCCCTCCAGAAATCAAACTGAAATGAAAAGGGATTTCAGAGAAATTACACTTCTTCGGATGGCTATACACGTTGCAGCTTCTCCAAACTAACTAAACCGCTGCTGTCTCCTTCCCTAACCCTCCCTACCAACTACTACTCACTCTTAGTTCAAATCTTCACTCACCCACTCCAAATACCTGCCTACTATTTATATCTACCCCAGCATTCACTTGTTCGAGTTTCAACCAACCAAGGTAATGCAATATGTAATGCCATTGCACTCAAATGAATATTCCATTTAGTCAATGGAGAAACAAATCTTTCCGATCCGCTCACCACCGAATCTCATTTCCCAAGACTTTTTCTCTTATATCCCTTGCAGAAACACTCCTTCATTTTCGTTTTGCGAAACACTAATGCATTTCAGTGAGCTACCATAATTTCATTTCTTATGTTCCTGAATACATTCTTATTGCTGCAAACAAATTTGTGGCGTGTCTTGTTTTTCTAGGAAGATATTAAATAAAATATTCAAACTGAAAATTAGTTGCAGATTCCATAAAAGGCTGAGTTTAATGAAATTAACGGGAACGTAATTTATATGGTTTATTTTTCTTTTTCAACAAGCCAGCTTTGCCATAAAACATTCTCAAGCCATTCACGTCCATATGTCACTTTTTAATTTTTCCACTCCAGTATTCCAGGAATATTTCGAGGAAGTTGAGTTACAGAGAATTAGGGACCATAATGTGTATCCTCAGGACGGAGCACTTATTTAAATACATAATACTTTAATTTGACGCAGATCCGGTGTGTTACTTATAGCTGGCTGACAAAAGATAGTTGTCTGTCGTGTAGGAGGTACAAAAACCCAGACACCCGCCATGCCTTTTCGGCTGAAGTAAATATTTCCAGCAAATGTAATCTACATAATAAGTGGAGCACTTACTTTATTGTTGTTTAGTGGCACAGACAGAGTTTACTGTATAGTTGTAATTTATCTGCGCATTTAGCAACGAAATAGGAAAATGGAATTGTATCTGGGAAACTCGGAACTAGTAAGCAATTACTTGCTAATAAAATCATGTTTCTAAGGTAGGCTTTGATATTTATTTTCAATCCGGGAGTGACTCAATTTCCTTTCTCTACTCCATCACTCTGCTACAGATTGTAAGCTAAGTAATGGATCGTTTTGGATAGCGGATATTATTAGTAGGCAATAATAATGCTAATAGGTAACGCCTATTTGTTTTCAGGAGGAAAGCTGAAAAAACATTTCCATCGAAAATACTCCACAGGAAGTTAATTAAATGTATTACAGAGTTTCTTAATGAACATCATTGGGAATGCTTTCAAACTATGTTGTGTGTAGGAATGTAATTTGAAACTAACTAAGCAAATTGAGTGTTCGTATTACAAATGAATTTGGCTGGTACTAGGAATAGTTCCCTGCAAATAGCAGAATATAATCCCAAGTTCTTTGCTGCACATTTGATTGACTGTTAAAACTGGAAATGTTTTGGCGGAGACTGAAGTGAGGGAATATTTCGTGTGCAATGTAACTGGGGCAGATTGTAACAAAGCCTTGGAATGCCTAAGTTTAGTACTGGGATAGTAAGTAGTAGGTAAATTTTGGAGAGAGTGAGTTAATGGATTCTTTAGTATCGAGAGAGCTAGATATATTATTTAAACAGTGCATTGTGGTGTAAGATTAGTTAGGTGCTTATGCTGCGTAGAATGTCGTGGAGACTGAAATGTGCAGATAAATGAAACTTCTTTCCTTCCTTCACATTCTTGGGTATCCGAGAAAATGCATGGAGCCTTAAATCACTCAACAGTTCAACCAACGAGCCGAGCCAGACTACCGGTCCAGTGAAACGATTCACAATCACATCCACATTCATCCATCCAAATCAAACCGATTAGTGAAACCATTCAACATCATTTATTTCATTCCTTTTCTTTTCACGAAATTGACATGCCATTCCATAGCTTAACGTTTCTTCCGTTTACTTAAAAGCATCTCTCTGTTCCACTCCTTGCTCTTTCAACTTAAGATTAGATTAGAAGGAACCAAAAGTTGATTATTGTTCTGGTAATTAACGAATCAATGGAATTAATTAACTACATCAAGTCTCCTGCAGGATCTCCTACTTTGTCCTGACAAACTGAAAAGCTCAAGAAAAGAGTCCAAACAATTCTGTCCACTACGACGCATTACAAAATTACAACAGAACGTTACTAATGATTTCTTGTCTCCACTCGTCTCGGCACTCTCTAATCTACTTACTGACTTCAACTTAAACTTCGCACATGCCTTCCTCCGGGATAACGAAGCAACAGACTTATTCCTCCAATCCAACATTTGTCCTCAACGCAAGTCCAGGTGGTCTTTAATTATCAGACTCTTATTATTTATTTATGCTATGGCTGAATGCCTGTTATATCTCTCTCTTTTGATTATTTACTATATCAAAGAACAATATTTCGCATTTCTTTCCGATGTTTTAGTCTTTTCATAGACAGTTATTCTTCTTCAGACTCTAATCATAAATTGTAATGGTCGGAATTAAAATACTAATCTTCAAGGACATTCTTCTGTATCATTTTTAGTGACTGGTTTTTAAATTACTGATTACCGTAGACTAGATAGTCTCAGTTGTCTCCTACAAAAGAACATTGATTAACCAAAGGAAAATAAGTAGTACATACCTTGAACGTTATCTAGCTATATGCATCTATCTATACACGTACTGTATGTGTAATGGCTTCATATTAAATACAAATAACGAACTCCATTTAAAAAGCCTAAAAAATGTCAGAATGTAATTACTATCTACAGATACGTTTGCGAGAGTCGCTCATGGATTTTTAAGAACTTTTTTCAGAGAATCTCTAGAACTATTTGGGTCTGTCATTTCATTACAATTCATGGTCATTCTCTCTTTCATGTGTGCAACGAAATAATCTCAACTTCCATTTTACTTCCAGTGAAGTGGGTAAGTATTAGTAGGTACTCAAGGAGAGTAGAAATAAGTGTACGATAGGATCAAAGACTGAATCACATTGAGCAGAGTGAGTCTCAGCATTTATACATTTACGTAATTCTCTATCAGGAATACATATTACCCCTAATACGTATATTTGTAGTTGATAGATACATCTGCCTTGATACAGATACATATGCTGTTACAATAGTGTATAGATAATAACAGAATAAAAATAGTCCTACAGTTTTAGATGTGTATAGTGCATTAGGTATGGTTATTAGGTACTGCAATATTTCTCGTATAGTTCCCTAATTTTGGCCCGTATGAGCCATTAGAGGGTTGTAAATATATACAAGTATCAAAGAGATATAATAAAATATAGGATAGCAGCCGAGTTGAGCCACTCTGCATGATATTACCGCACCGTAATGCATTTCATTGCATTGTGCTACGGATTTAGTCTTCTAGTCTTGTAAAATTGAGTCCACTCAATTGGAAGCTTGTTCCAATTGATTGGATTTCTGGTCATGGAATTAGATTGGTAATGTTATGGGGAACCTTCCTATATCTCTTCCACCTACTCCATAGAGAAGTCGGTGTAATAAGATTTACATGGACGGAAGGATAGACATAAGGATACAAAAGATTCTCGCTATAGGTAACAACCCATCTAGATAAGTTAGGGAAATGCGATCCAATTCCGTCTCAAGTCTCTATTGCTGCACTCATCCTCATTTCCACTGCAACAAAATCTAATAGAGAAGCAGAAATTTCGATGGTGATACATTTACTCTACTTTTATACCAATGGACTCCACATTCATTTTCTGTCAGCTTAACGCGACAACAAAGAGAGAAGTAACCAAATAAATCTGCGCAATTCACCATCAAAATAAAATTGAGAAATCTCTATCATTCATTTGCTGGAATGTGAAAAGGAATGGCCAGTCCCTAAAAGAGTTAATCACGACACATTGTAGTACTTACGCTAAAGTAATCCAAAGTCGAGTCAAAACACAACTGCATTGCTACTGAATTGTGGCAGACTTTGTGTTTTCCTTCGTCTGTCCAAATACTCACATTTATTACTCCAGACGAGACTCCTATCCACAGAATAAGTATTCATGGCGCTAGCCCATCTATTCAGTAAAGGTACTACTGGGTAAATATTAAAACTGCAAAATTTTTTTGGCCAGGGAAATCACTAAAGAGTTTATTCACTTCAAACAAACTTTAACCCACCAATCATTCTTAAATAAGTGGGTGACTTTGCAAATCTAGAAACTTTTCAAAGTCTTCGACTGGAAGATTTACTGTAATAGATATTATGTACTCCCTCAGAATACGTGAGGAGATCGAACAAAGTATATACTACTCTGTGTATGAAGGAAGGACTATACTCCGTTTATCCCACATACGAGGCAGACAGAGAATTCTCAAAAATCACTTGATTTATTTCAATGATGCAAACACCAACAGGCTCCAAAAGCGAGTGGATTAAAAAGATTTACTTCCCATTACTTATTTGCTCATCCAAATTTACTACATATTAGGTCAGGTCAAAACTTTCAAATAGAAATCTCTCTAGCATGACAAATATGAAAAACTAGTGTCCACCAAATGCAGCTAAACAAACAGATTTTCAATTGCATATTGTGTTCACGGAATTTGTCGCCAAAATGTAAAATGTGCAACCCGCGTATGCAATGCGTATTTCCCAAAACAATAAATTAAAAAAGATGGGTGCGTTAGCCTTTTAAAATTGTTATTAACAGAACTGAGATCCTAGTTAAATATTTAATAGGTAATTTGCATAAATACTTTTTTGGTCAAAATAACATTGACTAATTTTAAAGTACCAAAAGATAGTGAATAAAATAAATCTACTGCTTTTTCTGAAAAATGGTTTGATAAAATGTTTTATGAAAATAGACACTTGTAAGTAATTAAATAAAATGAGATTTTAGATTTTTATTATCTGAGCATAATTATAGCAGTATTGGAATTGATTTCGGTAGTGGTCTCCGTGCAAAGGATTTAGTGTATCATGTTAAGTAGATAAGCATTTCTTTGAGTATATATGTTTGTTTGTTGAGGAACATGAGTAAGTTTTTAGTTTGCCGTCAAATTCGATTCAGTTTGTGCAGGTTTCGGAACTGAACGGTTAAGATAAGAGTGACTATTGTGCTATAATGTATTTTATCCAACGATCAGATAGATACGTGGGTGAGTCTCTTATTCCTGAAAGAAGTAATAAAGAAAGAAGAGGTTGTGGCACATCGCGAAAGCAGTTGTGATGCGGGATGTGGATCTATCTAAGAGGATTCACATCTTCTGTAGATCGGTATCATGGGTATAATCAATATTTAATCAGTCCACACAGCGACAGTCAATAAAGCTGAGTTCTGCTGGCGATTTCACTTTACTGGCTCATTCACAATCAGTCCCCAACAAGATCACTTCTTACTACTTGCTTACTTACTACATTCTATCAGAATACATTTGAGCAATTCTTATGCCGCTCTTCGGCCCAGTCTATCCGTACACAAAATTCGTTTATACGGCCATTATTCCAACCTGGCTCAAAGAAAACCTTTTGTCTTGCTTTACATACAGTGCATTGCAAACTTTTTCTTTTCTTATTCTGCAGACTCTGTTATTACATCCGCAAAAAGAATGTTCGCCGACCAGGACGCGCGCGACGTTAAATTTAATAAGGTGGTACCTACTTACTCAGACACAGGGAAGAATAGAGCATCCCTATGATATATTTATGACATCTCTAAAGATCTACAAGAAACCACAATGTAAACCTTGAGCTATTCAATTAGATTTAGTACCCGATTTTATCAGGAAGTAATGGAGAGATATTTTGTGAGCTACCTTCATAAACAGATCCCTATATTGTCCAGAATTAAAAAATGCTTTGGGTATATTGTAAATACTCAACCATTTTTGCCAAACTTATTATTGTAGTGAGTTGTAATCTTTAATTATAAATATTACAACCTGGTACGATTTTACGGCACCATTTTACTACATCCTAAAAACTGGAGAACTAATAAGTAGTACAAGGCCAAACGTGTAGTAAGTATAAAAAGTAATGCAGTAAGAATTAATGATAAAAAATCTGTCAACATTGAAGACATTAGTGTGATTCATTTTGAAGGCTAGATCTTCTACATTATTTTTTAAAATAATCTTTACGCAATTTCAACTTGAACACTCATAGTGCTATATATTATAATGGAGTGAGTGAGCATAGATAATGAGAGTCTTACTGGCCGTTGGACAAATACAATTACACCTTTATTATAGGTATGTTAGGATAAGTTGATCCCGTGTAATATGAAATGAAGGCAATCCAAGTTGTTATTGTAATTCGTAGCGTAACTCTATTTACTTCTGCTTCCCTAGTTTGGCACTTTCTCTTCTCACAGTGATTCTCCCCTCTGCTTTTACTTTAGTTACAGGAAACTGGAGACATGGAGTTGAATACCAATGCGTCACTACAGCCTACCACTTCTTCTTTCATTCCAACAATATCATGAAATGTTCCATCATCTCAGGACGAGATTTTATTTATGTGGATTGATCTGCAGTTCATTTAAAGGAGTTGGGTCTATGTGGCAGTCGCCCTTTCCAACAATAATTCAAACAACAGAGTTTTGTTTCCAGACAAGACGAATGATGGAACTGTGGAATAAGTAAGAAAATATACAAGTTCAAGAAAAACTAGGGAAGGACGATCTTCTTTCCTTGGAATATTGTATTCAGTATAAAGGTACTGTATATATAGAAATAAATATAGATAATATGGAAGGTTTATGCTGATGTTGTTGTGCTCCTTTCTACTTTTGCCCACGAACAACAAACTGAGACCTAAAGCCTGTATAGAAAGTTGGTTGGTGAAAATTATTGGAGCACAAACAATCCAAGTTAAGCCGCTGGTTGTATACTAAGTAGACCAAACGGTACTTTTCAAATTCTCCAGTCAGTCCGTCAATCAAGGGTTTTCGAAGCCACTGCTCTGTCTGACATCTATTCGAGGAAATGTACATACATAACTGCAGTCCCCACTATAAAATGCACGCAGATATACATAAGTGAAGGAGAAAATAATAAATAGCATAAAGAGCGTACATACGCAACTACGGAAACGTTAAGACATTGCTAAGCCCTTGGCTTCATCTTGAATCTGAAAATTTTCTGCACAGCGTAGGATCTACTTATAAGATAAGAAAAGTGTTCTAGAAGCTCTTGTCCTGTATTTTTCTACCGTCGAAGACATGTAGAGTGAGGAAGCACCTAAGGACTGAATTTCCATCTCACCCACTCAAAAGCACTTCATTTCTTGAAATAAACAAGCTCCCCGAATATTCGAAATGTAAAATAAAATTATATAAAGTATCTTTATGTAGCCTAACTAATATCACAAAGTCTCAATGAAAAATATCACACTTTTAGCAGGAACCCAATTCTGTCCAGTGTGAGTTATGCGGGGAGTACGAGTGGCGTGGCTCTACTTTTTACCAGGAAGATATTCCACAGCATAAAAGTAAAGAAGAGCACTTGCTGGTTTACATGACATTATGAAGGTATATTTGTATATGCCATCCCTAATAATATATGCCTAAGCTAAGTGAGTAGGATTTCCTTGCGTAACAACGACAGACAAAACATATCTATCTGGCTGTGTGTATGCGTGCTATAGACTGATGTCTATATATCAGTACACTATAAACTACTATATAGGTATATATATTTATTACCATTTGGCAGTGTCTGGGTATACATTCCAAGCTAAGCCCGGGTATCTGAGTAAAATACAAGAGAAAACGAGAGGTTGTTCGAGCCTCGAAGCCTTAATACTCCACATACTTTACTTTCTCTGGAAAAGTTTTATTCACTTGCTTCATCACATCGCACATAAAGAACTATCAGCAGTATATTAGAATTATTGGTGCAATGAAGAGTGGAGATATAAGGAGGAGGTAGTGCAGAGGGTATTTCTCAAAGTAGCTCTAAATAGGCTGTACATGCACACAGATAGAATATGGGCAGTCAAAAAAGTGTAATGTACACGATGGAAGGAAAGGGAGAGAGGAATCATTGTAGTCATCGCTTACAGTCAGTTGCTACGTGTAAGGGGATATTTGATACATAGTGCGATTGATGTGAAATATTATCTTTCGACTACGTATCATTAGAGTCTTATCACTTGCATTAGAGCCAGGGAGTTAAGTAATAACATCATTCCCTAGCAATATTTTCAGAAAATATCGGAAACGAGAGTTTCCTTACTTAACCACATCTTGTTTGCCCGATCTACAACAAATATTGCTATCTCTGTCCGCTGAGACTATAATGCTGACTACTGCCGAGTCAAATAAATTTAAAGCAAACCGTATAAAGAGGGATTTTGGGAGAAAGCTTGGAAGGTATGTAGGAACAGAGAGCAAACGGGAAACAAGGAGTAGCTTCTTGTCAATCTGATTTCATTGTGTACCCAACCTCTCTCATTATCATACCATTGGGAATCATTATTCTATACTGTGGATAGAAATGCCTGTCGCCATGTACGTACACTACTCAAGGAAAATGTTTTTCCTTTCGACGACATCTGTCCTGCCTGTCTATCTAGTATCCACAATGTAGACTTTCTACTCAATCACCACATTGGAGTATACAGTGCTGTCATCATAAGTTCCTAAAGGAGCAGTCTAATGTATTCAGTTAGAAAAAGTTATCTTTTCCTGACTTATATATGTACACAGTATGAATTTACATTCCGGAATTATTTTCCATTCGCACAGGGAACCACAATAGGAGGAGAAAGTTGATCAAGGTACTTCGTCTCCACTGTCCCCAAGGTATAATGCGGTATAAGAGTCAAAAGAATGATGAGTTTCAACATTCACAATAAATCTAGTCTTACTTTGGATGCTAAATAAAAAAGAACCTCAAATCCAATTCAGCAGAGAACTGTTTTAGTGAAACGGAGAAAGAACTCTATCAATTTACTACATCTACAAATACACTTCGATTCATTTCAAATGTATTAGTATCATAGATATTCCTCCGCGACTCGGGCTCAGCTCTCTTATAGCTCCCTTTTAGTCAATGCCACATTCACTCATTTTCAACATAGGCCTATCCAGTGGGGTTATACGAAAGGGGATACGTACTTTGGCGGAATGTCAGTTCGAATTATGCACTCTCCGCAGCTTTATGCAAACTCAATCACGAACGAAAAACTGAACTGAAATTATTCTCCGTTGCAGATCCTTTAGTTCACCAGCGTGGAACATCTTTATAGATTCTTAAGCTCCTACCCCATGCAACAAAAGAAAGCCAGATTACACTTCAGTCTTTCCATTCCTATACGAGGAACCACAAAAGGCACCTAAATGCAAATTTACTTTAATTCCATCAACAAATACTTAATCTGACAAATAAATACACATACAGTAGCTACAGAAAGCATATTCTCGTTTCAATTTGTCCTTTTTTCTGACAATTTCTTTTTTCTTGACAGATTCCACATGCCATTATTGTGTCAGTATGTACTAAGTTTACATTCTTCTGGAAACAAAACAATATACTCAATATCTAAAGATAGAAACTTTGACTTTTGGGACCCATTAGAAGTGTGCTAGACAAATTTAATAATTTGGCTATTATAGCAGGAAGAAAAAATTTGCAGTCAATAATGTCAAGATGGTATCGTAGAAATAAAATCTGAACTGCGACCTAGATCAAGAAATATCTCTTAGTTTTATGTCTGAAAAAGGTATTTCGTCGTAGAAATTTCCAAAGAGAATAAGAAATGCAAAGTAGAAGAGTTGTGACACTAAATTATTCATGGTGACTTTTTTGAGGTCATTAGTGAACTTTATTACTGAAATATGCATTTTGAATGGAGAGTGGGATTGATGCAAAATCAAAATTAGGGCAGGGAAAACCGCTCAAAAATAAAATTGTATACAGGGGATAAGAGGACATAAAAAATGTATATATTAAGAAAGAAGTGGAATGCAAATGCACTTCCCCTTGTGCAGAGCAGAGTCGACTGGTCGAGATGGCTTTTGGTTGTGCAGCATCAGATGCATACATCTATCAATTTGTTTAGTATCGGTAGGGTGCGTCACCAGCAGACAGAGACGAACGTACTTTGTGTAGGCAAAGAGATGGCTAGATAGATAGAGTGACTGAGGAGCTGCGTGTAATTTATTTTATTTGAGCAGGAGAAACTTTAGCTAAGTCCCAATTCTCCCGATGCAATCCCATTGAATTAATTTCCATATATCAGTAATACACACATCGCGAGTAGTTAAAGGGACGCAAAAGAATGTGCTTCGACGTAAATGACAGCAGACAACTAGTTTAAAATGTTGCAGCTCTTACAAACTATCAATTACCGATAAATGTACTCAACTACCAAATTAAAGAAGGGTTTGTGGATGTTTGTGGGCCAGTGAAATTAAGTTTTCCAAACAAGAGACAGAACCTAAATTAAGAACACGTGGTGGTCCTTCTGATTTCTCTATTTGTTTCTGTTCTGAGTCTAATTGAAAAACTAGGCAGGCAGTGGGAGTAGCGTTATATATTTCTGACAAACAGATCTGCACAGAGACTAGACACCAGAATGGAGCAAAAGAGAACTACAATGACATCATCTCGTAATTCACACACTGGTGATAATTACTGTCAAATATCAGCAAATACAAGGCAACAGGGTGTGAAGCAGACACGACAGCCAACCAACCAACATCCATCACCCCAAATCCAATCTTAAGAGTAGAATCTTAGTCTGGTAGGGAAAGTCTTCTTTCTCCGAACAGACACTTCTTGCAATTATACTACTTACTTACTCCAACGAGTACTTAGCCCAGACTGCATGCTGCACTGACTCTGTTCTGTAGCGAGTAGGTGCCAGTCTTACATTCTACTTTTTCGTCTAAGCACCATCTAATTCTCTAAAGCATCTTGATGTGTCAAGCCTTAATATCAGAATATATGCAATGAGAGGACGTAAGGAGATTTTGTTAGTATTGACTTGTGTATCTCGGGAAAATAAATCCATACGCTTATTGTGTATGTACATATTAAGTATCCTAAAATGCATTTAGGGATTCTCGGAGCAGTTATAAGTGTGTAGATGCCTAAGTAAATACTACATTGAAACTTTCCGAATCTGTCTCCACCAACATTTGGCTATTTCATACGCCTATATTAAGCCTGTATTTAGCTAGCTGGCTGGCTAACAATAAGTGGAAGTTACTTCTGCCCCGTTGAATCCCAGTGATCTAACATGTTCTTCCTCGACTTGACTACTTTCTCTCTCAAATGGCTGCACCACTGTACTTTCACTAATCTAAGCAACATTGCGGCGGTTTCGGAATTATTTTCACCATGTTTAACAATATAGGTACATCACATATTTCAGTAGGGAGTCTGCCTTCCCTCCAATGATCAGCTGCCATAATATCATACATAACATATTTCCCGAATTCTATATCTTCCGCGACACTTCCACCTACTCGTACACGCATTGCATTGTTATTACTTTCTACATCCTCCCTCCCACTACATATAGTCCTAGCAACCAATGCAGCTAAATGCATATACCATATGTAGGTATATTAGCATTATGGAATATTATTGCGACTACCTACGTACATATAATTTTCATGCATCTTGAACCCACTCAACTCCATTCTGCTCTGACTCTTCACACTGCCAGTTTTTCTGTTCTGACATTTTGACAAAATGCCTGTCCTACCTCATCACATCCTCAGACCTTGCTTATACGCTGTAAACTTACTCAAGTGTGCCTCTCCTTCTAAATACAGACAGACTAAAAGCGACATAAATCAAACAACAAAATACGGTTTGTCTACCTCTGATTCTGTCTTTTTGGCTTATGGATTAACATATAAATCGATTTTTCACTATCAACATTTGAATGACATTCATTTTAAACATACACACTCTTATATCGCTAAATAACACTGCATAAGTAGTTGGCAAGCTCACAATAAAAGGCTTCTTGTTAAACATTTCTCGTTTCACAGAGAGGTAATCAATTGCAATGCCATTAAAATTATAATTTTCCTTCAATCCGTAATTCACACCATTTGTTTCTATTGCTCACAAATACCCGTTTCTCATCTAGATTTATTTTGTCTATTTTGTGGATTTTTAACGCTACTTTGACGATTTTCTAATAGTTTATGAATTAACTGTTTATGTTTCCCCTACAGATATATGTATATTTCCCACTTCAAATAAAATCGGTGACCAATGCGAATGGAGGCAATAAATGCATCTAAAAGCCTATTCAGCATTGTAGAGTAAAGTCTGATGCTGCTTGGTGGAATTTTGTACTCATTCTCAGCCTTGTCACACAATGTAGTGCAGACTGTAAGAGGATTTAAGAAGAATAATGTAAAAAGCACTGAGTAGGTTGAAAAATGGTAAAGTGTCCATTCTGACCATACTTTGGTCATTTCGCTGTACACGTTATCCTAGATTGACTGCAGGAAATGGTTTGCAAATTGCAGACAACATTGTGAAAGGAGTTTTTCTACAACCGGAAACATTTATGGACTGCTTGGCGAAAGAATCTTTGCATATAAACTTGGCTACTCCAAAAAATACATAGGAAGAGCGAAGCGACGTAGTTTTATTTCGTTTGACTTGCAGAACATGAAACAATAATTCACTTTAGACTGGCATTAGTCGTCCAACATTCTACTTACCAACTTATGAAAAAATCTCTAGCTTTTTAAGTAATGCTTTTACTTTAGCGAATGTATCTGTATAGTTCATTGTTAATGTATGTACATAGTAAGTAAAGACTCAGTGAGTCATGCTAACGAATCTAGTAGCCACAAAAAGAAATACATGTTTCTTTAATACTTTATATTATGTATTTATACGAAATATGTATGTGTCGTACATTTATTTTCCCAGTTTTTTGTCTGTTGTGGTTGGAATAAGAGAAAGAGGCAATAGATACAGAATCCTATTATCTTCTGTGGAATATTTCTTTACATTTATAGCACTTGGAAACCACCTATAAGTAATTTTACATGCACTCGCTAACTAATTCAACATACATTTAGTTGGGATTTAAAAACCAACCATAAAATAATGGAATATTCTAATAAATACTATGCCTATACTAATAGGGCTACATTTTTAGCTATAGTATATTGAATTGTAGTATTTGCAAATAGGGATTAATAAAATCCTATTTCATGGAATTGTCTATAATATGAGTTTATGAATTATCCACTACATGACAAAATAAACAAAGTTTGCCATTTGTATCGACGAAGCCAAATGCAAGATAGAATAAATAATAGGGACTTTGTAGTTCTGTCGAGTTTACAGTAACCAGTTGAGAAAAGGGAGTGTTTAAATGTATAAAATATATTGGAGTAATATCTGGAGTGAGAAGGAAATGAGTATACTACGTAGAAATAGAGTTGCATATAAATGAGTGAGTACCTTTGTGCAAACTGTCTGAAATGATAGTATTCCGGTGTAGAAAATCTTGTCATGATTTCACTTGACTCTCTAAGCTCGAGCATTATTTTGAGATACATAATATTGAGGACAGGAAGGAAAAAAGAAGAAACGAGGGAAGAAACAGTGTGAACAGGACAAGACAAGACAAGCATGATTCCACTTGCAACTTTCTATGAATCCCAAAGGAGCGAAGAAAAAAGAAAAAGTTTCAAGTCATCTTCTCATCTCATCCGCTGCCATAGTCTGCCTACCGCCTTGTCACGCTACAGATATGCTCCTGGTGATCGACTCACACACACACCACACACAACAGTCACACTACTACTGATCCTGCTGCACACAAGGAAGATACATCGACCTATGTACTATCTCTGCACATTTACTTACTCCCACTTACATCTACCAGTACTACAGATAGATGTATCACCATGTAATAATATAGGATAGGTAAATACATCGAGGGAAGGTATATACATACACCTAAGCTTAGTAATCATATAGAGCTAACTATCTCTGGTGCGACCTGGCAGGGATATATTATAATATTATGTGCATATCTCCTCGGGTTCCTTCCGACATAGAAGAAGACGACAGGGGGACTCGCGTACGGAGGAGAAACTCTTTTTGAATGTGGATGGAGGAAGCTAGAATCTTTCTCGGTTATAAGTAGTTCTTCTCACTCGACACTCACTCCAGCCCAAAAAATGTTGCGTCAACTAAAGTAAAGGGAAGCCAACTCAAGTCAAGTCAAGAACTAATAACTTCAACTCACACCCATCGGCAATAAAAACCAAACCCTGTCAAATTTTGCACTTTGGAAAACTTGGCAAACATTTTCCTTTGCTCTGCGTACGCTCCTTTTCTTTTAATATATGGGACAATGTAGACCAATACGATGTACCACATGTACTCTACATACATAGCTACCTACTCCACACACAGGATGCTATTTTTTCTGCCAATAAACCAGAAACACTTGAGTAATATCCATCTAGACTTCCTATAGCACATTATATCTCCTACGCTGCGGTGCACAGATCCAATTCAATACTTTCCCACAGAAATTCACTCAAAGTCTTCCAGGAGCAGCCGAAAACCACCTACCCACGTTCAGACTGACATAATACACTTATGGATGCATATCGATCAACAATAAACATACAAACAATCACTTACGCCTTTTTCCACCGACCGAATTCAAAAGTAGGCTCATATCAAATCTATCCAGCGAGGACCTACTAATAATGCTCTCTCTGATTTCCCGTCATTCTACATCATAACATAACCAATAACCAAACAATTCGTACATTCATGCCCACATTATTGTGTTCTGCATACTACCCAACATACCAAAACAACTTTCACCGTCTACTTATAGTAAGTGAATAAAGACGTAGCGATAAAACTGACAACGAAACATCCCTTGCCATCGGCATAAAAGTTTACCGTACTTATACACGTAAATATATATACTACGTACACTCCCACCGAAATAAATGCATCAAATTGTTTTACACGTATACTCACTCACAAGAAAACAACTTGGAAACACCTCAAGCCCATTGTCCTACCAAATGAATTCAAAATATTATTAGCTATGCAAAATATTCACATCGGATGTTTTTCCCAACCACCCAACCTTAGTAATTGTACTACTCCATATTTATACCTACTGTAAAGGAATTGTCATACAGTTTAGTAGGTACATTGTAGAATATTAGCTGAAATGACGCATGCTAATTTCTATAGTCATTTTTACTGAATCGTATAATTTTGATGGTCGTATCATTTGTGGTATTAAAAGTACGTAGCCAAAGGCAATTAGAATATTACTATGATCAAAGAAAAATGATAAATATATATCTACATGGATAGATGTAAAATCTGTGAGTATTATGAATATATAAAAACCGCATAATTTGTTAACTAAGTATATGAAAGTTGGGAGGAAACATTGAAAAGGAAATAGTCCTTCCAGGAACAAAGAGAAATTGGTCTGGAAACAGCATCTGTTTGGTTTGGTTTTGTTTTGTTTCCTTGCTATTCCACTTACTACGACCCAGAAACATGCAAGTATTATAAAAGATAACTTTACTTGCGGTTCTGTTGTCTCCTTTCGCGAATTTCACCGACTATGCAACATATTAATAATATTATAGTCCAGACCACTGACATTGTATGTATCATTGTAAGAACGTAAGTGCCACATGTAGGTGCCATTACAAGTACTACGACGACTATTTATTTATTACAGTGTCCATTCATTTTTCAGCCATAGTTTAACTTATTTCAGATATGTGGGACAAAAATATTATTCGGAGAGACTGTCTGCACTCCGTATCAGATAAATTGTCAGCAATTGCAAAGCTTTATTTGATAGCGGCAAATAACATGGAAGAGGACAAGAGAATTACATAGCAGTGAAGCTCAGCTTAGTCTTCTAATAACTAATCTAAAAGTACAACACAAACACATACATATATCTCGTCTAGCGCCCATTTATGAACTGCGATGATTCCACAAGGTAATAAAAAATTAATAGTGAGTCTACTTCCTTCATCCCGCATCTTAATTGCCTATAAAATCCATGCTCCTCTTTGCCACCGCAGACGAGCCAACCATATATTTATAGATACATTACTTCAGACATACTTACTTACACTTTTACAATATAATATATGGTCCAGATGTATATATGACGGAGTGTATTATATTGGTGACAACAATGAGCGTTGGTCGTCGTCATATACGGAGTGTATATACTTAATAATAATGGTAGGAGGGGGCTATATGAAAAAGAGAAAGTTATATCGAGTGAAACCACGAAAAGAATTGCGGCCTACAATTCTTTCCTACGTATAACATAAGTCTTAGTTAACTTGGAGAGTAAGTCGAGCAAAACTGAGGATAGATGGATGATAGTAGGAGATAGCAAGGAAAAGGAACAAGCAGAACTTTACACCCGTGTGTACTAGTAGGTATATAATTTCAGAACGACTCTTCTTCCCAACCACCCCTTCTTCTTGTATGTACTACTGCACACATTATTATATAGTGTATGCATGTAGGTATGTATGTACACAAGTCGGTGGTAGGGAGCGACTCCTATTGTATCCGTGGTAAGTAAATACAAAGTAGCAAAGCAAAGTTAACTAACCCAAGCCAAGGACGAAAGTGAGCGGAGAAAACCCTTAAGAAGCATATAATAAAAAATATTCCTATCCAGAGCCTGCCCACCAAGCAACGAACCAAGTGCAATCGCAAGCCAAGCCAAATATCCTAGCCATTTAGGGACAGTGCATTTCGATTCGACTTGCACATCTTTCCCCAACTTTCTCCGTCGCTTTGACTCGACTTTCCTTGCTGCCTTCCCTCGCCCGCCTTCCTCTTCCTTTCTTTATTTAACTCACTCAGATGTCTTTGGTCTTTCCCTTTGGCTCCCACCACAGCTCACTTCATTTTCTCCGTGAAATAAAAGATCCGTAAGACGAACTACTTCCTCTTTTATATTATTATTTCACATTTTGGTTTCAGCTCCACGTTCTATTAGGGGACCGTTTCTCTGCCATTACCACGACTTCACTGCCTTCGATTCACCGTCTTTAGCTTTTCCAAATTGTCCGTCTGACTTGCACTAACACGGCCATGCACACGAGCACCACTTCCATAAGTTAATAAAACTCCGCGAAATATTTTTTCGCGTCTTTCACATTTTATGTAGGTTTGCATATTACCTAGTCCATGTTCGGTTTTTATGTTCACTACAGAGAACACAATTGTATATTATACGCCCCTTTAACTTTTCCAACTTTCAAATTATTTTTCTGTGAGGTCGTACTAAAAGTATATAACTACTCTCTCTCTACTGCAGTCGACTTTTCACTTTGAATTATAAAATCTATATGTATATACATAATGTAATATTCGATATACGGGAGAAACTCTATAGCACGTACCATGCTAAGTAAATTATGTGCAATTGTAGCATAGAACATTTGCAAAAACATTAAGCAACATTTAGTAGCTCTACAGATATTTGTGAACTTGACACAAACAAAATGGTGTTAAAGGGAAACGGTTATGACCCCACTAAAAATAATAATATAATTTTGACTACTGTTGGAAGGAAGTATTCTTTTCTCTTGGTTTGAGCAGCATATAATAAGACGGAGGTAAAGTGTCGGTATTTATTATAAATAAGGTAGATATCAAGTTCGCATTAGTTTGGTTGCACTCTCAACGCATAGGTTTCCTTTGTAGTGGCACTTTTGTCAGGATGAATGAAAAGTGAAGAAAAAGCATTTTGAGTGAGTTCTCCGAGGACTGCCTTCATGTCCATGCATTTGTGAGGGGGCAAAGAAATTACCAGAGCGGCACTAAACACACTGCAAATCAAAAGTCTTGTCTTTTAAATGACGTGCGAAACGCTTAGTCAGCGCCCCGACATCCTCGTCGCCTCCGCTTCCTTTTTTATGACACACTTTTACTTGGAGATGCAACTCAGTCAGCCAGTCAAAGCAACTTCTTCTCTCTCGCTCTAAAAACTCTGTCTCACTCACTCTCACATCACATCAAACCAAATTGAGTTGACTTTCCTTTCTTGACCAGAGCTAAGTGACCAGAGCATAGTGCTCTCCACCAAGAATCCCGGCCCCTAAGCACACTTAAGTAACAACATCCCCTGCTAACTCCCAGCACTCGGATAAATACCATAGCCCTATATCTCACTCACTCTAATAAGCTTAACATCCTCCACTAATGGACAATATAGATGAAATTGAACTTTCACTGCACACACAAAACAACTAAAACGATAAATGCATTTCTATTCGAGCCGTGTCGCTCGGTGCATCGCATCACTTCCCAACAAAAAAAGAACCATTTCGAGATGCAGAGGAGCAAAGAATGCTCTTTAATATCCTGCCTATGTGTGAATATTTACATAACTATCACAATTTCTGCTGCACATACAATATCTATACTCAGCAAGTGGTTAGCAGACTCCTATGCACCACTCCGAGGTCAGGCTAGGTCAAACCTCGTAAAGTGGAACTAACAAGGTGAAATAAGCCAGAAATGATTGAATTTATTTATGCCCTAACAAATGGGTTCAGTATATTCTGCGGCTCTCCTGGAAAAATCACTCCAAGGAAATAAATGTGTGCAGGAATATACAAAATCGTCTCGAATCCCCGAGAATCCATACATACGAATAGGAATTTATAGCAGTGACTACACGGAAGCTATCATATACATTGGTAGAAACTAGAAAACGATTTTATGACAAATTCAGACTCATGTTATTTTTATTTTTAGACCAAAAGTACTCTAGCCTTATATGCTGACACTATGTAAAATATAGCTCATGTTAAATGTTATATATATTTTAAAATTGGTCGTGTTTTTACAGGGGAAAAATGGTTAGAAGAAAGGGTTTTCATTAATGGCAGAAATATTAGACACAATTTGCATTGGTAGAATTTATACAGTCACAGGTGCCTAATTCCAGAGTGGCAACCATAGATTTAGTTTTATATTGCATTAAATCTTGAAGGAATGGATAAAATATTAAGTAAAAGATATTTGGATAGTAGGCGCAATGGATGAGCATTATTATTTGAAAGATTATTATTAGGACTTGGCGTTAGAGTGTCTGTTTGTGTGTCGCACGTAGAAGATACATGCTTGGGCTAAATATGAATATTCTGGAAGTGGTGTGCTTGCCCTGTCCATAGAACGTAGAGGCTTTCCCATAGGACGGAGAAAGTGTTGAGTAAAATAATATTAGAAACTATAGAGGACGGGGACGTGGAAGTATTCCTTATAGTAAATAGTAGTAGAGTCTGTAGTAGTGGGAATAGTAATGTATGTAGGATATAATGTACGTGAGTCAGTGCATAAGTGTAAGTCGAATCCCAAGAGAAGTGTTGGCAAGAAGTTGTGAGCATTTTGCTACTTCCTTCCGAATACGTTTAAGTTTGGCTATGCAAGAAGAGAAAAGCCAAGTTTGAGTCTAGACAAGAAACAGAATAATAAGGAAGGAAAAAGTGTCAGTTCGAACTTTATACGCCATAACATAATAGAGAAACTACTTGAACACTACGTAACATACATAACGTCTAGAATTCTTAAATGAGATGAAATGGAATGAAGTGTCTAAACCCAGAGCAAACTGAATCTTAGAGCACATCCACAATAGTTGAATAGTAGAGTCGGAGAAAGACGAAACTGAATCTGCTTGGTCGCGGCCTGATTTTCGTCTACGTCAAGCCAACTGAAATCATTGCAGAAGCAAAGCACATTGTGGCTGTAGCTTTTTATTCTATTATATTCTATTTCTTCTCCTTCTATTCCCCCAAAACTTATGTGAGTATGTAAGTATTAAATTCTTTTCTTTCCGCTTTCCCTTCCCATTTCTTCAAACTAACCAACTCATGTTTCTTCTTTATTCAATGGAAAACCGAACTGTGTACTTGCATTTGTTGCCACAGGCCAAATGACTCTCCTCCTTCCAGACCAGATCCTTATTTTATAAACACTGCTCTCCTTACCCCGCCTACCTACACGACTTCCGCACAACCCTGGACATTACCACACATACCTCCGCACATAATGCTCTATATATTCTATTTATGCCATGTCACTCTTCCACTCAACCTCCAAACTTGAATAAACTCAATTTCAATTCTTTCAACCTGACAACATCCAATTCAATCTTTTGACCCACAATATGTCTCTCTCTTTTCTTCGACAATTCATCAACTTTTCTTTCCAATGCTCACAAAACTCATTCAATACACTATTTACTAACCATTTCTTTCTCACAAACACTTTCACAATTTTATTCTTCCATTATGTGCTCAATGACATTCCTAAAACAATGGCATACATTTATATCCTTCTGCCACTCATGCATTGGAAATGTAGTATTTTCCCGTTCACAAGCAACCATTTACTTTCCCATTTAACCATTTACTAGCAACCATTCGCCATTTACTAAGTAACGATACATACATTATCTACATGGTTTAAATTATAAAATACAGATTGGGTAGGTTATGCATTAGTCTGCCAAAGACATTGTTTAAGATGATAAATCTTACCTTTTTTCCAAGGAGCACCATCCGCAATATGGGTCTCTCGAACTGAGACACAAACTACAATTACTGTGATTTTCGCACTGCTCTACTCGTACTTTAAGGACCTGAAAAACACAATAAAAATATTTCAATTTACCATTCAATTAGTGAATTAGATCTAAGAATTATTAACGAATTAAAATTTCTTAATTGATTGGTTGTCAATCTGATTATGACAATAAAAGTCGGATAGATTTCATGTTGACATCAATATCCCAAATTGTGCACGTATTTGATTATGATAAAGTCTTTCTATCAGTGAATGACATGAATTGTGTGTGTACTATTGAGGTGGTTATATTATTAGGATGGTATTTCTTCCTGATAAAGGAAAAATCTCATAAACTTCGAATACACTCACATAAATAGATTATGAATAGAAGAGCCGAAGATAGTTGAAAACAGAATGTCTTAGGTAGAAAAGCAAATATCGGAACATAGCTATTTTTATATGAGAAGTGGAGTACATATTTGTTTACTGCATGCTGCATTATTATGTTGTACGGAGTAGTAGAATGTAATATGATCTGAACGAGTTATTTCAACAGAATAATGAGACAGGGAGAGTATTACAGAGAAAACGGAGGGAAAGACATCTTTCCCTCTTTACAAGAAGCCATTGCGCACAGGCTTTTCATACTTCTCTCTTTGTTTCCGTCCTGGATGAAAAAACCACAAGAAAGGGATGTAAGTTGATACAAAGCGAGTGTATAGCAGGAGAAAAGCAGTGAAAGTTATAGTAAGAGAAAGGTAAGCATTTGTAGTTGATAACGACAAGGAAACAGAATGTAGATGTCTTCGAATGGCACATAAAATACATGAAATGAGGAAGAATTGCCAATGATTGCGGCTTGGTCGACGGAGAAATGGTGATGAGAATCCATAGTTTTTCACGCACGAGCTCTTTAGCAAACAGTATTGCTCCCTGCATCCTACTCTTATACTTCAGTTACACTTCCATCCACTTATTTCGCTCCTCCACCACTATCTTCCCTTCATCCATCTATCTACTACTATCTGCTATTTACGTAAGTACTATGTATAGATATCCACATCATCTGTCCACTCCAATCCACCCACACACATGCACAGCAAGCCAATACATTCAAACGACCGCCCTTGTATAAGCTAAGAATACTCTACAAGTCTCCTGGCATAACAAATAAGTAGATGCCCTTAGCAAGCCACCTACACATCCCCACGCACCACAGACCACAATTTCACTATCGCATCACAGAAGCCAGTCCAATGTTTTCAGAGAAAGTAACGAAACCTCATCGCAGACTAAAACTAAAAACTAGACCAAATTCCTAAAATCGAATATCCACTTACAATACCTACCTATACCAGAAATAAAAACAGTACAGTCCAAACAAGTATATATATAATGCATATATATATATATATATCCTACCTGTAGTAAAAGGACTTTCTTTGCTTTCCTTTTGCTTCAATTGCCTAAATGTAAGACAGTCGTCACAGCATGCACACGTGTGTTATAAAATTCGAATTTCCTCTCTCTACATCCGTTTCATTTCAATTCACAAGAAGGAATGATGACATGTATTTATGCATGTAAGGTAAGTAAAAGCCATCGCATGAGTAGGTAAGTATGTCTCACCCAAAGCCATTGTGACACCAAAACTCGTCTCCACATTTTTTACTCCCCTTGTAGCAAAAAAGAATACACGTTATTGCAATGGAATCTTAATAGAAAATTTTATGATTTAAAAATGTCAAATGGTTTTCCTAGTAAGCATAAATGTATAAAGAGTATTGTGGAAATACAATTTGAATTTTTTACCGGAAAGATAAAAGAATGTATTTTGAAAAGTTTCCAAAAAGCAATTACACTTATAGAGTTAGAAGATATAAAAGCAATCTTTTGTCCGGTAGAATTATGAGTTGGTAGAATGTAAAATAAAATGGTTATCTGCAGATAGCGAATTTCTGTGGGATCCAGCGTAGAAACTAGAGTATTGGTAATTGTAAGTGCACATAAGTAGCTCCTTTATTGCAGTGCACTAGAGATAACGTGAGACGGTCGCCCATTTTTAATATTAACGACTGGTATTCCATGACCATATTTGCTACAAGTCCTCCCACCTCGTTACCCATACAAAATGTATAGGCAAAGTCAGTATTTCAAGGAGTCGAAATCCCAAAGCTAACATAAGTTGGATATAAATATACTACGTAAATTGCTTGGCATGTGTAATTTGTTAAGTCTCGTCTGATACATCGTTAGAATATCTCCGCATGCCTATCTGTATCTTTGTGTCTACCTACTCTACATCTCTGTAGGTATTTCCACTCCCGGTTCCCATCACATAAGAATTCCTCGCTAAAGCAACCATCTCCCGCAAAAGCATGATTTAAGAACTTACAAATGCAGTGCTTATAGCCACATTACTGCGTCTACTGCACATTACGGACTAAGTTAGAGCAGCAATATTTAAATCAGTCGTCCGTAAGTATATCTGTGTGCATCCCACTTTTTATATAGTGTGACTAACTGATTGAGTGAGTCAGTGGAATATGCGTTGCTTTCATTCCCTTCCAGGGCAGAGAAAAGATCCATCAGAACAGATAGCATACCACACACACACTTACACACCACCCTAGCACAAAATATCTCGGCGGCGGAGGCTACGCTAAGAATCGCATGCAGTAAACCGTAGATTTGTCTAAATGAGGCAGAAAAAGATAATAATTATTATTCAGATTCATGGGTGTAACATTTCAACTTCGAGAATGTTGTTAGGAGGAAGGAATATTGTTAGAAGAGTTGGAAGGAATTGCCCTGTAGAAGCTCCAGCCAAATATAATAAACAGACAGGGGAGACTCTTTACCTATTTCACTGCATTTGGAAACATTATATGTATGCAAGTGCTTGGTTATGTAGGTTGTGATAAATATGACAAATGTAGCGCTCCTGTTCTCATTGCATTAACATTAGAAAACAACATTTATTTCTAACATGACGTAACATATGGGCTAAACACATGGCTTCTCACTTTGACTTTATTGGAAGAGTCAGCCTTAGACTTATTATGCCTTAGGAGCATAAAATACACAGACTAGAGCATTTCATCTCCGTCGCGCACAACTTAAGTGCCCCTGTCACTTCCTGTGAATCTAATCACTACACGAAATAAGCTCATTCTAGCTTGCACCAATTTCCACTGGCTTCACTCGGCTTAGGCCATTTCGAGACATTCGTAGAAAACAGTCACAATTAGTAATGTCTAGTGCCATGACTAAATTACACAGATAATAAAAATTTCATACAGAACGTCGCTACAAGAAAAATAGAGCCAAGTAAAGAGTCATCATCATAATAATAGTATCACCTATATCACTAGTACAGACTCGTGAAGTAGAACGAAATTAACGCGGCTACAGAGACAGTTCAAGTTCCACTATCTGCCTCATGCATATATGTGCCATTAGGAACTTGGCTGATAATGACGCTATGGTGGGAGCGTCTTTTTTCACTATGTACAAAGCATGAAAATGCACTTTTATCACTGCATGCTGTATTTCAATTTCCATCTTATAATTTCTACAAATAGAAACATTAATAACTTGAGCAGAGTTAGCACATTCACCAGCCAGCACATGGCTTTTATTACAACAATCTAAATGGCTGGGTGGCCATTAGATACATGTATGTGTAACTTGGCAAAAGTTAATTTAGAATTGCTATCTTACAAAGGGAAAGACAAGGCGTAGGCTGCTCAGATAAAATGAAATGGTCTCCGACTCATTAGCTTCGTCACCACAAAATTAGCATAGGGACATATTGCCAGCCTCACCATCGATATTCACATCAATTCTTCCTATGCAAATCGTAAATACTACACGTTTGGAGAATTCCCTACTTACTGCATGACAATATCAAGTATACCAATTATAGAGCATCTATATGAATACCTATGTATTCATATATAATGTAATCTGTGCCACTACAGATAATGTCGTTGTCGGTTTTCTTTTTTATTGTTTTGTATCTGTATAGTGTGTGGTATTTTTTACAATATCTGTAGATAGACAGCTATGAGCTCACACAAGTCAACACAACTCCATGAAGTTTCTTTCTACTTTGTTTAGTTCATTTGATTTTATTTTATTTGCATAGGCCGGTTGCCAAAATCTGAACAAGGAGTAGTCACATCATAGCAGGATATCTATTTTCTCCACTCGCCTCTCTAATAGTGGCACTAGATCTAGCTTAAAAGTCTTTAAACAACTACTTTTGCTACTCCGTTACATATCTCGACTGTATTATCATTTTTATTTATTTGGGTTTGAGCAAGACCAGAAAATAAGTAGTTCTTCCAGCAGGGACTCATGTTTCCCTTAAACAAACCCAGTATTATTACCGAGAATAAAGTATATAGTTGCTATCGTTAAATTTTGCTATGCACATAATTTAGGTACGCCCTGTAGTTTAAGACTATATACTTACTGTAAGAAAATTATCCACGCTGTTTACTCAGCTCTACAGACCTTTATTTGATTCCCACCCAAGAGCTAACAACCGGAAATTACGGTGCTACGATTTTCAATGCATCTATAAATTCCTTCAATTCCTCCTTGTGTATAATATTACCCCGCTATAGACAATATATGTACGTCTTGTCTCAATTTACTTTTACTGTTCCATTCCGCATTATAATGAGTCTGAAGATCGTAATTAAGTGCATGCCCAGGAATAAAAGATTTGACCTTATAGGTACTTGCTGCAGACACAGGATATTCGAAATAAATTAACTAGTATCTTGACATGACACTTTACAATAAGACTATTGACTCTCGATGCTAACAGCCTTTATTCTCCCATTTGTTGTTGTAAAATACAGATTAGCCTAGTTATCTTGCAATTTATAACGGATACAGTAGCTATTTCGTGGTTTTATGGAACGTTTATATTGCTATCGTCTACTACTGCAATTGCGATGATATTCAGACTTTTTATATGGGTCTTGGAGGTCTACTGCGTATCCATGTATAATATATGTACTCACATAATATAACTGTACGTATCTGTAGTTATAGCTATAGCTATCTTGTGGGATTTAATTTCTCTTGTTTTCAATCCAGAGATCTGAAACGGCGGATCTCTTCCTCTCTACTCTTTCAGAGTGTTCCAGAGTGCTATTGACATTTCTACGAACGGAAAACTACTTCGGTAATGGAAGAAACGAACGAAAAATGTAGTTCAGCCGAATTCAGGACAGCAAAATCAATTTAATTCAAAGTGCATTTGACGCTTAAGGTAAATATTTACAGCAATGTCGTTTACCGTTGAAAATACATATTATATACTCTCCTGATAGAATTCTCTTATTTTCTTTTTCTACTTTTCAATCCGTCTTGCCATCTACTACTATCTGTCTGTCACGTCAATGTTGTCTTTGATTGTATTTTATGCTGCTATAGCGTCCAGGTATTATTTCAATATATCACTCGATATAGAAAAATAAGCATGGCATATAGTTACATAAAGAAAGTATTTAAAGTCAATTTAAAAGCAACAAGCATGATTTGCATTCGGAAGAAAAGGTCAGATATTTATGCTTAAATACTATTAAGTTTACATTGCATATATAGTGCTTATAATACAACGATGAGACAATTGGATTTTACTTGTCTACTTATAGTGTGATAGACGTTCAGGAGAAAAAGAAATAGAATACAAGCATAATGCATTTATCGTTGACAATAAAAAATGTATATAAAGCAAATCAGAAACTGGTGGAAGTGTGGAAAGAAGCCGTATGGGAATTTTAGTCGTATTTTTCGTTGAAAAGAGAAAAAACGGGTTTCAGTTTTCACTTGAGGAGAAGTCAGTCAGTAATCCTCCGTCTTGACATAGCCGAGTAACTTGAGAGTCAGCTGATGTGAAGTGAAGGAGTGAGTGAGTGAGAGTAATGTAGAGCGGGTATCTTTCATAATCGAAATCAGTCAGTGTGTCTGTTGGTGGTGGCTCAAGATGCTCGGCTAGAGATACGCAAGACGTACATACGCATCTCACACATAATGCACAAAAAAGTATTGCGTTCAGATGATTCTTGGCTGTTTTGCTATCCTATTTGGTTGTGTCGGAGAAGTACGTAGAGACTAGCGAGCGAGTGTCGTCTCACATAAGAATGGAAATGCTATTACGGAGAATGTTTCGTAAAATGTGTTTTTAGTGATTGCAACCTCAGTCGTTGTAATGAAACACAGCTGGTTCCCAACCAAAACCAAATCAAATGACTACAACCTCTTTCCATCCCATTTTGCCATCATACCACACACACATTGTATAACATGCATTCTTAACTTAACACGACAACAGACATTACGGGGCATTGCGTAGCGTATATATCCTTCCGGGTATTATGCAACATACCCACACTCAACTACACTCTATTCACATCATACGCAGCCAATAATAATAGACAAAACTACCTTATTCTGGAATCTTCCCTCTTTCCGTCCTCTCTACAAATTCCATCCTAAAATGGAGTGAATCCTTTCGGCCGAGACTCAAATTTATATTATCCTACTATACTCAACATTTTACTACCGATCTTAAAAACCTATCTAAACAAACACAAGCAATTGCCTAAATATATCCATCTAAATGTTTGTAGTAGCTACATTTGCATGCATATACTTACATAGATATACCTAATGCATTCCACCTAGCACCAAATTACAATAACTCCAGATACATCTACCTACATTTTGAGTCTTATTATACAGACTGCCACAATATTATTCCGTTTTCCATTGAATTATTTAGATTGGGATTGTGCATTAATGTGCTAATAATTTAGGCCTAACTACAGACATACTTACATCAACATTGCTTCCTGCAAAACAAAGACATTGTTTGATATACATTCTTGAGGAATTTTTGCAGACCGATTGGGAGTTCAGTAATATAATGTCTATACACAAAACGCAATTCACGCACACCATTATACCTCTCGTACTTTGCTAAATGCAAAGTCATATAAAAAGCTAAACACACAACACAGAATCTATACTTATATTATGTTAGAACTACTAAAGGTTTCTCAGACATTTGAGAACACACAGGAGGTGGCTAAAAGGCAACGAATCCTTGTAGAATAAAGAAAATCTTTCTTCCTGTGGATTTGCAATTTTCAACTTTCATTGTCGTTGCATAAATACACTAAACCATGCATAACTTAATGTTCGAATATAGCTGCCCTGTCTCAGTAGTAGACGATTCCTGCATCTGCATTATAAATATTGGTTTATATGTTTAGGCCTTCACAGGATCTAGACAATTATTATTGTGGTAGGGAGCGCTGGTTAAGTAAGTAACTATTACTTGTATATACATTTTCCGTTGGGTTTAAATTCGCAACTTGTTATTTAACTAATGTAATGTAGAGGGTAGAAAATAAAGCGTTCAATGCCTCGTGGTAAGTAATTAATTCATTTAGCTTTAAGAGACTGCTTTATTTGAAATAATCTTATCGCTCCCATAGTTGTCTCGCTACTTACTCCACATAGCTTTCTTAATTAGATTTTCGCACTTATAGCAGCTTTGTACTTTGCATTGTGTACAAGCATTTGGCAAACAATGAAATTATGCTAGAGCACAGGAAAAATAAATAAAAAAACAACGGCATCCAAATTAATATTGTTTTAATCATTCACAGCAAAAGCAAAAATTCACACGTGCACCATGCATACTCAAAATTACACTCTTGTGTGTGAAAAGGAAAGGAGATTATGAAAATGAAGAGTGTATGTACCTAGTTTAAATTGATGGTAAGTAAGTAATGAATAGATAATTCTTGTTCATAAAAATCTACTTTGTGCAAACGTTTTGGAATGCGATTGATGATAATGGATTTCTAAAATTGTCAATTAATCCGTCTTTAGCACAGCTGCTTTAATTTCCAAGTGGTTCATTACAGCTTAAGGTCAGCGTGTTGTTAGATGTAGGTAGTCAATTAAGGTTGTCTTAACATGGGTAGAAGTTTTAAGTTGGGTAGGGTAGCTAATAATTGTATGAAGCTTTGTTATAACAGTGCAGTGCTGTACTATTAACCAAGTGAGGTCTTCAATTAAAAAAATGATGTTGCTAATGTACACGAGTAAAAATATGGCTTCTATAAATTGCGAACTTGTGTTTTCAATTTATCTACTTAGCATTCCATTTTCTTTTGACATCGTCCAGCAGCATGTTCTTATTGTGCGAGTGGAAATGTGGATTAAAGTGCAAGTCTTTGGATTGATATTTTTTGAAGAGGAGGGTTCGGAGTAGTAAATGTGCGAGGGCATGAGACGGAGCAGGCTGGGGAATGGGGAGAAGGAGAGAAAATTTAGCAACAATGGAACAAGTCGGTAGCCTGTATTCTTGTATGACGATGCAGCAAGAATTGTAAAAACGTACAAAGAACAGGTAAAGCCGTGTTCAAGAACAAGGCCTGAGTAAATCAAAAGAGAGCAAGCAACATGTGTGGCATAGCAGGTAGGAAGGAAGGTGGAACGGGTAGTTTTCTCAGTTACACGGTTAAATAGGACGTGTAAGTCCACAATAGATTTGCATAAAATACATACTACTATCGGACTACAAGCTGAGCCCAGCATTGTTCGTGCGTGCATGTTAATGTTGTTGGATCAGCCATCACTTCAATTCAAGTCCAATCCACTTGTGAATTTTTTATACTTACGTCTCTCTCACAGATTTCCTTCGGCCACTCACACATCCACCTAAACTTAACCGCATAGTTTACTTTTCTCTACTACTCCTAACTTTATTTACCCCACTACAATATATATATTATGCACTATATAAATACATTCATCCAACAGATCTCCTTTTAACTATCTAGTAACTAACGTAGTATGTACGTATATTAGCCATAATATAATAGTACAGTCACTCCATTCCTTCTTTAATGTAGGTACATTGTAATGTTATCGCTTACAACTGTGCATTGTTTCTTCAATGTATTTGCATTACGTAAAACAACAGCCATCTCCTGCAGCCAGTATTTTATCCTCGCATTACACAAACTAGACTAAACCAGCCAGACCAGATGAGCTATCTTCAACAACAAACATTTCTAAAGATAAGTCAAGGTAATACACCAAACAATTCTATAATATAATCGCACTAATACCTGACTATCTATGTCTTGGTACGACAGCCTAGGGAACCTGCATATATTACGTAACGTAAAACCCCCTCTCCCAAGTGTAGCGCAAGTGCTAGCTGTAACTCTTTTGGGCATCGCTTCCTCCCATCAACTATCAACGTAATATATGCACTTCCTTGAAAGCACAAAAGTAAAATGCGCATGCCCCTCCCTCTAAACCAACGAATTGAGTTGTTTCATAATATTATTATAACATCAGAACAATAATACGAATTCACATAAGATGATTATTGGTGATTGAATGGAAATAATTAGCTAAAGAAGGCAATTCGTTTTCCAAAGTCCCGGAATCATATTTTTCTGATTTTAAAGGGGAACATTCTGGGGTGTTTAATAAAAATAATGTTTTATTATTCCCCATTTGAACCGGAATTGTTTTTATTACTGTGATGGGTTGCCTGCTTAATTTCTCTTGAGTGCCAGGTTCGCCCCTTAGCTGGGTTCAACTAGTATTCCATAACCGGCATTGCATTGCCTTTTTTCTTTTACAACCATTCAAGAATTATTTCGTCTAACGTCAAATGCAACGACATGTATTGTAACAGTAAATAAATACTCCGATTCATCACCATTACAATAGGGATATCTCATGCCATTCATAGAACATTATCCAACGTAAATACACCTCCAATTTCTGATTTGCTGAAATAGAGAAGTTCCCATCAATTGGATTAATGAATTACAATAATCTAACAGTCCTAGTGTTGATTCCTGACGTAACTAAATATTTCATGTAAATACTATCATGAAAACTCAAAATTTTGTTAAAAAAATAATGATGACTGCACAATATTTAAACACCAAATATGTCAAATCTCTAAAGTAAATTTTATGAATTCATGTTGTTTAGTTTTGCATATTCATACGATTGTTCACTTTTTGTTACTGTAGCAAATGTTCTATAACCTACGCAAATTGACAGCCGACTACAGTATGGTACGTTTTATGATTTAACATACACTCTGGTAAGTAATTGTCTTTTCATTGTTATTTTTATAGAAAGCAATTTCATGGTGTTATTAAGCATTAAAGGCTTAGTAATTAAGTTTATCCGTGGAATATAATATGCATTTCATTTCATTGTATTACCATTTTATTTTTTCCTATTTTATCATCACATTAAAAATGAACAAAGTTTTTATGTTGGATGAATGGCATGAAAAAAGGAGTGGGCAGCAGTTTGCAGTGTTGAATGGAATAGCATATTGTACTGTCTGCACTTTACGGAGCACTCAAATTACATTTATATACAAGGTTTTATAACTTTATATAGAAACTAGTTGAACCCAGCTAAGGGGCGAACCTGGCACTCAAGAGAAATTAAGCAGGCAACCCATCACAGTAATAAAAACAATTCCGGTTCAAATGGGGAATAATAAAACATTATTTTTATTAAACACCCCAGAATGTTCCCCTTTCCGGGATTTTGGAAAACGAATTGCCTTCTTTAGCTAATTATTTCCATTCAATCACCAATAATCATCTTATGTGAATTCGTATTATTGTTCTGATGTTATAATAATATGAAACAACTCAATTCGTTGGTTTAGAGGGAGGGGCATGCGCATTTTACTTTTGTGCTTTCAAGGAACGTGCATATATTACGTTGATAGTTGATGGGAGGAAGCGATGCCCAAAAGAGTTACAGCTAGCACTTGCGCTACACTTGAGAAAGGGGGTTTTACGTTACGTAATATATGCAGGTTTCCTAGGCGGTCGTACCAAGACATAGATAGTCAGGTATTAGTGCGATTATATTATAGAATGCCTTCCCAACATGTACATTTGCATCTGTACTGATGGCAACATAGGCGGAGAATCAGCACTTTGTGTATATAGCTAATGATATCTCTTATGCTCTCAGACATTTTGTGTTGGGAGTGTAGACGTTATGATAGAAAATGTAGAAGGAAAACGAGGAGAAGAAAATGACATGATGATGATCATTTGTTCCGCAATGAGGTCGTTCTACGCCACAGAAAGTGGGAAGAGAAATGCGGCAATGGAAAAGAAAATGAGACCATTGAAGCAGTAAGAATTACCTTGTTAGTGCTGAGTGCGTAAATGTAGTGACCAGAAGGGTCTACAATCGTGTCCGGTAGAATTGCATGACCTGGGTCCACTTCAATATCTCCGTAATGGTCCACTCTATTGGCTGACGAAAGTAAAATCTGTAATTATACAAAAATACACACTTAGTATTTTAGTCTTCCATTATACAAAGCCAATTATAACGAAAGAATACTCTGCTGTTTATTTATACCTGATATTGCTTAATGGGACAATACAACTTCGATGCAACTGATATTGTTTTAAAATTTAAACTATTGTGTGTAATATAAATCAGGATATTCGTTCATTTTTAATTATCTGTGTTTATTTCGTAAAATGGCAACGTTTACGCTATATACTCAATATACAACGAGCCAAGTGGAAACCCACATTATGTCTTTAATACAGATGCAAAAATAACGTCGTCACAAAAATAACAGATTCGTGAAAGCATTATCTTAGGATTAAATTTTTTCCAAAATGGGGTAAATTATTAATTTAAAAAAATCAGAGGATTTTGAATGAGGAGTGTATCAATAAATCGAGTCTTTGATGTGCAACCATATTTGTCAGCTTCTTCTAGAAACAATCCCAATAAAAAATGATGCGACAGCGAGTTAGAATGTTCTTGGCTTGATGGGAGTCATACTATTACACTTACAGCGACTGCAGTTGAAAGATAGTTACTTCTGTGCTAGAGATAAGAATTCCTATTAACCCGAAATTGAGAGCAGTAAAAATAAAGGACTTGGACGAATTGAGGTTCATCGAGGTTACAAGTTTTAGCATAAATGTAGCGCACATTGATAAAGCACATTATACCGATTTCTACCCATTTGATGAGTGCACCAAGTCATTGCGGGTGGAAGAGCATTCGGTATTCGAGCCTTTGCACTGCATCTTCATTTAACTCGTCATTTCAAACTTACTTAATCCCTTCTCATGAAGATTTTGAATGGCCAAAACCCGGAAAGGAATATCTGACGTTTAAAGACTTAACGATCTCTCCCGGATGACTCTTATTTCTATAACTCTGCACATAAATCGAATGTAAGGAAAAAGTACATGACTTTCATACAGACAGAACAGTATCTAAAAATAGCTGGAATAGTCTAAATTACGAACTGCGAGGTAATTTCTAGTATTTCAGAAATAGCATTTCCAAGAACATGAAAGTTGTTTTAGCAAAGTTTGTATTTGTTGATTAAATTTTCAAATAATATTTTAGGTGCACTATAGAGATAATGAAATATGTAGTAGACGTCTGACTCATTATTTATTTATATCAAAATAGAGATGAGGATTTTAAGTTAAAGATGGTAGAAAATGTACTGCGATCAGATTAAGTGAGTAGTCTTTCCGTATTTGGTGGAAGATAAAAGAGCCCTAGTGTGCGTTCTGCTTTACAGATAGATCGGTGCATTTGAGACGGTTGGAAAATGCACGTCAATTGCAATCGGGCCTTAGAAGTAATAAAGTAAAGCCATACATATCTGAAGCATATCTAGATTTTGTGTTCGGCGAGGAGGGATTTCCCAATGGACCGTCACATCATCGGAGAAGCAAAACTAAAGGAAGGAAGGAAACAAGTAGAACCTGTAGGCAAGATTGCTCCGTACTTTTAGGCTGAGCCGTCTTTCAGGCTACCTTGGATGGATAAAGCACAAAATGCTCTTGCTACAAAACTGCCGAGTGCTTATGTATCCTTATTATACACTCCACTTTCGCTATTGATGTGAAGTGAACTCTATGTATGACAAGAGAGCTACGGGAAAAAGCATTGCGATGTAATGCAATGTAGTGTACGTGATTTGGATGACAAAATTGGACAGGGGTGACCGAAATAAGCTCCAGAATAAAGCAAACTCCAAAAAGAAGTAACTGGGATGTATATAAATTATATATATGTACTAATCAAATAGCTAGCTGAATCCGCTTGTCTCCCAGAATTGCATAAATGACGTCTGCTAAAGTAGAAAGAGTCTCAACAGATATACCATCCTTTAAATGATACGAGCTTATACGTGTACATGGCACACTAAAATAATACGACACAGTCCCCTGCCGAACTAATCAGTATGCAACAAGAATTCTTTTACCGTCAGCCACTACGAGAATAAAAATAGTTAAACTTCTATGAATTAAGAAACATTGTTATGCGAAATTTCAAATCTCCCCTTTCGAAACGGAAAGTGCAGTTTCAGGATTTCACAATTAAATGTTGACCTTTGTGTACTTTTATGTACTGCTCATTTTCAAGTAGAGTGACGTTTGTGGTACATACATCCAACCAATCTCTCTTTCTAATCATTTCAGGAATTTATTTGTTAATATTTAGTAATTGTTAGTGTATGCATAAATTCTGTCGCTTTAAGATGCAACTCATGCACAGATGATTGACTGTGAGTAGTAAGATCATTAACTCGGAAACAGCGAGATGGTCATTTTAATTACCATCGGACAGGCTGGACGAGTATTTGCATGTCACTCACATGGCACTCAAGATGTAAAGCAACACAATTATTTATTAATAATATTTTAGATTGACGAAGACTGAAGATAATGAGAAAGTAGACGTGGCTGGGTGAGTAAAGTGTGTAATGAGTTGCTTATCTCTCGTCTGCATGACCCACTTGTGTGTGCAGTTCAGAATTTATGCTACAGAAATGTATTTAGCTATATGGCATCGTTTGCTTACCGAAATGACAAAAACGATGTTGTGGCTGTACTCGTCGCTGTAGAGTACTGAGCTGTTCATGTGAAATCAATACAATGTAACCAGCAACCCCAAGTATTTGTAAATAGGGTAGAAGGAAGAGACTCATTTTCTTTTGTCTGACTTCATTTCAGCTTATGATTCACCAGCTTATGTATTCCTCCCATCCCATCATCATTCTCCTAGCACAAATTGTTCCCTACTGATTCATTCAGCATTTTATCAACTAATATGATGTGGTGTGAATACGAATCCCAATTTTTAAGATTACTTCTCTTATCTTTTTTGCAATTTAGAATTACAGATTTGTCTTTGTTCAAAACTCTCCAAATACAATTTCCTACTAAGCAAATTATAAATTCAACTCAAACAATGCAAAACAATAGGTACATCATAATATATTAAGTCAATCCCTTAATTAAATCGAAATATTTTGGACTATAGCATATACAATGTATTTCTAAAGTCAATTTATTTCTTGTAGTCTAATAATACTAGGAATAGATAACAATAGCTTATTAGTTACTGCGTACTAGAATACTATAATAATGCTTCATTGTATTTACTTTACTTGTATTGCAAGAGAAATGGAAATAATAGCAGCATAAAATTAGTAACGATAATGAAAGGCAAAAGGTTGTCAACAATGTAAAGAAGGGTTATAATATTTATAGTGAATGGTAAACAGATAAATAGAAACGTGAGTGATGATGAGTGGGAAAGGTAAATCTGGAAGGGTGAATCTACATTTAATCCAGCATATGAGCATCCGGCTTTTCTTCCACGACCTCCTTTAATTTGTGACCATAATACATTAGGTTATGGTCTAGTGGTCTATAGGTATAGTCTAATAATATAATCCCAACGTGATTCCATTGCTCCCTTATAGGAAGATATATGAATGTAGACAGTGATCTACTTCATGGCCTATGGCATCCATTGAAAAGCTAAACGGAAACTGCCTATGAGGCAGTACAATCTCGAGATACTAAAATATAAAGAGCAGTAGAAAATAGAAGTCAACGTGGTAATAGGATCTATTACTCTGTACAGAGGAGACGAACATCTCTCGGAGTAATAATAGTAGGAGAGAGTGGAGCACAATGGTCTACCTATGAAGGATCTGATAGTTATAGGCCGGAGTGCAGATATTTAGGTGCAATGTGCACAAGTTAACAAGGAGAGTCAAGTGAAGCTAGTTGTCTAAGACTTTGCTTTCGCTGATCTCTTCTATTTCCCTCGATTCACTCCCTCACCTCCCCCAAAACTTCATTACATTTTGAGTGACTCCATGCATTTTCCAGCCGTTTTTATAAAACTTTTATTTTATGCACCAGCATAAGCATAACGCTTAGCTTTGTGTTGATTCTATGTCCCCTGTGGGGGTATTTTAGTCTGATACATGGCTCAACCCGGCATCTCTCTCCTCCACATCCTTTCCAACGCTACACTTTCATCCTTTCTCCTCAACTTTCTTTTCCTTATCCCAGAATAAACTCTCCACACAAACACACATCACTACACTATACCTACGTACATCGTAAGAGGACGTAGAGTAGGTAAGTAAGTGCATTGCTATTGCTACCTCAATCCTTTCCTATCTCCTCCGAGGTGCACACAGAATCACGCAAGATTGCTTAGGCATTCTATTTATTGTTAGATCCTGTCTATATAGCTAACGACACGCAATCTTGCGAAAGGAGTGTAAAAATAGCAAACCAAAAGGAAGAAGGGAATAAATCTGGGGAAGACGCTCACATTTATATGACATGTATATTTAGTAGTAGTCGTAGTGCCGTCGTACACACTCTACATCTATCTCAGGCAAAGAATTTTAACTACCTTAAATCCTCTACTGCTAGATATTCATTATTATGTATGTATACTTTGCTTCTCAGGCATCTCTCACTGCACTGCCGACAGATACTCCAAAGTCCTATATAATAGTATACGCATTGATGCTATGCATTTCTATTTTGTCCGTAGTACTTATCCCTTGTAAAATGCATTTATATTATATTACGACAGATTTTCAGAGCAGCCAGCTAGCGTCTTATATACATGAATGTTTGAACTGGAAGAATAAAGAGATTACCATATCTTGTGTACTTTTTGCTTTTATGTAGAATATCTTATGCGGCCATGCTGTGTCTACTCACATCCTAGCCATTCACAAAAATGTTACAAAGAAAATTATGCAACTCTCTTTACATTAACACACTCTCATTTTTCTAATGCGTTTAGCTGTTTAATTTCGTTTCTGGTGTACCGATATTAATCTATCAACAGGATTTTCACAATGTTTTGATATTTATGAAGTGAAAACTCCTTTGTGTACCAACATGTAATTTAGTGCATCACAGAGAGATGTACTTCGGCAGCATGTAATTTACAACTATATATGGTGTGCCAGAATCTTAAATTTGTTGTAGATACATGCCAAAAGGAGTGCTGTATACATAGACCTACTATATATAAAAGTACATCCATTTATGTTACATCCATCACATAGGTATATGTATCAATTAAGTATATTATACATCCAATTGGTTTCTAAAGATTAACACTTATCTCAGGTGTCAAAACATACAGTAACTCAAGATCAGAGGAATATTGTAAAATCAACAGTCGAAAGAAATAGTTTGTATCCACCTAGAGCTACGCAATATCTGTAGTAGGTAATTCCCTCTTGTCCACTAATCCCAACGTCGGAAAGCGATCAACTGAAGATAAAGTTGACTGACGTGAGTGCATTTAATACTAATGCAGCATAAAAGGAGAGAAATGAAGGAACGCGATGTAATCTCATGATCAACCCCATTTATCTACTTTGAATGAATATTATTACTTACGCTTCACCAAATACTAAAAAGGGATAAACCAAATAAATTTTTATTTATTCCGATTCCGGCGCACAATGTATTTGTAAGACTTATATGCACTTAAGCCCTTTCCTTCTACGTAAACATAAATAAGATATCAAAGGCTAAGGATATAAAGTAATAACTGCAGATTTCACAATCTTTGATAATTATCCTTGCAGTTGCAACACGTGTGTAAATCTAACATCAAAAATGAGATACAATTTATGCAACACTTTTAGTGGACGGACTTGTACATAAACAGACGACACAATAAAAATATCTTATCTTTACGATGTACTAATCTTTGATCTCTTTTACTTAAACTGATGCTTGAGTATTCGAGATGTTGATGTCTGCAAGAAGGAAGCGGAGGTTGATTCACAGATTTCGTTACAAGATATCACCCAGCCATTTACCATATATAGGTAAATAATACTTATCGTTTTAGTGTCTGTTGGAACAAACATAAAAAGTAGTTTGCAGTAGATACCTGTAAGCAATGCTCAACTATTTCTTACGTAGACTCATGAAATTAAAATATACTTAGCCATTCTACTTAACGGAATAAAAAACTAAATTAGTTCTGATTAGCTGCACTAAACTCTGCATTTCGTTTTGTAGTTCCCATGTTAATGAATTAAATAAAAGATATCAGTCCATATCGTGATTCTTCTTTCCCTTTCAACTCTCCTTTTTTCATAGGTTTTTAAAGGTTTGTTGCAAGTATTTAATTTGTGTTTGGCTGCAACAATTTTAATGTCATAAGCCAAAAACCATCAATAGTGCGTTTTACAATTAAATCGACAATTTCTTAATAAATTGAATTCATGTTTCTCCGTTGGGTTTCTCAACATCTTCTCCAAATTAACAACTAAATTTTCTTGGATTAGGAAACCAACATCTGACGATCATTTGCTAAAAATTCCGAAAAAAAGAAGATTGAGTTTAATAATTACCAAAGCTTACAAGATTTTGTGTTGGGGTTTCTGTGGAAATCGTATCTATTCACTAAATCAATTTAACTGGTATGATTCTTCAGAAGACATAATTTCACTTACTCGATTTCAAGTCTTGCCCTGCCTGTGTACAAACGCAGATGCACCTCACAACTCATCACAACTTACAACTACGACCAACCTCAGGGGAAAACAAAAAATTCGTTTAAAACATCGTGAGAGACAGGTGCTGCTCATTTAGACGTTTTTGTTTCTCTTTTCGACTTATCCAAAGCATCTTTACGTCATGTCACACACACAGCGGGTAGTAATAGCAAGGATGCATTAGTCATATGCCTGTGTATCTTAACATATCCAACCGCTCGCACTCGGGTCCATAAATTGTGGCTTATATCCATGTTCTCTTACCAAGACACTTAAACAATTACAGACGTGCTCGAAGTTTTTAAAGCAACTTTAATACCTCAAAATGATAACTGATGATCCTCCGGTTGGTAGATCTTTGATATTATATCTAAAGACGTGTGTATGTTTATGCGTCTTTCTAATTGCACTACTGTATCGATATATATCACGATAACTACTTGTACAAAGCACTACTGAACAAGGGGGTGCACTTGTATGTATATAATCTAGATATACTTTTATGCAAAACCTATAGAAAGCATTGCATCATACATAATGAAATGTGTATTCCTTTATTGGTCTACTAACGCAGAGTTGATTTCATGAAGAATTGAACGAGCTTTTATGATTATTAGGAGATGAGTTAAGTGAAATAAATTACTGACATTACAATAAATGTAAATTATATTGTATCAACTTAACATTCTATCTGCTCTCAGTTCTCATGTAACGCGTGGTGTTTCTTCAATTATGCAACCATTGCTCTTCTATTCATTTCGTATACTCTATATACAAATCTGAAAAAGGATGCTTAAATATCTATAAAAACATAACATATCCTTTCTAAAAACAAAAATAGTAAAAATGGTGTAAACTGCTAAAATCTTTGCTTGCCAAAAGTGTGTGCATAATATTTGCATTCAAATAAATAGAGTTAAGAATTGCACATTTCTATTGTTGTAGACAGTTCATGAAGTGTAGCCACACTACTGTAAGTAATTTTAACGCATCTACATTTGGTATAAGATAGTGTTTCCGTGCATTCACCCAATGCAATTTATTAATAATCTAAGAGTTATCTGACATATTTTATGTGCTTTGGCATGGCCATTTTGGCTTTATGTAGGATTAACAAAAAAACTCAGTATATCATTTTAAGTAAATATCTTTAAGTTACGTTTAAGTGATGCACATTATAATCAGAAAGCTGTTGAACAAGTCAACCTACTTGTTTAAATAAGTAATGTAGTTGCTTTAAAGGCTTTACATTAAATTCTCACCAACTGCTACGAATGAAGAGTTACTACTGTGACTACAACTAAATAAAAAACTACTCCCACACATACGGCTGGCAACAAAGTACATGCGAGGTAATAAAATAAAATTATAATCGTTAATATACTACAGGATTGCGCATAATTACAGATTAGAAAGAATGAGTACAGGAGGAAATTGTAATGGACCGTGCATTGAAATTACGAATTATGAACATAAAAAAGGACATACATTCTAATATTTACCAAATAACAATAAAGAGTAGATGCAAACAAGAGAAATAGTTGTGCAAAACGGACGGTGACAGCGATAGGCCAAATGATATCTCCTCTGTGATTCATTCAGGCTCTAAAATCTGAATATAGAATCAATTCATGCACCATAATAATATCTTAAACTTTATTGATACTTGAGATTGTCTGGCACATTGTTAGATTATAATACGATAAAGAAATAAACTATTGTTGATATATCGAACGATAAAATTTATGTCCACACGCAAATACGGAATGACTATAAATTCATAGCTGCTTATTACGAAAATACATTTTTTACTATATTCTCAGCTAATTACATGGACCATGATGATAATGTACTATCAGTTTGCCAAAATTTCTTATTTGATTTATAACTTTATATTTATATAAGGAGTTTGATTATAAAATGTTTCATTGTAAAGTTCTAGATTATTATTTAATTTGCCTAAATATAAATGTAATTTGGTCCCCGAAGAGATAGCTCTTAATTTCGAGGATTACTTAGCTGGATTAGCTTTTCTTGGTTTCGACTTGTCAAGGGTTTCTATATTATAAGTAGTTCTAAGTAGACCTCGTTGGTGTGCTTGCCAGTGAGTTTTGCAAGCAAAGATGTGAAGGGGATATCAAATTATGGCAAAGAGTCTAGGCAAACTGGATTGTTCATTTAACAGTGGGTATGAATGACTATGGCTCGATCCGACTGGATTTGACTCTGACTCAACTCGACAGAATCAAGTGAGCTTACAGCTACAGAAACAAAAAGTAAAACATTAGGAGGAGGGTCACCGAAGGTGTGTGTTCTGTAATAAAATAAAAATTCTACGTCCCATTAGAAAATATGGAGGGCAGTTTGTATCTCCTCCCTTGAGCTCACACTCCTTAACTACAAATTCTTTTGCATAACTTTTCATGTTGACTGTTGTTAAACTTTACAAGTTCTCGTTGGCGAGAGTATTAGACACAGAAAACAATAGAGATTAAATTAAAAAACGTATTCAAATATCATAAGAAGAGCCTGTGCATAGATCTAGATATCTGTAAATACCCTCCAGCACTCCTTCACATAAATATTGGGAACAACCTGTACATCGAGTGCAAGATATTTCCCTAGACTACGAACAACTACACAACTGATAAGCAACACTACACAACTACAACTAAGCATGTCGTCAATAAATATAAAGGGGCAGAAACTCTTGGAATAATAAAATATTTGATCGTGTACGTATGGCCACGTAGGCAATGGCGACCCTGTCTACTTATTCCACTATCCTCTGCCGTACACCTTTTATTCAATTTATAACAAACGTGGAAATTAAGCACTTTAAATAATTTCTATGCTCACAATATTTTCTTAAGCAAGCAGCCAATAAATGGGAAGTTACTTAAACGTCCACAATCTATTTGCGATTTTTGCAATTATTTGCCAACTCGTTGTCCATGCGATAAGCTTGAGATTTCATCGTTAATAACCTAGATTAAATCTTGCCCTGCTTAGAACTTTGGTACCATCTGCGTGACTCCTGTCTACTTCTGCACCAGGTACTCCCTGCACCCAACATCTTTGCAATGGATCTTTCGCCGCTTTTCTTTTTGACAACTGTGACAAGCCAAATTAATTGTTCCTTTTTATATGCACTTTTCAAGCTGAGTTGGATAAGAGTTAAAAGCTTGTCTAGTTATATGTCGTTATGTAATTGATTGTATTTGTTGTGCTTAGATTATTAAGTCACCCAATTCTGCTCTATAAACTCAATCACTGCCCTCATTTATTTACTCTTAAGTAAATTTCTTGATGTGTGTGCTGACTTTCCCATCAGAAAATCTTTTGTTTGTGCATGTTAAAAGTCAATTAAGAAAGTAATAGCCATACTTTTTGCTTTCTAGATTAGATATTTACCCAGTCTTTAGATCTACATTATATAATTTAGCTTACTTTTCCAGTATCATAATATGTCTAGATATACTAAAATATCTTGGCATATTTTCTTCACCTGATACCCTTCAAGAAGGTAGCCAACTAAGATGATCTGTCTGTGTATTTACCTATCTGACTCCACGTGGGTTTGAACTGGAGAAAAATTTTTGAATTATATCTTCGGATTATGAAAGTGGAGGTTACTAGGAGAAGCGAGTTTTAAAATTTTCATAGTTAGACACACCCCCATCTGGGGTAATAGGTAACTCAATGGTAACTCGTCAGAGTCAAATTTGACCTTTTATCATCTGCCATCTGGATACAAACAATACAAATAACGTTCATGGTTCCCTATCGATTCCTTTGCTACACCGTGTTACCACAGGTTATTTTTATTTCTACGTTTAGAAAATTAACAGGATTTCGTTTTCCACATTGTGATTAAGAAGTAAATGTCGGCATAGTAGATAGTGCTTTTATAAAGTAGATTACGTTATCTGAAGATGGATTTCCTAAATTTAATAGCGTCCCTGCGTCCAAGCCTTGCAATTTCATGAAATATTGTACTACTCTTGCTTGTCTGAGCTAATGTAGCCACCAAACTCTAATAATAGTACTACTGCCTATAGATACGGTAATGTTATATAGTTATGTACGGTTATATACAGCTTGATTGAAGTACAAAGTAAAAAATATAGAAAAAGAAATAAATATCTTATCATTCTCTCTCAGTTGAGTTCCACCTCGAATAAGTTCTGTATCTTCAAAGTCGGACAGAGAAAAAAGTTTTAATGGAGTGGGCTGCCTGAGAGTCAGTCTCCGATTGAGAAATGGATGGAGATTGATTAGCTTTTAGCTGACGCTAGAAATCCAGCTCTACAAAAGTCTATACTTAAGTGAATGAATGGACTGTGGCCCACCTGAGAATCTTTAGCCCTCGTGCAGAGCAACATAGGCCATGCAACTTCAATTAAACTCAGGTACCTACTAACCGTAACATCATATTACAGCCACCTCCAACTCAACCGACCAACTGCGTTTTATGAAAGCAGCTATATTATGTAATATGCATTTCGTTGTCGGTACGTATCTAAAAATATTTCGGTATGTCAAGTCTCTTTATATTTGTATCATTCCTTTTAGAGTTATTGAACGAACTTAGCACATGAGCATCTTGACGCTCTTTTATCTTGACGTAATAGCAGCCATTTGTTGTAATGCCTTACCAATATGTACTATGCTCTGGAATTGCATTGGATTTATTTTTAGGAATGTGTGGATAATTTTATCTGTTATGTAATTTCTACATAATATTTACAGAAGTAGGTAATTATCTTCGATTAAAGTTTTCTTTCGTTTTGATGTTTCTGATGCTGAATGCCTTCTTTATAGTGTATTGATATTTGACTTATTGATTTGTAATCAAGAATTGAAAGTAGCTGATTTTAAAAACCATCATTTATCAAAAAAGCTGATAATCTTTGAGCATTTAACTGCTGACGTTGGAACTGTAGTCTTTGGTCTGCACAAATCTGATAGGATACGACTTTACAACTTTAGCTAAAAAGTATAATAATTTCAACCAGTAATCTACCAGTTAGTAAATATGCACACTGTTATTAGCAAAAGCCATTGCTATACACTAGTCTATCAATGAAGTAGCAGTGCAGTACCTGAAATAGGAGCTAGAGTAGCAAAAAGTTATCTATTGTGTCTTACGCAGTTTTACTTAAATAGTAGTTGAGCCAAAACGTCCGGCAGTTATGAGGTCAGTTTATTGTTAACGTGGTAAAGAAATCGTGGAAAATGGCATTTCCAAGTTATTTTAACTTAACATGAAATTACATGGTTAGGTTTATGTACGAGAGAAATGAAAGATGATGAAAGATTAGATATCCAAGCAGGAAATAGAGCTTTTCCATGGCAGTAGATTATGTGGTGACGTTACATATTGCCTTCTCTCCGTTATGCAAATTAGTTGGTTCACATCGCTTGCATGCTACAAAAGCTCTTTAAAGTTCCTTTTAATATATATTTTGAAGATAAATTTATCAAACACCTCCACTGTTTTCTCTTTTAAATGCGTTAGCATTTTCACGATTTAGACTATTTCTTGAAATGACATTTATTTTTATATATCTGGTATACTTATGTATATTGCCTACAATATACATAAGCTTCAATTTACCTGGTAAAGGGCTAACCGTTATTACAATTATGTATGTTAATGCTGTTTGTGTATTTTACAATTTTGTCACCTTTCCCTTTCAAGCTATATTACGACACTCTCGATTCTCGACTAGAGATAAAAGAAGATTAAATGGAATATTGGACATAAAAGGTAATTAGAAACTTGAGTAAATTTGAGATAATTCTTTGATATTTGACACTTGCTCCCACATTGCACAAATAAGCCCATGAATATGCTAACAAGCACAGTTACCCATTATTTCTACATTGAGACTGCAGTATCAAATCTTTCAGTGATATTTGTTTCATTTACACACAGAAACATGAAATAACTAACTGGCTAGGCACTTATTATCAAGAAACATTTGGGTATAAGACAAGTCATTAAAACGTTGCTCTGTAGAAAGGACGGCTAACTATTACTCAACGTAGCTCCTTTGTGGGTAAATTGCCGAAAATCTGTAGAGTTTAGAAATATTATCTACAATATGCTTCTAGCTCTTTTGAGAGTGTTCCCATTACTCCGATAATGCATGTCGTGTAGAGTATATAAAGCCAGTAATTTCCAACTATCATTTATGATTGTGACCAGGACAAGAGCATGAATACAAAGCAACAACCACAATAGTGCAGCTAGATTTCTTCAAGAAAAAAGAAGACTTACCAGAAGATTAAATACTAATCCTCTTAAAAGCATAACAATGTCATAACTCTTTCGCAAGAAATTTTACTTTTAATTATTTCTGCGTTTAAGAAAGTAAATTATGGAAACCCTTTCCTCATTTTATACTAGAAAGTTCAATTCATACCAATTTCATTAAGTAATTATACTTTAGCATTCTTAAAACAAATGCATTTGATCGATTTAGCGTACTACTGTACTAGGTACTGCCACTAGTATATATTCATAACCTCTGACGTCCAATTCAAAACAAGTCGAATTAAGATTTGTAACCAACAACTGAACAAGATAAAAAACATAAACAAACCTTTTTGATAGTGCCTTGGTTAGTGCCGACAAAAGCCACGGTGTGTTGCTCAGTGGCCGCAAGAGCAACAGACGTTAAAAGAGTGTCTGGAAACTGAATAGCTGCTGTTTGAATGATTGGAATAGCTCCCGAGATTTTCAGTCCGACGTCACAAAAGTTTGGTATATTTCCAGCACCCTGAAATACAAAAAAGATTAGATTACATACACTGTAAACTTAAAACATTCGAATGAGTACTTTATATATCGTATATATTTGGAAAAGTAAAACATGTCGTGGTGTATTGCATACGGAATTTTTAATATTTTGTTAATTGACTCAAAGTTAATTGGAGATGGCTGATTTAAATGTCTCAAACTTAAAATGGGACATTAGCTGGAATATTGCATATTGAATTACCCTAGGGTACAAAATACAAAATCACACAAAAGGTTAAGGCATTCATGCAGCAACTGGATTTTGCACCTGAGCACAGGGAAGTCAATTCTATAACATTTAATTCGAAATTAAAAAATGTAGGGATGGGAAAAGAGCAGTTCGGTTGGCTTACATAAATTAAGTTAATGTTTGAAACTCGAATAAATCTTGAGACTGTCGGACTTAGATAGTCAACCATTGATCAAGTATTTCAGCGGAGTCGGAGAGAAACTTAAATGAAATCTATGAATGAGCAGATTCTAACAATACTCTCACTTCCATGATTTATGTTGACAACTACACCATTTCGGTCGCCTCCATTTGGTTACTTTACTCATATCATGACTTGTGGATTTCGATTATTTTAAGCTGACTAAAGTGGTTTGTAAGATCAAAAATTTCACAGTTTGTCTACCCATGCATACATCCTACAGAAAGAAGTATCTATCTGCATGAGAGTGCCTACCACATCGATCGCAGAATGTCCTACCAGCCAATCTGGGTGTAATATATTTCCATTCTTCCAATTTTGTACGAATCATTTTACCAACTATAGCCAATTTATATAGCCACGACATACACCTTCATGTAACTTATTAATTGGCACTGCAAAAACGCATTTTTATTGCAAAACATCGGTTACTAGGAGTTTTCAGGGTAAAATAAGTTTCGAGAGAACTGAGAGAAGGTTCAATGTTAACATGTTTAGATCTCTAGTAGAAACTAATACCAAACAGAATAACTCTTCTTCTCTTTTGGCAGAATTACAAAGAACCTACTTACCTATTTCCTACATAATGATGTACCTAAGCAAGTGCTAGATGTCTAACATTTTGTTGGTACTGATTTCCACGTTAACACTATCATAGGCAAAAGGCTACAAACTAATAAATTCTGATCAGCAACGCAATTGTTATGGGTGAAATCGAAAGCATTGATTGGAATTGTGATTTCTTCCTTGGAACTGGGAAATAGTGGTGGAAACTTCTTTTCCATTATGGTGGGTTTTGTATGTTGACTATTCCCTCCCAGCTGAACCGTTAAATTAGTAGGTACGGTATAATACTTAAGTAGCTTTATGGTAGGGTCTACCTTGATAGAACTCCCTTTCTGAATTATTACCTCTTTGGTGTTTGCTTCCTTCTTGCTTTTACTTAAGGAGTATTCTCGAATTATATGTAGTTATAGGACATGAATCAAACGAATGGTAACATTAAATTTTGTGAACGGGAGCTAATGTCAGTTAAGATGCTAGACAAAATATTATTAGAAGCATCTACTGATTTATTCACTAACCGCTATACTTAAAAAATTTGAATTTGGGAAACTTGGTTGGTCGATTTTGAATGTGAATGAACAACAGGATTTTAAAAGGGTTATGCAACATATTGATTAAAGCTATTGTTCTTATTGTTGAACAATATGGGCGCAGTTGTATTGTACTTAAATACTGTTTATACCAGGCTAAATACTGTTGATATGTTTCTGCGGTTTTCCTCTGTCATTTACTAACCAAACGAGTTCAAAGGCTTTTTAGATGAATCTTATCTGTACACGTTATTTCTCAGTTGAGGTGAGCGCTTGATAAAACAGAGTAGTACCTATTACTAAATTGTGTGCGATTCTTTCAAAACGGAAAAGGTAAAAAATATCAACAGCGATTTCAGTCTACTTATTACCATTAATTTACTATCTACTACTACAAGTTTCCAGTGAATCGTTCCTTATCGCATTCGTTTGTGCGGGCGTTTATGCAATCGCATTTTCCTCTACCTACATGTCAGAATTTAACTCTAAATCTCATTCCTAAGAAGCGGATACCATGAAAAGCAAAGCCTCAATTCATTTTTATTTGTTAGTGCGTATCAGAAGGACGCTTTGTGAAAAAATCATGGGAAAATAAGTGACCACATTTAGGAAAGCTGGCATGACAGATCATACATAATTGTATGAAGGCGGCTGCAACAAAACAAGTATCCTTTTCATGTCCTTGATTTAATTGAATATTATCAAAGAACTAACGAATAGCCTTTGACTATTCAGGATTTACTTGCAGGATATTTGTGAAATGTTAATTGAAATCATCCACAACTCTCTTTACGTATATAACTAATTCTCGTCGCGTGCAAAAACATTAGGACAAATAATTTAAATAATAATATGTATTTATTAGCTAGCAACTACCAAGATAATAATTTATATTAATTATTTAAAGAATCTATTTGCTTACGTCTGTACAGTAATAATTAACTATGGCGAGTGATAATTTGAATAATTCATAATAATATGAAGAATGCAAAGAGAATAATAGATAAGCAACTAGAATTCAAAATCATTCAAAACGTGTGGAAGATGTAACAAATCTCTATATTTTTGAGTCGATAAAAACAGCCATAAAAAACTATCCATCCATCAAAAATTTCAATTATGAATGCATTTTAGAAGTATTTTTTGTTCCTAAACGGACTAATTGTAAGTTATTAACGATAAGAAAGGGTAAGACTAGTTATCTACCACTATAAAAATAAAGATAGGCCATGAAAATGCTTAAGTGGCCAACTTCCACATCTGTTTGTTTAAAACAATATAAACTAGTTATAATGTGGGCAATAAAAATAATAACGAAACAAAACTAGTCATACACAATCAACATTTTCTGTTGGATACTTAAACTTGGATAATAATACTTGGTGCCTTGACTGACGAGTTAAGACTTTACTGCTGTTAAGTTAGAATTGGGAGGGTAAAAAGACTGTAAAAATTCTATTGGGCATATACAGGGTTGGGTATTAATATAATATTATATTATTACATATTGACCTTTGATAACTAAAAAACCGTTGATATAAGCACAGCATTATGCAGCAATTTCCATGAGATGCTTTTTTCAGACAAGTCTGATCTCTCTCCAAGGGCAGACTGAAATTTTCTTCTGTTGTGTAGTACCCTGCACTAAATAACTTGCTTATTAATTTCTCTACTCTTACTAAAGTATTCCATATCTAAAGAGCAAGTTTCTGTACTATACATAGAATTTTTATAATTTGTTGCTGGTAGTTATATATTTGTTTCTTCATAAAAAAATTGTACTTCAGGCGCTAATAACACATATTGACATACCTGTCGACTAAATAATTAATATTAGCTCTCATTTAATTGAACATGAAGCATGGAACTAATTTAATGAAGGAAATGTAAGTTACGCCAACTTAAACGTCTTGAAATATTTAATATCAAACGATGCCCATTAATTATTAAACCCATTTTAACCTGATATACTAAATTAGTTAATAAATATTAAATGTATCTTTCCATAAATATAACCTGGTTAAGTGTGCTTTATAAATAAGTAACCTATTCTCTTTTGTCTCATAGTTATGTAAATGATCATTGTAGTGATGGCTTTAAAAGTAATTACTCGCTTATTTAGTAACGAGATGCATTTGAATTTATTTTAAAACCCAACTCAGTTTTAGAGCAAATGCATTTTGAAGGGTATGCACTTTGAGTCAGGAAAGTGAATAGAGATAGGAGGATCTCAATGTGAGGCACAAAGCTATCTTCGTAACGATAAACTAGCAAAATAAAAACAAATTGATATACCACTCTGATGCAAGAGAATACGTACATTCCCACTACTAAGTACGTATACTGTCTACTAGTGCAGCAAAGTAATTGTATCAAGGTATATTATATTAGAATAGTTCGAATAGTTTTTTATATCCGTTATTGAGTGCTTGCGGCTAAACAAAAGAACAGAAGGGAAGAAGGGATGACGAGCCAATCCACTTTGCTTCGCTTTATCTTTAAGAGATGAAAGAGTAAAAAATATGAAAGGTTTGTGTCTCGCTTTGCCTTTCTCACTTCATTTCTTACGTCCTCCTCTCTGCAAACAAATTCAACTCGCTTGCCAGACCAGTAAACTATATTACACTATAAATGCAACCTCTATGTCTTCAAATATTACATTTAAATGATTCACTTCCGAAAAAAATAACTTAATTTTAGACTTTTAGCATTTTTGGGTTGCTCGCTTTATTTCTACTTCCTGTATTAAAAGTTTATTGATGTCTTTCACAGGAAATTAAGTATGCGTGAATACGAGAATAAAGGGAATCGTTACTAATAGTAAATTTCCTCTACGGTTTATTTAGGATGCTGGAAATTAGTAAGTCAGCTTTTCTGATAAATCATGCATACTATACCTAGGTCAATATTTATGTAATAGTATACCAATGACTAAATATTTACATAGCAGTTACGCCAGTTACGTGTACAGCTCTTACTCTGCATTGTTCGCTACTAATTGTAAGAGTAGAGCAAGGAGGTAATTTTCTATGTAAGGACTTACAACAAAGTATTACATAAAGCTATTGATGATGGCCCAAAAAACTTAAACAGAAAAGTCAATAAAAGAACAATTGAATAGTAAACTGGCTTTTGTTTTACAACCCGTTTGTGTCAAAAGGCATCAAGAAATTATATATCCTATAATAGGCAAGACACTCACACAATCAGCTTAATATAAACATGAAAGGGGCTTAAAACCATTCAGCCCATCCAGGGTTCTTTATTCGGATTATCAACTTCTACTTTTGTCTCCCAATGGAAAATTTTATCCATAATACAAATATGATGCAAAATAAGGAATTCAGTTTGATAATACTAATATTTTAACACGTTATCAAACTGTCGAGTAATGCCTAATTAACTGCCGATTCACATAAAATATATAATATTGAATCAGTGTAACAGATAAAACGTTTCCGCTGGTGATATTCTTATTTAAATTAAAAATACTACAATTAACGGCATAAATATTTTATTCAAAAGAACCAGCCATATTTAAGAGGCCAAATTACTACAAATGATTATGAAACTAGATTCAGCTTCATGAATGGATGAAATAGTAAACCTCTTAATCCTTCTATGGACAACTATATCCAACACATTTTTAAGAAGTTTATTCAATGTAAGACAAGACCAATTACCATAGACAAGTTTTCTTCCACGTCTCAAAAAATACATCCGTACATTTGAATGTCCTGTATAAAGACTACCTCTGAAGCAGCATTTCTAAATTACCGTTATTTCCATAGGAATGCAATTGAAGCCCCTTGTAATAAAATTGTACAGTAGCACAAAAAATTGGATCATGTTTTGTACCTTGAACATTTTATTTAACAATTGCGGTGGCATTCAACAAAAAAACGGTAATTCAGAAAAGTAATGGACCTTCTCCATTATTTTATAGAAACAGAACTTGACACTCTCAATCTATATCCTGGATAAACAGACCCTATTTCGACAAATTTAATTTCATTGTATTGTAAATAAAAAGCCTGTATTAATCTAAATTATCTATTTATGGTGAAAGGGAAACATTTCCCAGAGAACTACAAAAGTTGAATTGTCCAAGTGTTGTTGGAATGCCTAAACATTTACTAAGTAGGCTGTATTAAATTATAATCTTCGACTTGTATCCATGATGTTGCAAAGTGAGGTACTTAAGGACCTTCCAATTTTGCTGAAAGTATTTTTTCCATGAATTATTATTTGCATTGAAGGGTAAAAGAAGTTTATCTTCTACACTTTAATTATGAATCACATGTGTTTTTTGTCAAGTGAAACCTATTAACTAGGTTTATCTTTGTGTGAGCATGTGAGATTTCATGATTTCACGTCATTACTAAATAACTATGCTACACAGAGTGATTCTTTTTTCTGTCTGTAGTGGATGTGATTTCTAGATTTGCGTTTGTAAAGCAAAAGAGTAAGTCTATCAGCGTTGATTTGAGTCGTCTCAAGTTTGAAACAGACTAGATTGAATATCTTAGTTGCAGTGGGCTCGAGGATTGAGTATCGAGAGAGTAGGCATTTGCTATGTATATTGGATGGAGACATTAGGAGGACGACTTAAAGTCCCATGGGTGGAAATGGGAGAAGAAAGACGCCATGGTAGGATGGAAGTCTTGACAAGACATCTAGTTCAGTCAGTTGAGAAAAGTTAGGTCGACTGCGACAGTCCAGTTCTGTCCATCAGGGGAATCATGACAAAAGGATGCCAGATAGACAAGAACACAAAGACATTGGATAGCAGTTTGGAAAGAAAAAAGAACAAGCTGGTTACGTATTAACTTTAAGTATACGACAGTCGATATACGTCTTTCTTGTGTGCATTCCACCGTACTCGTATTTAGATTCCTATTTACAGTACAATATCCTATAGGCCATTTTAGAATATAGGGACCTCTGAGTATTGATAACGTATCTACATCTCCGAACACAGACACAACTACTACTATAAATGTGTACAGCATGCACTGCTCACTTAATATAAAATGAATATCAGGCTATATGAATATAGCAGTCGAGTCGTAGTTGAATAAATGTCCAGCCAGTCCACATTACAATTTGCTTGTCTTCCCTTGGCTTTTACTAACCAAAAGCCAATTTAATCTAAAGGTAGACCTGAAGCAAATACCTACAGACATCTTCTAAAGAATTAATACTGAGTTTCTTTGTTGCCTTAACCGAACAAGACAGCGACACAGTGAATCCCAGATCCGCACGATATAGCTGTTATATCCTAATACGTACTTTAAAAGCAGGATCAAATACTGGTAGAATGTTGCTCCACGTCCATCAGAATAAACTGATTTTATTCTACCAGATAGAATTGCATTGTGTTCGGCTGTGGCCGACAGAAGGATGACATACCGGTCGAGACAGAGTGCATCCACAACGACATGACAACTTTCCTTAATGCACAAACACTCTCTGCCCAGTACCCACATACCACAACAGGCACCTCAATCTGCACTTCACAGTTTATCTACATCTACTCATGGATTGTATATACTTCTACAGTGCTTTGATCATAATACGCTTAACGAAATAAGTGAGATTTAAACTAAACGCTAAATTCATGCACTACATAGAATAAAAGTCAACACATTGGTTTGACAAACAAAAATAAGGTTCGGGGAAAGCATAATTTTGGGTTTTCTTGGTAATGCAATAAAAGTTTCTCTTTGATTCTCTTTCAAGATTGTGAAATGTTATTAAATTTGGTGGTCCGAATGCATCTTTGTATATGAATGCATGTATTTTATATATTATGCATCACTCCCGCCATAAATCTTTTTGCATGGGTTAATAATTTCATTATTCGATTCAAAATCCGTTTCACAGAATAGACAAGAGAAAACATGCAATATGCAGTTTAATTTAATCCATGATCTAAAATTGTGCTCGGTTCACTGCCCTGCAGATACTTGGAGGCAAGAGGTGTGCAGTATACAAAACTGAAGACTTATGGATGATAATAGATAGACATAGATCCCGATTTTAGATACCTAGCATAAAGAGCCTGCAACTTCCCTCTCAATTTCATGTCAATTTCCAAAAGCAACATTCTTTTGTAAAACTGAATTGGACCATATATTCACATCCCTGGGACATTTATGTCATTCTGAGTAAGTTCATTGTCAAAAAAGCGAGTGAAGAAAAGAGGAAAACCTAACAACCAAGTGCTCCAGCTTTTCCATCTATTTTTTACTGTCTCTTTCTACCGCAGCGAAACTGTTATTTTTCTATTGATAGCCCATGGCATTCCTTGCAGCCATCCAAATCCAAGCCTGCATTGTTACATATACATAGATAATGCTCTTCTGCATTCAAATGGCATATCCACTACTTCAAATTTGCACCTAGTATAGTAACCAACGACTTAACCCAAGTTGGCATCTATTTATTTACTATTCATTTAACAGGAAGTGTGATATCCCACTTTTCACTTCTTTCTTCTGATGGATTGGATGAGAATGAACTTTGATGAGTGACATTGATTTACATAAACAATGCTAAAAAGTGAGCGAATGAAACTTTTAGAAATCCAAGACAATTCAAACTTCCGTCAGAACTGTGAAACTCTTTTTTCCCAACTGTGAAAATAAAAAAGTCGAAAAACTAGAATGATTTCGACATTATTGTAATGAAGCACAAGAAAGGGGCTGAAATAATTTAAGTTATGTAGATACGTGATATTTCGAATTTCGGAATTTGTCTTTTATTATTGCATCAGAGTTTACAAACTTGTCATAGCTTTTGAAATACCTGAGTGAGGTTACAATAGAATTTGCAATTTAGAGATGTCATTACAAGGGAAAACCAAGCCAATTAGTGTTAACATATTACATTGCGTTATTGTCGGTCTATGTAAAATGAGCCGGTATTGTACTTTATGCTGTTTATGCTTTTGCGGCTTCTGCTTTTCCTTTAGTGGCCTGGCAGTCAGATTTTATTATTGCATGCATACATTAGCTAGCACTACGTAGATGGATCCAGCTAGAGTTAGTAGCAGTAATAATGCACATTTTACAAGAGCGGAATGCGAATAAAAGAAAAATAAAATGAGAGAAGAAACCACACAAGAATTCGCAAAGCAATGAAGTTGCTCGGATGGAATCTCATGAATCTGTTTAGTGCTTAATACCACATTTAATATAGCTATTTGCATATAAGCAGAACCAGCCAGGTAGACGTAATATCCCTGCAACAAAAACCTCCGAATTTGCATATCATGTGAGTGGCAGTAAATACGAATAGTAAATATGTATAATATTCTGTAATAAAAAGTGCATTGCGATGGAACATGCAACAGTCCAGGAGCAGAGTCCAGCCAGCCAGCATAACATCGAGTCTCTATAATATAGTATGTAAGTACGTAGTATTTAGTTCTGTAGGGAATTGTGAGTTGGAGGAGTAGATGTGAGACGACAATGAGAAGAGAGATAGCTTCCAATTCGAAGGATAATAAGAGATAGCCCAGTATAATGTGTCTTTACATTTCAGACGAGATGAGACTAACCTGTGATGTGAAGTGATCTGATGTGACTGGATGGACAGAAGAGATAGATAACTAGATAGATCAATATCACTCACAGGGACATAAGATCAGATAATTCCTTCTTTTCCATCCATGGTATTGCCACTAAAAGTTTATTGCTTAGATTATGTTATGTGTAAGTGCTGATAAAAAATCTGACGAAATGGGATACTTAGGGAGAAGCAACTAAAGCGATGCTATTCAGTCAACTCGAATTCGTCTATTTGTAAAAGGATTGCTAAGGCACGAGGTTTTCGTCCAGCCCAACCAGCCTGGAGAAACCCACGATGAATGGGACAAGGAAAAGAGTTGTCGTACTCCTAACTCCAACAAAACGAGTGTTTGGCCATGCCACCTCAACAACTATCATTTCTCTGAATTCCGAACTACTACTAACTACTACCATACTTCTACACTATATTCTTACACTATTTTTATAGGTACTACTTATATTTCACTACTTATATACTACCACCATCTCATATTCTAATATTATAGGGAGGATAATGTTGTTGTCCGGAGTCCTATCCACCAACTATTACTTATGTGTAACTACATGTGCATTCAGCTATTGTCGTTGTAATGTATACCTATATGTATATGTACCAATAAATAACAATAACTGCTTCTCTGGCTCAACTCACTGAATTTTCTCGAATGTAATTCTGTGTAATGTTTATTACATACATACCTACATTTTTGTGTTCATTCCTTCAATCAAATTATCGATACGTAAGTACCTATACATTAGTATTCCTTCGGCAAAACTCGTTTGTTAATGTGGAACGATTATTGCGTTAGTAGTAGGTACTTGTAAATACAACACATTAGCGTTAAAATACTACATTTACAGGAACAAATACTATCATAAACTACACGTAGGTACATACTTCTGTTTTTAGGTAGGCAATAAAAACATCATAGCGTAGAATTACCATTTCCTATGCAAATAATGCTTTTACAACCATCTTCTACCGCGCTATTGGTACATTGAACTAGAAAAGAAATGCAATTTCAAAACAACTCAATCACTGGTCGTCAAATTTTAAGATTTTGACGTATGAATACAAAGTAGCATGTTTGTAGTTTCTAATACCATCTTTACAGTAACTGAAATCGCTCATTTTATTACCTAAATAGTTATTGGGCCAATAGTAACGGTAGTTCATCCATTGCCTTGCCGAAAAGAATATTATTTAAAATCTTATAGTAATTTGACTTTAGTAATTGGACATGACGACAGCTTAAAGCTTAGAATTTCGTCTTAAACCAAAAGATAAACTTTTGGTTGTGAAATTGTATAAAATAAATAAGAAATTTCTTGTGGCAGGAAATGTCAATAAAGAGGATCCAGTGACAAGTGGAGATTGTCGTGCACGCAATGCAGAGTTTTGCTGCATGTGAATAGCTTCATTATGCATGCTAAAACAGTTTTCCCACGATCAACACAATGTACACAACGAAAGGGAGTGTGTTTTGCGAATTTGCTGTCATTTGCCTGCGTGGGATGCTATCTCACTAATAATGTACTAACTGCGTGTGACAATGACAGTAAAATTGTTGTAGGATAGAGCATACTGATTTCACACACTGCTGTACATTGTCTTCACTAAATCTGGCAGAGTTGACATTTATATCTTTAGTGCAGTGCAAATAATAAATGAGTCGTCTTGTGTTTCGCATAAAAGTAAACATGAGCTATTTAAAAGAGCTTACCCCAGGTTCGTAGCATTTCCCATCAAGAATAGGGCCAGAGATATAGTCCATATTTCTATTTTCGACACTTCCATTGAAACACATGTGTATATTTTCCGTAAATTTAGATTCAATGTCTCTGAGAGAATAAACACAAAGGGCGGAATCGGATTGCGGCTCATTAGTGATCCCTTTGCTCTGAGCAAAGACTCCGACGAGAACTAAATCACCTTTATTAATTCCCAAACTCTTGGCGAGATCTTCTCTGGCCGGAATGATTCTGGCGTCCTGCACAATATTATAATTGACATTGTTACCTTTCCCATTGCACTGGAGGGTAACTTCCGTGTAGCTGTCGTAGTTAGCGTCGGTAATACAAGTTCTAGCAAGACGAGACACGTAGCCTTGCTCTTCGAACCCATGCAAGTAACTCTGTTTCTGGACAATTACAAAATAGGCATAGTCACTCGCATTGAATCCGTAGACATACTTGACAAGAAAATGATCTCGGTACTTGACGTCTATGCGAAGCATCGACTGCTTGGCGAAAGAGTACTCCGCGTAGTCAAAGTTGTACAGGTTCCGGCTGGAGATGGCCGGGACGTCGTGGCGGTAGTCGCCGTTGTTCGTGAACGTTGTGCCCACATAGAGCACGTTAGACACCGCCCACATGTTGTACTTGGCCGGGCCGATGAATGCGTAGGTGGAGGAGGATTCGTCGTTGGCTGCTACCGAGTGGGCCGCGAACTCCGGCGGCAGCGTAATGTTTGTAAGGTTGTACTTGTGACATGCCCCCTGGGCCACGGATCCGCAGCTGATCAGCGCCCGGGAACTCGTGTCCACCAAAAGAACTTTGTTCACGTTGTTCGTCAAGATGTCATTTTCCGTGTCGGAGCCGCAGCCGCTGGCGTGGCAGTTCGGGTTGTCCAATTTGGGCCCCGTCGGGACAGCCGCTTCTAGACGCAGATTCAAGTCCAGTTCGTACAGACGGTTCACCGCCCCGATGTACACACGACCCGAGACGGGATCCACGGCCAAGTGCTTCAGCACAAACGTCTCGTTGATGGTGACAAATTGGGAGACGCTGCCGATGGTTGTGGGCCCGGCTCCTCTTTCTCGGGACCCTGGAGGCTCCGCTGCCGGGGAAGGTGGACCCGAACTTCCCAGTCTAATTAGCAGTCCCAGGATCAGCAGAAATATCATCGGGACATGGAGCTTCAAACGGGGAACGCCGTCCATCTGAGTCATTGTTAGATGACAGGACGTGCTGACTCCTCCCAACTTATGGATCTTCAACCTCAAATCTATAAATCACAAAAAGTGGAACTCATTAGACAAACATATTTACTAGCAGCCTATAATTACAGAGACTATCATCATATCTATATCTCCACTAACATTTCAATCGTATTGGTCGTTATACCTTTATACTATTCATAGCAACAAAACTCTTTTCAAAATAAAATGTCCTACCGACATATAATCAAGCTTTTCTTATCAAACCCCTAACAAATAAATCACTCGTAGTAAATAGTTTTTCGACATTGCAACTTATTTTCGACCTATTTGGTTAATTACACTCGATCGAAATCACAGTAATTTCTAGTTCAATGAAAGTGCACTATATATTGAGGAACGGTATTTGACATGCAACATAATATGTATAAATAAAATGCATTTGAATGATATACACAACTCTATAGCGAAATATTCATTTCCATTACCAAAGGATTGATAATAATGAGAAATGTTTATTTACAACGTTGTTTGTACACTTTATGGTTTTCATGTAGTTGCATGCTGAGCATAAGGTAGGCTCCCATTTAACAACGAACAGAAACCGAAATACACTCAAATTACCGTTTGAAATTTTGTTTCATGTTCACAGAGGCAATAGTTTCATACGTCCAATAAATTACTCTCAATGAGGCAGCCAGACTCCATCTCCTTAAAAAATATCCATTTCCGCCGTCAAATGCATACATGTTATTATTATGCCGGTCCATAATAATCAAAGTCGTCGTAATAGAAATTAAGGGCAATCGGGCACAAACTCCCTAACCGCAATGAAATACTTATTTTACCTCAGTTAATTTACTTAATACAATGACAACATGTGTGGTGTGTAGCTGCCGTCATTCTGTTTCTAGTGCATGTGTCACAGAAAGATATTTAAAGGCGCTTAAGTGAAAAACTCATTTTACAAAAAATCTATGTGAGTCAATGTTGCTTGGCCAGATCCAGATGCCGTCAGTAATTCCTATCAGTCGTTTGCAAAACGCCTTAAATGTGTACATAGCCCTAAACACCTTTGAAAAGGGGAATATAACCACCCCTTGAGTACAAAATTGATAATACTTGTAATGATATATAATTTAATAAATTGTTCTGTTTAAATAAATGGAAAGGTAAAAATAATGGGGATTGTGACGCGCAAAAAGTCATTTTAGTTTTCGGTGAGTTAATCAAACCTCCATAGGTTGTAATTCAATTATTATAGTGAATTCGACTGTTACAAATATTTAAAAATCGAGTGGTCACTTCCTATATTTTTTGCGGACATGTGCAACAAATATAAGGTAAAGAATGGGCGCCGGATTTCTGTCAAGTTTCAGCAGTACAGGGAGAAGGACCGACTGCCTGGTAGATTGTATAGCCTCTTAGTTGTATATTTTCCGAGAGTCACAAAAAAGTAGGTATCCTGAGCCTCCCGAAGAATGTAGGTTACATTTTATTTACGGTTGTGCTCTACAACTGCTTCAGCATGTCCCTAAATAGGTATTCCATGGAAATTCCATATTTTCGATGTCCTAGCCGTAACCCTTTATGCAATTTGCAAGGTTGATAAAAGCAACAAATATGTATTTTCAGCAGTAATCAAGTAAAAGTCCATGACTTTAGCTATAACCTATTTTGGCATATAGGAAGGTTTTTAATTAAATCAGGACATGGTGAAATTATTTATTTTTTCCCAATAAAAGGGAGTAAAAGTTAATCATAAATGTTGTGTTAATAAATTCGGTGGAGTAATTTGTTTGGGCAGAGAATAGAAAGAGGTGGAGTAGTGGAGCTAACGGTCATCTAATTTTGTTTAAACCCGACGGTAGTTGTAGTGAGTGATTGTCTGAGTGCAAATAGTAGCACGGAGGACTGAGCTGAACATTGACTGAAGGCATGGTAAGAAAATTGAAAAAGTCAAAACAAAGCATAACAAACGGAAATACGAGAAAACTCAAAATGACTAATGTTCTATAAACAGAGAGCTTTATTGCTGAGCTACACGAAAGAAGAGTCACTTATTGTTAGCTGGAGGCAGGTATTATTTATGTGAGTGCATTTGCTAAAGGAATTTTCAAGACTTGTGTAGATTCAGTTGAGAAACTGTTTGTAGCATTAAAAGTCGTTTTAAAAGGATGTGCTTCTCCTACTGCTTTTATATCCCTAAGCGAGTGTAGAAAAGTGAGCAGCAAGACAGTTCGGCCGAATTTCGTTGCACAACGGACCGAAGCTACTTACATTTACCTTATTTTCTGAAAGAAAGTGTAGAAAACAAAGCAAAGGGAAAATGGATATTTCATGCAATCGAATAGGAAAAGAGAGGAAGCCAATATCCATCCATTTCGTTCTATTGAATTCAATTCCGCCGTCTTCCTGGGCGGCTCGAAACACCCAACAAAATAACGAGTCTGAAACAATCCGTCCACCCTTGATTTCCTTTCCTATGCCTTCCTTTAGTCATAATTTTCAATTCGTCGACCAACAAAAGAAACCACATTACCATCAGTAAATAACGACAACCTTGGCTAGGTACCTAAAATACGTAAGTCCAAAGAAATAAAACCCAACAAGCTATTTCACTTCAACTGAACTCCACACACACAACAGACCGGCTGGCTGGCACTAACATGCATCACAAATCACTCTGCATTTGTTTTGTTTACAGCATTGTCAGTGCTCAACAACCACAGCAAAATTAAGTGTCCGCATTTCAAATTGAAAACCTCTGTGAATCTATCGATCAAACAAATCAATCCAATCAAAACATCTTTTAGGTTGAACAACAATGACAAATCTTCTCTATTGCCTAATTCTTTTTAGCCATGATATAATACTCTCGCATTCATTTCATAGAATGTAAAAAACATCCATTTATATAAACGAAGAAGAAAACCACAATATTGAAACTCTCTAATGCATCTTTTAAAACTCATTCTTCCATAAGTAAAAAATTCATTAGCCCAAATTTCCAAAAGGAGGATATGGCAGTAATTTAAAACTTTTAAGCTGCTTTGAGACATTTGTGTAATTATGATTCACAAGATATATTTTATGAAGTTACTCACTATCTGAAAATATTTACACTTAACACTACGTGTTAATTTTTTCATATCTGTGACAATTAAGAAGTCTACCGAACTCAACAGTTAAAACAAGAGTTTATTAATACAATATTATTTACAAATTCTCATTGTTTTTCTTGAAGAAAGATGCTTCAATTCTGAGAATATGGTATTGAATAGGAAAAGGCAATTATAGGCCCACGCTGCTTGCTCCGTCTTGCTCATCGCAGATCTTTCATTGGAATTTTATAACTGACAAGGCCTGTAAGAGTTAACAGGTAAGTTTGGGTAACAAAATTATAAAGAAAGTAAATAATTTGTTGGTGTGCAAGTCTCGACTCGTAGAGAATTGTTGAATCAAGTCTTAACATGGCCATGCTAACTTTAACTCAAGTAAACTGCATCAAAGCAAAACAAAGGCAGAAAGGCTGCTTTTTGCTTTGAGAAATTTAGATGCACATAAGTATAAAGTAAAATGCACTAAAGGGAATAACATTTACAAAGTTACACAGTGCCTACGTAATATCTGGCAATATTAAGAGCGGAAAGCAGGCTGAGATAAGGTTAATAAGAGACATTCTTGAGGAGTATGTACTTGCTATATAGGCAGGCAGGACATGGCTATTATAGACATAGGGAGAGTCGAAGAAAGAAAGTGGAACTATTATATCGTATAAATTCAAGCAAAGCAAAGCAAGCTGAGCTTAACAATGTACGAGTTGAAGACCCAACATGATGAACCACCGACCAAGTAACTTTGAATTAGTGGGTAGATAATAATGCCTCTTAGGTTGTTGGATGGGAGAATGGGAAGAACCCATTGGTAGGTCTCGTCTGCTCTCTTTCTCATCCTTCCTCTACTTTTTTAGATGCCCCTTTATATATTATATTCCTTCCACATATATATAATGGAGACTGGACCTGTCTTCTCCTGCACACATACAGGCAAGTACAAGCAACTCCTCGGAGATACTTCCCCGGCCTACAAAATAATATAACTTGGATTTGCTATGCTTTGTTTTGCTTATTGTTAACTCAGTCAGTCAGTCAGTCAGCAACAACAGTCTTCAATTATTCCCTTCTTCGCTCTTATTGTTACTTATCTCTAATATAAATGCCTTAAATAGGTACCCACGGCAAGAATATTATCTACAGCCAGCCGCACTACTTATATGGCTTGTCTGTGTCATGTTCTATGTGGGTATGTTTGAGGGCAGAACCCATTTCCAAGGCTTATCTTACCCAATGTTTACCGTAAAAGTGAAGTCTCAACCTCAAGTGTATTCTATTTGCTGTACCTACTTAAGCTCTACTTCACTTTCAACAGCTATAAGTACTCTACTTCTTTACACAGCACTACTCCACATTTTCTTATCACTTTCTCGCTCCTTTCCTGTACAAATGACATCTTCCAACAGCATTTATTGATTAATCTATACAAATTTGTCCAGTTCCTCAAATACTCCAGTTATGTTAACTATTAAAAAATTGGTACATTGCATCACTATAGTAAAAATAATCATAAACACTACAGATCTGCTCTCAATATAAAGCCGACAAAAAGTATTTTTACAGAATATGAATAAAAAAAACATTTTATCGAAATGTCAAAACCTCAAAACTAATAGACGCTCAATTTCGAATCTTTCTATGAAACTTTTGGATAGGGAAATTAATACATTCAAAATAAATTAATTAGCAATTCCGTTAGAAGGATGCCATTTGGACGGTTTGGCGTAATGATAAGCAAAAAACTGTGCTATAGCTTCCAGTATCAGACAAATAAAATTTGGAAACAGATCTTTTCAATTTTAAGACAAAAAACTTTATCGCCCAATCCATGGGTGGGAAATCTTTGGTTGAATAAAATAAGTGGCTGGTAAATGAGATATGTCCCAACCGTGAAGCTCTTTTAGAATAATAGTGCGAAATTTGTATTCGCAGTGGGTTGATTATTACTGTCACCGATTAGTGATGTTGATCATAAATAGTAGTGTTTGTTTTCTATGAATTGTCTTTCGACGAATTGTACAGAGCGGATGAGACGCACAAGTGAAGACCATGAGTTAACATTACTTAGCTAAGGTAATTACATTACATTAACTTCTTGAAGCGTTTACTCTGGGTTTACACCACATTAGAACTACTGAACTACTACGACGCAACAGTGTGGGATAATAAAGCAGCTGAAGTTGAGGTAAATGTTTCAAGGCATACGGCAAAGTAAAGGACGCTGATCTCGTCTGCTTTCCTTCCATCTCCCCACTACTTCCATACCACACTACATAATAATATAGCCTACTTGCTAGTGTGTTGTATGTATGTATGTGTAGATAGATAGACAGAGCTCTTCTTCTGTCGGTTTTCTTTACTCTGTTCTTCTTATGCTTCTCGATGTATGTATGTATGTTATGTAGGTATGTAATCACTTTTGCCTTATCGTTAGTGGAGTCTCTAATCATGTCTAGTTGAGTTGAGTCAGAGTCTGCCTGGATGGAGTTTTCGATGTTCTGTGTGTACTAACTGGTCTGCACGAGTATTCTTGTTGATGTTCATCTTTACTTTGTAATATTAGCCAGGTTAACAGATATTAGAAATGTTTAGTATCTATAGGCGAGTTTTTCTGGTAGGTTTGCATTTATATGGGATTGTACTGCAGGTTTGTTGTCTTATTTCTTTAAGTATTAGGTGGCTGATGGTGTGTATTTTCCACGTAGGTAGTCAACAGTCAACACAAACTAAACGTGGTTTGGTTTCTTGCTACGAACGATGATGGGAAACGAAAAGAGCTTAGGGCTCTTTTTATTTTTCGTCTTCGTAAGTATTAGCCACGGTTCGTCCTCGTCTTTGTACACATTCAACTGTGTCTATTTGGTCCTGGGACTCGCCTCTTACGTATTCAATTCAACTCGTCTTGGAGTTTTTGTCTTACTCGTCCGTCGTGTCCTAAGTAAGCACTTCTGTTCCGCTGTACTTGTGCATCTGCCTTGTACTTAGACTTTACCTACCCTTTTGTGTCTTGCCCTCCCGGCTTGCATTACTTAAACTATTTGACAGTGCATAGTGTAATAATCACCGTTTTAGCATACTTTTATAACTACACTGCTACATACATACCAATCCCTTGCTTATCATTTCAACTTGTTTCTACTAATCCATGGACAGTACAATCTTTTCATTAAAATCATTAGGAATTTTAATGCAAATATTATACAATTGTGTTCGGCCTTCGAATTATGAAACAGAATTTTAACTTAATCTTAAAAATTCTTTTCTACTAATTATGTCCAGAAGCAATAGTAGAGCATGTAAATAAGTTCATGCATTGAAGGAATTTATATTGTACTTATTATGATTTTGTATAAATAAAATCATGCGATTTTAGGGTATTTAATTCAGTACTGCATTTACAGTATACCCCGAGAGGTAATTATTAAGCCCGAAGTACTTTTAGATATTGCTTGATGTGATGATCTTTGTGCAATAAGAGATTTTCACTAGATGAAATGTAAAGTCATAACATAAGGCGTACTAGGTCTAAACGATAATTTATACGGACAAGATATCGAGCACTCCTTCAGATCACTAAACGAAATTGCAATTTAAATCATTCCTCAAAGATCTACTTACTAGAATCACTTTCTGATAGCACTCTGCATTGAAACGATGCGTTAAAACTTGTAATCTCCCAATTATCTACTGTGCGTAATGTCGATAGTAGTTGTTTTTCTTAGATTTGGCAGAGTTGAGAAGAATTTTGTGTTAAAAATCAGAGTGTGTATGCATGTGCCATTAAATGTGAGAGATGAGAGTGATAAGTAATATTATTACCTCATCTGCATCACAAGTGTATACCTTAGAAGGCTCGTCCGACAGTTGTGAGTGTGAAAAGCGAAATAAAATATTAAAATATGAATCCAAGTTGAGTGATTTTAAATTGGTTGATGATGTAATGCGTGGTTAGTGAAAGGATTATAAGCCAAGTATTATGCTTAGCACATTAGATAAACTAGAAAATGTGTGCTTATCAGTGGAACTCAGAAGGAAAATGTGTAATAAAATAAAATGACATAAATAGGAGCTGGATGGTTTTATTGTATACGGCGAATGTTTTATCGCTCCCTACTACTTCTCTGTGCTATGTAGTTGTAAAGTCGAAACATGGCGTACAATACATAGTAACACTTCACATAATGCATTAATGCATAGTAGAAATACAATAACAATAACAATAAACATGATAACTACTCCTGCAAAGTCCATTCTCTGGCTGACACTTTATTCCCTTCCATTGCCCGCTCAGAATTGCGTAGATCCATGAACTCATCCCTTTCTAAGGTAATGATAAGCACGTAGAACATCTTGTCGTGTTATGATTATTCAAGTACATGAGTTGGCAATTAGTTTTCATCTCTGTATTTCAATAACCTAGTCGCATTTCACCCAAACAGATTACAACAGGCAGGAGTGGACATAGACCTTTATTGTTTCTACAGCAATTTAAATATCTCATCAATGTTCAGACTTTATTTAAATTGTAACTGTAAGTTAAAAAATTTGCCAAGCTGACGGTTCTTTCTTAATAGCCAATGCATTCAAGACTCTGACCAAAGGACTGCTACTATTTACTACTTATAATATTTTTATAGAGATGCTACTTAGTTGTGGAGTGACAATGGATCTATCTCTCTCGCATATCAGGAATAAGGTATTAATGGGATTGATGGTCATGACATGACAAGACATGAATAACTGAAGCAGAGTCTGTTTGTGTGTTAGTGACGGCGATAGCAAAGCAAGTATTGGAGATCTAATGGCTTGTGGACTGTTATGAAGGAGTCGGGGGATTGGTATGTAATGTACATTATGATATCTATTTTATAGCTGCAGTCACCGAGTCACCTCCTAATGTAAACAATGAGAATGGGACTTTTGATGTTTCCTGAGTATTTGTATTTAAGATATTCATGTTGCCGTTAGGCATGTCAACTATGAGACATCCAACGTCAACTTTATTGCATGAATGGCCGTGGTGGAGGCTGATAAGCAGGCTTAAAAGAATTATAAACCATCATTTCAAGCCTAACATAAAATAAAAGTGAGATATTGTAATGACCGAAAAAACTGGTATTTTCATTTACCAAGAGAGAGGTTGGAATATGAAATTCCCAGATGGAGTAGAAAAACACTTTCATCTTATGGCTTGTTTATCTGCAGGAATATTAGGCTATAAAATTCAATGCTACACAAAAACTGTCCTCCAGCTTCCAAAAAGTGTTAGCATATTTATCCCCTTCTAATTTACTTTGTTTATTGACACAGTGCAGTAGTTCAATTTTAGTTTTATGTGAGAGAGTGCCTAAATGTCTTTAAATGACTCACACAGAACTACTTAAGCACATTCGTATGTGCATTTCCATATTACGACTAAGTGCTAAGAACTGATGTGAAGTGTCCTTATGTCAGGAATCAAGAAAATAATACCCCATTTCACAGAAATTAAACAATCGCTGAATATCAATTCAGCTTCCTTGCATATAATATAATAATATAACCCACTCAGCTAGTTGAGCTCCCACCTTTAGTAAATAAATCTATTTTTATAAGGCAAATTCTTATTTGCATTTGAATTATTGGGAGTAGGTATGGGAATTCCAGGTTATTTGCAGTTGGCGAGAGATGATGTGATCATGATGGAATGAGATTCGGGTGTGAGTACTTCTATTCATGTGGTGTCTCCTCGAAATGCAATGTAAGCAAGGGAAAGTGCAGATGTGTACTAAAAAGATGGAAGTAAGTAAACTTCAAACTTCAATATAATAAACTTTTCGATTTGAAAAGAAGCGAAAGGAATGGAAGGGAGATGCACTGCAAAGCAAATGGCTCGTTTAGTTTCCCTGCCTCGTAAGTTTCATCTCTCCAGATCGAAATATCGCTTTTATATTTCTGTCTCAAAAGGGCGATAGTGTAAAAAGTGTAAACAAGAAAAGGTGGCAAGAGTCGGAGAAGAAAAACAGAAAACCTTTCTTTTCCTCTCTTCGTTTCTTGTTTCTTCATTAAAATATTCACACTCCCCTCCATCCTTTCATATTATGCTTCTTCAAATTGTAATTTTTCCCAATCTCCCTTCCAAATCTTTCTCAACTCTAAATAGGGTCTCAAATGGAGATGATGGAATAATACAAACAACATAATATACTTATTTAGTGCCAATATTCATGTAACATAATATTCTATCCAAGGATACGCATCTATAGTAAACCCTGCAAATATATCGTCCGTTCATGTTCACAAAAACTGACATTGGAAACAACAGGAAGCTTCAAAAATGCTCGTTGATATACTTTTTAATTTTCTCTTTAGTTTCATAACATTTCCTGAGCAAACAATGGATATGCCATTCAAAATCCATATCAATTTAGTTCTTAATAACTTCTGCCATTTGAGCTCCAAATTACATTACCTGCCTGCAAAACAAAAACTAATAATGCAACCTGTGCGCTTACGACAATTACACAAGTACTTTAATTGAAAACTGTTCTTGACAAACAAAACACAAATTAATTTCTTTCCGTGATATTTTATACTGCGTGTATAAGGCTTCAATTTCAAAACTTGGAATTCGGTAAATAGAGTCGACTAATTTTTCTCATTATTTTTCAAGTAAACTTTAAATTATTTTAACTTATTCTCCCTCTGAAAATGTCATGTGGGTATAAATATAAGCTTCTCTTAAAAACTTCTTCGGTTCCTACACAATCTAGTATTTAAGTTGAAGATGTTTTGGCAAGGTACCTGAGCAATTTGGATTGCACAACTTTAAAGGCTTTTAAGGGCAGTGTGATTTATTTATAGATGTACTTTATTGCAACAGAGTGTTAAATATTCTCTAAAAGTCAAAATGCAGACAATAAGAATGGTCAGAAACAAATAGATATGAATAACAATGTAAGGGAATAAATTCAACGTGGTTACTTTAAAAAGACATATAATAGGTGGACGTAAGCCCATTATACACACAAGTTATAAATATAAAATTAAATTGAAAGGAGTATTTTACACAGAGTAAACTACATTTCCTCAATTTCTAAGCTGCCACATTCATTCCCTCAGACACGAATTCAAGTACGAGTTAAACTTGATTTCATAGGTCTATGAGTCTGAGCTAGTAATCAAGTTGACTCTTCTGAAACTGTGAAATGAAAAGAGGGAACTTGACAGGCGATAATATTTTATCCAAAGGAAGAATGTACATGTCATAATAGGAGCGTGTAATTTCGTATAATATTATACAATAAGTGTCATAAAATACCTCTGCCAGCTTAGCTATGCAAACTATTCACAATGGTTATTAAAGAACGTAGGTAGATAACACATATACAGACTTTTTCTCTATAATATGCAGTGAGCAAGTAGTAGTGAGTGAGTGTGTGCTTTAGAATGCTATATTTATGTATATCCTCACAATTTTCTCTTTGTGCGCTGCACAATGGAAAGAAAACTTATTATAGGGCTGGCTGCTACGTAAACCTAATAGTGACATTTAGATTTAACTAAAGCTTACTTGCCCTCCTGTCTTGTCTGTCTTTTCCTATTAGAATCTCACGGAGCCAGTCAAGTCACAAGTCACATCAAGAAGGATTATATGGAATTCAACATCCTAGAGTAGCGTTTGTCCTTTGAATCTGTAGATGCAGTGACTTTGAGTTGCTTCTTTTCTTTCTTGACCTTCCAGGATCAAGATGAGAATAAAAAGAGTTGAGATGAAAAGAATTTTTGTCATTTTGTCAGTAGTTTATGCTCAAATGTTTGTAATTTAATAGAATGGTCATGGCCACTCCGACTATATTTTTTATCGCTTCTCTTTTGATTTAATCGTCCGCATTCATTACTAGTACCTACATCAAATTACTAACCTTTTTAGCCATTTTCTTAATATGAATACCATAGCACAAATAATATGCTAGTAATACATTTATATCCGGCTATCCAAACAATTCAAGCTATACTAGACCATGTTGCAGAGTATAATATTTAGTAAACATTTGTGGACAAATGTTTTCTAACCTAAATTGTTTCTAAGACTTTTTAATCAGCAGTAGTACTCGACAGTAATTACGATATAAATAATATTATAGGTATATAGGCAATAGTCAACTCATAAATCCCATGTCGGTTAGTGTTTTAAAGCATGTAAGTAAAGCAATTGAGCATTTTTATCGAAACGGAATTGGGTAGTTAAATTGTTCTTGTCTCGCATGTGAATTTCTCCTTTAAAAAAGGGTTTGTGCTCGGAAAGCAGTGCAGATGGAAAAATTTATATTCATGAGTGGAATATGGTAAATGGTGAGTAAAGGAGAAGAAAAGGGATTTGGAGAGTTACAATAAGGAAATTCAGAGGAGACTAGTGTGAATGCGAGTGGAGGAGTTGGAGCCTTGGTAGTGAGGTAGTAGTAGAGCTATAAATATCCCACAGGCTCAGGCAATAGCAGGAGGCTTTAAAATATGGACGTTGTTGTCATTATTGCCATATCTTTATAATAGATAGGTTAATCAAGTGCTCGGCTTCACCTCAGCTCCTGAGTTTGCTTTGATTATTTTGCTGGGAGTGAGGGAGGCAGAAAGTTTCTGGAAAGGAAGTCTTTGAACGTGTCTCCAGTACTTATGTAATCTAAACTAAAGGCAGTCGCTCTGATTTCTACTATTTATATATGTCCTACTATTTATTTCTAAAGTCAGAGTATGTATTGTGTCACACGACGCACAGAATCATTTTGCTTGCGAACTGTAACTTTTGCCACATAGAAATTCGTGCCGGGACTTTAACCTACCTAAGTATGCTACAGTGGGAGAGCAAATATTATAGATTTCACTCTTCATATACTATTATAATGTATGGAATGTTATCAGTTCACAAGTCTCTACTACCTAAGTACGTTCGTCCTGGATCTTTGAGAAGAACAACTTCCTCGTTCACGTATTCGTCTTTAGATACGTGTTTTCCTTCCTTCACATCCTACCGCCGGGAGAAGCCGCACAAATAATACAACAGCACTAGTGGGAGATATAGTCGGTATTAGCAGTAAACACATTTGAATTCAAATACGTGTTCCAGAAATGTCCTCTTCAGTTACACACATCGGAGTCAGTTACTTATTCTATCTCTTATGCCCACTGCTTCATCATTTCCACTCCACTTTTAGCGATACTACCATTTATTCCAAACTGTTTTTCCACTTTATTATTATATCATTAGATACCTAAGTTATGGTACTACTTTTATGTCTGCAATGTATTGTTAGTTACCGAAACGAAAGTGCGACAAGCCAAACCATGTCGTTCCGTGCCTTGCCAGACCAGAAATAAATAAATTCATGACAGAATTTGGATACTTTGTCATGCACATTTCGCTCAAGGTACTCCTTGTTCCTGCAAAACACTCTTTGGCTGTCACAGATAACAATGTTACATGCGTTTGTGATAATAAGTGTATCCACCACTACCACTACTACTATATGTACTTCTGTGCGTATTTAGGTACTTAATAATGAATTACAAAAATGATAACGGTTTATAGTATAGAAGGCGACTACTATTACAAGCAAATTTATTGTACACTATTCTATGTAACCGCAAATGCATGCTGCTACAATCTAGATCTAACCTGTGCTACTTATGCAAGTAGCATTTTGAGAATTTAATTGGGTATTTGGTATTTATCGGATACGAACGAGATAAAGTAGAATTTTAGGGGAAATAACTTAAAACAAAACCTAAAATCCGTTTCATAACTTCAATTGCTATTCTTACAATTTTATCTGAGTCAAGATAACTCATTTGGTCTAATGTCATTAAATTGAAGCCCTGAACAATGAAAGAAGATGGATATAGAAGAGTTCTGTCTTTGTCATTTGCGTTTGTAAAAGTTGGAGAGATAGTGCTTTGGAGTAGAAGCAGTTTGAATTTCAAGTAGATCAACGAATTCGGCATACTTTTAGATTCTATACAGAATTAATGTGATGCTCTGGAAAAGTCATACATGCATATATTTATCGCAGAGGAGAGATAGCGGAATTGTAGAAATAGCGAAATGAATTTGCTAAGTTCTGATATCTTGACTCGCTGCCTCGGCTCACAATGAACTCCAGAAAAATAATGCATAGGAGTTGGAAAAATGTACATAGCGTTGCTTATGATATTATTCGTGGAAATCTGAACTCGAACTGGCTGGCTGTGTGAGTTTATTTGTCTGGAAGAGCGGAGCTGAGTCTGTTCAGACTGCAGCCACGCCACGAATTCGTAAAACGCAACTAGGAAGGAAAATGGAAAGATAGGCAGGAAATTTCCCTTGGAGGCATACATTAATGATGATTTTCCCTTTGCCATTGTATCGTGAATAGCATTTGCTCTCCTGTTCCGTTTTCCTTCTGTCTTTGTCTCTTCTCTTACAGTATTACATTAGTCTTGTTTGAAATATACATTTGAGCTATCTAAATGTGATGTGATGCCACGTTTCGTTTCAAGTTTCACTTTGGCTTCGCCTTACTTACAAACATAATATTAATCAACTCATAATGCTCGTTCCTTCGGAATACTCTATCTCATTGCCCATGTAGGAATTTATAATATTCATATCTCCGAACTGATAGCGAGTCAGCCAGCGAGCCAACCTCCTTCGATTGTATTCACATTCTCCTCAATTGCAACTCCAACAATTAGCCTTTAAGCCAGTCAGAGAAACTACGATAATAAAATCAAATAAATTCTCATTGTACACCCAACCGGCAGATAGCGAACAACAAAGCCTCGCTCAGTTACACCAAATCTTTTGATTCGATTTTATAATATGACATGATCCCCTCTCATGCACTATACGTTTCCTTTATTAGCTTAACTAACCTAACTAACTGATTATCTTCAATGCTTACTGTACTTTTGCCTTCGAGCAATCAATTCTCATCCAAACTTCCTATCTCCGGATCCATCCACTATCAAATTGACAATTTTATTCCCTTCCCAATAACATGATGACAATAATTCATATTGAATTTCCATATAAACCTGTTGGTTATACCATTTTACTACTACATCTATTCTCACCAAATCCCTCTCAATGGGGTAATAACACAAATAATACTCGCCTAATGTATCACAGACACTCTTATTTAACATTTAATCAAACCACAAATTCCACTTGAATAAAAATATTTCCCTATGGGTTCAGCACTAATGGCAATGTCTCACATAATTCTAATACCAGATTTACTATTTCTTTGAGTTGAGACATGATTGAGAAAAAGGCGAGAAAGATAAAACGAAAAATATTTAAGAGAGTAGACGGCTATTGTCACGCAGAGTGTACATGTAGTCAGTAGGTACTTTAGATTAAAAAGATTGTTGCCTATCACATAACATCAGCAGATTTACTTCTTTACTCATCATTCTTTTCATGTATAAATTTCTCTTACCTTTCATGCAAACCCTTTTCTATTCCTTAGAATATATTAACAATATCTAGTATATATCCTCGCAGTATTACACATTGACAGAGAGTACCAGTAATCTATGAGCTGTACTACTGATTTATATATTCTAATCTCATCCATCGACATTCTTGCATAAAAGCTAGCTGTACTAGTAACATATAGTAATGTAGCTCTGTGTAGAGTTTATCCCATATTAGAAGACATCACGATGAGATAAAACGAGCACAGTTAGCAGATTCGCATTAAATTAGTTTATAAAATAAGTGGATAGTGGATATTCGAGTAGGCAATAAAGAGCCGTCAGTTTTCCCAAATCAAATGAAAACTGCACGACGCACTGCATAACATAAACTGCATTGTATTCTGGGGAAAAACAGTCGAAATTAATACGCCATGTTCCCAAGGAATTCTTTAGAGATGATTTCGATCATGACTTGGGCTGATTACACGTTATCTAAAAGACCCAGATTGAATTTTTAAATAAATAGAGTACTGTTTCAGGAAACTCAATCAATTGCCTATTGCACGACTTATTGTTTGAAGCCAAAACAGAATAATAGGTTAGTATAGCGGTACATTTACCATGTGCTTATTTAGTATTCAAGATCCGACTACCTTCAATCTGACAACAATAATAACAATTTATCCGTATAGCTTTACATGACGTATCACATTACTATGTGGCTACAATATCTTCGAGAGGATTTCATGGTTTATAAAATGCATTTACCATTTCAGAGATATAAGTAATAATAAAACTAATAAATATAGTTGCCAGAAGCAAAATATTCAAGAGAATTGCATCTGCACCCGTTAGACGTCATAAAATTGTTTTTGAAGCAAGAAAATCAAAAGTAATCGAACTGACATGAAAAATCTTGAAGGCTAAACGGCAGTTATTATAGACATTATATTTTGCCATGTTCATGTTAGCATCTACTGTGCTTTTTTGATACATAATAGGTAGATGTAATGAATTGCTATTGTTGTCAGAACTGCTTACCGATATATAATAGAAATTTAAACTCCAGGTTTAAACACAATGTATGCAATGCATATTAGGTAAATGTACACAGCAAGAATTCACGTTCTACCATAATACAAAAGAATGGGATGGCATTCATAAGACAGGAGAGTCAGAAAGGACCACTTTGACGTGAATGAATGAGCTGAAAATGAAATTTTACGTGAATGTATTTCAGGCTTCTATTCTTCGCTATCCACGAATAATCACTAGCCAATAAAATGAGCGTCCGCTTCAAATGCTGCTGATAATATTCATCTCGACAAATTATTGAGGCAACATCATGATGCCATCGGAAGATTCGATCGGACCATATAATATACACAGGTACTTCTTTTCCTTTAGCTAGTCTGTCTCAGACAAAATTTGTAATTATCATTGCCCAAGCATAGGCATTTGTCTGGTAGAAGGAATAGGATTGCTTAACAGTTTAATATCGCGTACCACAAGAAAAGGTGTTGGAAATTTATACCCAATAAATTACTTTTATTGCTTTGGCAATTGCTTGATCTAATTTAACAGTATCGTGAAGAGGCATTCGACTCAATTAATTTAAAAAATTTGAAATACACTGAAATTCCCTTTCTAAAGATCTGCCATAAATATCCCAATTCTCGGTTATTATAAATTCTTTTAATAAGTAAGATTTGCAATGTTTGCATGTCTACGCAAATTTGGGACAAACGCACATTTTTAATTAGAGACTATATTGACGCATAAAAAGTATCATTGTTGTGCCATTGTGTTAGACTGTGTGTAATTGGGCACAAAATATTGTAGAGATTTATATTATTATATCTACTTAATAAACAAGCTAAATCATGGAGGACAAAAAATGTAAAACAAATTGCACTTCGTGTCGAAGTAGATTCATCGTTGTGGAATTATTATTATCGCAACAAGCAATTTAAACTCTATTTTTATAGATGTACAATAATGACATGTGACACTAAATATATTTTACGACTAAATAAATAGAATAATATTCTAGAGGAGAAAGGGCGATATCTATATAAGGCTCCAAAAGCTACTGACAATAAGTACAAGTGAAGTCACGATAGTTATATTTATTAGTCTCACTCAGTGTCAGTATAAAATTGCAAGTCCACAGCGAGTTATATTAATGACAGCAGTCAAGGGAAGTCGAGTCGTATTTTAGTATGGATGCAACAAGAGCTTGTCTTTTATTCAATTTGATTGGCTTTGATTGAAGTTGGCCTGCTGGTATGAATCTGATGTGAGACTAATATTACAGTGTTGTTGGCAATGCCATCCACACTTAGAATAACGAACGGCAGATAAAATAATGCACAGAGCACAAAAGTTGCCACAGCCGGCCTTTTACTTCTTTAACACTTCACTTTTTTCTGCATACCAATCTGGCTATCTACTGTCATATTTTCCTACACACATCTCTTTACTATTCGCCTACTATTATAAGATTCGCTTGTGTGCTTTGAAATTTAGGTCTCCGTGTCACGTCTTATAAATAAATTTCAACCACAGTGTAACTGTGAAACGCATTGAGTTTTATTGACTGTAATGCAGTAACAAAGAAAAATTTATCAGCTCCCATTCAATTCAAATGGATGCCAAAATAATGAAATGAATAACATAAAGCTGAATTCCTAATGCAAGCATTGCTTGTAGAACACTGCGATAAACTTTGTTCAATTTAATGTAATTAATTTTCTTCAACTGCCATCAGAACAATGTAACTTTAATGTCCATGTGCTAAATTACTTAGTGAATTGCCATCGTAAGGCACCTGAAGCAACTTATTACATGGAGTACTGCTCCCCGATAAGCGACAGAAGAATGCAATGCTAGAGATTAGCCTACCCCATAAATGCCTATAGAAAAGCAAAAATATGTAGAGATTTTGATCAACTAAGTAGTTCTAGCGTGATGTGGCAGTACAATTATAATTCAGAAATAAATAAAGTTTGTCTGCAATAAACTTTCATTACGAAAGAGAAAATTCTCTTTTTTACAGAAATTAACGTGTTAGTATTTTTACCAAAAGTAGCTCATCCCATTATTAGCTAATCAGAAGGCTTAACACTACTAGGAGCACAATAGGACGCGATTTACATTTAGATACAAACAACAATAGCAGAAATAAGATTAGTCAGCCCCTTCTGCAGAGAGCGAAATAAGTTAGCCCTATTTAGGTAGACACAAAACGAGTGCATGTCATAAATAAGTAGATGCCTTCAGGTATTTTGTGCTGAGTTTTCCTTCTTTCTTGCACTACTTCGCTAACCCACCAAGTACAGACAGTGCAATAGTGTGGCAGACAACTATTTACTCCGAGTAGGTATGTAATAAACCTGAGTCTGAAGTTAATTTCTTTCCAGTACATATTTACGTACTTACTTATGCATTCAACATTGCGTAAAACTTGTCTGATTTGCAGGGAAATTTTTCGTTGCGTGATGACCGCTGCTTATCGTTCGTTTTCCCTAATGTAACTTTAGTCGAATTGACTGTCGATTCTTTCCATGTTTCACGACCCACCTACCTGTCTATCTCACTGCCTGGAAGATGGAATTGTTCAGATGCAACCAACACAGGTTTCTTGGAGGAAGCACCTTGGCTGCAGAGCCACTTTTCTCAAACAACCGAGTATCGTCTCCATTTATTTCCTTAGCTCTCCTTATACTCCATTGTGTCTGATGCAATGCATTGTGTGGCATTCCATTGTGTTACTCTCAAATCACTTTATAATACTCATATACTTCACAAACACTGCAATCGTACGTGCACTCTATTACGGTGGGAGGACTTTACAGCAATGTGCAAACAAAGTCCTCGTTGCATGTATACACTCCTTATATTGAAGTAGAGTAACTTTGGAAGATAAATTCCTAAATCATACATGTGTGCTGAATACAATGCAATCCCTTCTATCATGACACAAAAAAACAAGTAAAATTATCACAAAATGGTGGTAAAGTCACAAATGTAAACATAATTTATGATAACAATGACTAGTTTGGAATGCATTTGCTTCTGTTTTGGTTTTTTGTCTAGCATTTATAATTCCAAACAGTTCAAGATTAATTATTTATTGAGAAGGCATTGATGGAAGTATCAATCAGCAACTCCTTTGCAAACAACCCTATGTACCGCTAAATATTTGATGGCTCTCTATTGTGTAATATAAGCAGGCTACACTGACATGCCGGTAGACAGAACACCGAGGGTATAGGACCTTGTCTGCTCCAATAAATGATACAAATGGTTGCGTACAGAAAAAGTCATGTCCTTTACTTAACCAATTGAAAAATTATTTACTGAATGTAGATTTGACATCACGAATTTAACAATTCCGCCATTACATGAGTATTATAAGTAGAGATTCCGCCATAATATGAGTATTATAAGTAGAGATTCCGCCATAATATGAGTATTATAAGTAGAGATACCTCCCTAGACTTGTACAATGGGTAGATTTTCACAAGACTCCTAATGCTGAACCTAAACATGCGAATAGATATATTTGTTGGACGGATCTATTCATGAAGATAAAATGCCCAAAGTATTCTAGCTACTCATATTGTAACGCACATGTTAGATAATTTTGTTTTTATTCCAGACTGGTTAGCGTCGACTGTAATTCAACATACTTACGGATAGTTAAGCTAGTAAAGCATCTCTAGTAGTACTTACGTAGCACACACACTCCCATTACCCAAGGTATATAATAGTTTAGTTAGCCTACTATTAAGAAAAGAAGTTAACCCTTAAGCTATTTTCTCTTTGGTCAGTTTGCTTGTTGTGTTCTGGCTCGCTCTAAGGACACTCAACCCGAAGAACCCCAATGTAATGCAATGTAAGAAATGGCTGCCACCAACGTCGATCAACACGAATAACGTGCTCTTTCTTATATGCATTTGCATGCTATTTGTTAGAATCCTAGTGAGCCAACTACTATTACTTTTATACTGATATTAAGTACGCGAATTAAAAAGCGCTATTAGATATAAACCATGGATAGACATATGGTCGTCTATTTATTATTGTATCACCTACAACACCATCGCAACTTATCATTACCATGCAAATGTGCATATGTTCCAGTAGGGGGCTGTTCTCCAATTTAAATCTAAATGAATATCTTCTTGGGAAATTGTAATTGGACTAGCTACAATTATAAATAGGCTTCCGTGTAAATAATATAGCTTTGATATTACGCAGAATGTAGCAACTTTTAATCCTAGAAAATAATAATTTCTAGATATTTTAACTTTTAAACAGCTTGAAAAAAGTATAACAATTGCCCAATCAAAGGTAGAGCTACGATTACGCCCAGTACTATTTATTTTGCAACGAAAGAAAGTTTTATTGCACAACCTTTGCCAATGCAACGATTTATACCATTTTCACTTTCATGTCTCAAATAAATTGTATAATAACCATGCCTCAAATGTCTTAGGTTCACACACCGATAGCAGAAATTGTTTCTATGAAAAGTAGAAATTTGAAGTTTAGAATGTTGTGAAAGGAAAAAGTTTGTTATTTGTCATGTTAAACACTATAGGACATCCTTTGTTTGTAAGTCTTACTCTTCAAATTTTCTATCACTTATTCCAAACTACTTTAACTACATGTTACAAAATATTCTTTTGTTCTATTTAGATTGCCTACATCAATTCAAACAAATTTACCCGAAAAGATAGTATTAAAAATAACAAGTTAATCTTTACTTTTCATTTGAACAGTTCCATTGTATAAAAATGTTGGAATTAAAATCTGAATCTGCCTTTAGAAATAAAACCAAATATTACAGTAGTAGTTCTTTACATTTGATTTTCACATAGAAAGTTTTTCATCCAAATTTCTGTCCGGTGAACTTATTTATTTGATAATTTGCATAATATAACATTTGATAATAATATTCCTAAATTTCATCTAAATTCTTAATCGTTATTGCTACGATATTTCTAGAGGTCGTGAACTCTAAAGCCAGAGAAATCAGAAGAAGATTCGATCACCTAATGAATGCGGTTTCCAGTGTCAACCGGTTTGTGATCCATGTCAATGTAATTCAAATTAAACCGGATGTTTGTGGTGGTGGTGGGTACATGACATTCTTAAAGAACCATTTTTTGCTACTGGAAATATTTACAAATTTTTAGGTTGAAACAATCCAATTATAATAGTTTTAATCGTTTCTGTAAGTGTTCACAAAAACATTAAAAATGAAAAACCAACAACCATTTTCTATTTAGGTTGCAAGTTAAAAACATTATTTTAGATATATTGATATTGTGCGAATGAACCAGTTGTTATCTACTAAAATAAAGGTGTGCATAAAAATCATCACATTATGGTTCAGCTATACATGTTTTTTTTTCTCTGTATGTAAAATGCAATAAATTGTATCTTAACACAGTGCAGTAGTAGTTTACTGCAGTCGAGTGCACATCATTTGGTAAACATATTCCCGAGTCATATATTGTACCAGTATAATGTGTTTTTTGAACATAAGGAGCTAGTCTGACTAGCAGCATCATGACGTTATAACTGTTTACCTGCTCTGATCTTTCGAGGGGCATTTGTTTCTAATTTAAAGAAAGGTCAAACCACTCCATGATCTAGGCCCCCCTTGGAGATACTCATTTCTTCCGAGCAACTTTGACCTTCGAGTCTATTCTACTATACGTACTAATGTATTTCCTTCATTAACATCTAACACTGTTCTTCATTTGCATTTTCATTAACTATATTTTATAAATTACCATCACATAGGTGCACCGTCGGACTATTTCGAAATATCATTTTGTGTTATTATAAGAGAACCCCCCGTGCGACAGAATCTCTACTAGTAATTCCAATTCACAAAACTAACTTTTAATAACTGCGCGGACGTACTAAATCTCTCAGATCGTAATAGAAATTCTCACTAGAATGATATGAAAGAGACATCTCTTTTCTGTAATTTGTGAAGCGAAATATTATAGTGAGAAGCCTCATGGAATATAATACTCTTACAGTCAGATAAAACTCACATTTTTCATGTACTTGTGCTTCAAAAAATTCTAAATATTTAATGTTATTAATAAATGTAGTTAATTCATTGAGAGTAATATAGACTGAATTAAAAACCTTTGAATATACTGATGTAAGTTATAAAACCTTTTGTAGCTTACATATGGAGAGTGTTATGATATAGATTTTAATTGAGTCAAGAAATAATGCTTCGGTTTCATCTAACCCTAAGAACTGCGTAAGCTCGCTTACTCACTATTTGAAATTGTTTTGAATGTGTACTCATCTAAAATTACATTAATCCGCAATATCCTGGATGAAATAGACTTAGATGAAATTGCAAAGCAAGAGTTGGATATAGTTGACTTATATATGCCCCACAAAATAGATGTATACGTTAATAGTGTGTACTTAGCACCAAATTGTTCCAATATGATGGATATGAACAAGTTGGTAAACATGATAGATAGTAAATAGTGTAGGGGTCTGTAAGTTGTACCTGTTATAATATCTTCTGATCTTCTATGCAGACAGGTACATAGTCCTCGGTGTATGTATTACAATGTATCCAACAATAAGTACAGTAATCAAACCTGTATCTTCTGAAACTGAAATCATGCAAGCAAACGCATAGCAAACCACTAGTACCCAAAGATCGTGATTAGACTCGGGGCTATGTTGAAAACGCTGGAACCCTGACTTGGTACACGCTGTCTTAGCGTAGTGAGTGAGTGCTTTTGCTCTTCCTGCAGCAACGTAGTATGCAATGTATATTCAGAACATATTCTGAAGTTGTAGGATATTCTCTCATCTCTTTTGCCAGTCGGCTGATCTAACTAAATAACTGACGAGGATTTTAACTCCATATCGTTGGTTAGCTCGCTTACAATTTGTTTTCTCCTACCCACTTAACGTGCCTGGAAGCAAGCTCCATTTTGCACATGTACACATAGATATGCACCTACTTCCAGAAATTAACTGGAAGATTTGACTGCCTATGCACAAGTAGGGCTACTTAATGCACGAAAGACACACTCAATATGACAGTGATATATTAAAAGCCAAAAGGAGCATAGCGAAAATTAGTTAGTTGTAAGCTCACGAGCTACATTTACTTTTAGTTGGCTCCCATATCTACGAAAACTACAATTAGATTAATATTATGTGTTTAGTTTTGATAGTGGAACTCAGACTTATTTAGCACGAAAGTAATAGGTAACTATTGGAGCGATATTTTCTACGAGATTGTTCACTTCATAAAGCTAAACTCTAACCGCACTCAACCCTTTAACTTAATTAAAATTTAATATGCCCCAATTGTATACATGCATCTTTTGAGGAATGATTAATCCTCACTTGCGATTTCACATGAAATGTGAAATACGTAACATGATATTAAATTATGGCTCCATGCATAGGAAATTATACATCCCATTGCTTTCAAAGTGGAGCACGCCCATTATATGTTATATTACATTTGTACTTATCTCTACATACACTTAGCAGCTATGACCATTTTTTATTATTCTGTGCACACACCACATAATATGGGCTTAGAATGCCATTTTATATCTGAGAAATGTAGCTGCAGATGGGTCTTGGAATAAGCCACGGAATTGACGTTCAGTTTAGTTGGACATTAAACGTGGTGTATCACTTCATTATAGCACAAATACTCACATCGTTGGCATTAGAATGTAACTGTTATGCTAAAAGGGGCATGCAGGTTGATTGCATAGATTGTTTACTCTCCGTGCTCACGAGTTCGTTTATAGCATAGCCTACTGCGTGAGAATGCTCAATGGACCAGGAATTAGACATGTGTAATGTCCGTATTATTTGGCAGATTATACTTATTAAATGCTGCAGTCAATGCATAACATTAGATGATCAGGCTTTCCATGTTTCAGGAGCATCTGTGTGTTTGGAAACATGTATGGAAAGAGGAAGAGCGGCTTTGGCTTCACTTTTACTCTTCAGACCGGGAGTAAATGCTGAAACGATCATAAGGGAGAAACATGGGAATGGCATGCGAATAATGCAGTGTGGAAGGATTAGACGAGATTATGAGAATCCCACATTTGCCATTAACTAGAACTATGTAAAACTGGAACTGTAGTCTGGAACGACCCTTCCTTTCTCACTCCGCCGCTATACTATAATATTATAGTAGTCTCCTCCTACACTTATTACACACACAAATGCAGAACTGCTCTTCTAATCTAACAACAAAGCACGACATCATTCTATGCTAATGCTCTGCCTATATATACATATCATACTCCCATCCTCACAATTAGTATTTTCTCCTTTCCCATGCCAAACTATCTCTCTTGCCATTATACATAACATACTACATCACATCCATTGGAGCACATTAAACTCATGTATACAGTACATAATTATTATATTTAGTGCACTTCTCTATGTTACTCATCCTTTTTGTCCAGCTAAATAATACCTACTGAAGACACATTCCACGATCCTATTTTATATTTATATTTAGCATACGTTTTGTAGCAGTCCTCTTCCTTCTGCTGGAGGCATTAAGTACGCCAACAAACATTGAAAGCTTAAACTATTCCCTCAATATAATATTTCTAATGATGTTTGTCGGAGAGGAAAATTCCATCCAAAATAAGTATATTGCATTAACCATGAAGTCGAACTTTATATTTGTGATATTATTTTAATGCTACCGCTGGAGACGATGAAATTAATTTTAAGTCTTTAATTTCACGTGAATACAAAGACCCATTAACGTGGAAATTATTTTAGTTTGAAAAGGTGCCTAATGAGAATTATCATTTGCACTTCAATATGTGACAAATCTTAAGAATTAGAATAAACCATACAACGTTGTACACAATCAGTATATACGAAATGCTAAATTAAGCATTAAGTCGAGTACATTAACAATTGTAGATAAAAGTATAACACGTTAGAATTGCGTGTTGTACTTATCTTCCGACGAGTGCAACCGTTTTATCCGAGTACTATTAAAATTACTATGCTTCTACAGCAATAGCAAAATTTTATTAATAATCAGCAATAATATATTCAATAATAAGTTATACACTAAGTACTACTATTATGTTAAGAGTATTTAATTACAATTAAAGATGTTAGAATACTATGTTCAGGTTTTCATTCAAAATTCAATTTAAGTTACGCCATGCTAAAAGTATCCGGAGCACGACCAGAGGAACAAGGAGTATGAGCTCCTATAATATTATGTTGGGGTTATAGTTATATTATGATTATAGATGTAGGTGTATCATAGCACTATTAGAGCAGTTTACTGCATTTATGCCCATTATTTGACGTTGAATTGACTAACTATAAGCGAAATAATAATTTCAGACACATCCAAAGTCATTTCCGACTCGGCAACTTAAAACTATAGAGGTAGCTAAAATAATAACATATATTTGGGACGAGTACATGGTCTTGTGTTCAAGTTGTAGCAAAAGGAAAGTGTATGGAAATGTATACTCATAATTCCTAAGTGGAATAAACGCTAGGAATAGTAGTAGGTACATGCAACAAACTCATTACGTTTTACCTTTTCTTTCATTTACAATTAGTAATCAACTCGACATAATAGAGACCATTAAGAGTTAAAAATGTACATAGAAATTTTGGCTTTGAATTGTAATTGCATTGCCTTTTGTATTCGTATTGGTTGCCTAATGTAAACGACTAAAACAGCAAACAATGTGTAAGTGATGGCATTAATATAGCTGGTGTTACATTAGTACATAGCAGAGCAGAGCTGATTAATGTATGGAGTGTAAAGTTACATAATTTGCATAAAAAGTCCGCCCAAGCCCTATGTTCTTTGCATAATAGCACAAGGCAGGTCACTCCTCTTTAGCTTGTTTTAATTATCACAATGTGTTTATAAACCCTTAAAAGTATTGATGGGCTGAAGAAATGTTCAAGACTCGTTCTATTTCTATTGTGCTCTGTTCCATCTGCTAAACTAGAAGTACTACATACTTAAAAGCTCATGAAATGGAAACTTTAGCTTACTCCAGTCAACTAAATGTACACTTATTAGTTAAAACAACGGACTAGAGCGAACTACAAACTAACTCCACTTTAAGTAACTAAATCTAGTGCATAATGTTGCTCTCTGTACTTGTGTAAGTACAAACGAAAAGCATTGTCTTAAAATGTCAGCAATAAGTGCGTTTTCTAGCGACATGAATTATTTCCCGCTAGACATTTTGCATGTTAAGTAATTGTCTTTTATTGTCCCTGTACTACTTTAGAAGAGGAGTGTTACGGTTATTACTCGCCATAAGCATCTATGTACAATATATTTACGAGTTCCGCAGGGGTATAATTCCAACCAAGATCACGGATGAACGTCTTTCGCATAAATCAAATCAAACCTTTTATTATAAACAGGTACAGTTCTCCAGATCCACGCACAACATTTTCATTTGACTACATAATTATATTATAGGAGATTAGGGGAATTAGGGAAAGTAAAGAGATTAAAACGAACTAAACAAAAACTATTTTAAAGATGTAGAAATAATTTTACATTTGATGGAATATTGTAGCATTATGTGGTACAAAAACTCTTAAAAATATTCAGGCTTATTTTACTGTCTGCATGTATTCGTGTATTTTTAGTTTCGATTGTATTGTTAAGTGTAAGTTGAGACGTGCTGAATGCTCCGATAAATGCGGAATGTGTGTTCATTGTCATTAGCGTCTTACGCATTTCTGTTCATCTGATATAAATATAGGTACATTCTAGTTAAGTGGAGGAGAACGTATGGATTTCATTGTGTTGCGTAAGTGTTAACTATTTATGTAGGCATGAAACAGTACGGAAGCTATATATTATGAGAACATTATTTCTACCATTTAAAGCTGAACTACCAGTAAAGTTTACCCATTTTCCAACTTAACAAAATAGTGGAGCACATATGCTCGGCTGGAAACTGCTGTATTATGGTTCTCTGTGGTATCTAATGTAGGTGCAGTAGGAAATAAATAGTAGTATGTGAGACGGGACTATATCAAGACTCGCAATGTCTCTCTTCCCTGGAACTACTCCGGGCATTTAACAATAGCATTTGGTGGAGTGAGCTGAGGACGATGAGCATTTACACTCGTTTGCTGTGCTGGAATAGCCTGTCGTAATAATGTGCTGTTTAGCGGAGAGGAAACGCAATTGGAAGCAAGAAATGCATGGAGCAGTCGTCGTAATAATGTAGACAGTTAACTATTAGTAGGTAGACACAGCATAATAATAATATCGTTTTGTGTATCTAATGCATTCTCTTGTCTTGCTCTTTATGCAGTCTGTGTCGTTCGGAGGAGGGAAAGCGCGGCTTTAAGTGAGCATTGACCACTGACTGAAGATAGGCCATTAGTATTTTATCTGAATGAACTAATGAGATGGCTACGAGACTACATTGATTAATATACGTGTACGCATTCAGCATACGTAACTCCACCACTATGTGTGATAATGATGATAATTGCGTATAAGTGGGACTCCCTGGAACAGAACACAATTATGTGTGTATTTCTCGGAGTGAGACAATTAGAATGAAGTGTGTTGTTCATTAAAGGCTGCAATAAATCCGGTGGACCTGATTGTCTAATGTCTTTGCACATGAGTATGTTAATATGACTACTACTGTGATTCAGTCACACTGACAATGACTTAGCTAATTGTGACTATAATGTAACAATTGCTTTCTAAATCCTCTCGTTTTGGTAAAGCAGACCCCACATACAAAACTACATACAGGCGAGCTACATCATAATTTACTATTAGACAACTTCTCTATTGCTAAATACTACTGCTACAGTTACAAACAATTTCGTGGTATGCGATACACACTTATTTATGTACTATTGTGAGATGCTAACTATCAGTAGCTTAAGTTAAGTAATAGTTATTTATGTGCTCTCCATTCAGACGGCGTACACCAACTACTCTACGGTTTCAGACAAAGTCAGAGAGAAAAGTAACTTGTTCTGTTTAGACATTCTACATAAACCCAAACAAAATGGAGTGAATGAAGCAGCCGATAATAAGCTATTAATTAGCAAGTCTCGCCCCAGTCAATAATTAAAGGAATTTATGTTCACTCGATGCGGAGCTTGCATGCTATTGAAGTACTTCGTATTTGTTGTTCCTTCTTTGCGGCTCTATCCTCTCCATATTTATTTACTTCACTGCGCCTGAATTATTCTATGGATCGCATAATGAAAAAATGACATTGAATACACCGAACTTTCTACTTTTTGGGGAACGGTTGCAGATATTAATTTGCGACCCCAATTCGGTTTCTACATGGAAATAAATAGTGCATGCTTATTAATTTTCAGTCTCACTATATAAATTATGTAATGTTTTTTAATTGCAATTAACAATTACTTATTTACTAATTGTAGCAAAGTTTGAATTTGTTTACTACCTATAATGGTTTCTACCATTTGACGTACGTTTCCTTCTCTATACATCTATTCGTAACTTCTTACAGCTTACAGTTTGTCTAAAATATTAATATTCCCTTTCCAGAGAGTGAAGAAATTTTCCTTAGATGAAATGTGCATTTGCTCCAATTCTAATGAGAAGTCCGTTATTAAATATATCACAAGTTAAGCATATCTGGCAGTTCTGAGATATTGCAACTAGCTATAAAGTCTTCATGGACAACGAGGAAGAAAATTTAGGAAATTGCCAAGAAAATAATATGAAATTCTTAGTGGTGCTCACAACCATGTTGGACAAATTATTGCATCAAATTATAATAGTTTTTCATGCCTAGTTGAGCATAAGTATCTTCCTATGCCATTTCAAAAGAAGTAAGGAATAAAACAAGACATGCTAGAGAGCAGTATTAAGAAGATGAATACTTATACAAACGCTTGAACCCAAACATGTACTAGATTATGTCATGACTTATCTAGCTACATGCCACGCTTACCAACCAATATGGAAGCATGAAAACTTTTTCAGGACAAACTTGGCGCAATTTAATAAGATTTGAAAGAGAACAATGTCAAAATATTAGATAAATTAAAAATTCTTGTCTAATCACCATAGTTTTCTCGAAAGTTATAAAATGATTACACGCTTCCTATTAATATGCAGCTCCAATACGAGACTAACCTGTTTCCTCCATTCTTTTGAAATATATTACATTGTGTTTCAACATATTTCAAACACTAGCACTCGCTTTACTCAAATTCCTATTTTCGAGAGGGAGCGATGGAAGGCATTTCCAACTATCCTTCAATTTTGCTAGCACCATTCTCCTGCTATAATTAAATTGCCATGCATTTGCATATTTGTGGTGCACAAAGATACTGTGAATTTGAAAAAGAAATATTTGAGTCAACTTTATTCTAATTCCATTCTATTTAGTGACATGGAATGAAGCATGTCGGTGGGCAATAAAGTGGCAAAAGCTATTGTTCAACTTTATAAATTATGTAATCTGTGGCTGTCGCCAAAAATTGTGCACTTTTGATTTAGATTTTGACTGACTTTGGTTAGTACCATGTGCGTGCATAGTAGACTCTTTAGCTGCCATTCTAGGTTGTATACATGTAAATCCCCAACGTGTAGTAAAGACGGTACGTTACGTAGCACTTACCTTGGTGATCTATATAAGTAAGTATTTAAGTATAGGAATTACTTTATTGAAAAGCGTGTAATGTAGATTTCAGATTATGGTGGGCCATTCTTTCGTGCAATAGAAAGTAATTTCATTGGTTACTGAATAATTGAAAAACATTAGTCACGTACTAATGTTTTCAGTTTCCAATTGTATTGTCGGTAACTGTAACAGTGAGTTGTAGTCAGAGCAAGATGTACTCCGGAAACTATTGTAAAGCTAATAAAAGAGCAATAAAGAGCCAGGAGCTGAGCCTATGACAATGCAATAACTGAGCTTAGGTCATGTCATGAGAGATGAAATTGGGGAGCTGGACACGTTGCAACTAACTAGAATAATACAGATTGTCGAAACACATTTCTATCAATAGAATTAGTTGAGACCGGACAAAGAGCAGGACGGAGTAAAACTACTTTCTCCGGACAGTAGTCCATCTAGATAAACTATATAATAATATCCCAACTTACAGCACCCACCTATACCTATGTGTATGTATCTACTCTGCTGGCCATACTAAATACGTATATGTAGATAGGTATACTCATGTATGGTGTAATACTTGTGCTAGTATCAGTCAATCAGTATTCGTAGTCAATATTTCTTTTGCAGAGCAATAAAGGCAAATCGACACATAGGTAATAGATACAGATGTTAACGAACCTGTATTAGTATAGAAAGATCTGTAAGTGCAGGCAAGGAAGGTATTAAAAAGTGGAAGTAGCTGAAGTAAGACCAGTTAATAGTATTTCGTGTGCAGGGCATGCAGGGCAGTAGTGGGTGGATATAATATATACTTACTCACTGTATCGAATTAAATCGACTGGGCTTTTACCTTTTACAGTTCCGTTGTACCTGCTCAAATGACTGTAGAAAGTGAGTGGGCTATAGAATCGGTAATCTAAAGCCAGTCTTGCTATATGTAATGTATTCTAGAACTCCGTACGGCCAAGGAAGTTTTAATACAGTAGTCGTGAGTGTGTAGAAAGTAAATACACATACATCTAGGTATATACATACTGTAGCTAGAGTAGGTATACTTACATCAATTGCTGCTGAGTTCTGCCCAAATAATATAATACGACAGGCCCTAGTTAGTAGGACTGGCTACCTACCTATAGTAAATAGTTTGCAATGTAGACTAACTAGGTACTTTCCTTTATTTCTTTTTCTATTCGGGCATTTTCCTCCCTCCTTTTCTTTCTGTCTTTCTTTATTACCCGTCTCTGCTTCTTTTGTCTTTCTAATTGCCTTTCGTTCAATGCCTTACTTCTTTTCTGCGTTTCTTATTAGTGTTGCGCTACTTGTAGGAATTCAGCAATTGTCTTCTCCGTCTTATTCTTTTATTCTCGGCATTTCTTTTTTCTCTGTGTATTCTACTCAGGCACGAAGCATAGCTCTACTTTAATTAAATGTAAGTTGAGGCTAATGATAATTAATGTTGAATGACCACCAATTAAATATACACGAGACAAGTGCAAACAGCCAAGTCAAGCAAACTGCTAATCGAACTGATGACTTCTCTAACACATTATGACATCAAATGCTCCATAAAAGATTTCCACGTTGGATGCGAAAAATATTACCTATGCTATCCAAGAAGTCACAGACTTATTTTATTTTAGTGAATGTCAAGCATTCAAAATGTACCTACACCTAGATGTGTACCTAGATGTACCCACCAAATCATTCTTTTGGACTTCATTTAAATTTCTATTTGTTCACAAACATTGAAGTCGGCAATAAAACGATACATTTAATTAAGACTTAACAAATTTTTGTTGTTTGTATTAAAAAAGCATTTCGTAACCACCCTCTGCGCATGCGCACGAGAAAGGAGAAAACGCTATTAATTAATATTTAATATTCCCAATCACATGTTTTTCTTGGGAAGTAAAGTAGAATACAATACTCACTGGTGCTCACATAAAACTGACTAAAGATGACTCCTATTTTGTTGTTGGGATATTGGCTGCGCTGCGTGAGAGGTAATTTATTGCAATAAATTGAGAACTACTTTGCTTTGCCATGTTTTGTAATGAATTGTAAAGGAAACTCAATTTTCAAAATAAAGTGCATACGAAATATTATTTTTTAGTGCATGAATAGAAATATTAAAAATCATGGATGAGTAATATCTGCAGTCGAAATAGTTTTTGGGTGCCGAGAATTTTTTGAATGGATGAATGCATTGCATTTTAGTTGAGCGGAGACAGAAATATCAGAGTTTTATAAACGTATTCCAGATTTGGAGTATTAGGAAGCTAACGTGTGTATACGAGTTTGGAAGGCTCGAGATAGTTTCCTGGAAGCGCAAGAAGAATTATGTATTCACTCGGAATGAAGCACTGTGGAAGAGTGAATAATATATTTAGCAATGTTGTTAGTATAGTTAAGTTAGATTTAGGTCTATGAGGGAGGGTTAGAGATGTTTGAATTCAGTTGGCTAAGTTGACTTGTATTTTTGTTATAGAGAGAGATAAAGAATTAGAGCTATAGCAGGAGCTACAATCGTTTGAAGTGGAATATCTATTCTAATACGGGTGAAAGAGACGTTTTTCCGCTTGGTCTCTTCTTCCAATTGTAGTAAGTCAGAGCGAGACTCATGTAAGGCAAAGTAGCAATATATACTGTAATATTATTATCTATGGTAGCTCCGACCGAAGTAAGTAAGTAGAAGGTACGAGATACTTTAGAAAAGTTAGTTGAATGTATAGAAAGAGTAACAGTATGGATACAATACCTTAGTTATTTAACTACGGAAACTCCGTTGCTCTTTTCATTTTTCTCGTCGGGAGTTAACATGTGATGTTATTACCAATTCTCTTTTCTGCTGCTATGACTGTCTTGACTGTCGACTTCCACCCAACTAACCAACGACTCTGTTTCCCTCACTCTTTTTCTCATCCTTTTTCTTAATTTTTATTACCACTCGCTCACAATCAGTCGCTTTTTATCTTCATCCACTCTTATTCATATTCCCCGTCTTTTCCCCAAGCTTTCTTATTTTTATCTCTCTCTTGTTCTTCACTCTGGATCCTTTACAAATGTAAATTTAATTAAAGTCTCCTAACGCCTACCTTGCAGACAGACACTCTTCTTTATTCCTGCCGTGTAGTCTGTACCGTTCTATTCATTTGCCTATCCTAAATCTGACTCCTTTTATTGTTACTGCATAAACTACCTTACACGCAAATACTACTAACGACTTAACTTTCTTCCCTTTTGCATTCTGCAGCCGACCCTGCCTCTGCCACATTATATTTATATCATCCATACCGCTACACACACCCCAGTGCACGAAAATGCACTAATCTCTGCATTTGAATTATTTTATTTACACAGAATCGCCAGAGTATAAGAAATCCTAAATGCAAAGTAATACGTTGTTCCACATTCTCCCTTTTGCCTCTCGCCCACCTTGAGCTATACCAGATGCTCTTCATGTGAGAAACGCTTAAACTTCTCGATAACTTTTTAATCAGTAATAAAATATATTCTTGATACAAACACAATAGCTTTTCCATTAATAATTCACAAATACACTACTGGCGAGCGGCCCTGATTTCCAACTGCATCCATCACTGTCTTTATTGTTTGAAAATGAAGGTATCAAACTTTAGTTGAGTAATCCACTTTAGTTTGCTGTAATTTGTGCTCGTTTATCAGGCAAAGTATTTGGCTTCATTCACTTTGTGCTGCAGCAGAAAAACAGTAAAGAGATTTAAGAGATTTGGCAACTGCACCGAATAAATTTTTAGAAAGACTACTAAAGCTACTCTGCTAGGGCATGCAATAGTGTAGCAAGTATAGTGCTTTTATATAAGCAAGTGTGTATACACTTTTCAATTTATTTAGATTTGAATAGGCTGGGCGGAATTAGCAGGGATATCCATCTTTTGTCGCTATGCATTTACAGGATTGAAGAATGCAGATATGGAAATATATTTCAGAACCAAGGAAAGAAAGATAAACAAAAAGAAGTCGCCACTAAGTTAAAAGAGTTTTATAGCTTGTTTGGATTGACTACAATGAAAGTGAACATGATTGAACTAACTCTAAACCAGTGTATTTTCTAATCATAAATACTTGCTTGGAATAGAGTAGCTTCTTACCCTCTAAACTTTTCTTCAACAATCTAACGTGAGTGTATTCGTTGATTTTGGGAAAGTGTGTCAGCAGCACGTAAGTAGCTACTAGCTAGCAAGTGGCTACGCTTAATTGTGAGTTTGCTTTCAGAGAATGAAGAAAATTGATTAAGTGAATTGAAGCAGAGAGGAAAGTCTTGAGAGATGCTGTAATGACTCAAGACTTGGATAGTTCGCTTTTTCTCTTCCAAAATTAGGTAGGGAAGAATGGAGAAATTGCCGAAAGATAAGGAAAAATGAAGTTAGAAAGATCAATAAATGCTCACTCCTATAAGACTAAATGTTTTCCGAATTTGCTGCTAAATTTGCAAATGTTACTCTTTATTCCAGTGCAACAAAAAGTTTCCGCTTCTAAGGAAGCCTCCTGGGAACACGGAAACCATTTCGCATTCATGTCAGTAATTACATGCAAAATGGGGCCGAATGGGCTGCAGATAAATTAGTGATCAATTTAACGATCGACTCGCATTATTTCTAAGGTTATGCATAATTTGGAACACACGGCCTCTCTACTAAATGATAGTAAAGCGCCAAGATTTCAGAACAAGATTAGAAATTAATGCAATATTTTATTGTTTAAATTTTCTAAACTTTTCTAAAATGACTTTGGGAAATCATATTACCTTTCAAAAGAAATTAGATTTTTGTTTGAATGGGATGAAAACATTTTCCACTTCAATACTCCATTGCTTATTTGTCTTAAATACTGGTTTCTTTTTTACCCTCAGTGGAATATTCCGTAGAACCAATAAAATTCTTTTGTTCACTATATATTGGCAATGCGGTTTCTCGCCGATTAATTTCCCATACCTTTAATTACCGAAAAACACAATAATTTATAGGTGGTTGTATGTAATGGAAATATGTTATTTGGCGTTCCTTGTGATGCAGAATGGCCACTGAAATGCGATTTATTTCCGCAGAGATAAGGGCATGTAAAAAGTATTTTTAGAAAACGATAGGAGGAATAAAACAATTTCAGTTTTTTGTTTGTGAAAGTAATCAAGTGTAGTATTAAGTCTACAACTGGAACCACATAATATTCCCATTCACGTTTTTGCCAAGGTTAGGAGATAATGCTAACAATAGGTTACTCACCCACCCAAATGTACTCCGCAAGTTTTTTATGTGTGGAGTGAAGCAGAGGCGGACATCGAATAGAATGTAAACCGAGTATTATACATGGCATATCTGCATACGTAAATACTACCTTATACTACATGACATTTCATTGGCAAGAGAGCCTATAGTATAGCCGAGTATAGTGATAGATGTCGGAGGGAGAAACGCTATTGCCGTGGATATAAAATATAAAACGGTGATTAAAATGAAGGAACCTTACACGCACTCCCGTTTTTAGACTCACCTAAGGAATGGGGAAAGGAAGTAAGAAAAAGAACGTGAATGTGAGGGAAAAAATCAAATGTGCAGAACTTTACGATTATGATGACATTACAGTTCGCAAAAATGCGGAATTTGAGGGCCTTTTATCAAACTAGCTGGAGCTCTTTTTATTGACGACGTTATAAGTAGTTGTAGGCTCCGGGAGGGAGCAGAATTAGAACAGAACGAAATGGAACATTTCCATTCAGCAGATTCTATGCATTCTCCTCTATCGCAGGTCGTGTCTTCGTCTGTGCTGTGTTAAAAATATTTTTCAATTCTTCACTGTAATTTCGGCTTCTCAGCAAAAAATATAACAGCACATCAAAAGTAATACTTTATGGGTCAAAAGTTGTGCCAATCTCATTAACATACTTATTAGCGCCGTATTCTAGACCTGACTGCTGCACACAACGTACTCTTTTATTAAAAAGCAGTGTGCCATAATAAATTTAATCTTCAATAAGCAGATTGAAAATATTTTCCGTCATTTGAACTCAAAGAGTCGTAAACATTTTCCTCGTCGACATGTAATTCCAGTATATTGTGAAAAGCCAAGGAAAGTAAGTCGACAATAAGCAGAAAAATCTTTTATAGTGCTTCATGTAGTGTGCATAGTGCGAAATGGTTGAAGGCGAGCGAGAGTAGTTCTTCCGAAGTTACTTACGTTAGATTTCATGAACTTTATGATACTTGTGAGAGTGAAAGTTACACAAAGATTTTTTGACAAACTTTTACAATGCGTTCTTTTTCCATGCCTCACCTTTAGATCAACCTACCTACCTTTGGACACCGCCTTTTCACACAGCCTAATACACTTACGTATTATGTATCCCTCAATAGGACTTAGGTATACAACATAACATGTACTTCCCATTTTGCAGATCCTACTTAGCCTCTTCCTATATACACCTCAAGTACTCCTATTATGGACCTGAAAATTGGCAGAAGGGAACTAAAGAAAGTGTCACAACCCTAGAATCTCGCTGTAGTTTTTCCATTTTCCCAAGTAGCAAACATTAACAGTACGCACATATTGTGCTAAGTCGTAAGTTTGTAATATTGTACAAGGAAACGACTGGGTCCAGTTGACAGAGGAGATGAAGAACTTTCTGCTGGTCTCTCTCCTCCGTTTTACTACTGAAGACGCTCAGCACTCACTCAGTCAACTGAAACGAGCAGAAAGTGTGACTTTGTAAACTGACTGTAAGTTGGGCAAGTCAGAGTGCAGTGGCCCTGAGAGAGATATTCAAATGTGAAATAGCACAAGTACAGAGATGTAAAAGTCTACGTTAGCACTTACACTTAAGTCAGTGGCAAAACATACAATCCCCACTTTCTTCATTCCACTACAGATATACACCTACTGCATAGCCAAGCAGACACCCTAATTCACATAAAAGCAAGGCGTTTCGTCGAAATCGATGTACACGTACGAACAAATTGTCAAGTAAGAACTACAAAACACACATAAGGTTTAACTTCCACAATCTCGCTAACTAAACTCCAAAGATAAGGTCAAGACTTCATCACCAAATGTTATTCTATCATCTCAGCATAACAGAGTGCAGCTGTCTGCGGACATGTACCGTATAAGTTTAATAGCTGCAGTCCCATCCACAACACAAATACCTACACAATGCATGGGGGACTGAAATACAGATTTGCCGTATTTGTTCAAAACGAGGAAGGTATTTCTGCATTGACGCTGATATGACATTATTTTATATATAAAGTTAGTCTAGATACCTATATTAGGGTAATATACATTTCTTTGGAGGGTAAGTCAGAGTGAAACAAACACAACATCACACACGTTGAGTCAACAATATGGAAATACTTTATATGCAATGCAAACACAAGGAAAGACATTCAAGTCAGCTCAAGTCACTGACCAGAATATATTTGTCAGTTTATTTTACATAGTTTAGACGACACAGAAAGAAAACGGAATTGCCCTTCCCATGGCACTTGCAGCCCAAAACAAAACATTGACATACTCTCCTTTTTCAGCCTCTTGGAACATTTTCCGCATATGTTAGTCAATAAGAAATTCGAATCTAAATATACACTGGAAGTAATGTAGTCATCCAATCCGTCTATTTCAGCCAAGACCGTCAGATTACATGTACCTATACTATACTCCTTCCTTGTATATTCAACAGACTATAATATAGCTGCATGGGGAACTATATTCCTTGCTATATATTAATATCACCCTGTGCTTATGCTTGGGATAATATCAAAATGTCCCAAAAACGCAGTTCTTTCTTTCTACACAGGAATTTTGTAGCAACACTCTCCGTGTACTTGTCAAATGGATGTATTATAGGCATGCTGTATCGAATGTACTTACTTAATTCTGTATGTGACGCTTTCCCTGACGTGTAGCAATACAGATATATAGTAAGCATGTAGTATTGTCTATATCAAGGAAAAGCAATAAAATTGCCTGAAGACAGGTAGCAGCGGAGAGAATTGCGAGTATTTTACTAGATAGAGAGTCGTGTTCTGTTGTCTTAGGTGTGTACACGGCAATATTTCCTCAGGTTGGTAGTTCTCACAAAGTGTATCTACTCTAGTATGAGTTCTGTCTACCTGCTTGCACCTACAATAATAAATACAACGCACAGTCAGATAGCAAGCATACTGACAGGCATCGAGTGAGGATAACGCCGGAGCCCGAATGCAAAATCTTATGAACCTATAGATAACGTTATAAACGCCTGGCTACAAAACTAGATATAAATTACAGTGGATGTAGTAGTTGTAGCAGTAGGTAGTAGTATTGAAGGGAAAAGCAAGCAAAGTACCTAACCGAAATAACTCAACCCTCTGCTCTGCTGACTTTCGTTTACTTTACAGACCTTATTAGTTATGCTCGTAAATCCAAAACGAAAGAAGAGCCCAATTCCTTTATTGAGTTTAGCAAACTTTGCCAGAGTACTAATATGCATGCACTGTGTCTGTATGTACATACTATGCATTTTAAGAGTCTTGTTCATTTCAGTCTCACTTATACGTTTTGATATATGTAACACAATAGAAAGATTCAAGTAGTTACACAAGTTGACTTTAGGGCAGGATTACTACACTACAGAGTATTTCTGTAACAATATGTACAGAGTAGGAACAATAAGAAAGAATCGAGTGGTGGTGGAGCCAGAACCAACTTACATTACATAACATTACTATGCATTTATTTATTATATCAACATTCTTCGAAGAAAGATAGACAAGTGTAAGCAAGGAAGTCAACTGGAGTGAACTTAAGAGTGAAGCTGAGTAACTGAGTCGAATTTTATTCTAAAGTCAACGAAAAGACTTTGCGAATCTTTTACTTGTTTTCTATTCTTGACTTTCCCGAGCAAATATTGTTCACAAAATTATATTAAGGCTGCAGTGCCCATGCTTAGCATATCGACATGCACTACATACTTAATACCAAGTCTCCTATATAAGTTGGTGTAGTCCGTAAGTAGCTACCTACCTATTTATGTGTGTCCTGTTTGTGTGTACAAACTTAACTGCATATTATATTAGTCTGTCTGTCAGTAGTATTTCCTCCTCTAAGGTCTCTCGCTCGCTGTACGCAGTGAGTGACTGTGGACCTGAGTAGTGTGGATAGATAGAACCTGAGACGATGCATTCTCTGCTGTATTTTGCAAAGTAGGGCAAAGCATGCATAAACAATTTGCCTGTTGGTTGGTTTGGTCCGTTGGCTTTAGCTTGACTAAATTCGACTCAACTACTTACTATTACTTGCTTTTCTATCCCGCTCCACTAATATAATTCTGCCTAACTGTAACCTTCCAATCCAGTCCCGCGGATCCGATGGTTGTCATACTGCATATAATATAAGTACCTACCTATTATTATTATATACAACGTAGATAAATACACGTAGATACATATCCGTCCAAGTGAGCTCGTAAGTAGTCAAGGAAAGTCATCCGTTCCGCCACGAATCGCCATCGCATCGCCACAACACCACACACACTGCGCACCGAAAAGAAATGGCGGCATACCAATTTCGGAGTATTCGGATGTCTATGTGTATGTCTACACTTACTACTTCCACTGTCATGTCCATCCTCTCCTTCCCTAACCTTTTTCATCAAATAACATCAAATCGGAAGGTATATATAGGTAGGGATATTTATTGCTCTTTTCCGTACGCTGTCAATAAGTAAGTATAGGCTATGTAAGACATTGTAGTAGTTCTGAGTGTGGTATACCTTCTGCTATTATAACATCTACCACCACCACTCACTCACTACACTACACTTTTGCTATTAAAACACAAGTGTATAACTCACAGCCAGCACAAGTTATACAATGCATACCTACTGCTATTATATACCTAAAGCATATACACAGTAAACATGCAGCATGCCATTATGAATAAAACACAAGCAAACTCAACTAGAGACCATTGTAAATAATAGGAGACCGAGTTTCTTAAGTACTTACTTACTTCTACAGTTTCATTATAAGTAACTAAAATGGAAACTTACCAGGCTCTGCAATGGCAAGAATGATTTAGATTAGCTATAGCTATGCTATTAAGTTCTGGCTTAACTCAAGACAAACTATTGATATCGTTATCTAAATGCGTAAAGTAAGTTTTGGTGTAGTAGTAAATAGTAGTAGATAGTAGAAACTTAATACGACATAGTTTCCTTTATTCCATAGGCTTACACATACAATGTATAGTTATGTAGCTATAATATAGCAGTAGACAGTAGTACAAATGGAATCTCAATAACAGTTACTGACTGAAATGCTATCAAAGTCACTATGACTGAATTATTTATCGCTGATTTGTCTTAAGATACTCATACACGTACATGCAATGACAATAGCGATATGTTGGCATTGTGGCTCAGCGCTGCATTTTTCTATGTCATGTGGATAGGAATGATCACTGTTCTTTAACTCTTCTTCGGAATGGCTGTAAGCAACTTTAATCGTGCCCTTTACGTTAAGTAGACTCCTCATTATAATAGGTTACTGTATTTTGAGTATGTTGCCCAACCTTGTTAATGAGTTTACACAGTATTATTGTGTCTAAGTACTACGATGGTTTAGTGTGTGCTCCCGCGTAGGTATACAACCCAAGTACCTATAATGTGTAGAATAATAGCGATACTCAAAGCCAGAGAACATAATAGAGTCAGAATCAGTGAGCATCAGAATGCACACGGAAAGTCACAATTCAAGTCTTTGTAAACTTGCTTAGCAAAACACACCTCTAGCGACTAAATATCTCCTAATTAAAAACAACTTTGAATAAATGTCATAATCATAACCTCTACGCTCATTCCCATTTCGTCTCCGCTGTAGGTAGAATTCAAGTAATGTAGGTAACTACATTCATTTGCATTTCTCAGCATACGATCCCAGCAGTCAAGCAAACTCCCTATCACATCCCATTATTTTATTACTGACATGACAGAATTCCCTTTAATTCGTTTCAGTTCACTCAGCAAGACTATACATTATGCATGCAGAACTAATATATAAATTACATCAATACAATATAATAGCTATAATACATACTCACTCTACAAGCACCGAATTAAACAAATATTTAGCATCAACCTGCGGTTAAGTATTACAACTTGCATTTTATGAGCTGCATACCAACACACAGTCATATAAAATGCTATGATAGTAATATAATAGCAGCACCAACTGCCAACAAACTGCATCAATACAGGTTTTGTTTTTATCCTTTTTTATTAGGCTACATTGCCCTTTCTGTACCATAAAGTTGTTAGATGAAGAAGAAAATTAATTTTTAAATAGTTGACTCTAGCCTCAATTTTTGTTTCGAAAAGATGATGAAAAGGAAAGTAGAGAAAGGAAAAGGAGTGCCTTTTAGGATTTCTTTGTGATTTTTCTTTAGTTCTATTGCTTCAAAGTCTTCATCTTCAAAGAGACCCTGTGAACGAACACTAACTGTCATACCTCACTATCCATCTCTATGAAAGGCAGACAAGAAGTAAGGGAAACACTTTTTGTGGCTATAACTAAAGTAAAGTACCTAAATAGATGTAGTATTTAGACGATGTGTGGAGTATACAATAATATATTATAACTACTATCTATACTATGTAATAGTAACAGTAGTAAGTACCTGTGTTTGTGTGTAGTCGTTTCTTGGCTTTTGCACTACAAAGTCTATCCTGCACTATGGATCTCAGTTGACGTATCATTATTATGTACTCATCTACACAGTCAACTGGTCTTTATAACTAAAAGCTGCAACTATTCAATACTTAGAAGTTTCTTAGAAATAACGAGGATCTTAGTTAGGAGCTTTTATGTGCCGATTGTATAATATCATTTTAACTATAAGGCAATGTTATATCAGGCTGCATGTTATTATTTACTTTTCTCCATGTCTGTCCGTATGTCGTTCTATCTATAAATAGAGTACCTAACCTCCACTGCACTGCTTTCCCCTTTATTATCAATATATGTATAATGTTACTTGTGTGTGAGTTGGTGAATGAAATGTGCAGAGTGCTTATTTACAGTTGCATAGTGCTATATGCGGGGGATGTGTATACAAGTGTGTCTATGAGTATTTGTTACTTCTGTAAATAAAAGGGAGCTTTTGTTACTTTGGTGGTGGAAGGGAGGGTGAATAGGTAAGAAAAGAAGGACAACGACGACGTCCTATTTATTTGGCATAAGCTACCTTTATCGGAGAGAGAGAGAGAACTGCATTAGTCACTACTACAAGGATACTTTAGTTTTAGTTAGGTTGAATGAGATAGTAATAGGAGTTCTGGCAAAGGACTACTACTAGGAGTAGTAGTAGTAGAGTAGTGGTGGTTTAATCGATGAATCCATGAATTAGACCACAGCGATATGTTTTAGAAGAGACAGTCGACGAGCGAATCTCGTCTCGAACAACTCGCTTCCTCCAACTCTTTAGAACAGTTGCAGAGCAGCGTAAGGAGCCATTCAAAGGTCTGTATTCACAGGAAGGCTGCATACATACATTACGTTTCTACTAGTAGTAGTAGGACTACTGAAAGAGACTTGGCTTCATGTAACTCAAGATTAAATCCAAACTGAATCAAAGGCAACCACACCATAAATACACACTTTATATACTTAGACCACTTACACACACGCTTTGTTAGTTTTCTTTGAAAGAAAAGCTTGGCGCGCTCTGACTTACCTCCTTTCCCTTCGCTTGTCTAAACTTTAAGTAACTTACGTTACTAGAGTAATAATAATAAGAGAGGAAGTGCTTTTTATACGCAGTATATATGGGGATTAGAATTTGGATGCCTATCTGACTTCTTTACAATTAAAAATCAAACTCGTACATATATAGCAGATAGCAGGATATTTTTGCTCATAAATATAAGACGGAACTCTAAATCACAAAATCTAGGAAAACATTTCTTCTTGACTTTCTCTTGTGAACTCATCTCTTCCCTCAGCTCAGTTCACTTGAGCTAACAACAGTTTACATTGCATTGCAATGGTTTTAAATTAGTACTTTGATCTAACTAACTACCCCAACGAAGTCATACCATATACTTACCCACTGGTAGGTACATAAGATAATAGTACCCATCCTCCTCCTTCCCCGATGATACTCCACTGCATTTTATTCCATCTGACATGTGAAATATTTTCTGGAACCCGAGAACCCATCGGCAGGATATATATTCATCACAGCTCCCATAAATAAACTACTTGGTCATGAAATCTAACTATTCCTCCATTTGCGTTCTGGGGAAACGGGAAGAGGATCTTTGTCGCATACAATGTTATGACGAGACTGAAGGCAAATTATAGACAAGGGATGTCAGACATTCAGACTCCTAGGGAAAGTAAGTACATAAACTCAAGTTGGTTCCAGAAGGAAAGCAAAATTCATTTCCATCGCTTCTTAACTCTCCATAAGATGCTCGGTTTCCCTTCTTCCCTCTCCTGATTGTGATGCGACTTAGGTTTGGCCCTATACTTATTACAGAAATGTGCATTACTTACTAGATATATTGTAAGTGTACCTATATCTTTTGCAAAGTACGATATTAATGTATAGTTTATAAACTACAGTAAAACACTACAATATAGGAGAGTTTTCAACTGAACTACTTATTCCGAACCAAGCGTTTGGAAGCTTCTGTGGCATAATTCAGAATGTTGTAGTTAGACTGCAAGTAAGTAAGTAAGTAGTTGGTTGGGTATAGGAGGAAGGAAACTGAAAGCCAACTGGAGAGACCGAGGGACCCTAGACAAAATCACGCACAACAGCAAACTCATATATTTGCATTAAAGCATGACAGTAGAAAATATATCATTAGCATCCTTCACTTTACTATATCAACGAGCTTCCAGCTCGTCATATCGTTTAATGCATCATAGCATTTTATGACATTACACTATTTAGTGCTGGATAGATACTCCTTAGCAATACACAGCACAGCAGACCCAAGTACTCATAATCATATCTCTCTGTGTAGTATAACCCGCACCCGGTGTGCTGCCTTACTTCAGCCTTACTTCTTCTTGCTATTTTCTTTCCACTATTCTCCAGAGTCAACTCTGATAAATAAATTTACACAACTCCTGGCTACTTCATAACTATTCAAAAATTTAGACTTCGATTGCAAGTCATGCTAAATTCGCAGTCAAGTGAACTCCAACTCAATATTAAACCAGCCCTGCGAAGCAAAAACAAACACCGACCAACCATCAACCACATCACACGACAATTTATACGAACACCAAAGGAAACACCTTTACGTGCTATAGCTAACTCGCCAGTGGCTTAAGGCGACTTGCAATCAACTGTAGGAACTCAAAAGGAAACTGCTCAACTTCTGCCAATCATATTCATGCATCGTCGTGAAAAACAATTTCAACCAATGCAAGACGCAAATTTATTTTTGCACCACTAACCAACTAAATCTCTCTGCAATTGGATAAATATTCTCTATACTCTGATTTGTCTTGGAAATTCTTGACTGATTGTGATTGCTATTGAATATTGTCGGCCAATATATGTTAACTATGTGGTGAAATACACTTTCAAAGTATACCAGCACTTCCTAAGCATCTAACTTTTTGTAGTTTCAGTATTTGTGAAACTTGCTTCTATAATGTGATGTACACAGGGGTATGAAACCAGGTAGACATGTTTCTATGAAACTCAACTGGCTTTTTTGCTTATTAAATATATATACTAACAAAATGCTTTCATAGTTAATTTGTAAAGAGAGCCGCTGCGCAAATACTACCTAATTGAAAATAATAAGCATTTTAAATTGACAGAAAGTCGTAACATAAAAGCTAACTTTGTCCTACACTTCTGAATTATGATAGAATGCTTTGTTTCCCTTTAAATTATTCACTTTAAAAGTTAATGACGACGAAATGCATATTCATATCAACTACTATCCTTCGTACAACTCGTAATTCAACACTTTTTGCAACTGTTTTCCAAAGTATGTATCGGCTAAATTATATAGAAAAGTAAGAATCAACATGTTTACAAAAATGCTGCTACTAAATCGAATAAATTTTCGTTTTTAATAAATGCTACTTTTTTATTTGTCACTTGGTAATAAATTCAGAAGACTTGTAAGGATTTTATAAGGAGATTTGCAGAAAGGATTTCTCTATGAAATGATGTGATAATAAATATAAAGGTGATGGTAACTGAATGTTCTCGTACAAATATGTTCATGTTTCTAATCAAGTTATTTATTTATTGCTTATATTTTCAACAGCTGTTGTGGTGGTTGAGTTACTTTTGCTCTGAGCATTAGTTGCACGGTACCTAAATTAAATAAGCTCATTCGTTCATGTGATAGACTGTTTGCTAATTGTAAGCAAGCAGATAAATTGAAACGTGATATCAGCAGAATGAAATCATATCGTGATTTTGCCACACCAGCCATTGTGAGGTAGTTGGAGTCAGTAGAAGCAAAACACTGCAGAAATGCATAATACTTATACGTAGTTGGCTATGAAGTATAAAGTGTCAGTCGACTTTAATCCCAATGGAGAAAGTAGACAAACTTGAAATTTGATTATAATCAGATGGAATCTGTGGTTTCGAACATAAGTGCAATGTCTGCCAAAACGAAGTGTACAAAACCGACCTCTAATTTCTAATTAGGGAATATCCCCCATAAATAATTGTCTGGCAAGATGTAGCCAACTGATTTGGTAGGTTAATTATGTCCTATCTTATTTGTTTGCTTGATTATATGTCTATTTTATTCAGTTTCACTTATATGCACTTACAAATGTAATTTAAGTGCATGTACTCTATACGTACGACACAAGACAACGAAAATAAATTCTAGATGTAATAGAGTAGGTTTATCGCTAAAAGTGAACATACCTGGTTAGTTAGAGTAGTAGATGAATATAGCGTTGATACGTTCGAAGTATCTGTAGTTTATCCGTCTCATCTCATCTACTCCCATTCTCTTTTACTACATTCAAAAATGCAAATTTGATTATGTTGATCCCAGTGCTCCATATACCTAGATTGGAACAAAATAAAAATAAACGTTAAGCACATTTCATATTCAGTTTTTGAAAATTATGTTCTTAGGCAGTTTATGGTTTTTTCAAGCAATAAAAATTTGAACTTGAACTGTATGATTTTCCACATGGACTAATCGGGCGCATTTGGCATTTATTCCTGCGAGAGCACAGACCAAAAAAACAAGTGCCCTGTGTAGCAGTCTGTTGAAGGAAACACATTTGTCATAGGTATTATTTGCAGATAGAGCTAGAGATATTTCTTTGCCTAGTCTAAAAGGGAAGTTACGCTAACAATGCTGTGCTTTATGAAATCTGAATGCTGCTGTGAGTGAGCATAACTTGAATTCCCCAACTACATTACTTGGATTTCTTTGTTTATTTATAGCATTTTTGCCAGCTAACAATAAGAAAAACCTTGTCGATATTGGCAAAGGTTTTAAGACTGCTGCACTGCACTACATGCACCGAAAATAAATATAGGAGCTTTTGATCTCGTATTTGTTGACGAATGTACAGTAACGAAATCCAAATCTAATAATCTTTTGTATTCCACTTGAGTTTTGAGTTTACGTGTAGGGAGGAGTGTATGCCATGCACTACGTTTTGTCTGAGAGTGAGCGTACGTGGCTATTTTTCACAGTTGAGAGTTGAGATTCGATTCCGAATAAAATAACTGCATCTACATATTTATACAATTGTGCGCCTCATGTACAATTCATAGATGCATATATGTACGGTAGCAACTGTGCAATATATTTATATTGCATTACAACCTGCATTTGTAATTTTGATATACCTTGGCCTGCTAAACTACAAAAACTTGGGTTTTCGCAACAATCGGTTTAAATTCAGAAAACATGTCAGTTCTACGAAATTACATGATCTGAAACCATTTGCACCATCCTTGGTACTAAATCATTCGTGCTGAGTAGCACAATAATATATTGTTTCTTTTTTATAATGAGAACTTGAATTGTAATTGTGATTTTGAAATTAACAACTGTATAATAATAATGCTAATAAATGTGAACACCAATGACAGGAGAAAATATATTTTTATGATGTAGTTAAGAGTTTGCAGAGTGGATGTAAAAACGTTAGGAGGCTGTTTCAACACCCAGCCAAGTAATTTACGAAGTAGCGAAGAACGAGTCGTTTCATTTCAACTATGTGGTTTAAAACACGCATTAGCCACTGTGTCTGACTTACATGACATTGTATAGCACCAGTTCGGTGGTGGAAAGAATCTCTCAAGAGTGTAAGTAATGAGTATTTATAAGGGTGCAGATAAGAGCATAGCCAGTGATATATTGTGTCCAGTGGAAGGAGAGAACAGTTAGGAATAATATCTTAAACCAGTCTGAAAGGGAGAGAGCCAAGCCTTATACGTGCTGCTCACAAAATAGTGTAAGTATTTCGACATGTTCGTAGAGACAGCTTTGGATTCCATTGAATTTCATAGCCAACCCTGAATAGGAAAACAGATTTTTCGGCTTCTGCTCTTAAACTACTTAAGGTTAGTCACTATTCCCAATATCCCCATGCAATGGATCTGTGTGTGTGTAAGTGTGTGTGTGTGTGAGATTCCATATGGTGCACTGCACAGTTGAGAATAGTGTGGCTTTAGTAAATAGAAGGCAAGGTAGCAGAATGCATCTCACTGCCTGCCTGATTGTGAGTTGACTTGACTTGGGCTAACTGGAATCTCGAATGTAGTTTCAAGTTTCACAGCCAGCATCTCAAACAACGTAGCATCTCTACAAACTACAAATGCACTTTGATTGGCATTGAATTGGATGGGAGGGTAGGACAGGGTGCTTGTCATTCGAATTTTTTCTGTATGGTTTTCATCATTCTTTATGATATTAGTTCACAGCAGTATGCTACAAGAGATATACTCGAGATAGCAGGATGTAGCCAGGAATTACATACATATCGGGACGGGAGATTACTACTTATGTACATTGGGCCTACTACTTCTACCACCACCAACTATTTATTATGTACATTAGGTAGTCTGCATTTCTTTCCGACTTCCAATAATACAATCCAAATACAGATTCCCTCCAACTAATCAAATACCTATATGCTAAAGAACTGCACATGCTTATCCATGATATTATCCAACCTCTGCACTGCTGCAGAATGTACTTATGCTATACAATTCAGAGTTTCTCAACGAATTGACCTATGACCTCTCTTTCCTCTCTCACTCGCCATCACTAGAATTAAGAAGTTACTGGTTCCGTATAGGAGGAGGAATAGTAAGTACCACGTATACTTATTTACCTCCATAATACGTACATATAGCATACCACTGCTAAAACTAAATAATATTATTGGAGAGAACAGCATTTCCATTTATTCATTGCAGTGCTATCATGCAGCGTTTCTATCTGTGACCTGACTGTTAAGAAACCCTTTTAAATAATACGTTCAATTTCTTCCTACGTTTTCTCTATTCAGTCATGTAATGGTTCAACCTTTCCATTAGAAGAGCGTCTTCTCAGTTTATCCTGTTTAGGTTTTCGTATGCATGCTCCTTCCTACTCCTTACTACGTGGTTTCGAATCCTTTCTTCTTATGTAGACGGACAAACTGCAGATATCCCTCTCAAAGTTACATAATATCTAGTAAAACTGCTATAGACACGCATATACTTATTGAAGTAGGTAGAGAACGGTTTGGTTGAGTCCAGAAGGATTATTTCTAAATTGAAATATATGGTGTAAGTGTATGTCGGTGAGTTCTCGAATGTAATGTAAGTAACGTACCTGGGTGCATTGTCTACTACAGACAGTAGTGCAAGCAAGGACAGGGTTGAAGATAGTATTTGTACTTATACTACTGAGCGGAAATAGTATATTATTATATGTGGCCAGTAGTAGTGAAAGCAAATGGGTTTATGTGGCATAGTACATTGAGCATATGGCGAGTAATAGGAAAAAATGGAAAGAGGAAAGGAATATGTTTGTAAGAGACTTATGAGAGTATCCTCCTGTCAACACGAGGAAAGTGTGCAGAAAGATATTTAGCTATTATTGGCGGATGAACGCTTAGAAAGCCCGGAGCTTTCCTGGGTTCCGTGTGTACACAACTCGGAGATAGCATACAATAAGAGTGCAGGCAATTGCACCGAATTCGTCCCGACTTCAACTCAGACATGCCAACAAACTCTCTCACATACTTGTGAGAGGGCAAGAAATCATGAGATACAACTGAGAGCTGAATTGAAGTCAGCAGAGTTGTTGACCATTATGTCTGGATCTTCTTCTGGCTCGGATCCGATGGGTTTTGTGAGGGAAGCCAAGCCAGACGAATGCATCGTTAACTTTGAGCTCAACTTAGCTCAACTCATCCAGGATCCTCGCTCAGTTCAGCTCACTCCGTTCTGTCGGATTTGACAACAGAAGATTGCAATATTGACAATCAACGGAATTCTTTGAAGACTCCCTGCATGGTCCAAGCATGTCAGGCCAAGGAGGAGCACACACTCGACGACTTAGATCGACTTAGATGAGTGAGCAAAGATCTCCAAGAATTCTTGAATTTCTGGAGTGCAGAGTAGGCCTTCGATGAGATGATATAACGTGAGAGGAACTTGAGATTTTACTGAACATGTAATGTGATGCAATGCCAGAGTATGCAGACCTACTACGGACATTACTACACATTGCTGGATCCACAACAAGGATAATACAAATTATAAGGTAACCTATATATGATATAGCTACTTAGAGAGTTCTTGTGTGGCGGAGCAAGTTTAGCAGTGAACAAGCGGCGGCTGCCTATTAAACCGTGTAAAGACTAAATGCAAGGATACTACTACTACTACTACATGGATGGGAGTGATATGTAGAGAGCATTTCATGGATGCCGATGTGGATTGAAACGATCCTATTCTATCCCATTTTAGGGATTCGATCTGATCAGATAGCCATGCCAGTCAAGTCAGCAGTAAAGCAAAGCCAAACAAAACCAAATATTCCTCCAAGAGATTTTCCTTAAGCCTTCCTAAGGAAACTATCCGAGCCAATCGAACTAAGTAAGAATACTAAGGCTCCAAAGAAACTTCTTCTCACAGCAGAGATGCCTACACAAGTGCAGAGACTACGTGTTCACTTATTGCGTGCATACGTTTCTCTTCTCACTGACTCCGACGACTAAACTATTCTGTCTGCAAACAAATTTGCCGTTGGGATTGAAACCTTAGGACTGCACAACATCTACCGACCCAGCACTATATCTCTATTTATAAATATAAGTGTTTATAAGAATACAGGTATACATACACAAATACATCGATAGTTCCGAATTGGTTCGAACTTCCTAATAGAACACTTTTATATAAAAAATCTTGGTTGAATGCTGCAGCATCTAAGATTGCGATTCCTCTATTACTCCATTGCATTGCAGTGAGTGTATATCTCTGTGCGTAGAGTAGAATTGGGTTCTATGTACTGCATAGCAATAGTAGAAGGATGTCTCTCTCCTATGTGCTCTTCTGAGTGTGTCTTAAGTCCAAGGAGAAATGGGAATTGCCAAAATTTGGATACGAAACGAGACAGAAATGGGAATGGAAACCTATCCCACTGCCAGACATGAAAATATCAAACAAATAAATCTATTCCAACTCTCTCTTTCTCTATCTCCTGCTTTTCCACGTACACTTCGCTCTGGCACATTTGACTGTGTCGCTTACCCATTACTTTCCTCCTTACCAACATTTTTTCTTAATGGAACGTGAGACCAAGGGATTCTTATCTTTGTTTATGCACTATAAACAAAAAACCTATGCATACTCATCCAGCGAACCGCCTAACTAGGTCTTCTCTACTAAGTACCAACGGTGACAGTGACAACATAATAGTACCTTGTTGTCACCATTGTCACTGTCTATAACTACTTAATCGTAGCTTAATTTAATCTAAGGCCTAATTACATGTTCACACAAATGCTAGGTGTATTCTCCTTTTATTGCTGTGCAACTTAACCCGTTCGAAGGTATTTTATTATTTAAAGTGCTTTCATTTGATTATAATTATTTATCTCTTCTTTGTCTGATTTAATGATATTTTAATGCAACGAGGGGAAAGGAATTCATGTACGTACAGTAAGGGCCGATGTGAGATCAAATATTTAAAAAGCCAATTGTACTCCTTTTTTACAATCTTTTGTTCCCTCATTACTCCTATCGCAACTCTGGTAATTAAATAACATTCACATGCAAATTTAGGAAAGGCAATGCAACTCACTGGAGTGCCGAGGCAATAGTTGCCAATTGAACACACACAACTCCGTCACTCACTTGTTAATAAAAAGTTTAGTGCCATTGATGTCACTAATGAAATGGGTTGCAAACGAGAAATGTTAATTACTGTTCATATACGCACTCGTTTTATATTGCGCACCATTTGCACTGATGTGATGTGGTAATTATTTTTTACGCGAGCCAACATTACCAAGGTAAGGCTCCAGCTTTTACTTTAATAAAAGAGAGCAGCCATACCTCTACAATAGAGTTACTTATCAATGGGTATTAATATTATATCGTGTTTCGCTATGATTCCTATTATATCCCCAAGACAAAAGATTGCATAAACTGAGCACTAGCATGCCCATTGTAGTTATACTCAAACCTTGACGCCCGTTCTCGTCTGGTTTCGTCAGACTGTGTTATCCTTTCCCATTGTTTTCCTAGAATATGCTTTCAATAGATATTATGATGTGGCTTGTTTGTAGCTAATTGTTGTCGCCGTTTCGGATTTTCCCATTTCCCAACTCGCCATTTTGCTTTAGCGAAAAGTGGGAAGTTTCCAGGAAACGAAATCTCACTTTGAAAATCAAAGTAATCTTTTTTGGCTAATTTCAATCCAAGTAAATATTCTACTTTTATATTAAAATTTATTAGTATAGTAGAATGTTATCGGACAATTTCCTTATCCACCTGGCCATTTATTAGCTTCTCATTCGGTGGGAAATTGGTAGGTTGCCATTTTTTGATTTTCTATTGGAAACTCGAAACCATGATTGTAGTAAATGTAGTGCTATAGTCTGGTTTTAATTGCATCTGATTATATAACAAAGGTATAAGGCTTCATTGCATTGCAAATTTTGTAGAATGTGTACCAACTGGCTAAACATATTTGGTAGTGAGGATAAGCAAGTCATTTAGTGTGTTACAAACAAGAAAATGGCTTATTGTTAAGTTAAATCTTATATTATTACGCTAGACTGACATTTCACGGCGTCTACTCCTGTTAAGATATTAGGAAAGAAGGCGTTGCTGGTTGTGGCACTTGCTTAAACTTTGTATATACAGACTAGTGTTGCTAAAACTATTTTTCGCAAAAAGTGGGCAGTTTTCCCTTTACTTCCTGATGAATATTAATGTCCTAAGTGATTAAAGTAGAAACAGAGACGACAACAGGACGTCAGACAAGATCTAATGTAACTTACCTAACTAACCTATATTGAGTGCACCAGCAATACGGAATTACCTATATAAGCACTGACTAACTACATAAATATATAACACGTTCCTTTCTTCAACCTACTACTTACTACATATACGCAAAACCATATCCACCACCAGGCTATTGTGTTTTCTCCTATTCACATATATATTGCCGGCATAAATATGTATTATTATCTTTTCTGATCGTCGTGACGAAGACTCAGTCCGAAATGTGACTACTAGAATTCCTTCATAAGACTTAATCGAAGTAGTTATAGGTAATAGTAATATTAAGGGGAATTATGTAAATTGATTATAGCACAGAAGTTTATGTTTCGCCTCCGCTGAGTTTCACATGTAAATGTAGACACAGATTAAAACAAGGGAAACATATTATAGTGTGGCATGGCCATGGGCAGGGCTACACTACTATAATATTATATCCATATAAATTGGACAGGACAGGACAAAAGAAACAAGCTCGGTAGAAAACCACATTGAAATGAACCCAGACCACAACAAGACCTACAAGACAACTCACCGAGTATCTCCACTTGTTCTGCGCCTATTGTTCCCGGTAATTTCCTCTTCCCTCTCCCTATAGCTCTCCTATTAGAGTAGTATTTATATGGCCAAGCATTGTTGACGCTCTCCTTTTCCCTTGTTTACTACTGCTGTGTTGCTCTGTCGCAATTTCGGTCTTTACTTACTTAATGCTACATATTGCATGCATTCCTTCATCGTTCACAGCATTGGAAATTGAAATTGTCTCTTTGTCTCTCCTATTGACTATGTACTCGAGGAAAACATACAATCTATTTACAGAACTCCACTATCTGTATTGTTAACCAAACTTTTATAATATTATATCCGAAAGCCATAGCAGAGGACCTGGAATCACGCGATTGTTTGCACGTATCGCATCGAACACGAATCCATGTACATTACAACTGAACACGTGTGTCTAAGTATCATTGTGTCGTCTATTTTCTATATTCACATGCACAGCTACCAAAACTACTCAATATCTCCTCCAAACTGAAATTGCTCTATATTTGGAACAAGCGTTTTCTGAAGCAGAATTTTTAAAGCCCCGATTTATTTACCAACGGCTGCAATTTGCTGAGATTTTATTCCGATTTTTATTAACCATTTATATTGAATCTTTTAATCTTCAAGACTTCAAATACGAATGTAACATTTCAGTGGTGTAAGAAAATGGTCAATATCTACTAGGTATGTAAATATGATATATGCCATTCCATTATGTCCACATATTCTCTCGTCGGAAGCCCAAAAAAATGTTTTTCGTAAGTGGAAGCTATAAAGGTTGTATTCTATTCTGAGAAATTCTCAAGTATGTAAGCATAGGAAGTATATTGCTTAAGTATTGATTACATTTTGCGTAACTCTTTGCAGAAATCTTTATCTGTTTAGGCATTTCCAATATTTGCAACTTATGTCCAACTATCTCCAATATATGCAAAAAATAATAAGTAAAATAATAATAACTGATTGGTTGCCATTACATAGGTTAGGGAGTGTTGGTTGATTAAATATAAATATTCTTTGAAAATTGCAATTGGCAAGAATGTTATTTCTAATTCTAATTCTTGGGTGTATCAAGGTTTTACAAATTCTGGCATGCCTTTATTATGTATATTTATTTCTCATCTACGTCAGATAATGGAGCACGAATTGACAATGCTTCTTTAATGTAACTCTACTAACAAAAAAGATTTTCACGGCACTGCTCCAAAAGGCTACAATCAATCCATCGTTTCCATTTGTGTCATGAGAATTAATTGTGACAGCAATTCATTAGGTCGTGGAGAGCATTGGGCACCAGCTTTATTGTATTATACCTATCAGAATTTTTAGAGTCGAGTCTAAATAAATATTAGAAAACTTCATGGGTTTCAAGGATCTTGAACCTGTTGGAAAGTGTTCCAAGAAAAGTGTAGGCTGCAATTAGTTTCGCAGCAATCATAGAAAATAAATATCTCAAAGAGTAATTGGAAGCACTGCTCACCGCAAATGTAATTGTGTCTGAGAGGATTGCTTTGATAAAAATCATGAATGATGTCCAAAGGAGAAGAATGCAGAGCTGATGCTCCGTAGCAGTAATAATATACTTAGTCTAGTCCCGTCCGTGAAATGTAATTTGTGGTATTTTGCAATACATACCTAGTTATATTGGCATCGTCTAATGAACAGTCTATTAGAGCATGGAGTAAGCAGAGGCATATCGGATTGCTAAAGTTGTTGTTTTATTAACTGTGCAGACGCAATTAATTGTGCATGTACTTGTAGCACAGTATATATCGCTATCTGCGAACGACGAAGACTAATTCTTGTTTTATTTAGTGACAATGGCAGTCTAGCAAAGAAAGGCCCGAAGAGCGACGCAAGTCACGGGTTTTGTTTTTAACTGAAATGTAATGTGTGTACATCTTGGTACAATTAGTGAGTGAAGCTAATGGATGAAGCATGTAGCTAATGGTAGAGGGAAGTGAATGTTTGAGCTGCAGCACATGTCGAGTATTACTATAGTCGTAGTACAATTAGTGCATTACATAATATATCATGTGATTGTATAAACTTTATGGAAGAATGGGAAGGAAGAACACCCATGGGATTTATTCCGCATTAAAATACCAACAGATAGGTTACAGACATTAATAACTGAAAAGTAGAATTGCTTTAGACTGCTTCAGGCTCCGTTTGCTTTGCTTGAAAAGGCCGACACAGAAAAAAGATAAAACGCTCTAAAATTAACGAGTAATTGTAATCTTAGAGTGTGCGGTGCAATTTACCTACACCACACCAATCACCATCTTATAACATAACCATGCTACCCACATTTATGTACTTAGGAAAAGGAGATATCTACACACACTAACATGGCAATAAGGCTTGGGAATATCTGTAATTTAAAACGGACCAGAGAGATGACTTGGATAATAATAATATATAATTGCATGCAATTTACAGCGTTTAGCGTATGTAGAATTCTTGGCCTTTGTAAAACTATGAAACAAGAACAGGTTGGCAAGGTTCTTGAAAGGTAAGTCGGCAAATGCTTCGACTTATTTATATCGGCTAGATATGCAGCTAATGTGTATTTTATTATATCTATCGTGTAGTATACATAAGTATACAAGATATTATGTCTATACACACGTACACGTGATGACATGATAATGCCGGACCAACAATTTGGCATAATTTGAGATTCAAGTCTTCATGAGAGTCTTTTGTGCACATGTGTGTGATAGCGACTTGTCTTTCTTAGCTGTACTTGGGCTGTGATGCCAATTCTAATTTTTATAAATACACCTATCCGTATTATTCCACTATCTGCAATGACATTTTAGATAGGGAACTATAAAAGACTTCCATTTTCCCTGAGATAGGTAAAAAATGATGTGTAATCCCATAAAAACAAAACGGTAGGTTGTAGCTACGTGCATTTTTCTTCTCACAAGATAAAACTTTGTTCCGTTTAAATTATTCGTTGCGCTTTGATGTAGTGCAATAACTTTTCCGTTTGTTACAATAGCTTCTTCCCTGCTCTTTTAAGTATAACAGAACACGACTTGACTTTGCAATTTTCAAACTTTTTCTCATTTTTTTGTTTTACTGCTGAATAGAAAATTCTTTGCACCTGCTCTCTTATCGTTAGCTCAGTGCACAAGATGAACTACCAAAGACACTTATATTCATACACACATTCGCAGGCACGTAATAATACATGGATGTGTACACACGCACGCACACCATGAATACTACAGATATGTCTAAAAAGCAGTGCCGAGTCCATAAGAATACATACATAGACACTTTATCACAAGAATGATTGGCTGTAAAGGAATGAGGACGGAAGTGCTGAATTTGGGATGTCAATTTCATTGTCATTCTGCCACATCAAGTTTATTGCAACTCGGCAAAATGAAACTGACTAACTTTGACTTTTATTTTTGTTAGCTATTGTCACCTTACTTGTTTATTCCAGATTACAAAGGGACAGCTCTCAATCCTACTCCATGTAAAATACTTTAAAAGCTTCACTATACTTAAGATGCCTTCCAAAACATTTGTGCATACAAAAGCTGTTGGGATTTCAAAATTCTTCGCTAGCTGCATCACTGCTCTGATCCCAACGAAATATATTTACTGTAGTAGTGTGCATTGTTGTCAAAGGAAAGACGATTATCACATTCTTGAAAAGGAATCTTGAAAAATTTAGATCCACACAGACTCTAAGCTCAATGAATCCCGAAACCCAATTTTCAAATGTAGTTCTTCATATGTAAAAAAAAAGTATTTCAAGATCCAATTTTTGCATTTTATACAGACTGGGCTCAGTTTGTCAAGAAAATCTGCAGTGTAAAATGGATTCTAATTTTAAATGAATACGGCGGTTCATTCAAATAAGTCGTCATCGAAGACTGCTTGGAAAAATTAAGAAAAAACGTTGTTTAAGGAACAACTGCACAAAGAATCGTTATAATAAGGTGAATAGGCTCTAGTACCATAAAATGTACAAGATTTAGGTAAAAAGCCATACAGTTGAATGGCATAATATAATTTTAAGAGATGGATGAGTGAGAAAGAAGCGCCTTTAATAAAATTATAAGAACGCTAGTAGAAGACTAATAATGTATCTCTGCAATTTGCAAAAATCGTGCTTAGAAGGTTTATGACTGAACACATGTAAGGCTAATGGGTCTACTATACAAACGAACTTGTGTACAATTTACATACTGTAAGGAGAAATTTTGTTCAAAACTTAATTCGAGTTAATACCTTCAAAAAGAGCATGGTCTGTTCGCAATCGCGAACCAAGCAGCCTTTTCTTCTGTGAATTACCACACGGATACACCGATGCATAAATGAACCTATTTTTCATTATGTACTATAGTAACCTAACAATAATACCTATACTGCTACGTAACCTTTTTTATTGGGTGAGCTAAGGATAATCTTGTCCTATGGCTGAAATACTTCATACAACTACAGATAAGCCTATAGATAATGTTGTGCTTTGGTAGCGACTATTTGCATTCAAAGCATAGCGTAAATTCCATCAGGGCAGAGCCCGTGAAGGCAATAGAAGAAGACAATGATGGGAATGACAATGACTTTTGACTTTTGACCTACACCAAAGTAATATTTTATTCTTTTCTATTTTGCCACTGATTCCCTCGGCAGTACATTCTCAGACTGGCATTTAATTTCTGTTGGGTTTTGCGGTAAACGGATTTTGTGACTTCCTACGTGTAAATCCATCGGAGTATCTATCCATCTATGTATTTACTTTCAGCTCACTTCAGTTCAGCTATTCTCACATTAAGTATAGGTAAACAGTTGGTTGGCTTGGCTGCCTGGCTAACAATCAGCCAGCAGGTGATCTCTCTCTCATACAAGTCAACTTGATTCATGGCAAGTCACAAGTTTCCATCAAATGCAAGTCTAGCAATAATGTATACTCTACTGTACAGGCACACAATAATATATCACTACGACTAAATACACATAGCATGGAAAAGAAACCAGTGGAAAGGAAACCAAAAATATGTTAGAAAATGACGACTCCATAAAAGAAGTACAGACAGGCAACCCCTCAGACAGTGCTGGCTACGCTCTGTTACAAAACAGCTACAATAATGATATAACATTACTACTATACTACTACTGGAGCTTATAGGAAATGATAATAATATGTTAAATTGCAATAATAATAATAAATACCTCCTTGCTATACTTAGTATAGGTATATCTAGAGCATTTGGTTTAAATGCACCGTAGTTTGAGAAAATGGAGATAGCAAGAACAGGAGCATACTGACTGATAGATGAAAATGGTCGAATTATAGTTTTTTGACGTGTTCGACTTTACCTTTTCTTTGCTGACAGTACACTGGCCATTACAGAATATTATAGTGCGCTGTAAAAATTGTTTTATGCTTGGGAAGCTGTCTGTCTTCATTGAAAAGCTAACATAAGGTAGCAGGGCTGAGTGAGTAATCTATACATCCCGGTCCATCGTACTCTGCTCAATGTCCATGTTCATCTATATTGGTGTAGCAAGTGTCAGTCTAGTTGACGATGAGATTGAGAGAGTGAGGGACGAGGAGCTAATAATAAAAACTTTAATAGGGGAATCTCTGTCAAGTCAGACTTAACTCACTCACTCACTCAACTTGTATGCAGGTTCAATCTATGTGATATAATGTAAGAAAAGGTTCAATTCGACTATAAAACGAAGAAGCTTATTTTTACTTGATGTGGTATGATGTGATGGCTGAGCATTTGAAGTCCAAGCATCCAAATGCAACGACAGATTCGACGTCTAATTATGTTGCCTTTCTTCCTGAATAGCCCATCTCGACACTGAAGAAAAGGCGGGCTTTAGCTACCTGGCAAGGAGTTGTCAAAATGAGTAGTGCAGTCGAATGCAGTAAGAAATGACATAAAATAGTTAACAGTGCAAAAGAGAATAAGCGGAAGCATTAGATCGGTTTTTCTGTTCTGGTGCAATCTGTAGCAGTGTAATCTGTAGCTTCAGTGGAATTGAGTTAAGTTCGAGTAATGGTGTGTTGCTGACCATAAATTCAAACGGGCTTTGACATTCTCAAAGAAGGAAGAATGGAATGAAACGGATACCTATACAATATTTCTTACTAGAATCTCCACCACTCACTCACTTCACTTACATTACAACAGATACGAAGGCCGGAGACTTAAGCTTAGCGATACGTAAGTTACATCACTGCATTATTGCATTGGAGAGAGCAAAGAATAAAAGGCAAAGAACGTACGTAACGACTTTACGCTGACTTATTGTTTGCTTTACAGATATAAGTACTACTACTAACAATAGAAAAAAGACTGAAGATTTCCAGTCTGCTTCGTATAGCAGAGCATGGACTTTGTTGTTGGTTATCGCAGACCTTCCTTCAGACTCCTATAGTTCAATGTTCAATACATTTTCCTTCGACTTCGACTTTTCTGCACTATATCTGGGTGGAAGTCATTAAAGAACCTATTTTCTATTTGTATTTGTACATAGCAGCATGATAATATATATATGTGGGTATATAATAATATATAGTACTTATACTTAGCAACGTGCTTGAATCTGAGGAGCTTTATGGTGAAGATGTGTATCTTGCCCGTTACGACTGAATGTTAGAAGGAATATAGCATTGTATCGTTTTGTTGTGTCTGTGCATTTTGTCTTGGTTGAATTGTAATATTTATGTAGCCGGGTAGGTAGTGCGGTGTAGTGAGTGCTGCAGTCACCGAGATTATCCATCCATCCGTTACAATCAAGGCAAGTTGGCGGAGCAGAGTCGGAGGAGAGAAAAATGCACTAGGATCGAAACAAGGATCCGGTAAATAAGACAATTGAACCAAAACCCATTTATTTGTTGTATGTAATGTGGAGAGTGGGATGCTTGTTGTGTGTATGTATCTGTATTGTAATGTAATTCATCCTCTGGTATCATTGCCTCGTTGTTAGTGCAAAGAAAAAAGGACATAAATCTTGCTGCCTTCAAAGCAAACCACGAAGCCGTCGTTGATCAATTGTCGATGCAAAAGGAAAACATCGTGAGAGAATGGAAATCCGAGTAGAACAACAATAACCATTAGCTAAACAGCTTAAATTAGCTCTCCAGTTTCATTTGCTTCGTTTGCAGTTTATGTTTTCGAGTCGGGAAAAGAAACTGCTTATTGTTTGCTATTCATGCCATCATATACACCTAATGTATGTAAATACACACACACTACGATGCACACTAACAACTACAGTGCTTATAGAGTTTTATGGGTTATGTTTTCTATTTGTGTATGCATGTGTTTATGTAGCCACAGTTTTTGCAAACTTAAATTAAAAGGTTGAATGCGAATGGGCAATTTCTATAATTAGTATTGTTTTCTTTATGTCTGCAATTCCCGTTACAACAACATTCGGAAATGTTCTTTGTAGGCACATGATGGTCGGCTGTAAATCATTTGATTGAATTTGATGGCTTTCTGTCTCTAAAATTACACTATTTCTCGTCCAGGCACAGCGAACACCTTCACATTACTGAGCGCCTCTAAATTCGAACATTAATGCCCGAGAATTTTTGACGACTCGGCTTCACGACCCACACCGGCTCAGACACACAAATGAACACTCCTCCTCCTCCATGCTAATCTGCCCTGCACTGCTCTAGCTGAGAATTTACATGAGAGAGTAAATGTAGTCTCAACATTATCCCAGATATATCATCATATCATCGGCAAAGTAATCGCTGGGTGAATTGAACAAATGTGCGACGTATGGGACTAACAACATAACATAACATGCCCACATTATCTCTGTAGAAACTATCCACGCAGTCCTCCTTCAGTTAAACGATATTATTCGCCAGAAATTTTTACTGATCTTTATACGACTGTGCCATAACCAACATAACAGCCCCCATCCTAAAATGACTGAGTTGATGTGAGACGGGTTGTACTTATGTTACGTTAACCCATACTCATTGTGCCAGCCGAGTAAGTAAGTGCATGCCTAGTGCTTTGTCCTCAGAACAGATTGGATATTCTTTTGGAAAACGAATGATTCCCATTAACTATGAGATAGATAGGAGTTTTTAGTGGATGACAGCGTGGAAGTTGTATAGGAAATAGAAATGATAGCCGAACTAAAGCAAATGATAGATGCGGTGAAGCTTTTACGACATTGGTGCTAATTTGGTAGATTTTTCTAGCAAAGGAAAGACCTCCTCGCAATACTTACATGCAGATGTACTCACCACAGCCACACATGTCAATGCAGGCCAAACCAGTCCCTCATCTACTACATGTCCCTCTGTTCCGCTAGTGAAACAGGGCACATCGTTCAAGTTATTGCTCTGTACGGTTAACCCGTGACCATTCCTCTCTATCGGCTCACATATTATCTTAATTTAACATACCTTTCTTTAATGGCCATCCTTACATGAACTTACGTACTACTAAAATTCTAAACTGCCATTTATTGCATTACACGCATTACCGTCGCTACATAAAAAGAATCTTACCCTGCTATATGATTTTACAAAGTGCCCTGATTTCACTGCTGACTACTGCTGATGCCTTCTCCACCCTATGCTAATAGCCATGGCTATTGCTCCTAATAATGTTCTTTCATTTTTGTCGTTCTTTTACTCGGACAGTTTGCTAACTTTTATCTATGCATCTGCACTTTCCTTCCTAGCATTTCTTACTTTTCCACACACGGTATGCCAATAATTTTGCTAATGGATCCGTAAGTTCAGCCTTAATTTTCCCTGCTCAATGCTACATTTCACTCACCAGATATCTTACTGTTCTGTATTGCATGAACAGCACTAAGTTGAAGTTTGGTACAATCAGCCTTACTATTATTGTTTTATAAAATTTTACTGTAAAATTATCCACTTTAATTTACAATTTCGGAAAGGCATTTGCTGTGTTTTCATGAGATTTGGACCTATTTATTAGGACAGATCAAGCATAGAGAGCCATGTCCATTAGTTTTTCACAGATGAGTACACTTGGCATTCCATCAGGTACCTATTGAAACAAATAGTCCTGAACAACATTGGAGTTAAAGAAACAATGACATTGTAAACTGCAGAGATTCCATAATATAATATTTTACAACTGCCACTTGTACAGGAAAGTTTTTATTGTAGGTAGAAAGGATAACGTACTAGAATGTGCTACAATAGTAAATACTTAGTGAAGAAGAAAATACAAACATTTGGTCAGAGATTGTGCAACTATGGCATCATAATGTTTGGCAGTGTATAATTTGAACATGGTTGTTGGTCAGTGGTTAAGGTATTTTGTTGTACGGCGCTATGCAATGCACTCAATTGCCAGTTATACTACCCAAAATGGTTTTCTTCTTTGCCTGGGTTGGTTGTGTTGTCCAATTTCACGGGGTTATTTCATTTCATTCCATTTCAATAGAGTTCAAATAGATAAAAAGGCAAAGAATTCCATTGGCAACGTTTCTTTGCTCCTCTGAAGAATGGTTATACTACTACAGACGTACTACTATAGACGTTTACCTGTCTCGTATGGATAATATACCATTATACTTTGTATCTTTATATATAATAGCATTTTGGATTGTTACGGCAGAGAGGAAAAGAATCTTTGCAGAGTTACAGTGCATTTCCTTACAGGTGAATTGAACTGCATTAAGAGAGCGAACGACATTATTCTGCATGAGTAAATTCGAATGTCTTCTTATGGCAATGACAAGCTAAAATAATAAGAGTAAACTACAGTGATAAATATATTGTATATTGTAACTGTTGCTAATGCAGAAATGGCGAAAACACAAGAGTAAATCATCAAGACACAATGCAGCCTTTTGTTCTCTGCGTTCATTTTATGTCATTGGATTTTATATTAGGCATTGGATGTCTAACGGTTCATCTCTTTTCAAGGTATCACATCGTAGCATAATACCACCTAGTCTCACTTGCCCTGTCTTTCTGCACAAAGAAAACACAAAGTTTCTGTCTTGTCATTTCGTCAAGTCTTGCGTGAAATTTTTTGATTCGCTACAAAAGATGAAACCGTAGTGTGGATAGGCTTTTCTTGTGTAATAATAAACATGTATGCATACAGAGTATGTAGCTAATGGCTAATGAATAGGGGAAAACGTCTGTCTCTTACAAAGGGTTGATAAAGTATTTAATAGTTCGTTGGTGACGAGTGCAGTTATTGTACAAAGTTGATTATAATTATGACAAGAGTCAAATTCCTATTTGAATTGGCCTCACTCGCGTCGGTTAACAATTAGCTGGGGTATTACACCTGGCAAAAGAGGTTTGGTTGGGCATGCAAGACATAATACAGGCACTACACCTCTATTTCATGTTCTGTTGTCCACAGCATGCGTATGTTTTTGTTTCTCATGCACTTATATGGTCATCTAATTTTGAAATGACGTCCAGGTCATTTAAACTGGTGAGATAGTCATGCTTAATTGTATTTTCCACAAGCTTATTTGAAGCGTAATTAAATAGTTATCATACGAGTCGAGCTGCAAAATATTTGCAATGCGTGTAGCTAGAGCTACATGTGAGGTGTTGGTATCCGTGGAAAATGCATAGTTCCATGTTTCTTTTTAGGCCTGTTGCTCACAATGAGACAATAAGCTAGGCTGAAAGAGCTAGTTGTCTGAATGAATCTAAATTAGTAGATTGTGCATTGTACATCAAGCTGTGAAAAGTTATGCAACGTTCCTTTTCCCATCCCGCCGAGTTTATTACAGTACATTAATAGTCCATCAATATCGCTATATTAGATACAAATGGTAAAGCATCTACTTATAAATAAAGTGGGTTCACCTACAGGAAAGAGTTCTTTGGATATAGTTTAGTTTTCTATTATTCTGACAAAAGGAGAAATAGCACAATGGGCAACAGTACATAGAAATAGACTGACTTATTGTTAGTTAGTGCAGTGCAAGTATACGGTAATAAAGAATCCAATTCTAGACACAAGAGCAGAGAACTCATGCATACCGAATTCCATGTTTGTATGAGTAAAAGTGTGTCAATATTTAAGCTACGGTCAATTTCCCTAATGGTTTGCTTAGTCATTAGAATTAGAGTCAAGTTTGGATTGGACGCGACGAGAGCCGCTTGTTTGTGATATATCCCTCAGTTTGGATTAACTACCCATTAAGGTGTATAATACTACAGTATCTATCTGCTATCTATATATATACCAACTGATTGTGAATAATAGGCACCTCACCTATACTTGATCGTTACCTCGCTTTTCGTCTCGCTAGAGAGTTGATTTAGTCTGATATGAACTAAAGTACCCATGTTATTAAATTCGGCCTTTGCTTCCTATTTCACAAAGGGAATGACCAAAGCTCGCTTCGGCTCAAACATTCTGCTGGTCTCCTCTTGCTTTCTATGTACATAAATATTACATCATTGATCGCATTCCGACTCCGACTGTTATTCCATTTACTTCCAACTACAACTCACACTTTCTGCACAGCCGAATTACGGATTGCTGGAAATAGCACGGGATAAGGGGAAATACACGCACTTCTACAGGATGTATGAATCAAATACAGATATAAGTAATATGGGCCCATTCTGAGTAAATAGTAGGAGAAGGTACATAGAATCCAGTCCATTTGTTCTTTTTCCTATGCTGCTAAATAATTTCCCATAGTGCTCCTACTTACATTCCGACAGGGTATTTAGCAATAACATGGCAAATATCTGTAGTAATTAATGTGACTCTATATAGGCAATAATGTCTTTATTAGGCTCCTATACTTTATTTTACTTCCGTCGTTCAAAGAACATTTCAACTGTTTGCCTAAATATTCTACGTGAGCACGAATGAATCTATCAAATGCGGCAATTATCTACTTTACGTTCATGGGATGTGCTAATGACCATATTGAGTTACATCGGAATTACTACAATTGCTTATTGTAGACATACCCAAGTGATAAAACAGTCCCTTGCATTACCATATTACCTCATGCTTTGCTATCATCCAGATTTAGTGCACTCTTTATATACCCAACATTGTCTCATAGGCCAATATACGGAGTATCACCATTCATTTCACTAGCAAACAGTAAAAACTACATCACTTGCAAATAGATGAGCAAACACAAATATGATTTGCCAAAGCCGCATTTCGTGATCTCATTTTTACTTTTCTAAAAACCTTCAGACAGGAAATCACAAGAGATAAAGGCCAACGACTATGTCTATGGTGCATTTGTCAAATGTATTTACTTATCGACTTTTCCTTATTTGACATTAGTTGTTAGCACAGACGTAAAAATACCTAGTACATTTAGTGACACATTAGGTAAAGATATCATGCAGCAGAAATATCTTTGTCTAATGCTAACATTCGCGCACTAGATATCATAAAACATGTAATAAAGGAAGGATCGTCATTGTAATCCTAATATTTTCTCTCTTTAAAGAGATTATTATTTGATATTTTAGAACCTTAATGCCTACATTATACATATTTGCAGTAGTTGAGCAACTTAAAGCCATATTAAAATTGTAGAAGGGTCGACTAAAACATAATTTTATGTTATAGTTGTTTTACAAGTTTTACGGTATGTAACTATTGATTGACGGTGGATTGCATTAGTTTTTGTTATGTGTGTAATGTAATGGCAAACATATTAATCACATTTACCGCACTATATTTATAAATTGGTGTCACAGCTTTCGTTTTATTGCTAAACTCAATGACCGACCGATGGAGCACTGTTTTTCATGGAGCAATATAATTTTTTGTGAAGACACCTACAGTTAGGTTAGAAAAGAGTAAGAAAGATTCTACAACTTATATTTTCCAGCATTACTAATAGTAATAAATGCTTCCATGAAATAAATGAAACGTCTTTCGGTATTTTAGAGGTGCAATAAATTCTTACACGATGGAAAGAAGTGTAATGTATTTTGTGGATTCAATAAGCTTTTTTGTGTGTGATTGAACTCCTACGACCTTTTTAACTTAAGACTCATTCCCTATTTTACTAATCATTATTTGACTACGAATGTAAATGTAATTCATGCTAAGATTAAGTATAACTTGTATGCTTGACCGTAAGTTTACGCATTATCTTTGTTCTAGTGTATGACTTATGCTTTATGTTATCTATTTTCTTGTGTAATTTACCTTAATTTATGCACACATATGTAAATCACCTAGATTTCATCATCTTTTTGTTCGGTCAGTGCTCTAAGTAATTAGAATTGTTCTAGAACTTACCTTTCACTTCCTGAGAAATGTTTTCTATTGGCTAGCTACTTTGACCTCTGTTAACTAAAAAACCTATAAATATAAGTAACTACATTGTATACTTGAGTGCCTGTGCAACCGCTATGTAAGGACGAAACTCTGCTCGACTAGCAATAGAAACCGAACTTAGAGCACAACCTTTCTGTTTGACTAAGTCATTTATTTCTATTCATAAAGTCATTTTAGTCTTTGTCTTTTTTCCAAGCACAGCACTCCTCGACGTAGAGACCGCATAATCTCACATTTTACCAATTACCTGACTTGCTTTAATTTATTTTATTTAGAAATAACTGAACATCCACAACTAATTTATCCATACACACACATCCCAACACCTTCTTTAATCCACGCTTCAGCCCTCCTCTCCATGGTCCTTCGAGCAACGGATGCAAGACTATAATCAGATTTGCAACCTAAAACTACCGGGAAACTGATCTGGATTTAGGAAGAAAAACCAATTGCCCTACAGTAAGGTGCGGACTGCAAATCCCGAAGAGTCAACACTGTGGTTCTCTTTGCCTGGAATTCTTCCCTGCCTGAAACTAGCGGAATTTGGTAACGAAAATCTTTAACGAAAAAATATTTTACTATCAAATCATTTATTATGGATAAATTAGAACGCAAAAGATCTGCACTCAAGGGAAGAGTAACGACCATCAAGACTGCCTTTGATGTCCATGCTACTTCTCCTTTGACGGAAATCAAGACAAAAAATCTGTTGGTAAGAGTAGAAAAATGCATTGAAGAAAACAATCAAATTTATGAAAAAATTATTGACCTTTGTGCAAGCTCTGCCGACCTACCACCTCACGAAGTCCTTTACGAAGCTGAAGATTTACGACTTCAACCAATGAAGGATTCTCTGATGGAGATTTTGAGGTCATTTTCCTCAACCGCAACCACTTCGACGTCCACACCGCAAGACATTCGCCTACCTCGGTTGGAATTGCCATCCTTTAGCGGCCATCGTTTAGACTGGCTTTCCTTCCACGACTTGTTTCGGGCAGCCGTTCACAACAACAATCAGCTGAGCGGGGCTCAAAAACTCCAATATCTACGTACGTCCGTCAAAGGAGAAGCTGCTACTCTGATTCAAGCATTTACTCTCACAGACGACAACTACGATGAAGCTTGGAAGACTCTAGAAGCCCGATACCAGGACAAGAGAGAACTCGTCAATCAGCATTTTGACCGACTACTTTCTATTCCCAACCTGCAAATGGAAAATCCAACGGTACTCCAGAAAATGTTCGACCGCGCCAAGGAATGCTTCCGTGCAGTGGAGATTTTGACTGTCCCCAAGGAAAAGGCATACGAGCTCATCATCATCCATCTAATGGCAAAAAAGTTGGATCCTGAATCTCGTCTCCAGTGGGAAAGGGCCCTAAAGAAAAATTCACTTCCGTCTTTCCAAGAATTTTGCGACTTCGGAGACCAACAAGCTCGCGTGACTGCAGCGGCACGATCTACTTCTACGACCAAAAAGGCAAACGAAAATTCCAAACAAGGAGCATTTATCCACCACGGATCAATTAAACCGTCCTCGTCTACATCCTGTAAGTCTAATTGTCCATTATGTAATGAAGAACATTTATTATATCAATGCAGAAAATTTAAGACGATGACCGTAGACGAGAGATGGACGTTTGTCAGAGGCAAGCAATTATGCTACAATTGTCTGTCTGCTAAACATCGTTCCGATTCCTGTAAAAGCTGTCACTGCAAAAATTGCGAAAAGTATCACCATTCACTACTGCACAAGGAGTATAAACCGAAGCCGTCTGCTTCAACACAGCCCCCATCCGAGGAACCTTCTAACACACTCTTCGTCACTCACAATCGTACGAAAGGACTACTTTCGACTGCTCTCATTAGAATTCGAGGATATTCTGGTGAATTTCAACTCTGCCGAGCTCTTCTCGACAACGGCTCAGAATCTAGCTTCGTCACAAGCAGCTGTGCCACTCGATTGGGACTCCGTCGAACGAAGGTGCAAGTTCCACTATGTGGTCTCGCTGGCGCCGATGCTGGCACATCAAAAGAACTAGTGGAGCTGGCCTTCTCATCATGTCATGGGTTTGATCCAATTTTTAAGGTTAATGCGTTAATTCTGAAAAATATTACCAGAGATCTCCCAACGGCTCCTTTAATTTCGTCTTCGTGGAAGCATTTAAAGGGCTTGACACTAGCAGATCCGCACTTTGATGACCAATTGAAAATTGATGTCCTTCTTGGAGCTGATATTTTCTACACCTTGATGGAAGCTGACAAGATTACTGGCCCGCCTGGAACACCAATTGCGATTAAGACGGCTCTTGGGTGGATTCTCGGTGGAAATCTTGGAAGCCCCGCATCTGAAAATCCTTCCTCATCGTTCATGGTACAATGCGACACAGACTCAACGATCAGGAAATTCTGGGAACTGGAGGAAGTTCCAAGAAAGAAATTCTTAACCATTGAGGAGAAGTCGTGTGAAGACCACTTCGCCTCCACCCACTCTCGTGACAATAACGGCCGATTTATTGTACGACTGCCTATGAAGAAGAACGTCAACCAATTGGGCGAATCCAGAGAAATTGCTGTCAGGCGCCTGAAATCTGGTGAACGTAAGAACTTTGCTGACCCCATGCGGCAGAAAACTTACAACGACGTTATGGAGGAATACCTGCAACTTGGCCATATGGAGATCGTCCCTGCTACTGAACTTCAGAACAAACCGCACTACTACATGCCGCACCATGCCGTGGAAAATCTGGCGAGCTCTACAACTCCTTTCCGGGTCGTGTTCGATGCCTCCGCCACAACGTCCTCCGGCACTTCCTTGAATCAAAATCTGATGGTGGGTCCCAAACTTCAAGACGATCTGGTGTCCATCCTCATCCGCTTTAGGAATAACAAGATTGCTATTACCGCTGACATCCCCAAGATGTACCGCCAAATCAAGGTCGACCAAGCAGATGTCGATTTGCAGCGTATCGTGTGGCGGAGGAATCCCATGGAGCCCGTTCGTGACTACCGACTACTCACAGCCACCTTTGGTACAGCCTCAGCACCTTACTTGGCCATTCGGAGTCTCCAACAGTTAGCTACGAGTGAAGAGAGGAATTTTCCGGAAGCTGCAGCCTGCATCCAGCGTGACTTCTACGTGGACGACTTGATGTCCGGGGCGGCGTCCGACGAAGAGGCTCTCAAATTGCAAGATGACTTGATGGAGCTATTATCCCATGGCTGCATGTCTCTCAGGAAATGGTCATCCAATTCCGCTCTTTTGATGTCTACACTACCTCCAGAATTGAGGGAAACCGACACTCCTCTTACGATTGAAGAAGATACCAGTGTCAAGACTCTTGGCTTGCAGTGGCATTCGGCGGCTGACTATTTCTCCTTTCGTGTGGCACTCTCTTCGACACCTTCACACACAAAGAGGACTGTCCTATCTGAAATTGCGAAGGTTTTCGACCCCCTAGGCTGGTTGTCTCCTGTCACCATCACCGCTAAAATTTTCATGCAGCGTATGTGGAAGGAGGACCTCGGCTGGGATCAAGAGCTGTCTTCAACTCTACAAGAAGATTGGTTAAGGTACAGAAATCAAATACCACTTATTCAAAGTCTAAAGATACCAAGATTCATTAATCAAGAAAAACCTATTCTACAACAATTGCACGGTTTCTGCGATGCGTCGGAGGCTGCGTTTGCTGCGGTTGTTTTTCTCCGTTCTGTTAATAGGGAAGGAGATATTGTCGTTCGGATGGTTGCAGCCAAAAGTAAAGTCGCCCCAGTCAAACAGGTCACACTTCCTCGGCTCGAGCTATGCGGTGCTGTCTTACTGGTGCGTCTGATTCAATGTGTAAAGGAAGCTCTCCACATTTCACCGGATGGGATCTTTGGATGGACGGATTCTACAATCGTCCTGTCCTGGCTTGCCTCTCCACCACATCGATGGAAGACATTTGTAGCCAACCGGGTGTCTGAGATACAAGAAGCTATACCTTATGATGACTGGCGACATGTAAGATCCGAGGAAAACCCTGCTGACTGCGCGTCGAGAGGAATTTCTCACACTGCCCTGGCTGATCAAGACATTTGGTGGCGGGGACCGAACTGGCTTTCTACTCATGAGCTTCCATTCTCAAGACTATCCTCCGACTCTACTGTAGTTCCACTGGAAGAGAAAACTACAGCCAAGGTTCTCCATGTAGCTGAAGATGACTCTTTGCTATTTCGCTACTCCGATTTATCCAAACTACTTCGAATTACTTCTTACTGTCAGAGAGCTATCGACTGGATGAGGAGAAGACGAGGTCCAGCAGCACGGCAATCCTCTCTCATGTCAACGACTGTGACCGCTGGAGAGATTGATCGTGCCCTGATGACCTGGGTGAAAATCGTTCAACATTCAGAATTTTCAGACGATATCTGCGCTCTACAAAAGAAAAATTGTGTTCCTGCCAGCAGCCGACTACTCAGGCTCAGCGTATTCCTAGATGAGGACGGCATCCTTCATGTTGGTGGGCGACTACGTAATGCAAACATTCTTGATGGAGCAAAACATCAAATTGTTCTACCCAAGAAACACCACTTGACTGACTTAATCATCTCACACCAACACAAGACAGATCTCCATACCGGACCACAAGCACTTCTGGCGTCCCTACAACAGAAGTACTGGATTCTTGCTGGCCGAGATGTGGTACGTCATTTTGTCAGAAAATGTGTCAAATGTTGCAGATTCCGTGCCCAGTGTGCACAACAGAAGATGGGCGATTTGCCAGCCGCAAGAATTACTCCGGCTTCACCTTTTCAGAGAACAGGCGTCGACTATGCGGGTCCCTACACTCTCACAGCAAGAAAAGGAAGAGGTCAACGTTCTTTCAAATCCTATATCGCCTTATTTGTCTGCCTGGTCACTCGAGCCATCCATCTGGAGCTGGTGTCAGATCTTACCACGGAAGCCTTTCTCGCATCTCTTCGTCGCTTCATAGCAAGGCGGGGAAAGCCTACAGACATCTTCAGTGACTGCGGCACTAATTTCATTGGAGCAAAGAAGATTTTAGACGACTACCATACCTTTTGGACATCCTCGGCGCACAACTCTCAATTGAAGGAAGTTTTGGCTAATGATTACATCGTTTGGCATTTTTCTCCACCCTCAGGACCGACATTCGGAGGTCTATGGGAGTCTGGAGTTAAATCGATGAAGTATCATCTCCAACGAGTGGTGGGAGCGGCTATTCTAACCACGGAGGAGATGACGACTCTTTTGGCTCAAGTGGAAGCTGTACTGAACTCAAGACCTATCACTGAACTCTCCTCCGATCCATCTGATTTGCAGCCACTTACCCCGGGACATTTCCTCATCGGCAGACCTCTGACGGCACTTGGGGAACCTGAATTGACACACCTCAAGGAAGGACATCTCTCTCGGTGGCAGCGTGTACAACATATGTTCCAACACTTTTGGAGACGGTGGTCAACTGAGTATCTCACTCGACTCCAACAGCGAAACAAATGGCAAACGGGACAGATAAACGTCGACATTGGAAGTCTAGTGCTCGTTAAGGACGAAAATTTACCTCCGGCACAATGGAGTCTTGGACGGGTAATTTCCACTTTTCCTGGACAAGATAATCTTGTACGAGTTGTAACGGTAGTAAAAACAGCAACATCTGAATTCAAACGCCCCATTACTAAACTCTGTATTTTACCTATTCCATAACTTTGTTTTAATTCACGATGTATTGATTTTCTATTTTAATCATATTGAAATCGGTGATTCCAAGGCGGGGAATATGGAAAGAAGTGTAATGTATTTTGTGGATTCAATAAGCTTTTTTGTGTGTGATTGAACTCCTACGACCTTTTTAACTTAAGACTCATTCCCTATTTTACTAATCATTATTTGACTACGAATGTAAATGTAATTCATGCTAAGATTAAGTATAACTTGTATGCTTGACCGTAAGTTTACGCATTATCTTTGTTCTAGTGTATGACTTATGCTTTATGTTATCTATTTTCTTGTGTAATTTACCTTAATTTATGCACACATATGTAAATCACCTAGATTTCATCATCTTTTTGTTCGGTCAGTGCTCTAAGTAATTAGAATTGTTCTAGAACTTACCTTTCACTTCCTGAGAAATGTTTTCTATTGGCTAGCTACTTTGACCTCTGTTAACTAAAAAACCTATAAATATAAGTAACTACATTGTATACTTGAGTGCCTGTGCAACCGCTATGTAAGACGAAACTCTGCTCGACTAGCAATAGAAACCGAACTTAGAGCACAACCTTTCTGTTTGACTAAGTCATTTATTTCTATTCATAAAGTCATTTTAGTCTTTGTCTTTTTTCCAAGCACAGCACTCCTCGACGTAGAGACCGCATAATCTCACATTTTACCAATTACCTGACTTGCTTTAATTTATTTTATTTAGAAATAACTGAACATCCACAACTAATTTATCCATACACACACATCCCAACACCTTCTTTAATCCACGCTTCAGCCCTCCTCTCCACACGAAGTACATTATATGTTACGTTCATACCCATAATGCATAGCACGTAACAAGAATTGGCCAGCTCACACACTGTCACTACTATAGGATATAATAATGACCTGTTATAATTTACAGGGTTTTATTACGATGAAAATGACCAAAGCAACCAAACTGGACCAATGTGTTTATGGAACTTCTCAACGCAATTTACCAAAACTTCTATCTAGTAACTCCAACAGTTTATATGATTTTAAGTATCTATGTAATTCTAGTAGCTTGAGATATTATTTTGTCGCTTTTGCTCGAATACTGCCAAAATTATATGCCTAAATACATTAATTTTACTAGAAATAAAGCACCATTTGACTAACTTTGTTTTTGACAATTACCTCTCTTAGAATCGTGTAAATTGTAATCAAAAACAAGTAAAGATATGATTTTTATGGGATATGGAATTAAATGCATTTATTTATTAGTAATAAACAGATATGGAATTTGTTTTCATGATTAGCTGTTTTAAGACTCGTAACCCTTGAAAATACTTCAATACCTACATAGACAGACAATATGTTTTTTCTACCGCTCGAATTGTAAGCACCATTTCAAATAGACACCTAGAAATTAGTCATGTAAATATTTGTTACCTGAAGCCCCGGCACTGGAAACGAAAAAGTAAATAAGGTGCAACAACAATGATAGACATAAACCTATAATCACACTTTGGGGTTATGCAAAGAATGAAATTTTTATCATGAAGTTGGCCTAAGTGAATCATATTATGTTACTTTAGTATGTAAAATACTATTAATAGATAAGATACTGCATGAATATCTAGTGAATGATTCTCATATGGCGTTAGCAAGGAATGTTACTGAAAAGGAGTGAATAGACAAACTGCCGAAAGAACTCGATAAATAAATACACTAACAAATAGGGCGAGTCTTTCTAATCGTAAGGAAACAAAATAAATAACATGTATCCAACTGCTTTGCATAATCCAGAAGACCAGAATAGAAAGTAATAGCTGATAATGATAATACGGCATAACAAGTGAGTTATATTACTATGCAAATAAAACCGATAACGTGCATCACTAAAACGTACATCATGTATTCCACCGCTGTTGTCAGTAGAAGTCAAATCATGATTTGCATAGATATTATTAATAGTTTCTTATATTTCTCTACATTTTCCTCTATAAGCATTTTCTCCTGACAAAGAATTAGATAACCTATTATTAGTCAACTAAAATGCAGGACTGAGTGAGTATACAAAGTATAAGAAGAACCATATTTATAGAATAGTATGAAAATAAGGCCGGTTTTATTAAACTTGAAATTGGACTTGCTACTGTAACATACTTGGGTAAATAAAATGCATCGTGGCCATAAAAAAGCTGTTCTCATGCATGTGTATATTTACACTAGCTTTACTTGAGTCTACCCACAGAAAATGTTTTGTACTTGTAGCACTTTTATTAAATATCCTTCTCGTTGCTGCAATCTACTACGCACTTAACACAAACCGAAATAGCTGGCGATGACTCCCCCATGTAGCTCATCGTATTTAGTTTATTTATCAACCTCTCACCAAAGAATTTCTGAAACGAACCACAACTAATGCAAAGCTAACAACCGCACTTGACAAGGAAATAGTGAGTTCTCTTACACAGAGGAGAGTGCATTAAAATGTATTACTTTCAATATTTGCTCAGAACTGACATGCACCCTTATGCTTACAGATATTTATAACTAAAATACTATGTATAGGAAATATATCAACAATAATACTAGTAACCAGAAACATCCACATTCGATGCAACCCTAATTGTAAGAAAGTGAATATGAAAATAATAATGTAAATTGGGAGGATGAAAGAAACCAGAGACCAGTATCAACATTTACAATGTTACAGGACTACTGCTTATATCATTTCTGTGGCATTCACCATTCTAAAGTAAAAACTATTACGTGGATATTGAGTCAACTACTACATGAGGATGGAATAATAATAATATATGATGATTAGTCATTGCTCTCTTGGAGAGATTGACAAAAGAGGGAAGCAACGCTAATAATAGTAAGCCGAGTCAGTATTGGAGATGTGTATTTGGGAGATACTCTCTGCATTGTGTATAGCATTTGTATTATGACCATCTCATGCATCGTGCAAGTGTACAATGTCATGTACGACAGTGTAACAAAGTAACAATTGATTGTGAAGAGTAGTTCTTTAGCGCAAGTATTTTGGTGTTTGTCGTTGTAAAAGGCTTCTTAACTTAACTCTGGGCAATTACCATTTATCTCCGTATTTTCACAGTGGAGTAGTAGTACATTCGTAGCAACTAAATAACACTTTGTATTCATATTAACAATAAATTGACTCTTCTAGCACCACTCAAAGTACAGACCTATTAAAGAATAAACTCCTCCTTGGAAAAGCGTGATAGTGATAATAAAAGTCAATTTCTTTGTCATTGTCACGTGGAAAGAATTAATTTTTATTTCATAGCCCAGCCCATATTTAACGAAATGCAAACATTTCTCTTCAGTTAGTTCAACAGGAATTTTATGTACCGAGAAAAACCGGTCGCTCCGTTCACTAAATGGAAGTGGAGTAATAAGACTTGCTCCAAGACTCACAGAATTGTCTACTTCTGTTTACAAGGAGATCCGTGGTAGTCCGGTTGAATACTCTATTAAGGCTGCACTATCAGAAACTGTACAAAGTAGTTATAATGACCATTATGCCAGGGAATGTGAAATATTATCTTTAGCCTACTTTTAACGCTGCTCTAAGGTTTAACTTTAGCTAACTTGTATTTAAACAGAATGAAAGTAACCAGTCTCGCAAAATAGACATAAAATGTCTTATAAAGCACTATTTGTTTTCAGCGTGAAGCAATGTAAGCGTCAGAGAGTTTTCTATGTAATAGTTCATCTCGTCTCGTCATTTACAAAGGAATGGGCCATATCACCCGTCGCCGCATAATATTAACATTACAGACCCACTACTGGTTTATCGAAAATTCAGACTAACCTTCGTGCGCCACGAATCTAAAATGTAACTGACTATAACTCTGCCGTAGTACGTTGTTGTCCTGTCCTATGGCTCCTGACTCAAAAAAGATAAATGTTCCTATTGCTAGCCTTTGAACCTTGCAAATGCAAAGGAATACAACTGTGAACTTGCACGTATCCAAGAAATGACTGACAAACAGCGGAATGAGCTGCTTCTCTCAATAATTTAATGCATTGCCACATTACATAAACATACACAACAACATTGATAGCGCACAACTGGAATGGGCTTGCATATAGCCAAACGAATGAACACTAATTTAACTGGGCTTTGTGACTATACTATTCCGTGCCTCTGCTTTATCATTACTAATTAATTCGCCTAGATTGATTTGTATAGGGAAATACACTTACACTCAAGTCATGTCGATTTAACCATAAAAAATAATAATGTAACAAAGTTAGCCATAAAGCTACATGTAAATAGTGACATCCTATACTTCTTTTAAGTAGATAAATCTTTGCTAATGCATATTTAGACGCAGTGTGCTACACCGTATATAAGTAGGTAGGTACCTATAGCCCCGCGAATTCCTACGTATAGATATCCACATGAATAATAATATATAGCTAAATATAAGGGCTAAATAGATGCCCTAATAAATACTCACCTCCACTGGCTATACATACAAAAGAATTATAGTAAAAATGCAACAAAGAAATACATTTATATCCCATCATAGTACTTCCAAAGTGCATTTGCTTTTATGGCTCTCTACAGTTCTCTATTCTATGGCACTCTAGAGGAAAGTAGTGAACTTGACATGTCACTCATCACTCACATAATAATGTATATTTAATTTTTATCTGTCTGGAAAGTTTTGCCAAAGGAGTCAAGAAAGTATTAAGCTGTGTAGTTAAATCCAGTATCGCTACACTTTGTTACAATTGAACTACTTACCTTTGACAAATACTATAAGCTATTTATGCAATAAATAATTCCGAGAGCTTCAAACGGAATGAGGGAACCAATTCCAAGGAATGTTCGGATTCCCTACCAAAGCTATTTTCCCGAATTCCCTTTTATTTCTATTTATTTTGTTAAAAGTAGTTCTGGAAATCTGAGTCAGAGAGACTCCTCACATCACAGAACGGCGCCACGTCCACTGCTTCTTATTTATGTACTCCATACTGACACTATGTTTAAGGCCGATACTGCTAAACTGCTAACGACATAACCATCCGAAAACATAATTCGTGGCTCAGAACAACCTATTCTTTCAACTTGTAGTAGTAAATGTTTTCTCTGTGGTCTAGAATTTCTAATAAAACCAAGAAATCTGTCTATGAATGCGAGTTTGTCATTTAATTACACTGGGAAATCATCTTTAAATATTTATGTATTTCGTGGCATAGTCATTTTTATGATATAGTAACAAACTGCATTGTGTGGATATATCGTAATAGCGTTTGGAATAACACAGCTAGCTTTCCCATTGGTATAAATAAAGTGCAGCTCTCAAAAGCCGTGTTAATAATCTGTTGAGGAATAGGGAAAACGCAATGCTTGCATTCTCTGGTAGCCTTGAATTTGAATGGGTAGCTTGCTTTCCTCTCTACAAGATAACTTGTACATGGGCCTATTATGTAGTTTTTAATGGCATCACATCGAATTAAGTAGGAAGGCTTTCGTCAATAGGCTTAGAGAAAGTTAAGGGAGTTTTCTTAAAATTTTACGAGCCTTTTCTTCGTTCAAATGACAGGAAGATGGGGAGCGTCGATGTGATCTGATGGCAAGGCAAAGCCTATTAGATAATATTACATTGCATTGCCATCACATCACCCTCATCATTTAAACTACCAATACACACTCTAGCTGTGCTCTAGCTCCTCATTCCAGTCTTAAGCACAACGCATTATCAGGACCTCTACATCCTGATGTGTATGCTTTAAAAGCACTAGAAATATATTCCCTACTACAAGTGCCGAATGGATGTCTATACACACGTAAACTCATATTCGATATATCTTGTATAGTATACTTACATACATGTCTGCTACACATTTCCATGAGTTGTACGTACTCATCGGCTCACCTTCCTCGCTTCAGATCAATTTTCCAACTTAAGCGTTTTATCTCTCTTGAGATTCAATAGCATTTTATTGGAACGACAGCTTTAAAAATAATTTCTTCCGCATTGTAACAAAGTGTTCATCTACATAACACCTCATTCATTACTTTACATTACACGATTTCCATTGAAATCACTAACTTTAATGCTAGTAGACCATTATTACTCCGTTCCTAAGTTGTGATAATAGCCAAATTACAACATCGATTACTCTTGTATTTATGTTCAGAAGGCACTTCTTGGCCTAAACTGAAATCTCACGAATAACTACATAAGAATCTGAATAAAATTACAAACGACGTATAAATATTGGTATTTGATCAAAACTTAGTATTCCCCATGTCAAATATTTAAATCTCAGTATAATAGAACTAACGATTGCTAACGATATTTATTTGTTAAGCAGATTATGCAGAGTTCTTAATAAAAATAAAAGTGGTCTAAATGCAAAAGAGGAGCAATGAGGTTATGTGGCAACAAATCTCTTTGTACATCTTTCTTTTCAACGAGTTCCGTATATAAGTTCCGTATCTGATTGATGTTGGTGCATAAATAGTATCCTGTGTTTAGGTTCATGTTAGTGACGTGTATTACTATATAAGAGGCAGGAAATCCAGGTCGATCATATCAGATATAAAATGTACATTAGAAGAGGTAAAATATTTAGTACATAGGTAAAAGAGACATGGTTTAGTAGGTTTATTGGTTAGATTTGGTAGGGTGGCTGTAGGTAGGAATGCACCTTAAATCTTCATAGATATGGTAAGAGGAAGTTGCGTTTGTCCGATTTTGTTAGATGATGCAAGAGATGAGGGGATGGGATGTATCTCGGAAAGGTTTCTTCTTAAGTATAAAATGGAATATCCATGAGACAGAAGGGAAGTGAAGCAAAAGGGAAGAAGATGCGAGGGCTGCGTGGAGTTGGCTGTAAGTGTGGAGTGGACTGTGAGATGATCGCTTCCCTTGTCTTCAGCTCAGAAGACTCCAGCAAGCATCAGGCAGACTTATGTTACTTGTTTCGCTCATTCGCCGTGTGCATTTTGATTCCGAGTTTGCTAGTCAGAGAGGCTCATCTCCAGCGTCTCACTCCTCACATCACATGAGGCAAGGCAGGGAACTCAGTCATATCACTTGTGAATTTAGATGGATGTGATGTGAGTGAGTGACGAGGAGAGAGGAAGAAATGGAATAAAATAAAATAAAATGATGCTGACAGAATACAAATTACTTGCCGTGTAGTCAACTCGACTCACAGTCAGCTTTACACAGTCACTTCAGTTTAACTGAGCACATCTACAACGAACCTTCCCTTTCTGCTAACTCCACTTATGTGTTACTACTCTCGGATATGCACGTCAAGTACGTATGACAGACACAAAATTCCTATACTCGCTCACTCGTCCAAGAAGAACAAGTCGACTCTGAATGTATGACTAGAGCAATGCCACTAAAACCGTTTTATATAGGTGGGTATACTGACACTGAGAATCTTAACTAATTCCAAGTAGATATAAAACTCACTCTTGAGCTATTAATGACTGCCAGTAAGTAAGCCACTAACATAATAGAGAAATCACTACTGCGACGACTGCGAGCAACTACTACAAGTATACTTACATGTGTATTTAAGTAAGTCTTGTATAACAAGTAGACTACAAAATAAAGGTCTAAGCTATAAAACAGATAATAATTGTATTAGTGGTAGTAAAGACATCTAAATGTATTCGAATATCTCTTTCTACAGGATATTATTCACTCCTTGTTTTATTATTTCATATCATTTCAGGATTAAATTAGGTAGCTACGGACCCACTTATAAATTAGACCACTAAACACGCCATCCTTTTCATCTTTTCATCTTTATGAGATCGTATAAATTTAGTAATTCCCTGACGGGTGCAGGTACGATGATTTATTTCACTTGTAAAAGAAGGGCACAGAACTACACATTTATTACTAATTCTAAAACCTGCCAACTTGAATAAAATTGTTATTAGAGCTACTGGTCAAATAATACAAAGGAACTCTTAAAGAGTTACGTGTGTGTAAACAGTTTTATTTCTTTGGCTGTATAATATGCTAATATGTTAAGACATCCTATCAACAGTAGGGCGTCAAAATGAAATTATTGCAATAATTGGCAATTGGCCAGAGTTTCCAACACTTTTGTCAGTTTTTGTTTGCATTCACGCATTGTAGTTTAGCATAAAAGATAGTTACTTACATTTCCAGACTAGCTCTGGAGAAGTAAGTAGCAGAATGGATGTATTTTGGTGGAGCGCCTAATTTATAAAAGCTCGCGTGTGGGAATTTAATGATGTGAAATGCGATTGTAATCCAAATAGAAACTAAAATGATTGAAATCATAGTCATGGATGGAATATAGACTTGAGACTTTTATACTCAAGTTCACTAGAGACTTTGATTTGACATTTCTGACAGGCATTCTAGCACAAGTCTGTTTTCTTGCAGTTGAGTTCTATAGATCCGAATTTTTTATACGAGGAACAGGGAAGTCTACAACAAAATAGTGCACATTACTTTCCTAGATACGAATAAATAACACAAATAACATCCATTGGAAAATTCATAACCCAAGTTGAACATGATACTACACAGACACGCTACCATACAAAGAATTTAATACACATTTTACACGGAAAACTTTCTACATATCTACAGCTACATGTGTTATGACAGGAATGTCTTTCAAATGCTAATATTATATGATGTACCCACCTATATAAAGCCAATAATATCCCATAACACAGTACAATAAAATAAAGATATAAGACTCAGAAGGTCAGACAGGAAAATGTACTTACGTAGTTATAAGACAACTTCGTGGAATGCACAAGTTCCTATACAAGCATATTGTTTTGGTAGATGGAATTTAGGCTGAGATATTTACTGAAAGCATTTAGAGAAGAAGAGATGAAGTAACGAATAAAGGACATAGCTGGCTATATACAAGATGTACTTATTTACATAATAGAGCGACTTGTATCTGCAGATATACTGAATTTGGTATAAGAGTTGGGTAAATCAGGGAGATACGTATAAATAAGTTAAAGTTTAGGAAAGGACGTGGAGCACGGAGGGTCAGAAGAGCATGGCAGGCCAAGTTCAACTTTTTGTCAGATCAGTCAGACTGTACAGATCGCTGGAAGACAGAGAGAGAGACGAAATGAAGCTGAAACTGAGTGAGTTGGAGTTTAGTAAAGTTTTCTGAAAGAAATGAATGAATCCATTGCATTGAAATGCACTGCATTCTCTATCTCCGCCACATTTCCTCTCAGTACAGCTGTGTGTGTGTGAACTGGCTGAAAGGAGTGGGGCGGCTTTGAAAGCGTTCTGAATGTCACTTGTTCGACATCTCCCCAAATGCAATGACTTGCGTGCCATTGTGTGGCATTGCGTCTGAAATGCTTCACGAGGAGTCGTCGTATTTAGCATTTAAAAGCAGGACTGACTAACGTCAGATAAGTTGACTTAAGTATATTGCAAGTTAGGCACGGCTACAGAAAAGATTCTACAGACTCCTTTTCAGTTTCATTTCACAGCGCTCAATTCAACTCATTTCATCGAATTTCCTGATTCCAAGAGCCGGGCTTATGATGTAAGTAGTCGACCGCCTATCTACTTCACTTATTCTCTCCACTTTTAAGTCATTTAGACAAAACCAGATCATACTCAACTCAAATGCTATATTATACTCAATGCTCAAAGTGGAGCTTCTTCAAATGACTCTACTAAAGTATCTAACAACCCGCCTCCTCCACAACAAGTATGATAACATAGTAGCTATATGTATATGTATAGGTGAGCTGATGATGTTGATTTGTAAACAGAGCTTCTTTGTTTTTCGATGAAAGATTTACTCGTTTCAGAGTTTATAGTAAACTCTCAGCAAAAAGATAATATTACACTAGCATAAGTCACTTCTACACTCGGCCAATTTTATCCCTATTCTTTTTTATAGTCCCACGGGGTTTGAATTGTGGATGCTACGATTTGAAAGATATTTAAATCTCTGTAATTATTATAATGTGTACACAACTTAAAATACATATTATCAATTCATAATAAACTTCTCTTAATAATATGATGAATTCCGGATAGACAGAATTCCGTTACACAACGACACTTAATAGATTTGTTTGTACTAACTTTGACTTGGTTTAGCTTAAAGAAAATCCAATCACATCGCGCACATTATCGTCTGATCTTGTTGGTCTGAAACTAAAGCTGAAGGACTTAAGATTACGAACGTACTCTTTATCTAGTATGTACTCTAACAACGCATCTGTACACAGTACGTAGCTTCATGTAGTGCTTATCTCAATCCTTTGCCCTTACCAAGCACAGCTTATATATAATTTTATCTGTACTTACAAACTAAGACTATACCAAGGTAGAAATTTATAATGGTAGCGTGCAAGAAGAGTGATAGTCACTGAGTACTTGTGGAAAAAAGTTAGTGAAGCTTAAACTACGAGCAGTTGTAGTAGCTTCAATGCAACTTCAGTCAAACATACTCTTTGGTAGCTGCACGACGTATTGCTACAGATATATTTAGTGTGGTTCGTTTTCGATTTACTGGGATATTACTATGCTTAGCGGATCCTAACGGTTATACAGTAATTCCAACTGATCCGATCCAGTTGATTTGGTTCTGGGAAAAACAAGGGAGAGGAGAATGGAGTATGCGACCATAGGTCGCTGAGACTGAATGATTGTTTCCCTATCAATCCGTCGGAATGAAATGCCGGATTTTCATTTCACTCCAACTATTTCATTCAGTTTCAACGGAATAAATTGAATCGACTGTGACTTAAGCAAGTCTTTTCTCTCTGCTTCCTCCCCCACTCTATACTACAGATATTAGGAAATAGTGGCAAGTGTCGTTGCCAATACGAGGTCGCAGTTGAAAAAATTCCTAAAATGCTCTTCACTTTGTGGATTTTAATGAATCGGTGTGATTAGGATAGGAATAGACGAAGCGCATTGGTTTTTTATAGGAACATTTGGGTGAAATTGAATTGACGCCAAAGTTATAGGAGAGAGGTACAAGATAAGTGATAGAGCAATTCCTTTTAAATGAAGTGCGTCGATGTAGCGATGATAGTTTGGAAGATCAACAGCTAAAATTGGTCAAAACCAATAAAGGGGCAATAATAGGCGAGATTACTTTGTTACCTGAGAAGTGAGATGTGACAAAGATCTGGGAGATGACGGAGACAAGGATGGATATGTCTGTGGAAACCTATAGCTACTAATTGCGAGGCTTAACTAACCTGTGCTCTTCCCGATTCTCCCTCTATGCATCACTCGTATTAAGGAGATACTAAGTGTCTGCGCTGCCATTGTTTTGTTTTACTACGTCTCAAAATGAAATTAGTTTGTTTGGTTTAGATTCAGTTACCATGTTAGAAGACAACCAGCCCAACATTCCACAACTTTGTTTCTCCCTAATCCTTCCTCATCATATCTGAGCTAAGATCTTCTCGTCGAGAGAGCGAGATCCACAGCTCACTGACAATCAGCTCGACTCAGCTAACTACACAAAACAGTGCCCTTCAAGACAAAGCTTATTTCAACGAGAAGCATCTTTACGAGGAATCATCTCATCTCAACAAATCTCATCCAGTCAAGTCCGACAGAACAGAGTCAAGGGAAAGGAACTGCGATGAAAAGTATATTCTATATATACAAGTTTACACTGTGCATAATGCATAAGCAACTATATTATTTCATTTATTCCGTACTTGTTGTTCTCCGAGGAACTTGTGTTTCTTCTGTGGGAAAGCAAAGCAAAGACCTAAAGGCAACTTCACTCCGTCTAGACAAAATCCACTCTACTTTTCTTCAATAAATACAGCGAAAGAGTCGAAGAATCTTATTGTTACTTACTTACTACTACTCTTGTTCTGTATTTCTATCCTTAGTTATCGTATACTAGTTGGCTGCTGAAGCAAGTAAATGTATGGTACAGTAGCTACCTATGTAAATACATTTTGCAACAGCGAAGCGAGTACTACGACTAAGTAAGTATGTATTTGGCTGTTGTAGCAGTGTGTTGTGTTCTCAGTTTTCTCTCCTTTTCCTAAGCAGTTCGCTCGTACGGAGAAGTGAACTCTTTCAGTTAGTCTGGCTGGAAGAACAAATGACAAAACAGGCCCGCCTGACTTCAATTAACTGTCTAATCAAAATCTAATTTGGAAACTTTTGCAACGTGAAGCGAAACCGCCTAACTAAATGAAATGACAGACGTACATGACACATTGTTGGCAAACTGGAGCGAAATCAAAGCAGAGTCTTCTTTAGTTGTTATTTCTAACACGTTAGCAAACTTCCTCTGTCTCTCAAAATAAGTGGCTGCTATGATGTGAAATGCCATGCCACGCTATGCCATGCCACAGAGTAATTCTTCAATCTGCGGATTCTTACTCCACAACGGATACACACATTCATTCAGATTATATAAGAATACAATTACACAGACGCTGAAAAACTTTAGCTAGGACTACACGCTAATAAGTAGTAAGAGTTATAGCTATTTTGCCCCTCGACGACCTCGTCCGGAAGTTACATCTCTTAGTCAACTCTAACGAACCGCCTGCGGTCCCATGCAAAAATACAAATTCGTGTCACCACCTCCGCCGATTTGCTTTTAATTCCGTTCTCCTTATGTACCGAAATACGTACGACTTTTATTCTCCATTTTCTACACACCGTATTTCCTCCCATAATGCACGGGCCATGGCTTTATATATCTATTTCATTCGACGTAGTAGATTCTTGTGCAATTTAATTATTAATTTTTTGTAGAGCTGTAGGAAATGTATTAAGGGTTTACGTAAAACTATAAGAACGAAGTATATTGCAACTCAGGTATGCAGAGGTTCTAAGAAAGGAAATTTGGTGAATAGGATTCCTCGTATTGATAACAGTATCTATTGTAGCTACATAAATAGTTGGCACATGCATAATGAAACATTGTGGAAAGACAAATCGTTGTCAGTCACTATGTAAGTGTTTGTTTACATTGGTGCATATTGTATCTCTACTAACTACGTGTGTATAAGTACGTACTTGGGTAGTTTTGTATGTATATTATCTCACGCTATGGATATTTTTCAACGGAACAGAGAGCAAGAGTTGTAGCGTCATTCTACCTATCCAAGACAATAAGAGCGGAAGACATGGAGAATATTCAACATGTACTAAAATAACAACGGAGCAAGAAAACATTCTTTCGTTACAGTCAAAATATACATACATTCTCCAATTCGCAACTCTCAATTAGGTATCTTTTACAACTCCCGCAACGCAGTGAGTAGAGATAAGCACACTCGAATTGCTCAGATACGTAGCTCCCCACATTTCTTTTGCAACATTAATGAAACATTCTCAGTCCTAACTCTTGTAACGGCAAAAAGGTTTCAACAAATGGCAATTTCGACTACGACCAACATAATAAACACACACACTCCTTTTTCAATGTCCTCTCAGATAAAACAAAAAACTTTCATTTCCAATTTACTACTTATCAAGTAGGCACTCACTCCCCGTTGTCAGAAAGGCTACCTGTGCACAAAAGATGTGTATGCCTATTTGCTCATAAACAATTGATGCCATGCCTACATAGAAATCATTAATGGCAGGTTCCAATTCTAACTTCCAAACTTTTTCATTTCTATTCATCAAACTGTACTGTTGTTACCGTTAGCATAATATCAAAAAACGCGGAAACATTGGTGATAGAAAATCATACAAAACAAGAGTTCGATCATAATTGGAAAAATGATAATTCTTGAGATTTTAGTTCGATACACTCTCATTGTCAGTTAGTTAACTATCTATAGGATGCTATAGGGATGTGTCTCTTTTACAGATACACGTATGAACTACATATACACAAGATAATCTTAAAACTAAACATTGGGTTCTGGGGGATGGTTACAAGACATGTAGAGGCATTGTGCAAATCTCAACTCAATTTGTGCATCACATACACAATCAATTCTGATTGTCAGTCACTGCACTATAACGTAATTGCGCTTTGCACTGAGTATACATTGTATTATTATAATAATATGTATAATAAAGTACAGTATATTTATTGTGTGTCCTGTCCACTAGCCTTAAGTGCAATGCAATATAGAACAAAAGCTCATGCGAGCGTTCAATCTCACTCGAATGCTCAACTGCACATACCTATACAGACATGAATTATGTGAAATATGCTCGTGAAGCTGGACTTGACTGCGGATTCCCGGATCAGAGCAATAATTGGGAAATAGATGATCAGACAATGCAATCGAAATGAATTCAATATAATAATCAGACCTTTCCTTGCATCATTCCATTACTTCTATCATCTAGCTACGCCAAACTGTCTATTTCTGCATATTACTTATAATATACTTCCTATAGAGTCTACTATACATACTAACTTTACTAATAGTGCTTTCTTAACCATGAGATTTAAGAAATATGCCATACACTACTACACATTTTATATTCAAAAAGATTTACATATATACATGACATTTTTTAAATGTGTAGGATTGTATTATTTACATAGCAGAAAGAAATCCGTGCAATATAAGGAATGAGTAACACCTAACAAAATGCATGAAGAAGTACTTTATACTACTTACCCATTTTATTGGATATACATAAGGTGCAACCTTGCATTCACGTGGGATAAGTTTAGTATAAGTTGAGTATGTATGGCTGTGGTGTATATAGATTTCTTACTAGTGAGTTTCATTCTGGTCCAAGAACAAATTATTTAAAAGAAAAAACCGTTCAAAAATCACGCTTGTACAGTGCAATTTATAGCCTAGGTGGTGGAGTTCACTTTAGAATTCGATTCTCTCTCCCTGCTCGTTTAGTTAACTCTGACTGACTAGAAACCTGTTATTCAAATTCATCCGAACCGAATTAATTGATTGCTCTAACTCCAACTGAGTCTAACTAGAAACTAAACACATGTTCTTTTCTGCTTCAAGTAGATATTACGCATGTAGAACTGTGCATAAGTAGTACAAACTACATTACTATGTGCCTCAGCCTATTCACATTCCAAGTTGCTATTGCTAAATCTTTATGAGTTTTCTATCCTGTCTTCCATGTCGAAATCATATTTTCTAAACTTTGGACACTTAATTTCATTTTGAAAGTATATAATATCTAAGTAACTTTTTGCGCAAGCAATACAACTACATATACTATCGGCTCACAATGAAGACGTAAATTTTGTTACGATTATCGTAATCAAGAAATCTACAGAATTACAGAAGAATATAATTGTGGTCGTAATTTCCATTTAAAGTATATAATAATTGTACTAAGAAGAGAATAAGCATATTATATTCAATGCATTACTAAATATAAGTTTGGTGAAATAAATAAAAGATTCATACCGGCATTATCTGCTCCAAAAAAAGTAATCCGTACTTTTTAGCACTATAGTGTGGATCTTGAAGCTAAGTTTTACTCTTTTCACTAGTAACTCTTAATTGTAGTAGGTATAATAATAATAACAATGTGGATATTTTTAATTGCAAAGCAATTTTCTGTTTTTCTTAACTATACCAAAAACACTTTAAGGGATCGTTAGTTCGATTCTTAACTAGTATTCTAGGATATTTCTGAAAATGGGAACAAACAAAAACTTTTACACTACTATATATAGATACAAAATAGAATAAAACACAAGTAAATGGTATCTGACAGTCCAGAGATCTTAGTTCTTCTTAGTTCTTGCAACAAAACGGATAAAACTTATATCACTGACTGATGTTTTTCACTTTCCTAAAATAATATTTCATGTGTTTGTCAATGAAATGAAAAAGTTGGTAGCATATTACCCACACGAATAGTAGCACGCACAATAAATAGTAACTTAGTGTTCTTCAGATATGATCATTCGTGGAAGGCATAAATAGAAAACAGCTTTTTTCGTTCACTGAAAGAAAATGAATATGTCGTTGGGCACTTTTGGAACTTAACACCACAAATACTAGTATCTGTTTTAATGGGTATGGTGCCAGGCAGGAGGAGATGGAAAGGATAAAATGATAACGTCTTGAAGAGTGGAGAGAAGTGTAGTGGCTATATTCACTTTCACTGGAAATAAACAAAATAAAGTCACACTGATTACGGTTAGTAGAGCCTCGGAGGGCAGAGTCTAGAACAGACAGATTACAAAGTTGTTACACTTGTCTGACTTTAATATATGGAGTGATTTTTAGCTTTCACGTAGGTAAATCGTTTCCTCACAGTTTAGAACTAAAGCGTAACGTAAACGTAAGCGTTGCTTATTTACAATTTACGGGAAGAGGAACACGTTTTCTTTTCTTTGCGGCCGTTTGCTAAGTTTGGAATCTCTGTCTCGTAGTATTTGGAAGTAATGTCTTGGAATCAGTTTCCGTATGTCACTAAAGTTTATTGGATGAAGGAACATAAAGGTACTGTGAATTTTCGTCGATATTTCTTCGCTAATGGTATGACTGTTAAGTTGGGGAAAAGAAATGGAACTTTATTGTAGTGTAATTTAGTTAATGTTCGTAATTGTAGTAATTCAAGTCGGACTTCAATAAGTAAGTTGCAACAACAATAATAACAACAACGCACGGAAATATTTTCCCAACTTCTGTGATAATATTAGCGGAGGAAAGATTTGTGACGTCTATTCATTGGCTTTCGCACTTAAACGAATTTCTGGGAGTTTCTCAATTCGGACGTGAATGGGATATTTCTTGGAGAGTTGTTAAAGATTTGCGTATTGTAGTGGCCGTGGTGTTTGGAGCCGTGGGGTCGGTAGTGGGCTAGTATAAGCAATAAATGCTCTCCGAATCAGCTCAAAAGAACATTATAAACAAATCAGTTGAAGAGGAAGTTAACTGCCAGGATGAACGGCAGACTCGTCACTCAAAATCCGATCCAGTGAATGTTTAATGTTCACTTTCATTTGATTTGAATTTTCTGGTCTCGGCTCGTTCTCTTCCACTCGAGTCAACGTCAACCTTCTCTCTCAGCTTGATGATGATGACTAAAGTTGAGAGACGTAAATCAAGTTAAAGCAACTCAAAGGGAAACCAATGGAGGCAAGACGAGACGGTGATAAGAGCTGATATGATTATGATTAGTCATTAGGTGATGTGATGCTGGATGGAACTTTCTCTAGGGATTTTCTCTCACCACCTACCACACCAAACAGATAGAAATAATATGTAAACTCTTCTTCTTCTTCTTCGGAGACAAGTACCTCTTATGGTTTTCTATCAGACCCGACTAACCAATATTATGTCAAATCCGAGAAACCATGCACGCTTAAATATCCAGACAGACACACATAATGTATATTTATGTGCATATATTAGAATAAAATGGTTATATGTGTGTTTACAATGAGGGAGTAGTTTAACTATCCAACTCCATGTTTATCACTGTTCCGATTGCTTCGATTATAAAGCCAGCTTTTACATTACACGAGGGATTAACCCGAAATTTATCGTTCAATTTGAGACGACGCTCTCTTTCTCAAATGAAAACAACAATGGGAACTCTCTGACTCTGTGTCTCCAGTCACTTCTTCACTGCCTCATTGTATTAAGGAGCAATTCCAAGTGACACACACAACAAAACTGACTCCTAACTGAATCATATATTACTTCGGGTTCATACGTATAAATTAGAAGATTTACTCCACGGCCCTATGAATGAGTCTCTCGTGAGTCGAAAAATATATTTCCTTGATGTCAAGTTCACTTGAAGCAGAATTAATTACTGCTGGAGTACTCTTGACTATTTAAAAGGAAAGTGTCTTAAGAAGTGCGAGTCAATAGACACGTTGCAAGGAATTTTCCGATTTGAATGATACATTGAGTAATTCATGGGCCGTGTCATTCACACATAGCCTTTTCTTCAACCGGCTCTGCCAATTCCTTTCGCTACAGTTTTAATTTCCACGTTGGAGCTGGAACCGGATACACATACACACACTGCAGCAACGTCTTTTCAAACACTTGACTCTCCTTGACTTGTTTCGTCTCTGAGCAGAGAGGGCAAGATTTTCAAGTTATGTCTCTATAATTACTCAAGCTTCCTTCCGATTTCCACTGAATTTTAATTAACTCTTCATTGACTTCAAGTCGAGGAAAAAACAACTTTGCACTTCAAGTCCTTCACGACACTTTTACTATTACGTTTGAATTGCTACACAATCTTCTGCAAGTATTTCACTTTCAACAGTATGTAGCAAAATGTTTAGGGAGTAGTCATCTACATTAGTTCTTCCTTCCACACAGAGAAGAAGATATAGAATCAACTTGAATTAATATCCGTACAATTTACCCCGTTGACATAAACTTTTCGCTTTGCGGTTTAAGAGTTGTTGAAAACAACCGAGAGGAAGTAGATAGAGTCAACTCGTTGGAATCTTGTATCGGTTATATGTAAGTGTATTGACTCAACGAAGAATTAGATTTCACGAATATGTCAATAACACAAATACTGTTTACTTTATTGGGGAAGGGAATTAAATCAAATGAAACTCGCGAAATAATATTTTATTTCAACTGAGTATGTATGCAAGTCACGACAAGTTTCACACGTAGAGTTACACACACACCATGGACACAAACTTGACAGACATTCAAGTGTGCGAGTTGGGTCGTGAGAATCGAGAGACAAAGAGCTATACGTCGTCACCGTACAAACTCTGGAAGGGAACTGAAACTCGTCTGAGGGGATTGGGTTTTTCTTCTGCTATTCCTCCAGCAACAACATACACAACCTTTCTGTGCATTCTGCGTGTGTGTGCATGTCTCTGTGTATACTCGGAGCAAGAAGAGAGTTCAGAAGACTTGCAATACGAATACAACACTCACTGCTTACTACTCCTTGTTATAGGATGGATTTAAGTCTGAGCAATACTCCATTCACTCTATCCAATAATATTGTATCTTATATTATTATTATGAGTTGTAGTGTAGCAGTAGTGGATACATAGTAGTGCATACAATGGTGAAGCAGGGCCGGAGTCTGACATGAGGCTAAGCCAGAACTTGAGTGCAAGAACAAGTAGAAAGAGATAGATAGAGAGAAGCAAGCAAACTCACTACGACACAGTCAGACAATATAATATTATAGTAGTAGGAGAAGAAGAGGAAACCAGCCAAACCAGCTCGGCTCACACATGACAGGCAAGCAAGTCAAACCAAAACCTGCCAGAGAAGAGAGGATATTCTTCCTCAGAGCATTCATTTTCTTGGAGTCCTCTCTCCTAGGTTGGTCTGTCTTGGCTGAGAGGATCGGAGGAGGCAATGGGAAACACTCTCAAGATTCCCATTTATTCTTCCACATATGCGACTCAACTGGCTCACAATCAGCCCCGGCTACCAGAACGAGAACTGAGCAACAGAAACAAGAATTACTTACAGGCCATTCTTCGCACTCTTTTTCATTCGTCTGCGATCCGCTGTCTCGGGAAGTTTCCTGTCCGTGACGATGAGCAAGCGCCAACTTTGTCATTTTCGGACTTTTTTTAACACATTTTCTTCCTTTTTCACAAAGTGCTTTTAGTCGGCTTCTGGTCACTTGATCAGATGGACACTCTCAATCCCTCCTTGTCTTTATCTACTGGAGGAAATGCTTCTTTCTATACATTCCTACAACTACTTACACAACTACTTAATATACATGTCTCTTTCAAACTTTACACAATGCAATTATACACGCTATACCCATCATGATTGCAACTACATTTATTAGGAGCTATCGTACATGTTATGAGTTCACTACTAATAATGCTAAATGAAATATAATCACCAATCGACTTAATTTGAGTATTTGTTATTTATTAGTTATGTGAACATGCCTTATTAAACTGTAGAGTAAATATAAATATTATCTGTGGGGCAAACGACTGTATCAGTTTAGAAAAGTCACGGGGACGACTATCTTTTATCCAGTAAGGGTAGTGTTGAGAAAACATGTTACAGACAATATGTTTAGGCATTGCTACATAGGCACTTTGGCAATCTAAATAAAAGAGTAAGGAAGAGAATGAAAGATGGTATCTTTAAACAGGGGTGTTTTTCACATGGAAAGAAATTATCGATAAGTGAAGACAAAATGGTAGCAGACGGCTTCATATTCCGAGTTTTTGTCAGATAAGTTGTGCAATCGTAAATCCACACGGAGGTTGGCCAGTAATCATTGGGGTTTGAGAACCAACATCAGAGAGAGACTGCATTGACAAGACAGTCATTCTGACTGAAGTTGCCTTGCAATTTAAGAGATCGGTTCAGCTCGGAGTTGAGTTCAGCATGAGCACACATCCCATATCGACTCAGTTCACCAGATAAGACACGGAAAGAAAGAGCAAGTGAGTGAGGAGAGTATTAGACTACAGTACAGATAAATATTATTCGAGAGCAAAGTAAAGCAGAACAGATTCAAAAATATACACACTTTGTAGTGAGATAGAATGCAGGAGGAACGTTGAAATATATAAGTAGGAGACACAGAAAATATTCTATGGACCAGGCGAGATCGAGCTAAACGAAACCAGAGGAAAATAGCGGACCGTACTTAAGCAAGTAAGAGGGGGAAGAAGGGAATTCAACCCTGAGGAAATTTTAGGGTTGCTCTATAACAATATAATAGAATATTATTATGCTCGACTCGCTCTATGCTCTGCAGTTCAGTCCGCTATGACATAACAACCTAATGCCTGCTGCCCCACACTATACCTACCTACCTCCTTGTATACAAGCGGAACTATCCTCAACTATATATGTATTTGGATAAAGGAGAGTTACTTATTTTATATAAACAGTATAATAATATGAGTCTATACGGGGTAATATATTATAATCTGTGCCTATATCTGTATAGCCAACTTGAGTCAAATCTTCTGAATAATAGGACAAATGCAATATCCTTTGATATAGTCGCATAGAAATTTCGGGGCATGAAGATCTCTATGCTATGTTGTTGTGTGTGTTGTAAGTATGTAGCTACACATGTATGTGCATATTGTTGGTAGTAGAGTAGAGGTAGTAGTTGTGTCGAAGGACCAGAGTTAAAATGTCCAAAATGTAGTTGAATGGACCTTTGTTGTCCGTGACTTTCCCATTCACTATCTAGAACAGAATAATGCATAGGATCTTTATCGTCTGCAAGGAGAAAAAGTATCGACATGAGTCGAGCGATTGTTTGGAAATCTCCCTTCATCCATGTCTTTCAGTGGAGCACAGAAATTTCCGTATTTTCTTGAAAATATGTACTAAAATAAAGTGAGTCAAATGCAGCGATAGATTTCATGCAAAAATCTCTAGGGACCCTTCGTTTGTGTTTTTGGTGACTTTACATCAAGAAATTCCACACATTTTACAGCAGGAAAGAAATATTCTTCTCCCGAGGAGAAGAGACATCTGAGCAGTTTGCGAAGCAGGATCTGTTCTTGATCAAAACGTCCAATTCCACGTATGTTGAGTGAACACTTGACTTTTTCTGTCCAGCTCCAGAGCTTCCCTTTTCTAGATTGCCGAGTAAGAAGTAATGCACTGCCAGCAGCGTTGAACAATTGAAAATCTGCTTATACACGACATAGGAAATGAAAGACTGGTTTGAAGGTGTGAGATTTGGTTACTAGCCTTTCGCAATCGCATCCTTCTGTTTATACTTTAATTCAAGCGAGGTGTGTGTATCTGAAGGTCTGGTGTATTTTTCTATGTCTCCGTGAATGCAATCTGCAGAGCCTTTCAGTAGTAAAAATAATGAATAGGTGGCTGAATAGAAAAGAGGGACCAGAAGCAGATCCTCTGCCATTACCGGAGATACTACTTATGATGCTCATCCTCACTCTCACACAGTGTGGCTCTCTGTATTTGTATACTGTAAGTGGATACAAACAGAGAAGAGCATCTACCTAATAGTTAAAATGTGCTGGAAGGGATGCAAGAAAAGCAGAAGGCAAAGCCATTATAGTAAAGAGTAAGGCAAGCAAAAACGGAAGAGTAAAAAGGAAGATTCCGTGGATTTGAGTTCAGTCAGAGCGCTTTTCGATAAGAAAGAATGTATGTAATGTAAAGTAATGGAATAGCCATATATACCTACTCCTCTTGCCAAGCTGACGGTTTACATTTACACTTTACACAACACAAAGCGCATTGAATTCAATATCGTGCGGTTTAATGTTCTCTATAGGATTTACATTATGCAACTGATGTGAGCTGATCGTAATAATGCATTGCATTCAAATTCTCATAAGTACATCGCACAAATACTCACATTGCATTACATCTACTTACCATACAAACTATACTTAGATGCACACAGAGCACCAACAAAATGAGTCTGATATAATCTTACAATAATATATACTACTGATGCATAATATGTACATACTCACTCATTGTCAGATGCATAACATACCTAAATACATCACACGCACACATATATAAATATTATAATACATATACAGATACTTATAATAGAGTAAGTATGTATGAAACGCACAGCGAAAGAATCTTTCCTTTTGTAGATATGATAGTGTCTGCAATAATGAATCTGGTTTTGAGACTAAAGGTTGTATAAATTGTTTGTTGCGTAGTATTATCTGTAGAGCTTATTACTAAAGGGAACTCACTGACGGCGATCAAGAAGAAGCAACAGCATTAATAAGACTCTTCTTCTGTCTTGTACATACTATATGCATTCAAATACTAGGATATCTCCACCACTCACTCCAACTCCTATTCAACCAAGTCGGATGGAGCACTAGTCATACATGACATGCAATGTTGCATTGCATCGGAGTGCAGTGTTCACAGAAAATAGCTATACACACACACACGGAGACAACAGACGAGAAGAATATTCCTATCTACCTACATAGAGTCAAGTCTTCCTTATACTGATGCACACTTACTTACGTAACTTACATAGGAAAGGATGCAACTCGAAAGGAGATAATATGTTTTATTAGAGACGAGAGGGTTAAAGGGCTGCAGTGACCTGAGGCCTTGAAACAAACTTTGGAAAGAAATTCAACACTGATGCCTCCAGATATCATTAGCCGCTTTGCATGAATCTCATTCTACCTATCATATCAACTATGTGTATCTTTCCTTTACCTCGGCTCACTCCCAGCCTACACTATAATATTATATACTACACTATCCTACCTACTACCTACCTACTGGTGGGTAATAATAATATTGCATTAGGCTCTGCCTTAGTATATTACGTAGTGACTGACTGATTGTGAACTGGCTTCGTTTGACTTGCTTCAAATATTCTTCTCCTCGACTCGCCTATCCCATCTTATACCATGACATGTAACAATAATATGTAATGCCAGGCAGACAGGAGGCCAGACCAGTGAGAATGAGAATTCACAATGCTATATATACATACTATGTGATACTTATATATAGGCGGATAGTGTATATAGGACAGGATAATCATCCCCTTCTTCTTCTCTCTCCTGTGGCCGGGAAACTACTATATACTAGTGGTTACATACATATACCTTACTTAAGTAGAATTACAGGTATGCGTACATGTCCTGCTCTATAAACTTATGTAATACCATTAAGGATACCTACCTAATATAATAAACAATCTTCTTTTTTATTTACTTATACTTTCTTTGGTTTTATCTGGTCTCTTATGGCAGGACCATGTGTTTTTATGGCCGGTATCTGCACAGCAGCAGTGATATAGAAAGACAACTATTATGGCATTATTATACTTAATACAGATATGCTTGCATATGATTTAAATTGACTTGACTTGAGTTTATGCGTATTCTTTACAAATACATAATATATTTACATATAAATAGGTAAATGCTGAGTATTAGAGAAGTGAGAGAGACAGGGTAAGTCAAATCTATTCAGATTCATAATATAATGTGTGTACACTATAATATTATGTACTCATGTTTGTATACGGCTCAAAGGAAAGAAGCTTAAGGAATTACAGAGCTCTGCCTAACAATAAGGTGGCCATTAGAAATCATTCTGCTATAAGCACACGTTATGACTAAGCTCCTCAACTCCAAACTGCTATTTAGTAGATACATGCAAGAGTATAGTTACCTCACAGTAGTTAGTAGTAGTAGAATTACGTCGTTTTTTATTAAAGATATCAACTCACCTTCATTTAATACACACAATCACACAGCACACACACACAACGCTCAACAATAACACTCAAGAGCAATTTTGAGTATTATGTGAGCTGTACTCGATCACACATACACATCACAAGAACCATAAGGATGTGCCTAGTAGGTAAGTGCATTAGCTAGCTACTTATCCGTAAGTAATAGTATGTCCATTTTATACTTATATCATCTTAATGTTTATAAACTTTATATATCTATCTATATACATGTGTGTGTATAGTGCATTCAGATATTTAGATAGAGACACGTTTTCTATTACTTACCCAACTAATCCACTCGGTTACATTACACTACAATATTCAATATTCCTTTGGACTGCATAATTTCAAGATACCTGTAATATATATATTGGATGTTATTATGTAGTGCAAGTAGTAGGAGTGCAATGCAGTGCATGCTGAGTTTGCTGAGTAATAAGTCGAGAGGAGTGAGTAGCAGCGCAAAGCCAAAGAAAAGTAAAGCGATGGAACGAGGATCTTCCAATTTAAATTCTATTATACATCACTTACTCTGAACGTTAACCCTTTCTTTACCAATAGACGTGGCTACATATTATCTCTGTGTGTGTGGAAGGCATTCTGCAAGCGAGCATCAATTCAACGGAACCGAACTCAATCAGCCTTCTCTCTCTGAGGTTTTGTTTGCTGTTCTGGATGTGTACATGTGTAGGTATGCATGTAGGTACATAAACTTAGCATACCTTGAGTATACCTACCAGTCAGTTTGAACTACAGTCATCATTATGGGGCAGTCCTGTCTGTCCAGATAAGCAATGTAAAGCAAACCAAACCACTTTTGTTTTTCACTGTCTTCTCTACGTTTCTTTGTATTTCACGCTCTCAATTGGCTTTCTTGTTCCAAGTACCTCGTCCTATACTATATGATTCAGATATGAGTTCCATAGGTGTTCAAGTTCAGTTGGCTTGGTTCCTGATATTATGTCAGGCCAACACGCTTACACAATTGCAGGTTTAGTTATCTGTGTGGACTTACGCTGCGTTATATTAGTTATGTACTACAATGGAAATACATAACACATTATGCAATTCACAATCAAACAAGAGCAACTACATGTTTAGTGCCTTCTTATTAGTATTTATACGAGTGCATCCAATGTCTATCCACACTATCAATGTATGTAAAATAATCTACATGCATGAGTGTTGTGGTTCTTTTATGTGTTTGCTGATGGTGTTGTTAGAGTGGTGCAGATGAATTTAAATCGGAAAAATTCTATTAAGTACAATTCAAGCTTGCCTGGCTACCTTCTCCTTTTGATGGAAAAACTGACTCTAATTAAATATGGATTATTTTCTGCTCCTGATTTGTTTAGCTTATTACGTAATACCTACCAACAATAATAAAACAAACCAGTAGATAATCATGAACCCAGTTACAAGTCAAGAATGCAACAAGTCCAAATCGGCTGACAAGAGATGAAACGCAGGAAACTTTGTATAAACTCCTAGTTACATGCTGCCTTGCATATACACTGCCTACCTACAAAACTTGTTTGTTTTTACATGTGTACTTTAGGTAGAACGGGGAATTAATCTGTTACGGGAATGCCGAAACAGAATTTCCCGACATAAAAATCATTTGTTTAAACGATTTAACCATGGTGGTTTTCAAATTGTGTCCCTAATTACAGAGATTGACGATTAATATCACGTACTTTTTGCTAACTGGGATTTAACCAAAGCGACTATTACCACCAACCATAGACATTACAGCGTATCCCGGTTATTTTCTATCGTGCTTAAAACTTGGCACCATTCTATGTTCCAATATATTTTATCAACCCTTTAGCAAAGGTGAGGCTTTGCTTAATTTTCAATAAAATGGCATCTCCATACTTTTTCATAAAATTTGGTCGTCGTCCAAAGTGGTATGCTAATAGAATCAGTTATTCGTATTTTGAATTGAAATTCTTAGATAATTGGAAAATGACTCTGGTTTTCCCGGAACTTTTCAATGTTTCATTCCACACTGGTAATTGGAGTAACTTTGTCAGCCAAATTCGTTCGTAGTTGGTACTCCAATTTGCGGAATGCGTATTAACATACCTAATAATATCTTGTTAGCTAGTAATAAGTGACTGCAGTGCAACATTAAGACCAAATTACAAGAACAATGTGGAGTTATGTGAGCATTGGGTTACTTGGCTGTGTGTATTATTACTTATTGTTAGTTGAAAATATGTACGTCCTGGTAATTGTAGGTGAAAAAGTAGCTAATGTGTATGGAAAGGGAGAGGAAAGGTAGGTGGTGATGAGAGAACATTCAATCAGTGCGTTGCAAATGGTACGGTGTAGTTCTAACTAAATAGTTTAGCATTTACAATGTTCAGCCTTAGTTTAATTAACCGCCTATACCTGCATTAAAGAGTCTGACTGACCAAGCAGCGTTTTTATTTGAGATAATCTACCAGCGGAGAGTGGAGCGTAGAGCGTACCTAATAACATTAAGCGAATTCGGGTAGGGAATAATATGATGTAGGTGGTGGTTGGTGTATTATTAAATGAGGACCATTAGGAATACATAGGAGAGTGCCTATCTGTTGACTTGCCCATGGATGTGTACCTCTCAGATATTGTTGGAAATCTCAGAGAAGGTCTTTGAAAAGTTCTTAGGTGTTCGCTCTGTGCGTTCTTCCTCTGCCCAAGAAGAAAAGAAGATAGTCGGATACATATTATGATACACTACATAGCTTGCTTGTATGCACTACAAAGTATCAAGTCTCACAATCAGTCAGTCAGCTCCCGTCTTGTCTCAACGGTCTGTATTAAATATACAGAGCTTTTGACAACGGAAACAATTATCATTAAGGGAAATAATTAGAGATTCTTGATGCCCACGATGCTTTTTTGCAATTTACCTGTCATGTTACAGTAAATAGTTACAACCTTTGAAGTTTGTTGGTAACGGACATAATTAGTACATATATTATTATTACACATGTACGGCAACCTATCATGGCATACACCTTTATGGGCTACATACAATTACATTACTCTCGCGCATTAAAACCAAGTTTAGGTACTCTGTACGTGAGTGCATACTCCTCTTCTTACCTTTTCCATTAGTGACTACTATCTGCAACCATAAATCGACAAGATAATTTTTTTGTGTGGAGATAGTGAGGCAAAGGCAACTTACTGTCGGCAAAATTCCTCACTCTAATCTCAAAAGAGATTTTCTCAGTTCGTAACGAAAGTCTAATGCTTTGTGTCGATTTCAGAATGCTGCCTTTTTAAAGTAGTGTATTCACACTACCTGTCCCCTTTATAAAATATTTGAGCAATTCATTACATAGAGTAGTGAATAAAATGAAATTATAAAAATAAATAGTGTGCACAGGGCAAGTAGCTCATACAGAACAGAATAGATAATACGTGTAAGGTATAGTTGTACACATGTAGACACAGATTGGAAATTATTTAGCTACTAATAATGTGAAGTTAATCAGCTCATTAACATTATTTATTGTGCTACCCCTCTCCTTGTCTATACGTGTAGTAATTACCCGAATTATTCTTTGAGTTATTACTATAATGCCTTATAAAAACTTGATCAGTCTGCAACTATGTAGTGTAACAGGGCCTGAGTAATCACAAGTTCATGTAACAATCATTTTATATACATCAGTACCTACATAATTACCTTCCTATTATATTTGTACATATAGATATAGTGTAATAAATAAGTCCATACTTAGGCAGAGCTATATGCTTAGTATAGTAAATTTGTTTTCTCCATTGCATAGGTTAGGAACAACTCTTTCTGAGTAGACGCCTTAAAGTCCTGTTTGTCATGGTTGACCTGATTGTGAAAGATAAACAGAAAAGTGTAGAAAAAAGATTAAAGTGTTTGCACCAATGACTTTATTTATGTCAGTGAGTTGTTTACCTTATTAAAAAGTCAACCTTTGGGACAGCAGATAAGAAAAAGTCATGAAAAAACTTTCGACAATATTTTCACTCCTGCTACACCGTCTTTTATTTCAATTTATGTCAGAAGGAAGAATGGAAGGCTAGAATCCTTATTGAGAGTAATTCATCGGGTTTTCTAGATCGACTTGACTGTTATGTAATGATAGTGACTGCGTAGCATGAGTATGTCTAACAGAATAGCGATGCACTACTATAATATATACACAAATGTGTGCTCAGGTTCTATAATATAAATGTAGGCACAATTGCAGTATTAATAATATGCACATACATACATAGTACATGCATGATGAGTGATGGCTAAAAGCATGAATTACCAAGAAGAGTTATCTCGACTTCAATTCCATTGCAGTCAGTGAAATGAAAATGTGTTGAATTTATATAGGAGAACTGTGTGATGGGATGTAGAGATTGAGAGCGAGAGAATTAGTTAGAAAAAGTATAGAAAAGAGCCGATTTCCATTACGAGCCATCCGACAGACTTCTCACAATAACAATCTCGTCCATGACAAATGACGACGACGCTGCAGCGACAGCGACAACCTACAAAGAAATGACTAAAAGGCGAGGTAAGTGATGAAGCACAAATGTAGACGTAAAGCCCTACTCCAATCTCAAAATATTCTTACTTCAGTCAGCTAAGAAAACCTTCCATTTATATACCTTATAAATAAACATCTCTCTACCCGACGTCTATTTGTAGCATTAAAATAATATCTGTAGAAACGAAGGTAGCTTAGATCTAATGCTTTCAAAAGACTCTTTTTGCTTTATTATCTGCACCTTTCAGACAGCCGCTCGCTATATATAGAGCATCTCATCTTTGGAGGTTTCATTTGTCTGAATCTGAACACTGCACTGACTGAAAAATAAAACCCTTTGACTTCTGTTCGTAAACAAGGAAACTTCCTCTGAATCACAAACGTGAATAATTAAGCTTCATTTCATATTCTTATCTTTCGTAAACATTCTCATACCTTTGATCCCGGAGACAATCTCATAATATCTGTGATTTTAACCTTTTCTTCGTACGTACTATTATACATTGTAATGGAATCTGAAAAACCCACAATTTAATTAAATTACGTTTGTGCAATTTGTGTAGAGTTTGCACTTCTTTCAATGTCTCATTAAAGGGATTACATGTTGCATGGGTGTCATAACATGTGTATCTTGTTATTTGACAATCCCAATCAAAACAGAAAAGGCTTTATTACAGCGTTGAGCAATTATGAGGCTTACAGCCTTCATTTCGCGTGTATTAGTATAGTGACAGTCATAGTAATGTGTGTGGTATGTTCACGTATCTGTATGTACGTATGTATTTTAAGTATTTAAACGTACCTACTATTACCACATACAACTCACTGGACTGGTTACTAATATTTATGCCTTAATAATCACTATTGTCTATTACAGCTTTGTTTTACACCTGGAACTCGTTTCTGCTTACACAACGAATACTAAAGCAGCTTTTCCCACAGAAAAACCTAATAAGCAACTTGCCTGTCAATATGAGTAAATATTGCAACTTATCTTTTTGAAACTATGCTGGGAGGTCTAAATGTTTTAAGGAAATCTTATTGTATTGTCTTGTGGGCAACAAAAGTTTTATTGAAAGCTTTAATTGATTCGCAAATTTACGATTTCGCCAAGCCAAATTTGACTGAAGTGTATTTCACCACGAAGCCGACTTTCCTAAATGAGATTCATGATTGGTGAGTGGAATACCTAATGCTACTACTTGTAGTGTTAGTCATGCCAGTTGTAGCCAATGCTCATCAATAACGAAAATAAAATTCAGGCTACCTAATATTATCTTTTATCCGATTACCTTAGCGAATATTATGCTATTACTCTACTGGTATTATCTACTGCTAAGTGACGGCAACAAAAGATGTTATAGTATACTTAGAACATATCCAGGCTAAGAAGTTACACATTACTTTTTGACAAATGGAAATCGCCCGGTAAGCTTTCAACGTCGATAAAATTTGGCAAATTACGAAAAGGAAAATTGTATAAGGGAAATATGAGCTTTGTCATGTGGGTCAAAGGAATTCTTGAACAAATAGATAAATCATCTACTGAAAATGATTCCTTTGGAATTTAAAATATATTCTGAATTCTAGAATGGAGGCGTGAAACAAGGTAATCTAATGATATGATATTCACTGGTAGTAATTACTTGTACCTACCTTATTTACTATTTTACTCAGGATTTCATACTTCCCTACACTCCATCTTCATAACTAATGATTACCAATTTTCCTGCTAGACTTGTCTTTTATCAAAATCATGCTCTTGTCGACGGAATAGATATAAAATCAGTAGACAAGGAGATATGAATAATGTAGAATAACTGAATTTTCTTTCTAGGCTACAATAAAGTTTTATGTATATATAATAATTTTGTTTGATCTGTACTCATAATACAGCAACTCATCTTGCCCATTCCATAGAATTAGAAACACACTAACACACGCTTCTAGAAGAAACATTTCCCTATCTCACAATGTATTAATTTATATGGAAGCGTTTGTTGTACGAAAGTACAAGACCGGGAAACGTGTGTAAAAAGTGTGGAGAATGGAAGCTTTTTGCCTGTTTACAATATCCTGTTACTTATCCTGTTATTTTGTTATGCGTTATCTAAATCTCCTTTCTATATCTATGGCCCATTCAGTCAATTCATTCAAAGGACGTCGTACTCTTTTTACATAAGAACTAGATAGTTAGAAGCAATGCTCCGTAATTACCAAATGTTTTTTGTTACAGATAATAATATAATCACAAAGTACATTTTGTCTGCGAAGGAACATTCTATTGATACTATAAATGTAGCCAATTACTTGAAAGGAATGATCACAGGATTTTTATGATTAGAGGCATACAGAGATATACAAGTTATGACGCATTTACCAACATTATCGACCTTTAGTGTAATCTGTTCCTTAGAAATGTTTGTGCCTCGACTTTGCTTGACATTCATTTGACTTTAACATGACCTGTGCAACTAAAATTAAGTGTAATTTGTGAGACATAAAGAAGAGTACTTAAAGATAAAATATTAAAACTTGTCAGTTATTGTCACTGTGAACATTGATAAATAATGTAGGAGATAAGTGAATGTTCTTAAGTACATATTGTACAATTAATATTAGAATGATTCACCAAGCCAAGATAACAGGATTATACTTATTTGTATGCACCAGAATATTAAGTAAATTTGAGGTCAGGCAGGATGCACTAACAACTTGAATGCAGACTGTAAACAGATTCATGGAATTCTTTGTGTGAATAAATAAATAGAGAGTGATACAGACGACATAAATTGATGGGAATTCTTAAGATTAGAATTTCTCGTCTGCTTTCTGTGCACTTTGCTCATCAAGATGTTTATTAAACTTCATTAAATCATAAATTTGACGTCTGAAGTGTTACCGTAAATAACAACAATGTATGTACAAGAACATCGTTTCGCGTCACCAAGTTTTATTACAGGACTGCAAAAAATTCCAGATGTTGCTAACACTTTCATAGCCCCTTCTCACGATATCCACAGTTGGATGGTTTACTCAAAGGGAAAACATCTCGTCGTGTACAGTAACGATGACATAATTTGTGTGACATATTATACTGTAATGTCCATATGGGATGACATACTTAATCGATATCGCTCTGACATTACTAATTACAAATATTTGAAGCAATAATTTTCCATGACAGTAGCTCAAGTATTTGCTGTCTGATTTATGCACTTGTGCCTACTTAATACAAAAAGTTCAATTACTTCCTTTGTACAACTCACAAGGTTCGATGTGCAAAATCACTTATAAATTATTGAGCATGAGTCAGGATTTGTCGTAGCATTTTACTACCAGTAGTGGTCATTTGCAATCCAATTCAAGTTTCCAAGTTTATGGTGTCTGGACTCTTTTTTTGACAGGTTGTTATGCGGAGATTGCTCTGGAAATAAAATTTCCAAGAAGACGAAAAAGAAAAGACATTCCGTTTTGCAGAGGAAAAGATTTTCATTAGGTATGCATTGGGCTACATTGCAGGAGGAGAATAGTCCTCGTTTAGGTAGACAGTCATCAACATCAAACTGAAATAATGGAGTATTTCTGCACAAATGCTTCTACAGTGAACACAAATCAAATAGGAGGATAGATAAGAGTGGCTGGCTATAGCCCTCACGAATATAGTACGTAAATAGTATTTATTTGGAGGGCTATAGTTTGAAATAGAAGATTGTGAAGAATGGTTTGTGCTTTGTGCACGGTAAATATATTTATAATCGCTTACTCACTCACACAGTCCTAACAAAAGATGTTTATTCCCCTCTGTGGATTTTCCGTCGTTTGGCCGAATACGTCCTAATACCCCCCGAGTTCGAATACCCCCCCTATTCGAATACCCCTCCGTCCTACTACTTCCCCGCCTACTACCTCCCGGTTCGATTAGCCCCCCGTTAGACTACTTCCCCGTTACATTACCCCCCGCCCCGAAACGATAATAAATAATTGATTTTAATCGCCCACGATGCTATATAGTAAAGGAAAAATGGTAAAAACGAGATTGGTCACTACTATTAATTACTTAATAATAATTATTATGTATCTGTAGTTATTAGAAATGCATACCGCTCTGGACATTTAACTAAAATTGTTTTTTAAAACAGTAGATGCAAAAGTAAACAGTTTGCTTTTGGTACAGGGGAATAGAACAAAAATTTCCGTTACATTGGATTCCCACCCACCCAGTCTTAATTTGCAGTTGTTTAGTTTCCATTGTCGGTAGATACCGTTTCTTCTCCGTAAAGATTTTGTACATTTGTTAACGAAGCCTGCCCACTTGATCACTGTGACTGTGAGCATTACTAATAACTACAGATACATAATATAATTATTATCAAGTAATTAATAGTAGTGACCAATCTCGTTTTTACCATTTTTCATTATCCTGGTTTTTCCTTTACTACATAGCATCGTGGACGATTAAAATCAATTATTTATTATCGTTTCGGGCGGGGGGTAATGTAACGGGGAAGTAGTCTAACGGGGGGCTAATCGACCCGGGGGGTAGTAGGCGGGGAAGTAGTAGGACGGAGGGGTATTCGAATAGGGGGGGTATTCGAACTCGGGGGGTATTAGGTTGATACCGTTTGGCCGATGTCCCAAGCCAAAGGTTTGGTTGGCCTTGCCTCGCCTTTGCCTCAGAGTAATTAAGATAAGACAATGTACATAAAATACAATTTATCCATTGATACGACACAGATACGATCATATTGTTTGATATAAACTGACTGCTTCTGCTATTGTGAGTTGATGTGCTTAATATTGAGTTCATAGTGCTGGTTATACTTTGAATGGCATATGGCCACCTTAATAGAGTCTACTCTTCCGTCTTGCCATGCAATTGCAATATAATATAAAATAAGGCTTCCTATTAGCCGTAAGTGCGGACTACAACTCCCAGATAGGTTCACCTAGTGCAGAACTAAGTCCTTTTATGAATCGGAACAATGAGGAAGGTAGCGAAACGACTTCTCCTAAGTAACAGTCGAACTGACTGAGAAAGTTATCCACCACCAGGCTCTGTGCTATGGTTGGACTCTGTCTGACTGGTCTGCTGCTGGAGTACCACCACCTAAGTAGTTACATAGTATGTACCATACTGGAATGGACTGGAGACGGGAATGGCAGGGCATGGCATGCAGGCACAAAACTTATGGTTAGCAAAAGAAGTGAGTGAGTGAGTTGAAGTAGCGTAATAATGTCGAACCAAGTAAATAATGGCCAGCCAAGTGCATTGCATTGCTGAACAACTTTCGAATGAACTAGATTTGCCTGCTCTTGCTCCACTCTCCTCTGGCCAAAGAATATCAACTCTTCTCTCTCCAACTAAACTATTGCACTTAATGCTCACAGTTTACGTACTTTTCTAATAAGTATACAAAGTTGGACTGATTGTGCACCCATATTAGGACTGCAGTTTGGACTCTTACCTCAGACATCATTTCCAACCCCATCATTTCTCTTGGTCATTCGTCCCAAACAACAATTCATCCTTTATATTTTAACAGTCGCTAAAATCATTTTATCAGATAACAGTTTAACCAAAAATAATGTAAGCTACCACCTAAATAAGTTTGAACCAACTATTGCATGGGAGGCTTAAAAGTACATATAGTAACAAAGTGTTTAAAAACATGCCTTGCTAGGGCTCTAAGTATTTAGTGTTTAGAAAACGGACAGGAATAACTTCTAACTTTAACACCTTGCTATCTTTGTACAAATTATTAATAACTTTTATTAGAGCCGATACGTTAACAAGGTTGTAATTTTCCAGTATTCATACAATATTTTACTTGTTTTCACATATTGTGAACACCATACCACGCTAAAATCTGATTTACCAATACACGATTTTCCAATACCCAAAAGTGATCCAAAATTTTGTAAAATGTCCCAAAGTGCATAAAAATCTGTTTAACGTGCTAAAGAGGTATGAATATTTTAGCTTTTCTCGAGTTAATTTTCAGTGATTGTGTTTTGTTTTTCAATAAATTGAGTAACAAGTGAAATGCATGTATGAAGGTGCATATATGTTGGTGGGTATATATTCTTTGAATTGCCCCTCATCTGCTCCTCAGCGTCTCACAATCCATTGTTTATGTAAAAGGTAATGCATGAATATGTAAAGTAGATGCAAAAGAATAGTTGGTAGATGCAGAGCATAAAAGTCGAACAAAATAGTCCAGATGAATGGACAGCAAATCCGTTTGTGCTGTTTTGCGTTGGAGTATAATAGCAGTAGTTGTAGGAATGGAGTCAGGCAAGACGAGGAGAGAGCCATATCGTATCATGGATTCTTCGTAATGGGCTACTCAAGTGCGAACCTCTGTTTCTTGGCCATTGCGTGCTTCATGCCACGCTAATAAGCAAAACGAGTCTGTGCTCTGCTGGGTTCTACTCTGTCCAGTAAGTAAGTTGAGGGGATGGAAACCAAGTTCTTGTCCGTCGAAATTGGAACTTATATTTATCTGCTTTTCTCAGTCGCATTTAAAATGATATGCCATCCATTAAGAATGTCAATGAATGGCAAAGTGTGTATACGTATATGCACAACACAATATACATTAGTGTATCGTCTCGTTAATAGCATTTGCCAATTTAGGAAAGTTGAAAGCATGAGTTTAAAGTAATTGCATTCTTATTCCTATCGTATATTATATGGCCTACTGCTATAGGACAAAAAGCTTTGGTTGTATATCCGTCTGTCGTATATACTCTGCACATGCAAAGAGATATTGCTTACATGTAGGAAATCACAGTAGGTGCTCTAAATGCCCCCACTGCACTGGTAATACTACTACTATTCTCTAAGGGCTGACTTTGTTATGCATAATACGATATCCGTAATATTCCTAGTTTACATCGGTTTATTCTCAACAAATTTTGTCAAGCGGCGAAATGTAATCAGTACTAACGGTAAGTGCACTATACTACAATCCACGTAAATAGAGGAGAACTTTCTGCAAGTAAAAAAGAAACAACGAGCTTTTAACATATTCTTATGAATTCATCTAATCGTAAGCTTTCTGACAAATGGACTTGTTTTCAGCACAATAATTCACTTCTATGCAGCAAGCTTTTCAAGGGTGAGCAGATATTAAAAACGCATAAGATATATACAACGGCAGTTCACAGTGGAGAAATTCAAAGAGTAGTACATAGTAGTGATCCTAATGCATTTTAATATACAACACAACAGGAAATAAACAACTTTCTTGCTTTGCTATTTAATATAGCTATGCTTTAATATACTAAAAATAGCAGTTTGCATAAATATCTACTTGCATGCATGTGAATCCTTAATAAATTTACTAAATGGAGGGAATTGGTGGAAATGAAATAGTAACTATATTTCAGAAACAATGCGTATTTTGTCGTTTCTAATCACAGCTCATATCCAAGACGAAAATTATGCCCTGTTTCCGGGAATTAAGATTGACCTGTCTTGATATACGTTTTAAATGTTAAGTAGGGAATAATGGCAAAGTGCGTGACGCTTTACATTGACAATTATGACATGTGTTGACAATATTGACATAGCGATGTGACTGTCACCCGATTTCCTACGCTATGCTAGTTATTAATGCCACCATTTCCCTGGCTGCCTACATTCGTCAAGGTGGAGAAGGAAGGAGCTGAGACATTTATGTTTATAAACAAGCCCACTCTATTCTGTGGTTCTGGCTAAATTAAACAAATTGTCCAGGTAGTTTATAGCAGTGTGTACAATATTGTGTCGTTTGGAGGGAAGGAGGACGAGACGAAGCTGTGAGTGAGACGAAGCCACAACAACCAGTGCACAAGACCCATTTCCCAAACATAAAAGTTAAAAGTTATGGTGGCAGGTAGCCGACCTTGTTTAGTTCGGCTCTCTTAAATACCTAAACCGTATTCATTTCACTATAAAATATTGTGGAGCTAAAATGTCACGACCACACAGTCAGTGACACGGCGTACTTGCTCGCCTTACTCTGATGACTTATAAGGGGAAAGCGCATAGGATTTTGTGGTGTTTAGTATGCAGAGCGTAAGGGAGACGATAAGAAGAGAGTATAGTAGGAGACTGTAAGTAGCTGAGAGGAGAGGCAATTCAGTTCTGATAGCATTGATTGTTTGATTTGGTTGGGATCGAAGAGACTTGACAGAGAGTAGTGTTGGCATGACCATCCGCAGTCACAGAAGCAGGAACCACCCGTCAACGTCAACATTATCATTAGCGTCACCTTTATACTTCAACTGGCAGCGCACTTAACTTATTGTTACCATTTTCTATATCTGCCCAGGTACATGAGCCTACGCTTCGTCTGGCCAAAATTCTATTGTGCTCTCCAGAAGAAGAAAAGAGAAATGAACGTATTTATTTACCATCTAGCATTACTTACACGAATGAAATGATGCCAGCCGAGTGAGTCTCTGTCTTGTCTGAAAGGTAATAATATCAAGGAAAAGTCCAATGAAACATCACCACGCACCTTCCAAATACTTATAATACATCTCGCCTTCTTCACTGCTCTTTGCCTTCCTTCATCATAATCTATTGTACGCTGAATAGCCCCGGATTATGAATTGTGTGAAATATGAAGTAGATAAAATCATGATACATAATAATGTAAAAGTTTCTCGAAAACTCAAAAGAGTGTGTTCACATTGTTTGTGTTTGCGACTCGGCTCTTTTCACTGAATTTTTCAGCATGTCAGCAATTGTAATTTTAAAGTAGGTACCTGAACTATACTTTTACTAAGTATACACCAATATTATTCAGCGACTTAGTAATAATAACTTTTATCTAAGATATACTAAACTCCTTATACTATCGTATTGTACTGCTAAGAAGGTAAGTAACATGGTTCGGTTTGCCTGGCATGGCAATGGCACTGCTAAAGCTAACTTACTCAGTTGAGTTCACTCGAGTCGAGTCAATTCAATTTAGTCGACTCGGCCTTTTGCCCCATGCCATGCCATGAAATCAACAAGAATAAATTGAAAACTATCGCTGCAAAGTGTACAGAGTACAAAGTGAAGGCAGAGAGCGAAGAAAAAGACATACCTGCACGAGAACTCACATCAGACATGTAAAACAACAATATAGTCAGTCATACGTGTGTAAAGTGCGAGGAGGGGAAACAGATATTATGTAGGATGGTGCTGTGTGTAATAAAATTGAAGAGTAGTCGAAAGAAAAGCTATTAAAAACTGGCGAAAAAATTTGCGTTTTCTCATAGTCATTTCAGCTCACGACACGATACCGGGAGGGCCGGAGAACTCCCAAGGAAAAAAGTGTCTTTATGCTTTCCACTCACCCTTCTCTTCCTCAGTCCAAATCTTCGAAAAATTTCAGCTCATATTCAGATTTAATTTGTACTTTTGCCTCACTCAGTCTCTTCCTCAGAACACGAAAATCTAAAAACGCATGTTGGTCGAAACTGACTGGACGGAACTGTGCAACGGAGTAGTACGCAGCGTAATTTAATCTAATGCAAGGATACTGCACATTAGACACATAATACCTGCTTTCCTACTTCTATGACGAAATATAAAGTATAGAGTGCACGCTAAAACCAAGGCGAACTAAATGGCATGAAAGGAAATCTCGTTATTTCTAACGAAGCAAAGGGATAATTTGTATTGTGGTGATGTAAAGAATGCTATACGGAGGTAGGTAGGTAACTTATTTATGTAATAATAATGCAATGTGAATAAGTCAAATATGTGGAATAATTCTCGTTAGGATTTAGGAAATGGGACGGAGATACTTGGTAACAACCATGCAATTGGCTATCTGTAAACTAATATTATTAGGCAGAGAAATCAGAAAAAAGAATGTGAGCACATGGATGAACACGAACAAAGAGTCTGTTGGTGTTGGTGACGGTGACATTGTGACGCCAAGCTGACATCTGAGACCAGCTCAGTCCGAAATTGTGACCAGACTCGATCCCTTGTTACAATGGAGAGTGACCGGATGAAAGTGATACAAGAAAGAGGATGGACATCTCATCAGTCGTCCCACACTTGCCTTTGTTCCTTAATGGGGACTTTGTCACTCGAGTGCGGCTCTGTCCTTTCTCCATTGTCAGCCCCTCATTTACATTGTCACTTACTAGACATCCTAGTATATACGTTAATGCTAAGAGAATACCAAGATTTTCTTTGGTGCTTTACTAACTACCCATTAGAATGCACGTTCCTACGATGATGCCATGATAAGAAGCAAGACGCACAAACCGAACCGGGTTAGGTTTCAATTACACCTGGACAGTGTCCTTTTGTCCTGGCAAGGTGTGTATATCTGGGTTAATTGTAATATAATATAAAATATACCCTCACAGTCTACACATTACCAAAGTTAATTGGATAAGTCACGTAAGTTTGCTGACGTCTTCATATTTTCGTGCGTCAACCCAGGCAACAAAGATATAATGTTACCATTATTTTCATGTATCAACGAAGCCATTAGCATTAGTACCGTAGACATTGTCGTGCAATTGGCTATGGGGACAAAAGCCTTTCGAAGAAGTCATTTGATACTGAAGCATTAAGTTTATTGGTATAATGAGTATCAAAGTTTGCTTGTGTAAAAAAATTGAATAGAGCTTGCTTTATCATTGACGGTGGATTACATTTGCTATTATATCTGTTTGCTTGTGACTTATTCAATATCCGAACTGTTTAGTTAGAATTTCTGACATCTCGGTTGATCCTGAGGTTAGATTTTCATCACACTGTGTCTCTGGATTCAATTCAATATTGTGTAGACACAAGACAGCAATACCTATCTGTAGTCGAAATACTAATAATATGACATCATAGCGAACACGAGGAATTGAATGGTGAACGACATTTCCTTGTACGTTTCTCCACGACAGAAGACACAGCTTGAGTGGCATCATTATAAATCCGAGGAGCATCTCACTCACTCAATTCCAACAAAAGGAAACCAAAACGAGACAATTCTTAGAGTATAATATTATATACACAGTACTCTATTGGTAGTAGCAGACTTTGCATTTATCAATAGTCACGGAGGAGGGAGGAATATTGCAGTACTTACATTTGTGCTTACTTGAGTAAATACATTATTTTTCCATACATACTCATACAAAGAATGGCAACTTTGAAGACGAAAATGACAATAAAGGAAGGCAAGGTAAGCATTAGGTAAAGTGAAAAGCAAAAGCTCAACTGACTCAATCAGTCTCTTCTCAAATTCATACTATATTTATTATACTTGATACATGCACGATATAGCTATGCATACATACAGACAGAGCTCTGTGCATGTAGTAGTAGTACAATAGATGATGTACATAGTACTAGGCTAGTAGTATATGGCACTATTGTTGGGAGATGGAATGGATGAAGGAAAGAAGTCGAATTGTGAGCAGATTTATTTCTCTGTTATTTGATACTGTCGACTAAAGGTTTGCCTTGAGCTTTTCTCGCTCCTGCTCTGTCTAACTCTGAGTCTTACTTACTTGACTGGCCCTTACTTTAATAAATGCTCTCTAACATCGAGTGTAGGCTTTCCTTGGGCTTTAGCAGTTCATATCTGCTAAGTGTATTTACTTGAGCTAAAAGATTTGATTCTCGCATGCATTATTCTTCTGTTTTGTTATGGCTATGTGTAGAAAGTGTAGGTAGGCAGATAGGTAGGTAGGTGGCTGTGATGTGTATAAATACAGATGGAATATTGCAGGCTTGAGTTGAGTTAGCGTGGCATGGCATGACATACATTCATACTGGCTGCCCATGGTGCCTTATTACCCGCACAATTTTTGTCACATTAAACGACAAAAAATTCCATCTGTCACTCAAAGCCCAACCTGATCACAACAGGGAACTCCACAAAGAAGAAATGTAATGTGTGAGAGAGGCAATGGAACAGAAAAATTAAATGTAATGAAATGCAGAGCCATTCTATCTCATCTCTGATTTTACGTGGATTACATTCTACCAGTTTCCTCCACTTTTTCCTAGTATACTTTGTAAATAAAGCATCTCTCTATAGTATTACACGCATTATGCATCAACGTATAATACCTACCTACTGGTATTGTATACGACTATTTGCTCTTATTGTCAAAAGTTATCAATAAAAGCAATGTGTGCTTATAATATTATTATGCTGCATTTGTGAATAAGTCAGAGAAGTATGTATGTACTATATCTATGTTGTAGGCAATAACATGAAACACAGTGATGAAGATACACTTATAGTACCGCTTATTAGAATAGTAATGTAGCTCTAATATATGAGTGTGCATTGTATTGTGGACAGATATGTATTAAAGTGTTTTAAGGATATGATTGAATATGTACTTATGTAAATATGAACATTGTGTATTTGCAGTTGGATTTAGGTAACATGTGCTCTGCTACTACTATCCATGTTTTGATTGTGTATCTCTTCTGTACGACGGAATATGACTTGCGGAATACCACAAATAAAATTCTGATTATGATTACATTCGGTGATGTATATATAAGTAAATATATACTCCATACACATGAAGTACTTAGTTATTAGTAGTTATCTGCCAGAACGACTACGTAAGGTACACATTCATATGGAGTAAGCACATAAGTAAAATAAATATCTGTAGCTTTGAATTGCAATTTTCTTTTACTTATTATCTGCTATAACGTATGAGAATTTGGTGTGTCTGAGAATTTACATAAGTATATTTGTGAACTCGACTAAATCTTCTGTCCGACTTTGTGGCTCGGCACTCTGCAAATTTGACTGCAAACCGGTTTGGGATTTGCCAACTCCTGGGACGATGCTGTGTTGTTTTAACTCATGTTATGCCTGCTAATGTGATTCGAAGAGACGGCTTGTGATTTCAAATAGTACGTGGATGAATGTACTGATATCTGTGTAGTTATCGTTAGTAGTCATTACATTGCATTGGATTATATTTTATGCATTCACGTATGTCTCTCAAGGTACGAATGCCATACGATTAGAGCCATTTCTTTCGTGAGCTTCTTTTCTTGGTTGGTTGGAAGAGGGAAAGATCTGGTAGAGTGTAGAGGATAATGTAAATTCAGTGGAGTCAAGTAAGTCAGGACATCTTCGTCCAACATCAGCTTACGTTTTTTACTTGACTTGTTTTGTGATCATAATAACCTTTACAATCACACTAAAAAGTCATTTACAATTGACATAGAGAAATACAAGGTTCCTTTAGTTTTATACCTTCATTTCTGCCGTTTATTGCCCATTCGAGAATTCAGAGAGTGGCTTCATTCAAACAACTCAATAATTCTTTCGTAGCAGGACAAATAAATAATGTTTGTTAAACTGCATTTTAAAGATGCCTTTGTGCATTTATACGTTCCATATACCTCTGCTTATAGTTTTAATGTGCATTATCTCGAAACCCTATATAAAAACACCAAATTCAATTTAATATCTGTATACAGTCGATCTTATATACATTCTCCCACGTCGCACGGCCTAACACTACCCCGATGTTGTAGTACAGAGACACTTGCTACTTAACATGTTAAATGATTGTAGCAAGAGGTAAAACATTTTGTCCACATTTAAACATCCTCTTTTGAATACTTGCAATAATGTATTAACACAAAGAAATAGCACTTGCTTACAAGGACACACACATGAGTTCTGGATAGAAAAAGACTTAGAACGCCATTGTACACAATTTCCAAGTTTACTATCTTTTCTTCATCTTTATCTGCTGTGGGACGACAACGGTGATGGTTTTATGAAGATTTCCCAGTTGGTTTCTTATTTCCAGTGCTGAGTCTACTCCAAGGCGAATGCCTCTGCCCTCACCTTCTAATAACTCAAGTGTTTTCAACATTCCGACAATAAAATATCTACAATCTACATACAATTCACATGTGTTCGTACTGAATAGTCCCACATACTGACATCGTGGTGGTTTCCTCTCCTTTCATTATTTCTATACACTTCCATATACACATAACATTACATCTGTGCATATTACCAACTCAGGGATACCAAATAAACACGACACTCATTTTCTATGGCCAAATGTGCCCACTAACAAGAGAATCCTCAAATTGTCTGTTTTAACAACATTACACAACGGTTCCAGAAATGACTCTGCGTTTGTAACAAGTGGAAATGCTGACGACTCATAATTGTACTTAATATTATATTCTAGTCACCAGGGCTTATCGTTTATGTATAGCTAAAGATGCTCTTCTATAAGAAATTTCGTGTAACCAATGTATTCGTTTAGATGGCCTATGCCTATGCTTCAGGACATCTTTTGAAAGAATTACAGTGTATACTAAATGTTAGTTAGTACCTGATACATAGTTGCTTGGATTGTATATACATGCATTTATTCACTAAATTGTACTTGTACAAACAAAATATTATTACCACTAAATGCTACGCTTCCCAGGTCTAAATAGTTGGAAGAAAAAGTGAGATGGGGCCATGACAATCGTTAATATTCCCTTTAGCACTCTGAAGGAATACAAATAACAAAATAAACTGCATTTACAGATAAGTAGCAATTGAGAAGGGAGCTTGTGCTACAGATAGTGTTACTAATGTTAAAAATAAAGCATTTGTAACCCCCAAGTTACATAAAGTTTAAACATTTTGTAATTCTTAAATCTACAGAGAACGCTGCTCTTCGAGAGCCTCTACCCACCACTTGGACGGAATACGACTCACTGCACTAAATGAGACTACTGAGAGAGTGGGTGGTCTCCTCACATCTTACACTTATCGTCTTTCAACTTCAGCTAAAAGACTTTAATATCATACAAGAGAAGCCTTCAGATAAACGCTAAATTAAGCCAAGTAAAATGAGGACAGCTACACGGACCGAAGTTGGGTTGCCTTTGCCCTCCAAAGATTTTCTTTGAATTGTATCACTGCTCTGTATTTGTATTATTTGTTTATTTTGTTATGTGTACGTACCTTTGACACAAGGAAATAAATCTTCTTTCAAGTAGGCATTGTGTAAATAGAATGCATCACTTATTAAAAATCAGTAACCGGCTACATTACGACTTCACTACTTTTATGCCATTTGCATTAATTTTCTTGGCACATCGCACCTCATTGACTGTCAGTTATTCATGGTTGTAAATACTAGTAGGAGGTATGCCATACTATTGAGTATCATACTTAAATTGGAATTACTTATGTACCTCCAACGACTCATACAAGTCATTTATATAGTCTTATTGTAAGAAGTACTCTCTAAAAGTAGATTGGTTACTTAGACAGTCCCGAATGCATAGAAAGTCCTATAGTATTATATTTCTGTGACATCAACCTACTCGCGTCGTCTCAACAGCATTCACGAACTTTTTGAAATCTTTATTTTTCGTTTAGTCTGGCAACATTAGTACCACTCAATAACTCACCAATTAAACCATTCGCTTTAAACATCCAATCAGTACCTTCCTACGTAATAATGCTAAGATAAACCGGAGAAAAGTAATCGTAGCCTTGGATTACATTCTGATCAGACTAGCAAAACGTTTAACATACTTTTGCATCTATGTAACTATGCACAACTCAAGTTAGCCGAGTAAAACGGCCAAAATAAAGATTCAGCAAAAAGAAGATGTACATGCACAAACATGTGTAGACAGTTGTGTGAGCAGAAGAGGAAGAAAAATAATATGTTTTGTACGTAGCAAAGCGAGGAGAAGAAAAAAGTTATGTTCCTCTCAACTTGTTTCATTTTCCTTTTCCTTGGCAATGCACAACAGACACCTACTTGACTAGAAAACAAAAAGACTTTGATTTGCCTGTACCGCTGCTGTAGGATAGACACAATGATACAACTGCTAATGGCAAGTACATTGCATATCTGAGTACATATCGTACAACAAAAAGCCACAAGTACTAATTGTGTGTACATACCATGTCGAACATTAAAAGTATTCATCTTCGCATAAGTGGTTTGCTCTGCTACAGAGAACCACGCAAGAAAGAGGGATTTAAGATGTTAATGTTTCGTAATCCGTATCTCTCCTCTCCACGCTCTTATTATGTATCATACAAAACCTTAATATGCTTCGCTAGTAGAAAATGCAAGCCAGGTCTAAATATAATTATAGCTCCAGTAGGACAGTAACATATTATTCATGCTATGTAGTAGCTATGCATAATACGTGTTTCAATGCACGTGTTGCTGTCTTCAACTCTGTTCTGGTTCTGCTTTGTCGATTAAATCTTCAATCTTTCTCTCAACTCAAATAATTCATCTGCTAAAATAACAATCGTACCAATTATAAAATCATTACAAACCACACATTACATAAAGCCACCAAGAGAGTTACTTCATAAATAGCTGTGCACTAAGTAGAATGGATTTAAATTGCACTCCACAGCAATTTACAACATTTTTAGCCATGAATTCTATTAAGTAACATGGGTACGAACATCAAAATGAAAATGGCAATAAATATAATTACTAAAATAATTTCCAAACGCAGTAAACTACTTATAATGAGTGCAGTAAGAACTCCTCTCGTTTCTCAGAATGCCAATTGAAAACAGATTCACAGCGCCACATAAAATCTCTTTAGCTACTAGTGAGTGGGGTTAATGATAAAAGGTAAACTACTCTACATCTAAATAGTACATCCTCCATAACAAATTGAATATAATAATGCATATGCACTTGTGGTGGTGTTGTTTTTAGTTAAGCATTACTTCAGGTAGGTTGTGTGTGATAATGTAAACTTGTCTATTTAGACGCTCCTGTCCTTCGTCTTTCTACCTGTGTGTATCAGCAGTATGCAATAGCAGAGGGTGAGAGAAGTAATGAAAGTTCTGCGCTAGAGATTCGATGTAGGATGTTTATGTATGCATGCGATGCAGTCATGTTTTCATTTTCTTTGCCGACTAAAATTAGTGGGAATAGGAAGGAGTGTTACGAATGTTCTCTTCTGTAGTTCTACTTGAAATATTCCTAGCAATTATTCTTACTTCAAGAAGGTAGTTATTACATTGTTGTTTAGCTCATTTTTTACATACTTCTGGCTACCATTTTTTTCTTAGCCAACGTTAAGTTACTATTCCAATTTACCATTTAGCTTAAGTATATTCAATAGGAATAGCAAAAACAAACCTTTGCCTACCAGTCTCATTTCTCTCTCAGGTTCATTAAATGCAAGTTTATATTTACCTACATTTTCAACGTGTTCTTAAAATTTCTTTAGCGAAGATTAACATTTTTTGTAATGACGTGAGTGCCTAATACTCAATATATTAGATCTCTGTAAGATGTTGTAGCTCCGTATTATTGGATGGCTGTCTTACCTGACCAATTATATTATTGGTGATATTGGTAATATTGATTTACTGAAAATCAAAGATATTCGATGCTTGTCGTTATATAATTATTTACCCTTAATTTAGAGCAAAGAAAAGTAAAAAGTTACACCAAAGATTCCCAGTGTCGAATATTCGAAATTGAAATGGAATATATATTCGATAATTGAGTCGAACATTTAATGTACATCGTACATATCAAAATAGTTACACTATATCTAGGTATAGAATATTGAGGGAATCAATTAGCTGCTTAATGATATCGCAGATGCCTAGGTAGGTCGAATTTTAATGGTGTTTCCGATTATAGGGTGTTTTCTATTTAACTAGCTAAAAGGTGATATACTATTTGTACCACTGTCTGTAACTAATTAAGTCCCTACAATATTTGGACATTTGTAATAGTTTTCCTAGGGCCTTTGTTCTTTGTCCATTCATAGGATAGCGACTGCATTATTCAAAGTATATCATATACATTTACATTACGAAATGTACAATTGTAGCTATATATTATATCTGTCCTCTGTGCCTTGTTAGTACAGCCTATTCCAATTAGAAGGAGAAAACCACAAGGACGGAAAGCATTTTTGTGAATGTGTTTGGAACAGAGGATAAGTGAGAGAATGATTGAGTGAGTGTTTGACAATGAGAAAAGTCTGGTAAAAGGTAAAACAACATTCCATTTACAAATTGACTGAAAACGTATGAGTGTAAAATGTCCTTCGATGGGAATAAATGGTTTGGCCAGCAGATTGGAAGTCTCATTGTTGTACTGATGCAAGTATCTGTAGATAGTATTTTACAGGAAGATATGTGAGTGATGTAGTTTTTAGTGAGAGCAGTGCAATGCACTATAGATCGACTGATAAATTGGACAAAAAATTCCATCAAACACCTTTTTGTTGTGTATTTATATTTGTAGCTAAACGAGTCAATGTTTTTCTGAATGAAAGTAGGAAAAAGGTGAGAAAGGGAGAGGTATGAAGAAGTTACTTGATATTACATGGCATTAGTTAACATGGAGAGATACATTAACGTCTCTGCATTAGCCCGTATTGCATTTCAATGACACTTTAAGGAGAGAGGCCTTTGGGCCAGGCCAGACAACGAAATAGACAGAACAGACGGCCAAAGTGGAAGCAGATAGATGGATTCAGAGGGAGCAGACGAAAGAACGGTAGACGGACAAAACGAAACCAAGTTAGTTAGTTAGAGATAGTTGAGTTGTGGTTCCCTTAGCTTAAGTAATTTAAGTTTTCCTATATAACATCACGATGTTACAGTATCGCATCGCTTTGCCTTGTCTAGTTGGGCAGATGAGCCAGAACCCTTGATTTTGATAACCCCAGGCAGCCTTCCTGCCCCCGAACTGAAAAACATCCCATTGTCATGCCACGCCATGGCATTACAAGGACTCGAACAATCCTAACTGACGAATGCACTACATTGTAGTTAAATAAAGGTAGCCAACTCGGTTACTGTTATACCTTCTGCCTTTCGTGTACATAAATACGTACATTTTGTAATACGAGAATGCATACTGTGTACGGGTGCGTTTATATAAGTAGAATTCTTGCTCTCTCGTTTAGCCTTTATAAGATGAGTAAGTGGGTTAGTTACTTATGCAGGTATGTTTCTCTAGCACGGATATGTATTATTATATTTCTGTGTAGATGCAGACATAGTATGGAAGTCACAGATGCACCTTGATTTCATTTCACTTTTTCCAAAACCCTTTTTGTGTGAACGCCCAGAAACTTGAATTCTTGAAAGGATATTGCTCTAGTAACTAAGTACACTTATTATTATGTACTAGTTTATACGTAGAGCAGATACGATTCAATATAAGATCCAAACCAAAATTATTATTCTATAATATAAAGAAAATTGTGTCCAGAGAGCTGTTACTGTTTTCAATTGATGTGACTCAAGTTTATGCAGACTGAGGCAATCTGATAATATTGCACTTAGTATATAACTTCAGGTAAATAATGTATAATATAACATGAATAGTTGATCTAAAACTACAATATGTATTATGATTGTGTAGTGGGTATAAGTAGTCACAGGTCAAAATAAATAGGAAGAGGTGGGCAGGAAGAAAGTTTACTTAGGTAGGAGCATTTGTTGGAGATGAAACTGTTTCCCTGCTTGTGTTCGCTTAGTCCAGAGTAGTAGATCACATCACTTAATAGACAGGGATAGCTTCAGAAGAGTTCCAGTCGAACAGAAGATCTGTTCGGGAGGTACGAAGATGAAAACTCTGAACTAACCAGCTCCAGATACTCCTCTGTAGGTAAACTGAGAAATAGTCGATGGGGCAGCATTACCTACTTACATAATAATCATAGAGGTTTTACTTTACTTGACTGCTTTGACCAAGTTCTGCCTCAGATAACCTCCGTCCTGCATGGCTATAGCTGACTCTCCTGTCAGTTCTATAATCTATGGTAAAATACAAGACATGGAATATGAGACCCAGGAGGTCACCCAACAAAGCCGAAGCAATCGAATGAAAAGCTCTTTCTTTAAATAATGCTCATAAAATATGTGGGCTTGAGAAATTGTTGCTCTTTCATAAGTAGAGAAGCTCCAGATATAGGTTCGATCTCTACTTCGATACCCTTCCACTGAAGCAATGGGATCAAAAACACTTATATAGCAAGATAAGCTTTATAACTCTTAATAAATAATGACTACAACAGATGTATGTACAAACTACAAAAACATTATGCTTGCTGAAAGTGCAAAATAACAAACCGTATTTGGAATTATTTACCTGGATGTTCTGACACACATTTTGATGTCATTCCATAAAGAAAAACAACTTTGATTATTGAATTCTTTAACTAATCAAATTCTTTAGACAACGTAATTTAACGTGACAAACCCTGTTATCTCCGATAAAGTTTTTACATCCATTTGACATGGTTTGTTATTATGTAATCACAGCCCTAAGGCGTCCAATCAAAGGAAGGAGTATGTAATAAATTACTTATTGATATTTTTGTCTTGCCATTTGTTAAACAACGTTACTCTCGTTTAGTGATACAGCAAGTATTCCTTGCCTAGTTAATATATTAAGAAGAAATTGTCCACTGGCAAGCGACAAGCTATTCTGTAATATTTCTTCAAGTGGTAATTATTTTTCAAAATAAATGCCCTTCTTGATAAAAGTGTTCGCAAAATTACACTTTTACACACATTGTGGATCAATGTGAATGACACACGGAGTTAATAGTATGCATATATATTCAGTACGCAGGCAATTAAATAAAGGCATAAGGCGACGGTTAATTCTCGTACAATGTGTGAAATGAAAGTTTATAGAGTGTGCATTCTACTTATCGTTAGAACATGAAAGCTAATGAGGATTTAAGATGTATTGTATGTCTGTCTTATTATTTATGGCCTTTTCTCCTCCGTTCTGCTTTCCATGCTAGGAACAGACTGCAGATAGGTAGTGAGTGGTCGTAGAACTAGCTGCAATGAACGGGGTACTATCAGTATCAGAAATCCGACAGTTAATTTGGATTGAGCCCATGAAGCATATGTTTCTGCATGCGTATCTAAAATAAAACACGTCAATTCACAAGTATACACATTCCAAATTTTGCATGCCATGTTTTTTATGTTCGCAACTCTATTCCCATTTAGTGCTGCACTTGGCTGTTGTAAAGCCGACTGTAAATCCTCCATGAACACAATAGGAATACTTAGGAATACGACCTGCCGGATCTTTTCTCACGACATGTAAAGGCGGCTTCCCTTCCATTGCAGCAAGTCTCTAAGAATACGAAAAGGTCACTTGGGTCACCGATTTCTTTTAGTTCACAAATGTCCTGCCTCCTAATACACAACAGATTTAAAAGCTATAAAAAGCCAAAGGAATATCGCATTTCAGATACCTTAAACAGAGTGACATGTGGACATACTAAAATTTATTTCATTTGGCTAACTCTGCCTGCCTACACAACACATCTCTGCTGTTAATGATTTCAGAGAGTGCGAGTCTCTGCGTCTGTACAAGTATTAAACTCTACCCTACTGTGCAAAAATTAAAGTTTTCAACCAACAAAACGGTGACACACTCGAGACTTTATTTTACAAGCGAGCAGAATCGAAATTAAGAGAGAACATTTCGTTTTTATTTCCTTCTTATGATCTATACGTGCTTTGTCCATATTTTAGCAGTTCTCCTGCATAGCAATGCTATATAGCTTATCCTGTATATAACCATAGAGTTGGGAACGAGCCAACTACTCCCATCTACTTAATTATCAGTCAGATTCGTCCTAATTTTGGAACTCGTCTTATTTGTCACTTCATTCTGTGATTCAATTCCGCACGTTTTATTCCAGTTATCTTCTCATTACTTGTCCGGTCAGGTACAAAATAGATTTCAGTCTCCATTGACGATGTAATTTTTTCAAATGGAGATATAAGTATAGCTAAATCTGCTTACGCAATATAATATGCATTACCTCCCAACTAATTTTGCTGGTTTTATAATTCTCTGAGTCGACTTGCTTTATTGCTCGAAAAATTCCTGTTGGACTCCGTTCGTTCCCACTTCTATGTAGTTGCCTACATGTTTTTTGCTCATTCAACTCACAGCTACTAGAGACATGGCATAAACAAGCCCGTATGGGTAATAACAAAAATAATGGACGAGCGGAGCTAAAATGTATTTCGTGGGGTTTATGTATTCACTAATATCTGGCAATGCACAGTTATACCATTCAGTACTTACAGCGTCAATGTTAATGGTCCTGTGCTTTGGGTGGTTTGCACTGCTGACTTGATTTTTGAGTGCTTACACTTACGATTAGTGCTCTATAGGTGTGAGATGAAGAAATTGTGCACAGTAGGTATATATGACATTGCATTAGCGCATAATGTTCAAATGGACAACTACAACATGCATATCACATACTAGTTCCTATTCCTAGTAGATGCATTAATGTAAAACCTGCTGTTGTCACAAAATTTGTAATTTCTTTGCAGAAAGCAAAAGGCAGTAAAGGTACACCATTTAAAAACAAGCAAGTGCTTAAGGTTGGCTATTTGCCCTAATGCCTCCAACTGTATCTATATGTACTCCTTTGTTGTGCATGTTGTTATTTCAAAGAACGTTAGCAGTTAAGCTCAACCCTAAATGAGATATATTTATTCCGCTAATATTGAATGTATGTAGTACGCGTTGTATGTATGTATGTAGAAGACAGAGAGTGTAATAAACCAGCAACTCATAAAAATAAGAGATGAGATAGGAGTGTAGACATTTAGCACTGTTCCTACACACTCTGTACCTAGTGCTAACCCTTTTTACTGCTCTAACCAAATGAACCTATTCTGTCTCATAATTTTCCCACTTTCTCAAAATGAACATTTAAAAGCTCTCTTAAACCCATACATGATATATTTGCATGGGAGTAGATTGTGGGGTGACTGCGTTCAGTACATAGCTTTTTAAGGACACATTACCCCAACAACTGTTCGCAATCAGTTTGCCTCTGTTTATTATGCTGTAGAAAGTAAAACCGAATATGTACCTACCTACTTACTATATTTTCAACTTTTCCATTATGACGTTTCAGCTCAATCAAGATCTTTGGTAAATAAGTTATGCCAACTTGGTGTTTGTGTTCTCTTAGCAAGAGCATTCCATTTATTTTATAATTCTGCATAGAGTTGGCACAATGTTCGTAAAGGGCATAATAATAAGTAAGTATTAGCTGCATGGAATAAATACCCCCTATATAAATAAATGTAAGTTTGTTATTCGTCCACTCTACAATATTGCAGAGTAACTATTAGACATCTAATCCTCCGTTTTAGTGAGGAGGGAAAGTCCATGCTCATTTCCCATATGACACTTTATGTGTTATGCTCGACTGTTTTACAAATAGGTCTGAGTAATCAGATAGACGTGAAGTGGTTCTAGTTGGGGGTACTTATTGACTATATCACATTATAGTATTGTACTTAACATTTTTAGCACATGGCAATCAAAATTTACTCCACAGATTTCCGCTGTTATGAAGTAGCATGACATGTGTACGGAAAATTGCAAAGTCACTAGGCGAAAACCCATTTGTAATTTTACATCAACTATATCCCTACTATATTTCAGTAACAGCCGAATTCGCCATGCAAAATATCGTGTTTGTCATTTCACGGATTTTTCTCATGTGGCAATGACTATGGGAGCAACAGAGACAGTTAACATAAAATGAATGGTTATGCCGTGCCTTCAAAGGTTTATTGGTATTAGTGAGTAGTTAGTCCTGTGGCTGCAGCTCTCCCGTTCTGCATTGTTGCGCGCACCACTCACTACTAATCCTTCGTTTTTATTTTAGAGACTATATTATGGAGACCTAAAACGACATTGCTTTAATAATGATGGGTTTTGTTGTCCTTAGACGACTGAAAATAAGCTGTGAATATTGACAATTTCTGCTTATGGACTTTTTTAGTTCGCAGTCGCAAAATTAAAGTTGCAATAAACAGTGTACAGCTCCAGGGGCGTAAAGCAGGATTATAATTCAATATCTCCTACTAAAAACACTGCAGATATGCATCTAAAGTATCGAAATATATTGTAGAAAGGATATGTATTTACAGGACATTGTTTTACAATAATACAAGTATGCTTTAAACAATTACTTTTAATGGGACTCGTATCATTAAATGTTTATATTCCATTTTTATCTCTTTGTACTTGTAAAAATCCCCCTATTGATATTTTACACGGCTATTCACCGTCCCTGACTTCCTCCTGCTTTAAATGTCTTCTGTCAATGAGTTAGCTACATCAGAAACATTCTTCGTCATTTCCCTCCACATTTGCAACGATTTCCATGAAGATTTTGCTAAAAGTTTCGTGAAGCTTTTGTCGACATTCCTCTTTCGCAGCGGAGTTTTGCGATATAATTTTTTTGGCAGATAAATATTAATATCAGCATGGCTTATGTTAAGAAATTGGGGCATCATCACCATTATCACCACTTTTGTCATAAAACGGATTTCTCTTCCGCGTGCCTTCCCTTTTTGTCCCATGTGGCGAAATAAGTGCACAAAAAGAGAATATTATAAGTCGACAATGACGTTTATGCGTCATAGCATAGTTTAGTCATATGTAACATGTTGCTCTTATTTTTCATTCCTCATTAAATACGATAAGATGAAAGCAGTCCTTTCGGGTTTTAAGCCCTTTTCTTTCGATAAAAGAAAAATGGATGGATTTCTTTGCGTGTCATTTTCTCAAACGAAGCTTTCGTACTTTTCCACGAATTATCATTATAACTGTCGTAGCTCATAGGTATGTCCTTTAGCTTACCTAACCATGTCATAAATTATTAGTACTAGGTATAGACTGAATGCTCAGGGTTAAAGACTCGTCATTTTTTAAATTCTATAATAAGAAATAAACTTAAAGACCATTTTCAACTTTATAGCTAACAGTTTAGAATTCAAACTGCTGCAAAATTATTGTAGATGGATGAACTAATGGCCTTATAAGTAAAATTTTTGGTCAGAGATCCATTTCTAGTTATTGTATGTAGTGGGTTATTTATAGATAAAAATGCCTTTTTCGCTACCCTGTATATTATTTAGGTTTGCAATATGTCGGTGGAGTAGAGTACAAACGTTATTATGAACAAAGTACAGTACATCTAACATTTTCATTGCAGAGAGAAATGGCATCAAAGAGGAGCATAAAGAAAGCTAGTGAGCAATATGGTATAGATATAATGATGAGGGTTTTCATAAATTACTAAGGTTTATAATGACAGGAAATTCCATTTTTCACTTTTGATAAAATACGGTTGCTGGTTGGAAGAAAAGCTTAAAAGGAAGCTTAATAGAAGTTGGAAGAGCCATGAAATCAGGTCAAATATTTGCATGAGTATAACTGCAGCCCACTCAACTGCTATGGAGTGTGCCAGAGAAAAGGTGAATACTTTGCCTTCTTTTGTATGGATATCTTTCAAGTCAGTTTTCAGTCCAGTTCATCTAAAATGTGCATTTTCCATCCGTATATCAGCTTGCTACATACATACATACAGTATGTCCATTAATATGCATTCTTCACTATTTCATAGGAGATATTTCATAAATCTCATTCCTTTTATTAGTCTGTCTATATATAATGTAAAGCTATGTCTAAGTAGACGAAATTTGTATTTACATTGTACAAGAAAAGCTTGAGGTATGCATATGTTTGTTACTAGACCTTTGTAGGTACAGGCGCTGTGCAAATAATCCCCTGCATGTACAAACGAAGTGTACGGCGTACATTAAATGATAGATCTAAGGTAAATATGTAACAGAATAAATAAGGATGAAATGTAAGTGCAGAAAAGGAGAATTTTGCTTGGCTAAGCATTCTCCTTTATACACAAAACATACACAATTAATATACCTGGAGGAGGAAACTTAAATAGATGATAGGGAAGGAAATCCGAGGGACAGGAAGCTATGTGAATTTGATTCTGCTCCATAGCCAGTTAACTAGGAAGGACGAACTCGGTTAGAATGGTGTTTAAATAGCAGAGAGTCGTGGTAGGGATAGGTGGCTTGAGCAATTTACTCTGTTTCTACTTGTTTGCTTACGTAAGTACTTTGAAATAAATTACCCAAGATGCTTTGCTTATCCATCCATGCCGTTATATTTTGCTCTTTTCTTTATTTTCTTTAGATAATATTGCATTGGTTCATAGTTTATAGCACGACTACTTACTTACCTTCCACAGATGCTTATCTACTATGTGACTACATTGTATATTGTATTCAGTATCCGTAATGTATACCACTTATGCACCTAGGCACTTTTACTTTTAGTACAACTTCCATCTGTGTAATATAGGAGTAGGTATATATGTAGTGTAAGTGATGTATGAGCCTTTGCCCTCTTTCCTTCCCTTCTCTCTGGCTTGCTTGGCTGCTGCTCCTTTGAAACATTACTCTTGTTTGCTAAGGAAATCTGGATAGAAGGTGAACTTGGACCTCTTAAAATAGTTGAATAATCCCACAGAGAAAAGCTTTACGAGATCGTATACGCTGCATTTCTCCACTCACTCACAGCTATCATATTATTATATTCCTCGTCATAGTCGTTATTAGTACTAGTTATAAATGTATGTTTGGCTGCTGGCCCACCTTCTGCATGCCTCCTACTTACCTGAATGCACACCTTTGTACTCCTTTAACTAAACTTTCTTTACACAAGAACACTACTTAAGCGGCTCAGATGTCACAGCATAATGGCAAATGTTTGTGTATTTTTCATTGAAATTGTTAAGTACTGTATCTACACTAAAGTGAACCAAAGTAAAGTAACCAAGAGAGAGAGGCTCTTTGAACTTTTATTTCCCGTAACTTACTTTTGTGCATTAACTTGGTATATCACATAACACATTAAGAAAACAGTAGGTAGCTCTCTATATTTTACACTACATCACATTGACATCTATTCATACGGACGTCTATCTACTTTGTGTAGACTACATTTCAATAAACTTGGGTAATAGTTTATTTGTCTTTGTAGACCTTGAGTACTCTGGATTCTATAGCTCCCTATACATAGCTATCCTGGTCTCTGCATTGGAATGTGCCTCTAAATGTTCTACAGCCATTGCCATTACCTATTTAATGTAATTCCAGGTCAGATGTACAAATGCTTTTAAGAACTTCCAAGAATTCAATTCCATTTCAACCAAAGAAAACTAGTAAATTACCTACTCAAAGCAATGTAATTTAGCACCTGGCAAAAAATTCGCACTTTACGAACATTTTACTTTTCTTTTCGACAATGCAACTACTTACAGCTAAATACATACATTATGGTACAACTGCCATCAACTGGACACACATAACAGTTCTACTCTTTAGTATGAGTGTAGCAAGAAAGTTCAGATACAGAGGGGATTGATATATTATTGCCATTTCGACTGTGGAGGAAAGAAAAGAAGGCTCACCTCCTACTAAAATACGAGGGTTAATAATATCTGTAATGACAAAGTAATGGGTCGGTAGGGTTAAACTGTTCAATTTTCAGGCCACGCCACCGTTGTATGTAGTTGTGCGAACTGTTGAGCTGACAAAAGTAATAAGCTAAGGGGTTTTGTTATTAATGTTTTGCAGCGCTACATGAGGTGACAGTGACATTAACTCTTTCCTTGTCATGTGTAGGATTATTATATCCCATACACGTAGCTTATATGCACATAAAAAACCAGAGATGTTGTGCCGACGAGCATTTTTGCAAAATCGCATGTCTACACTTCCATGTAATGCACCCTCATAAATTCACCATCACTATTTATTTTTCCCAGTGGGGCTATTATCTCACTTCTCCATTTGTAATACCTCATAGACTCGCAGATGTCTGCCAATTTTTAATTTTCAGACAAGAAATGCTCACGCATTGGTTCTGGTGAAACCCTAAACATATATTTTCATAACTACAGGTATTGAAGCATTGAAGCATTTCTATTTTTGTCGTTCAAACTTGTGAAAACCAAATATTTTAATTGCTGAATTTAAAATTTGTGATTTTACTATGAAAGTTTGAATAAATGTAACACGTAAAAATGAATAGTTTTACTATAACCTCGTCCTCTTCCATTTGCATGAAAAATTCTAATATCTTACACAGTTGTGTAGTTACTATATTTTAAAGTATTAGACAATATGTTTAGAATTTAGAAGAGAAGATACTTTTCTATACTTAAAAATACAAATATACTTTGGTATAGGAAGACAAAACATCAAGACACCATTTACTAAAGAGAAAACCAAAATTCAGTGACCGACAAAAGAGCAAAGACGCTTTGTTTCCATTGTTTTCTTCAGTGCTCCAGAAAACAACCTTTGGTTGTATTTTGAGTCGGTTCAGCTGTTTTGTTTTCTTATGAACTGAACAATCTTAAGCTATTTCAGCCTTTTATGCTCATAAGTAAGAAGCTGTAGTGGTAAAAGTTTGGAGAGCAGGAGATAATAATATAAGTAGCTTTTGACATAGTACAAATAGGTACATAGATTAACAATCTCTATGCATACCTGTGTAAAGTATCTGGGTGTCTTAAAGTCTTAACTAAAATCAGAATGTACAATAACATGCAGTATACTTATATTATAAATAGAGCAGTACTGCTATGGATACTGTTGTCTAACACATTTTACACCGGCATTGTTTGTTTAGATTGCATTAAGATAATAAACAACTTCGTTTCTTGAGTACGTGCTATCAAAAAGAGATTCTAGAAATATGACATTTATTAGAGCACATGTAGGTATTAAATATGTTCCACCGATCTAAGAAAAACCGCTGTATGGAAAATTGAAAAAATTCCTTAGGTGGAGTATACTTTCTTTGCATGGAGTGGGCACGAAACAAAAGGGCAAATGAAGCGAATAGGATGTCAAAAGGATGAAGGCTGAGCTGGGATTGTGTAAAGGTTGGCAGCACATTACCATGGAATAAACTGTGTGCAAGCAGTGTCTATTGTACTTGTATTTACAAGACCAACACTACAAGCCAGGTAGTTCTATTCCTATCCGCTTGCCTCTCTCTGCACATGATGATGAGCTTATTATTATATTCTTGTTGTTGTTACATTTAGTGTGTTGATATAGCTAATAAGACAGTCCTTGTGCACATAACATTTCATAAAAGAGACTCAGAGACTGGAGCACAGAGAGAGAGAGATCTTTAGGTAGGCAATGGAGAGATAGCGATATGCCTACTTAAGATTTATGTAGCCTTTTTATTACCGGCTACCAGTCTACGGAGCAATTGCCTTGCCGCCGAGATTTCTGAAAGGAAGATGGTTATGAAAGTATTTCTGTTTCATCATAACCATCATAAACCACTAGTGCTTATTTATTTAGAGATTACCATTGTTGTTATTACCCTTATAAATGAGTGTTGTTTGAGGGAAGTACTGTATATAGTAGCTGGTGTGTGTGGGTTGGCATTTGAGACAGATAGAGACGAGTTGAGTAAGGTGCTATGCTCGTTCCTTTCTTTTACTGGAACATAATAATAATGCTAGCTCCGGCTCGACTGATACTTGAGTATTGTGAATTTGTGAATAGAAGACGCGAAGGCAGACAATGAGCATCCGCTCTGCTCAGGCACTTTCTTGTGTGAGCTACTCTTCTCTTGTGTACATACAAAACTGTGTGTACTCCTCGACGAATGGGACGACGACGAAACGACATTTTCTTGCATGCCATGCCAATAATGCAATGCAATGTAATGTAATTCAGCATTCTTCCTGTAAGGCTTGACTATACTTTACTCTTCTTAAGAGACTTCTCTTTTCGTGAAACTTAAGAGCGTACAATGAAAGCACTCAAGCAATACTGTACGGAGGCGAGAAACCGGAACAGTCACATTGTTCTGGATTGATTCTTTCTTTTTCTCAACAATGGCACAATAACATCACTCTCTGTGTGTATGTGTTGTTGTAGGTTTTGTGATGTGAATATCTTATGGCATTAGCGACAGGGTCTATAAGGTGGCCCATCCATAGGCATCGAAAAGTATAGCTCCATCAACTACTTGCTTACTTTTCTATTCAAACTGGAGAAACATACTTTAGATGCTAGGAATCTACCAGCAGTAGCTCTACTTAAATAAACAAGGCGGGTTTATATCCATGGACGTTTTCCCCAACAACTGAGAAAAGCTATAACGCTTTGCTTTGCAAATGTAAGCTCTTGTTACTTATTTAAGTTATTTAGGTTTTACGTTGAAATTGGAAGAGATCGCGTGTATTTTTGACGCGACAGCATAATAATCACATTGACATGATGAAGACCGTGCTTGTAATTTGTCGCCATGAAATTTTAACCCACAGCAGATGCATTGTGCACAATGTGTTTGTATACACACGTGTATCTCTGTGAATTTAAATCATACAGTTGTTGATTGATATTATTGAATAAAAGAAACACGAGTACTTTATCATATTAAATGACACCTTGTATGCCATGTTTCATTTATTCAGTCCTCTATCTGATTTTCAACTGAATTACGTCACGTTAACTCTATAGACTTGGTTTTTTCATGGAAACTTTACACTAGATAGTACAGCGATAATGTACGAATGCAGGGTTAGTCTCATAAGCATTACATACCAGGCATAAAAGAAGTTCCCACATTAGGCCCATTGAGAAAATATATTGGGAAGCCCATCAAAGGAAACTCGGTTCTTAAAATCCAATTCAGTCCATGCAAAGCATTGAAAAGGGTTAGCTTTGTGATAAAGCAACTCTTAAATCGACAAATCATTTAGGAAAGTTATCTGTGCAACTGATGATTACTTTATGAGATTCAAATTAGAGGGCACAAAAAATACAGTCGTAACCGATGACAAAACATGGATGTTATTAACAAAAAATCAAATAAACCGGCCCTGGGTTGCCCCAAGTGGCTGCTTAGAGATACAAGAAAGACGTGCGACCAAATGCTGTACTGCGTACCTGGCTCTTTAACAGTCCATATAAAATACTTCATTCTGGATTTCTATATCAGGAATTAAAATAATATTTTATCATTTAATTATTTTATCGCCCGTGTTTTGAATTGATTTATATGGCAAATAACGGTTACATTAAGTTAAACTGCCAGAAAGCTTTAAATCAAATAAATCCAAATTAAATGAACGCTGTTATGGTGAAAGGGAATTGGAGAATTCTTTAACTTTGGCATCGCTAAATGAGAAACTGCTTTTGGTGGCTGAAAATAAATGAAATTTCCTGAAGCGAATGACTTAAACTTGGGAAGCAGTCAACCGCATGATATTTAGGGACTAAATATATGCAGTAGGTACCCTACTTGGTAGTGACTATCTTTAAAACACAGAAGCATATAGCAGAAGGATGTCACACTCACAGCGTACTTTTTTTGCTCCTTAATTCGAAAAAGGCAAGTGCAGAATTACTGAAGTATTTGCCGAGTCCTTACATTGTTAACAAGTAAGGAACCTAGGAAATAACTGATGATGGCTTTGAAGTTTGGATTTTTCCACAATGGATATTTGTAGTAGCTTGGGTTCTTTTTGGTAGGAGGCATTTGTCCGATTGAATAGTAAAATCCTGACGTCATTTAAAGTTCATATTATAGTCCGTAATTGGTGAGGATGAGGAAAGGGCTGGGAAATTGAGTAAGTGACTGACACAGTGGAGCACATGCCAGAGAACGTTTCAGTCTGGTCGACTAGTGTCTGTAAATTGAAATCCCAACTAATCCAATCGAGTGGGAAGTGGAGGCAGGTTGCTACTAAGCAGAACTACTGGTAAACTGCTATTCTGCGACTGGATTGGATACTCGAAGGAGTGATTCTGGTGCCCACCCCGAAATTTCACTAGATATAAGTAATTTATAAATGATAATTGTAATGGGATTCGCAAAAGCTTGTTATCATGTCCCTCAGCTAGATTTTGCTTGCGGAGCAGAGTTGTTCGAGTAGCTCTGCGGCTTTCGCGTTGTACTCACATTACATCAATGTTAAATAAATTGCTAGCTACTAGCTAGTTATTAAGGGTAGATACATACACACGATACATCATCCCCATAGATTTCATAGCTAGGATAGTCGTATAATGTGAGGGGCTGTACCTCATTTCAGTATTGGTCGTTATAAGATAGGACTATAATAGGTGGGTAAATATAATTTGATAAGATATGAAATGTAATATTATAAGAAGTAGAGCAGATATGTAAGATATTATTAATATCTAAAGTTACCTAGCTAACTAACTAGCTAGGTAAGGATGTCTTGTCCGTCCATCCATCGGTACATTAAGCATTAAGCCTAAGCGTAGCAAAGTGGAATTGAGGGAAGTAAGAGGAATTGAATGGGATGGAGGAGACTCTGGAGCGAGGCAGAGCTGGAGCAAGTGTCTGCTGTGTGTGCACAGATATACGAAGAGACAAGAAAGAAAGATCCTCTCTATCATCTATAGATATCCAGAAGAACAGAATCCGAAAAGCTAACTACCTTAACTACCTTAAGCCACTACTACTTCGTACGTACGACTGATGCAATACAACCGTTCAGTTCCAGCAGTTCCAGTCCAAAGGAGTATCAGCCAGCATCACGAGATGTGCTATTTACACGACATGCATTTAGGAAAGGGTACCTTATCTAATTCTATAATAAATTATATGGTAGCAGAAGACTCATTAGTCCACCCATAGAGAGATACACTAAGCTCACTCCGTAATCTAGTTTATACTTTTGCTCGATGGATTGTGTAATAAAGTGCTAGACACACGGAGCTACACCTATATAAGCCCCATTGCATAACGTACAAACAACTTGAATTGACTTCAGCTGAGTTGAGTAGAAGTGAAACTGATGAACGATCCTCTAAATGCTAGATATCGTTGTACATTCACCCATGCAATGCAATGCAACGTTACCTCTTCCTAAGTGGAGTTAACTGCTATACTTAACTTTCCAGCCAGCACCTACCCCCTCCCTATACCACTATATTATACTACACATAAATGCCAGGGCTCATATTATAAACTGGACTAGAGAATCATAGCCAAATGCAGGAGGATTTTGGGATATCCCTTATTAATATTGGGCTACAGTATTTCTTATTAATATTGGGCGAGTATTTCTTATTAATACAAATATCTTGGATAATAATTTACAAAAAACCAAGTCTTCTATATAAGAAAATTACTACCGTCGAAATTGATAACTAAATGCTTATAATGGCATATGATACATACACATTCGTATGCAATAGGTAGGTAGATTCTAGTAGCAGTATGGATGAGAACAAAGTAAAAGGCGAGAAAAGCAAAGCAAGCAAGCCTAGAAATAAATAGTAGGGAGCTAGTGATGCATGCAGACAGATTGGATTGGATCATTTCAGTCCGTCGAAGTTAGAAAGTTAAGTTGAGGAATCGGATACTCTTCTCTATTATTCTGTTTGTTCCTAGCAGCTACAGAATTGTAGCAATTCCTCGAATTCGTCCTCGTTTGCAGCCGCGTTCTATCCCCGTTCAAGTTCCACTTGTTATGTGACTTCCTAGCATAGGAATTTTGTTGACACAATAAAACTTGCCGATGAAATCAAATGAAATGATACGGAATAAAATAAATTGATGCCATGACAAAGATGAAACAGAAACAGATAATGGGATCACTTAGCTAGAGGTATCCGCACACTCAAACTTCCTTATCTTCAGCTAACCAGCCAAACAGAGAAATCCGGCACAAATAACTCCTTTCTTCTCCTGAATATCCCTCATTGCTTTTTACAGCGTCTTTCGTTCCTTATATGAATAATTATATATCGACATTAAGAATGTGTCTTAGTATTTCACAAACTGCAACGGAAACAAAATACTAATTCTCATGAAAACATTTTATTCAGTAGATACTAATAACAAAGTTGCTACTTACTTATTCCCTCGCATATTTGTGGTTTCGTTTCCTTAATTCGATTTTCAACAACCTATTATGGAATTTCCTTCCCAATTCATAGCATTTATAAACTACAAAATTTATACATCTAACCATAACTTGAATAGTATAGTCATGCCATACTATAAATAAAACATTTGACTCATATAAGATTTATATTTTGTTATATAAAGATTATAAATGGTAAATATAAAATTGACACAAATTTTATAACTTTTATTAACTTCTATGTACACAAACCCTCTTCTGCGAAATAGGCAGGTATATAACGTTTATAATGCTTTAATTCTCTCCTTTGTTGGAAATCAGCAGTGTAATCTATGATTTGCGGTTTGACATTAAAGCTATTACATTACAATATACATTATTTTATTTCTAAAGGCATAATTTACAAGTCTATAGACAGTTATGTAATATTTATATTCCCCGTGTATTCCCTCTACTCAGATTCAACTAATTTTATACCAAAGGGATTCCGTTCAAAATATCATGTTTACCATGGTAATCAAAGCTGATTTGTAAGTTGGCAGATATTAGAGGTTACTTATTGTTGTACTACGTACACTTTACCAATTTCAATTTCCGCAAGATATTTTAATTTCCTACATATATGAAATGAAAGTTTTTCAATGCTTAAGTACACAGTCTTTGTTTGCATGATATCTAATATCTAATGCCTAGTAGGATAGCGTTAAATGTAGCCAATGAATATCTGGTGGTAAGTCCCTGTTCATTAGCCAACGGCGCCTCACTGAGTTGAGCCACTTAGTATATTTCAAAGACACTAGAATGTGATATAGATATTCTTCAAATCTGCAAACGGAAAGTTATACTATGATGAAGCACAAAGGCAGTAATGATGAGCAAACCAAGTTTTGTTGGTTTTCTTTGTTAATGTAGTTCATTTGTATGAAGATGAAATGCTCGCATTTGGATATACCGTTGTCTTGATTTGCAAAAACAAAGATGTACCCTCTATCGACAATGCTAATAAGTTTCCCCAATCAGCGATACTGATACTTTATTAGAAAAGCAAACTGTTACGTATTAGTTGTGGTTGGGCAGACGCTAAACTTCACAACCGAAACCTTTGATCTCAAAGGTGGTTCTTCCACGAGTCCTGACAATATCTTGCCAAGTCATAGAAACTACGTCACTATCATCTAGTTTCTACCAGTTACTTCTTGCTACCAAGTACGTAGTAAGTGTAATATACTGATTGCCAAGCCATAACTATCTTTGAGTTTCCCATAAAGGTTACCTAGTATGAATTACATGCAGAGATAAACTAGTACTTTGATTTGGAAAAGGTCAACGCCTATAATATTCGGAAGTAATAATATCACATGAATGAAGTAAAATATAGTTACATCAATATTAGAATTGGGAGCATAATTGTGCATGACGCCATCTTAACACAATTTACCATTTGTACCATCTTTCTCTTTCCTCCATGTAATTGGAGTATTTTTCTAATTAACGTGAGATAAATGAGATACTTTTGGTAGTAGAACATACTTGTGAACTGTTGCACCTATTGCAATAATAAAATCATAAAGTTGAAGTAGGCAATGTTAAGAGATTTTCTGAAGGGACAAAACTTACAATTTTTAATTGATGGGGTATCTTTGTAGGGGTGTACGATGAGAGTAGTTTAGTACGAAGCTCTCCAACATTTAAATACTGTAAACAAAAGATCTATTTGGTTGTTTGGAAAAGATCATCTAAAAACAAGATTCAAATTGCACATTACGCATCAGTTTTAGAGGAAAGCTTTGACAAACAACCCTAAAATATGCACTTCTCTGATTCGCTTTTCGTTAGTTGAACATGATCAGGTTACTTAGGTATGTGAAAGTTTAGAAAACTCGGAAGAAAAAGGATGGTGCCATACGGAATTTCGTTAGTAGGAAAAGTTGGGGGATTTTTAGTATAGATATATAGGATCGCTATGCTAAATCTGGTGTCAGTAGTGCATAATATGTAGCTAATGGGGAAGTGTGTATAGTTGTGAATGGGTCTGTGTGTGTGTATTGATAGGGAAGGAGATCAATGGAGGTTGACTTATAGCGAGGGAATAGAGTAGAGCACATTTTCCAACTCATCAGTTAAGACAAGTTTTGCATTTTGCTTACTCAGTGAATTTCTAACATGACAAGAATAAGGCGAGGAAAGATGGGAAGGTGTGTTCCCGATGCTAAGATACAGGATTATGAGGGAAGACTAATGACTTTGTTCTAATCCATCTTCAGCTTTTCTCTCCGTCTCAATGAATAGGAATAAAGCACCTCAGCCACTCTCGTCCTCGTCTGCACAAATAAACATCTGAGCCTCTCTCCTCAAGTCACTCCGGATTGCGTTGGATTGGCTTGAAATGGCAGTCAAGCTCCTTCACTCCTTTTCTCCCTTGAACCTGACACTAACGAGTCGCTTTATCTTTCTAAACCTATCCTAATGCTCCAAATACTAAATAATACCGTCCCATTCCAATATCCTTCTCCTGAATATCTTTATGCAAATATAGGAATTGATCAAGAGTTTTTCCTGATCATAATAATTAATTAAATTGTGTATCCACCGCCTCCAAATCATTTTTGTGCAAAGAGAAGTACTTGATGTTTCACATCCTATTATACGGAATTCAAAAAGCAATTTACTATTTATGAGCTGAGTGCAATGCATTAATTGTTACATTGAGCTACGCATGCCCTTTTGTGATTTAATTAGAAATGGATAAATTTGGTTGAGAAGCTTGAGAATAGTAGAATAAGCATGGAGAGGGATGAGATGAGAGATGTTATTATGTAGAACGAAGATAATTATTTGTAAAGTATATTAATTAACTAGGTTACTGTTGGCAGATTTTGTAATTGTACTTGAGATTTGGACTGAAATCAACAATTTGTTCATGTGGAATTTAATCAAGAGAGGAAGTGCAATGGAAATGAAGGAAGAAAGTGCAGTTGGAAAAGAGATTGTAATAGTACATTGTTCGTTAGTGGATTTGGTGGGAGTCGGATAGTTTGCTTGAACCCATTTACTTAGTTTCCTCATGTATAGAATAAAGGAAAGGGTGAAAGAAAAGCTGGGAGTTACTTAAGATGAGGAGCAGAATGAATTCACCGGATGAGATATCGGATGTGAAAAGCATGGCCCACTAGACTCTCCTCTGCTCTACAGCTTGGCCTTCTCCCTACCAACCACTCACTCACTCACTACTAAATAGTACTAGGTACATTCACATTATAATATAAACCTACGTAGTAGGTAGGTATGCACACTTAAACTACTTCCGTATGTAGATCCTAATGGCAATGGCTATTACGTGTGTATAGCCTGACTCTATGTACTGCTGATCTAGTAGGCTACGTGGGATTCGGAGGCACCTATGTATTTATGTATAGTTAAGTAGAGTCTTACTTGGTTGTTACAAGTGCAAATGGTAAAGTAAAACGACCTTTATATGCAGATTGAAGAGACGAGGAAGAGGGTGCGAATTTTAATGTGAATCTCTATTCAAACCCGAGCTGTACTAAGTAAGTAAGTATTTTACACTTACTACATTCTAGATAACTACATTGTATGTATTATCCAGAGTTCCCTCTCGTCTTTTGTGTCTCGTTAAGACTTCGTTATTCACCAAACGAAGTTCTCAACTACAATATTCCGTCTGCACGGACGAGAGCTGGAGATTCTCTCCCGACAGAACTCGTTTCGTCCTGTAGTACTAATATGTAAGCCATATCAGGGAAATCGACGGAATCTGTCGGCAGTCTTTCCTTCCCTTTGTTTCAATCCAGCAATCTAGCACTTGACTATATCGTATAAGGAAACATAAGTATCTTGTAATGATACACTAGCCCAATATGCATCGTTACCAGCGAATGTGTAATTTATAGCTGGAGTAGGGACACAGAGCCAACCCTTCTCCGTCTATCATCCTACATCAGCATCACATATAAATAATAAGTATACCTTTAGCATCCTTTAATTACTTGTTCCTAATTGTTTCAGTCTATTCATATACATTCAAGTCTCCTTGATCCTATCTCTGACGCTTTGCAGGGAGTCGAATATTACAGCACGATGCATACAAGTTCGACGACTATTACTGGACTACAAAGTACAAACCTTTTTATCAGCACTTGCCTTCTGCACCAGTACGAGAAAAATACTACGGAAACGACAATATTATTACGCACTTACTTTACATTTGCTTTTAGCTCAACTTCCAACTTGCATAACAGTGCATGCGGTGTATACTATGAATGTGCAGCTACACTAGACTGACTGCACTCTCTGAGTGCAGCTGTGCCACTGTCCATAGTTGTAAAACTAAATTGTAAAAGTAATTATCAAAATAGTTTTCCTGTGAAAACCTAATTGTAACTTTATTGGATTTCCTCAAAATCTGCTCCTAGTTGTGCACGTTTTTGTGTAATAAATATCAAGTAGTCCTCATTTATCATCTATCTATAGTAAAATTAGTCAAAAAGCGAGCACCTACGTGTTACTTAAATACACACAGAGTGCAATTAGTGACGCTGTAGGTATTTAGTGGCTGTATAATGTGTAACCAGCGTTATTACCTCAAGACTACTCTCAACTAGGGATAAGTCGACACTACTTTGGTGGGAATCCTTCTTGTTGATTTTTATTAGTTTGTTTGACTTGAGATGTGACTTGACTTGACAGGCTCGACTCTTCGACGTGTAAAGGAAGATAGTAAACTCAGAAAGCAAAAAACAAAGAGCAAAGGAACCTAAATAAAATGATTACAACTTCTCCGAAACACAAATACCACAAACAGTTTGGGCTTTGGTGTAAGTAAAAGTCGCTATTACTTTGTAAGTAGGTACTTATTGAGCGAATAGATTTACTTGGAGAGATACGTACATGTAGCATTTGTGTGTAATGTAAAAGTCACTTACCTATACATCTTCTTTGAGGTTATACGAGAAACTCCATTTATTGTACATTGTCTTGTACATGTTGCCACTTACTAATGTATTTACTGATCGTTCTGCCACACGGCACATATGTACATATATAATAATAATAAGCTTTAGGGTTCTGTTTGGTTTTCTTGAAGTGGTATGGTGTGGAGGAGACAGATAATGATAAAGATCCGAACGATGTTTCCCACGTTTAATCCTCGTCTGGTTTAGTTTGGTTTCCCTACTCATGTTGATTGAGTGAGTGAGCTTTAGATAAACTCAACCCTTCCACATACACACATAATGTTCATAATATTATACATACCTACACACAAGATGCCCTTATATAAATAAGTGTACATCTATTTACACTTGACGTCTTTCTTCAATCTTTCCGTTCCTCGTGTAATCGCTCTAAGTACCTTCCACAGACTCCGTAAAATAACATTTCCATTTTATCTTTTCCATCCAATTTTCATTGAAATCAAATACCGCTGCTTATCTAAGGCAAAAGGATTTAATTATCTATTGCATTGCATGGCTATGTTATTCCAGTCCAAATGAAGATGTAAACGTGGTTGGGAACAACACAATGCTCAATCAAATGGTATCACATCAGCAGCGGCACAACATGAGCACATGCAAAGAGGGAAACCTTCTGAAGTTCTGTTTCGTAATCTCATCTAATGCAAATAAAGACAACTGTGGTTAAAGGGACGCATAGCTGTAACGCATAAGAAATCAAGGGTTAGATAGATTAGAATTATTATAGAGTTACGGCTAAAGACTACCTCTGCTGTAATCTATCTCGTTTGGTGTCCTCTTCTTATTATTAAATAACAGGATGGTGGTGAAATGGGGATAAGCAACATGAATGTGCTCTTCACTTTGTTTATAGGATGTTATTAACCATTTAATAAGTGCACATGCTTCTGTTAGGAACTTTAATATGTTTGTAATACGATATTAATTTTTTGTTAGTGCCAGACTAACAAAGTACAATGCCCTTGCTTGTTTTAAAAAGGACAACTCCAAGTGGTTGACTGGAAAATGTTTCGTTTCATTAGGATACAACGAGGAGAAGCACCTCTTAGGTTACCGAAACAATATCTATACCTTCCCCCTACTACTACACAAGAAATGCATGTAAATATCAATAAGCGCTGAGTATTTCTTTAACCGTTCCAAGATATTTAAATGTAAAATTACTATGAGTAAGTAGTACTTTATTTAGAAGGCAATCCAACTTGCTCAAGAGGTTACTTCCCCTCTTCTATGTGCCATAATTCTGAAACAGTGAGAAGGTACATAGTCTGGTGCATTTAAAACAATGAATGTTCATTGCATTGCATGTTATAATGCATTGTGAGTTATTAGAGGCATTTATTTCTGTAGACAGAAAAGAAGAGGAAAGGGTAAAAGTATTAGTTGCTAGCTATTAGACGCAGTATTCATATAATAAAACGATATTACCACTTCTCCCTCAAATATCATCCACAAAGATGACAACAGTATAATAATATAGTGAATGTGTTGATATTTAGAATGGTTGTGGAACTATAGAGAGTGGGCATTATCCCATCTGACTGTTTCTATTTATAAATGTAATAATAAAGAATCTGTCTTTTAATGTGTGGAGAAAGGGATATAAAACATTTCTATCTATTAAGCTATCTGGTCTCTGCATGATGATACTCATGAACCATTGCATTGGTATTATGATACCACCACATTCGTTTATCTCTTTGTACACTTTATCTTAAACTTAAATCATCTTAAAAAGAAATTAATTCTAGTGGAAATGACAGTCGGCACTTTGTTTCTCATCCTACTTTTCTCTGCTCAAGTTAATACTTAAGCCGTTTTCTACAGATATAAATGATATGAAACTTGACTAAATAACTGGTCTCATTTCATCCTCATCTGCTACACTTGTCGTCGTCCTTTCTTTTATTTCCCGGCTGTACAGATACTACCTACCTACCTAAACTAAATTCTTTCCACATGTACACTCTATTCTCTCCTGGTCAATGTAATGATAAACAATTTCCAAAGACAACATTTCTACTATTCGATGAATATTTTATAAATACTTTGTGCTTTTATTTTATTACGATATCCTGTACAATGTTACATTTGGCAATTATAAAAAATAGAAAAGTGTAATGGCGATACAGAAATTAAACTTCTATGCCGTCCATTTCTAGTCTCTGCATCTTCTAAAGACAATCCGCCATTCAAATTGACAGTTTCCAGAAATTTTGAGAGGGTTATCAATTTTAGAAAGAGCAATTTCTGTATTCGGTCCAGCAACATGCTGGGCATTTTTGTGAAGGTATATTTCCCATAGTTTTTTCTAAGCTTGTGATTGTGATTCTGTTAGAGCTTTGGTGAAACGGAAAGCCCTAAACAAACTGCATGGGCTCTAGATTTTTTGTTCCATTTTTCTCCTGCTCCAAATATAAGCTAGATTGATGAACTTTCTCACTGTTTTGTACTGCAAGAGGAATGCACTGTTTCTTGCTGTCCTTGCCATGCGTTTCTTTGCTGGTTTTGTTCCTGGACTGATGTATTTCGTTCGGTTTTCTGGGAAAACAATGGAAATACATTCAGGGGAGGCTTACATTTTCTGATAAAATGAAGATGTGTATATAGATAAACCCTAAAATACATGTAGTAATAGCAAGGAAAGTATACGAGAGTTTTCTCATTGCATCCTTCTCACTCCAGTTGGCTACGTTACGTTTCTTTGCGTTGGGAGATGATCTCTGAAAGTGAAAGTGAAATCTTGCCAACGTAAATCTAACCATTTCATCACCGCCAAGGAATATCCTAATCCTGCAAATCCTTTTCAATCCTTCCTACTCGTCCACAGTTCTCCATTGAACATTTACTCACAAACGGTAGCAGAGCCCATAACCAAACTACGCCGCTTACGTCACTACAGTCACCTACACAAATTCTAGAAACCCACCACCTACTTAAGCATTCTAATTCAAAATACTATCTACTTGTATGCTCATTTGTTACCCCTTGCACCAGTTCATCCCATCTACTTTGATTCTTCATTTATTCAGTACCAGAACGCTACTTATCCTTGGTAACCACTTGCTTTATTCACACATTTTTAAGTGAATCCCACTAAGAGTTGATTATTCTATAGAAAATGCAACTATACCTTGTATTTACTGCACTCACTAAAGATGAACTTTTTTGGAAGTAAAATTCAATCTCTGGTTTTATTAAGAAAATAACCATCTGTGATAGTACGCAAGTATTTTTAGGTCCTATTGTCTACCTGTACGACAGAGTTGCAATGTATGCGAGAATCTTCAGATAAGGACGGGGGTGAAAGCAGAGACGTATGTTAGATATATTGTAGAGGACAGTAATTGAGTCGCCATGCCACAGACAGCAAAAAATCCTATTTGAATTTGAATGAAATGACAATTACAGAATGTTGTGTCTTTGGAAGCTCAGGTCGTGTGCTGACGTTGAAGAGGAGACCAATTTTATTCAGATAACAGATAAGATTGCTCTTCAGTTAAAAAAGAAAGGAATGAGCAAGTCTAGATAAGAAATTCAGACTAACCAAGACTTACTCGCTATCTTTACTTTCTTTTGGGCCTAGTACGCCTGGACTCAACAAACCATTTTGACGCTACCTATTCCATACAATTATTTATCTTCTTTTCTACTCAGTCTATAGGCTGACAAAATATCGCTACTGCACACCACTTCATTCGTAGTAGTAGGAGTTTTTGCAGTTTTTACTATACCACTATTCCATGCTGCTTCCACACACGCATAAAAATGATGGATATTAAATACTTTCATCTTCTTTTTATCAGTGTACAGGGCAATACGAAATTATTATTGAAGAAACTACAATTTGACATAATGACAATTTTAATGAATAAATAGTAAGAATTTTGGTAGTAAGAATGATTCTTCTTCAATTGTATTGTCTATTAATATAGGGTCATAGATTTGAACTGTCTTATAGTCTGGAAAATTTAAATCCAGGCCCAAACTTTAATCTGAACTAGAATACTTAGGTAAGTCGTCTTTATTTGCTTATGGCGAATTTAAAGGAAAACTTAGATGCTCGCAACCAAAACTTACTAGCAGTTAACTACTACAGTTTGTGCTTTGAAGCCACAACTGTTTTGTTTACAGTGAAGTGACTCACAATGATGGGGAAATTAATTTGACTCCAAGTTTCAAATGAAGGATTTTTGTTTCTAGCGTAGACTTGTTTGTCGGTTGCTGTTTGGCACGCATCAGCAACTTTAGTAATACGGACAATGTTATAAACAGATGATGACACAACAGGATTAAAACATTCCACTGTACTCATTTAGGGGAACTATAAGATAACACTTTCAAAGAGAACCGAATTTAGTTTATTCTGTATAATTTCTAACTAGTTATAATTGTATACAGACTGACATAAGTGAATTATTTATAAAGCTTAGCACTACTATTGTTAATACTAAAATGGTTAATTGTCCCTTTAGGAGATTCAGAAGTAAATAGAGCTGGAAACATTTACGATAAATTATTTATAAGCGCCTAGCGCCTTAGCATACTTATCTTATCGATTACATTTTACTTCATAAGTAATTTTTAGGGCATTTTGTAAAAAATATATTTCTAGGGAAATATATTAACACAATTTTATTGTTTAATGATAATGTGTCAGATTATTAATGATATTATTAGATGTATGTGAAATAAAGAGTGCCTATAGTTGGTTTGTACTATAATTAAATAAAAGGCATGCATATTGACTTCAAATGAAAAAGGATGCGCAAATCTTCTGGCAGGAATCTGCCATGAAAGAACATTTAGTACAGGTAAGTGGAGAAGTCAGCGAGGGTCGAGTCTAACTTTGTAGTTGAGATGAAATAAGTAGGAAACATACTAATGGTAAGTGACTACAAGAGTATGGAAAGGAGGAGGATGGCTAGGAGTCAGTAATTCTGAAATGTTCAGAATGTTCGCTTGACATCACTAATAGGGCCGGATATAATAATAAAGAAGGAGGATGAGAAATGCCGGCAAGAGCACTAAGAGAACTCACAATGAGTTGTTCCGGTCAAGTCGAGCCGACTAATCTCAAGTCAAGTCAACATAAACACTCGTGTAGATTCATCTGCGGAGACGACATGACACAAAACATCAGGAGACATTTGATCCCAACATAGCAGTGCCTAGGATTGCATTCTCCCGTCCTCCCTGTAATGCAGCCTAATGTCGTGTTACGAACAGACACAATTCTTTCTATTGCTCACAGATTCACTTATATGCCACCACTATAAATAAATAGATAACACGCATATAGCTAGATCACATATTGCCTAGTGTATTGTCAAGCATAAGATAGAAAGACATGCCAATTTGTTCCAGCACAAATTGCCTCCTAGTAATTCTGAGCATCTTGAGACCATTCTTTGGGGTCTTTATGACTCAAGCCACGCCTAAAGCTCAACTCAACCACAACATCGTAACGACAACCACACAATCTCAACAATTAGTTCTTCAAAATGCTAAAACCTAATACACAGACTTGGATTCCTATGCCCCACTTTACATTTGTACTAGTTGATATACATACAAACCTAAATTACACCCCTACTCAACATTTATATGCATAGGTAGGTGTATGACTGTATTTGTAATGTCGCATTATGCAATGACTACCTTCTAAGTTCCTATTGTGCTCCACAGAAATTACTACTATATGGGGTTTGCAGTTTGGAAGGTTAGCATAGTAATTATACAGGATCATGCAATAGATAATATACACCAATTAATATTAAGAGAAATAAAGGGCAAAAATAATTCAAACCGATTTCTTTTTAACTACTAGTAACCCCCACCATGCATAACTCAATTTCGAAAGGTATTAGGCAATAAACATCAACATTCTGGCTGAATTTCAAATTACTATGCTAATTAATACTAACCCAGAGTGTAGTTAATGTTTTATTTAATATGCATTTTGGCTCATATATACATATAGATACATACATGTAGATAAATTGCTTTGTCTAAGACGATGGTTATAATATAGAGATTTTTGCAGAAAAGTACAGTTTACAGATGTAAAGGTGAGGCGGAATGAAATTCAATTTCATTGGTAAGTTTTGCTAGTAGCAAGCAGATGGAAACTGGCATAGTATCATTTGATTTGTCAAAACTTCCAGGAAACGCTAAAAGGTTGATTCCAATTCTGATAAAATGATTTCTTGGAATACATTATCTTGTCTAAATAATAAAATGAAACAAACAGAAAGGTAGACTGTAAAAACCGAATTTCAGCGAATAAATCCAATTTGTTTGTCGTTGAATATTATTGTATTACTTGTGTTACTAGGGTTAAAAGCTATTCGGAGTAGTTTTGGATACATTACCAAGGATGTCCTCATCTGAGATCATTAAAATAATTACGAGTTGCCCTGTCTAATTTGGAGATTGGAAATTCAAAGATACACCAAGCTGCATAACTTTGAATGGAGTGAGGTACTTCTGTCGCAAGGAGTCTTTCTGCTCCGTCAATGAAAAACGAGCGTTGCTCACTTAAAATCTCCATCATTTGAGTGCACATTGAGCCAAGTATTTTTCGGAGCTATTTTGAGAGCAATTACCAGAAAGGACAAGAGACAACGCCGGCGGTCACGATCATCTCATCATGGCTTATTGAAATCGCAGAAATATCTTCTTTGGTGGTTGTTTTGCCTTGACTAACTCGGTTGACTGCGGCCGACTTGCTTGGCTTCAATTGACTTGGCTGTCTTTGAGGCACACTTCGTTCTGTCGCAACAAACAACGGGAGAAAAGGGCAGAACTATAGTTTATAACAATATATAGCACTTTTCACTCTCTATAGAAACGTTGACTGGTAGAACAAACGAAGTCGTACATGGTGGCAGAAATATCTGAGATACACTAAGCGTCTGTAAAAACCTGGCATTGTGAAATGATTCATGAATTCTAGGGCAAATGGTATGTAGCAAATGGCAATAGGTAATGTAATGTGATGCAGGGAAATAGTTTGGGAGTGGATGGATGCATTACCAGAAGTAAAGTCAACCCAAACCATTCAAAGCAGCGTGTGAGTGAGGAGCTGACGAAGAAATTGAATTGCATAATATAACGCTAGCGACACGACAGAAGAATATCTGTGTTATTATATTATGCCATACATACTACTACCCGGTTACCCACTACTCTACTTTACGTTTACATTCAAAGCTACGTTATTACGGGACACAGTGAATAAATATTACACTCTCAGTCAGACTGTTCCGTTCATTGGATTATATCCTGGTAAATAGAACTCTAATATCAACAACTGATTTAGTCCATGAAATACAACTCTATAGAGCGTGAGTAATACAGAATATCAAACAGGAGGTCCATGAATAAACATTATTTGTTATACTATCAAGGAAATACAATATCCGGTTATGTTAAGACGGGAAAGGAAACGATTTACAATATTATAATTAAATAGGTATAGGCACATAAACATAATTACAGATTGCTCGCGTTTCCTTCAGTACCTACCTGGAAATAGTCGATTATGGCTGACTGTTTTGATACAATATCTCATTTGAATAATATAATTTTTGCAGGATCCGTACATCACATAAATAGAACGGAAATGGTACAAGAGTAGAGCCTTCATCTTCTATCAACCTCAGAACTTGTAATAATCGACAAGTATCATTTTATCCTTATTTGAATTTTAAAGGTTCATATTGCATTATGTCAACATTATAGCAGCTACTATGACAACAATATATGACAGCTGTGCACGTTTTCCATTATTAAAATGAGCTGTTCTTTTAATGAAATTTTGCTTGTACCGAACTAGCTTAAAATGTAGATGATACAAAAGTATACAAAAGATGGAACAATCCTTCAGACTACGCCATGATATTTGAAACGTGCATTACTGTGACTACTACTTAATACCTGGAGATTTCGCTTGTGCAATGCCCTATAGTGTATGGCAAAAAGAAAGTGTTAGGGAGACGTGGGAAACTATTGAGCTGATGATATATGCAATAGATATGCTGATCCATAGCCATAGAGACATTGCAGTAGTATGCGTATATTATAGGTATGTAAGATGTGATATCGACAATTTGTGCACATAGTTATGGGATGTTTCGTTTGGATAGTAAAGAAAAGCCCATTCTGCAAGTAATACATGATAAAACATAATACAAATAGTCTTTCGCTACTTACTTGACGTAGCTTTAGTTGAGCGAGTCGACTGACGATGATGGGATGTCTTATACGATGCCTTACAGCACCTATAGCTGCCTGGATAGGAGAGTACTACGTAGTAGTTAGCCATTTATGTGTGCTTGATACTAGAGCAGAGCATAGAGTCCAGGCACAGAGAAAAAGGAACGTTAAGTAAAGTAACTTAAGTAAAGTGAAGGAAAGGAATGGCATGGCATTTACGGACGGATGGAAACATGGATTCTAGGATTCTGGAATGTGTCATTTATCTCTTGAGAAAGTGAGTGGTTTTCTCCTCTTCCATGCAGGCCTTCGTTCCCTCTAGCCCATGTCTATTTCCATCTTATGCACTTCTACTATTACCACTACACACCACTCACTCACTCCGCTATATGCCTCAACTCTTCCCGTATCGTCACCCGTCTATACCGAAGTAACTACTTATACCCGCTTATTGTATTATGGAACACTCCTATGGAACGATATGTACTCTTTTCCAGACGTGCTTCTACTGGTATGTACATATACCAATATTGTATACGATGCAGTTTCATCGGTCTTAAGAATACAAATAAACACATACCTAACACAAATAAACATAGCCAAGAGCTGGACAGACTGAAATGCCTTTACTTCAAATCACTATAAGCCACTTTTCTATAAGAGGTATTTTATGCAACCGCAATCCATCAACCATTATAACTTCTTTTCTTTCATTTGGCTCCGTTAATGGACAACCTTCAACACAATAAACGCATGCAACCAACACTCCATGGACACCAAAATTCGATTCATCACAAATGCAAATCCAAAAAATTTTGTAAGCAAAACACATGACGATAAATAGAAGTTTAAATTGTCTAAAATATTCTATATTATTAAGACTTCGACTAAATACATGATGGTAAATTAGTAAAACGAAGAGAGCGATCGAAAATATTGTCGGGAAAACCGAACACCGAACTATATACATCATTTCTACTAAAGAGTCTTAATTTTATACCTCACAATTTATAAGCGGTCACTTTTTAATAAAGTGGAAATTCGCAATCCACATTTTTGGGAAAAACCACAAATAGACAAGAAACATTGAATTAAGCACAGCACGATTACAGATCTAGTTATCTATTCTGCTTATCAATTTAAAATTGGCAAAGGACATCCACATTTGTTGAAAATTAGTTTCAAATTTAGTATTATTTCATTAATGAATACCAAAATTGCTGAAGCAAATAATTGCAGATATTATATTGGCATAGTTACTAACTGGTATGGTTTCATTTAGGCGCCTATGTTGTCATTGTTATAGACGCGTTAGTTTTATTTATTTCATAAATTAGTAGCTACACAGAGACCAGGGCAGTAGGCTTCAAACATCTTTGGCAACCTGGTTGATGTTAAATTGAACTCTGTCCACTTTTTGAAGATCCACCCTGGTAACCACGTTGCTGTGGAAATTTGGATCGAGCAAACATGCTACACTGGAAACCTGAATCAAAATCTGGAAATGATTTTTCAAGAAAAGTTAGAAAATTTCATGAGAAAATTTGTTGGCAAAATTTGGAAATTTTTTGAAGTTAGCGAAGCTTAATTTAGGGGGCGTGGCCTGTTTCTCTGGAAATAAATAAATTCAGTTGTACGTAGAAATCAAAATGGCCATTACACGGGCTTCTAAGAAGCAAGTCAAGTTCAATCGGTACCACAATCGTATAATAGAAGTGAGGCAATGCAATAGTAATGATGTGCGAGAAGGATATCAACAAAAAACTAAACAGATCTACCACTTCGGAATTTTACTTGTTAGGTGATGACGGGTACTTTGCATACGCCATTTATTTATTAGTGTTGAAGTATTTGTACTATGTATGCATTACGTAGATATTATGTTGTTTCAGTCGATTTACAGTTACCCTTCTCTTTCGATTTTTACAATTCCTTTTGACTCTGTACCTTACCCCAACTGAGTGTTTGGTACATGCATAATTTATTATATACACACCTATATACATGGTACGTACATTTACGTCTTCGTCTTCTATTTTACACACCCATTTTATCAGTATTCACTTGTTTAAAGTGGTATGATTTTGCAACTAAGTTTTCACCGATAGTTTTAGTTCAAATTTTGCAATTTTATGGCAATTCATCGGTTTATATTGCTATTAATGACAGAGAAGATAAGATTGAAGGGTATATTATTATGTACATTATTTATTGTCAAAATGACAATATCTGTATTTGCCAATATTCCAAGTTATAATGAAATGTTAAGTACCGTTCGATATCTTTTTGCATTTTAGTGCGTGTCAAGAGTTAGATATGAAGATAAAATTACAGATAAACATCACAGGAAGAACATGGCAAATACGGTTGTCAACTGAGCACTCGTACATGGCAGAAAAATGTTGCTCGTCTTCCCTACATGTATTAAATATGTCCTGTGTGACTGCACATAGACAGGTATAGGTGCGTTAAGCGTTTAGTCTAAGATATAGTAAAAGCATGAAATGCGTGATGTTAGTGATGTATGTACCATTTCACATGCATCTTTTCTCCGATTTCAGTCAACCGCTTAGTAATTTGACAAGCAAAATTTCAGGCCTAGAAATGGAAGACAGGATTTTCCCAGTGAAAGTAAAAGAGAGACAAGTACAAAGTGCCGTGAACTGCAAGACAAGAGTTGTTGAGGCAAACGCGATGTATGTATACAAAGTTAAAGTGATAAATGTATTCAAGATCGTTATGTTTGACTGTCATATTTACATCTGTCCTGAAAGGGAAAGCCTGCGAGAACCACACAGACAGTCAAAGGTCCTGTCCTGTGTCTTCTCTTCCACACTTCCATGTGTTAGTGAGATCCACCTGACCTGAACACTACAACTTGCAAGGGATGGATGCCTCTTGTATATGAATAAAAAGGATAGATAATAAGGTACTCTACAATTATCTGTATGCATAATTCTAAAATGCCAATGAGACATTTTGCGGCCATATTTATAAGCAATCTTTACTTCTTCACTACTACATAAACGTAAAGTAGGACATGACGCATGGAATTCTGTCGGCATTCTTGTACGTTGTATTGTATTGAACGTTGTATTTATCTCCGTATCATTTTGTAACTACCAGCACTGATTTTGCTTTTCATTTCAACACGCTCATTAGGCATCAAAAATTGATCTACTAAATAATCAACTGTCTATCGATGAATTTCGAGCCAATGCACAGTCGCTAGAAATTTACTTCGTTTTACTAGTGCATTGTGCTAGGTCTGCAGCTAGTATAGTATAAATATTATGAACTTAGACGAACAATCCTAAATTGTAGGAAATTAGTTTTTTATTTTTTTGACGTCAATAGCTTTTAACATTATCAAAATATATTGTAGTTTTTTTATTTTTAAATTCGTAAAAATAAAAGCCTTTTGCAAGACAAGTTCAAGCTCAAAACTGAGGGATACTATACTGTCATTGTAAAAAGTAATGTGTGATCCCCGTTTATTATGAGGAATGATAATATTGCAAACTACAAATCAGCTTTCCTGATGTAATTTAGACAACGGGCTTCACCAAAGTATTGCATGTTATGTTTTGTTATATAGACGTACATATGTTTCAAATGTTTGTTCAAGATGCCGAACTCTGCTATCACGGGAATCGTGTCGGAGGAATAATTTATATCTATTTTTTGTTTCAGTATGTTAAAATAAAATATGTTTCATAGAAACGAAATGTGGTTTTATGTGATATTTATTAGATATAAATGTGTTACGTCTGTTTTATTTGTAAACTGGTATACTTAAAAGCTTATTATCAGCGCCACTAATCGCAGATCTATTAGCATTTCCATTGACACAAAATAAATAATTCAGGAGTACTTCTTAGTAGTGCGTCGGTTTACAGAGAGCTCAAACTAATCTTCTTACGGACAAAATTATGCATACGCAATGTAGGATTCTAATACATTCCCTATCTCCCCGACGATTGCAATCTAAAATAATGGAATTTGCAATTAAAAACTTCATAGAGCCGTAAGATTTATCTCGCACCTCTCTGTTGCGAAATCAGATAGAATAACAAGTGTTGGGAAAAGAAATATTTTACTGTATGGAGATAAAATTATAATTGATGCTTTAAAAGACGTATGAGTGTCTGAAAGAAGGAATTGAGTGTTAGGCGGCTTAAGGCTTGCCATATGCGCACATAGGTAGGCAGAATACCTATTTGAGTTGCAAATGTAGCAAACAAGGTACTTACAAGTTATGCATTCGTAGTCACCTACATGTCTTGTGTTATTTATTCACTGAAAATCAGTTAGCCTGCTAGCGTCAATTTCAAGGGAACAAAGCTGAAAGTACAATGGGAGAGTATAATAAATGTACGTGTATGAGTGCTCTTCGTGTCAGACAAGTTTACTTTGCGAAAGTGTCAACTACTTTTATTCATTTGTGTCTTCTCCATTGTATTTCTTGAAAGCCTTCCATTGTTCTAGTGTTTACGAACGAGTGTCCTTTGCTAACACACTCACAATCAGATGTATCAGTTGGCTTCTGTTCTACTTTTCCTATTTGCTCTTTCATCTTGAGAAAATGATTCAAGATTTATTTCCATGACACAAAGTTCCCAAAGTACTCACCTCAAAGTAATTTAGCGAAAGATTGGATTTATACTATTAAGGAATTCATGCTCACCATTAAAAAATAAAACCGACATAAAGCAAACGAAATATTATATTGGTTTGTAGTACAATAAAGGTCAGAGCAATTATTAGGACTTTTCTTCCTTGATTCCTATAATGAATAGAAAAATGTTCATTTGATTTCAATCAATTTACTAATCTGTATCCTCGTGAGTACAATAATTATGTGCCTTGATGATATCTTGTTATTTTACTATGCATTAGTTTTTGCAAATGGTTTGCAGATGTCTTTCGCGAGGATATAAAATAAATAAAATATAGGACACCTTCGCTTATACTAGTCTTTGCTAGTCGGAAATTTATTGCAGTCTCCAGCCAAAGATTTATGAGCAAAAAAGTGAAGACAGACTAGACTCTCGACTACGTTTACTCTGGTCTTACTCAGCATAGTAGGTACCTTTACTCGGTGCACATGTTACCAGCTTCACTATATCACTTACAATTCCGCATAGTACCTCGTGGTCCATAAACTTTGGAGGCATCCCTTTTCCCAAAAACTAGATAATCTGCAACCAAATGACCATTGATTTTAAACGTCAGTGCAAAAACTAGAAGGAGTCTCTATTATTATCTTATTGAGATTAAAGAACCAATGTCATTTTACACTATTTTCGATTTTACATACTTTTTATAACATTCTAAGCAAAACTTTCTCAAATCCATATTATAATGCCAATCTTAAATAGTGCAATAAATTTAACTAATTATATATTTTATACAACATAATAACATATATGTGGTATAGGGACATCCAAAATAAAAAATGCGCTAGCGCTAATAAAACCCATATTACATAATAATTAACTACACTCTGGGTTAGTATTAGCACATTATTTCAAAACAAACTAATATTGAAATCTTCTGTTATCTTTTCAAAGTCAATACCAGTTTTAAAAAACTCAATAACAATGCAGGGGTTTAACATAACTGCGAGGATGAACAAGGCTAAGAGAAGTAATTATTATATTCGATTCATTTCTTATTAGAATTCAATTTATGGAATATCGTCGCGACTTTAATGACTGTCCTGTATTAATGTATGGCAAGCATTAAGAGTCGCTGAGGTTCCCAAGAAAAACGCCCAACAGTTACACCAATAACATTATAGATAGATGGCCATTTTCTTGGGTTTTCTCAAAAGTCCTTTTAGATTATAAGTACAAATAGCTGCTAAAATATTGCAGGGGAATATGTATCTGCAATTGGTCGGATCTTATTAGGATTTAGAATAGCTTTTTGCGTATTTAAGTAGAGTGAAGAAGAAATGTGTCTTTTACACAATTTCAAGCATATTATAATAGAGAAGTTCACTAGATTAAGTGCAAATATCGAATTTCAAATTATGAAGCTGCAGAAGATTTTACAAAATTTTATAAGTCTCTTATTAGATATTTTGTATAATTTGGTCCAAAAATGCCGGCGCAAAAAAGGTATAAAGTAGTCACATTTTGGAGTCATCGCCAATTTTTAGCTTAGTCTTAAGTTGAACTCAAGCCCAACGAATGATGATCGGCGACAGAACCGCAGTTCCGTTACGAATTCCAACCACCTCCTTTCAGAATTGAATGTGTTCCAGGAGAACATACACTTTTTATAAGTACACGTAAAATAAGTTCTTCTACACGCGGAGAGTACATATATAATCTCAACTATCATCACATATTACATACTTAGTAACTACTGCAATGTAGAACGTTCTTATCTGTTCGCAAAGTCTTAATATTTTTTATAGGTAATTGTCATGGCTTTACACAATGGGTTTTGAAATGTGTCTGATGTCAAGATGGGTTTAAAAACATTTCAAGGTTGTTTCTTGCTTCAGCTCTAGTTCAGCTATTTTTAACCTTTCCTTGTTGCCTTTCAATTTATAACAACTTGTCGAGAAAAAGTTACATCGAAGATCATAAGTTTTCGTAGAAAATTATTTGAGACTGATAAATGGCTATTAGTTACATTTGTAGAATTCTTTACTTCAAAGAAAGTGTGCGGACATAAACATGACAGCGAGAAATTGTAACATGTACATGTGTTAAATAGTATTAAGTTACTGAATCCTGCTTGTTGGAACGGGATGATATTTATTTCGAATGAGTCATATCAGATGGTTACAATATTCTCGATATGTTTGAGATCTTGTCATATCTCATTGACACATAGGGAACATTGCAGTCTCATGAATGCATCTCAACCTTAATTCACAGTGTGACGCAACAACACTGCAAAAAACGGCAAGTCATGTAAATGTGCCGAAAGTTGAGATCATGCTTGTCAAACTATTTCTGGCAATATTGTATTTCTTTGTTGTATTGGAAGCAAAAGAAATTGAATAAAATAATGATAACATGGAAGTGATTCAATTGGATATTGTTTCACTAATATGTTCTACCAGTTTAATGGAGTTATTGTTTAGAGGTTATTGATGTTGACGAGAAAAAAGCGAAGACATGTAACATGATCAAGAATATACTTTTCGTCGTATTAGTATCAGGTAGTTTGGATTAAAAGCGTCAAAAGGAATCAGAGATAACTCCAAAATGATATAAATTGCATTCAGTGTAGCTACGTGGTACGTATTCGTTTAATTTTACATTATTTTCAGAGTTACAGATTGCCTATGCATCTAAACTAAGTGAATCTATTTTACTAGATAGTACGTTAAATCTCTTTGTTAAGATTTAATGCATTGGGGTCTGTGACAGGAAATCTCGTAGATCTGAATTCATTAGCAATGGGAAAATTTATAGGCCCATATCTGTCAGAATGAAGCCAGTTACATTGCATAGTGTAGACTATACCTCGCTGCATGCAATGCAAGTCTTTTTGAGTCTACAGATATAGACTTTTATTTGGGTTCTTTCGTCTACAATCTCGATAACTGGAAGCTGAAACACATTATTGTGCTTATCCATCAGCATACGTCTTTTTAAGATGGCTTTCCATTTGGGCCAACTGTAATACCTATTAGATATTATAAAATACTCTGGCCATAAAATCCACTGTATTTACAAATAAAGGCAACAAATTTTATTTTGTTATTACATAAGCTTACACTACATTTGAAAACTGTAATTCCTGATCCAATTCTGACCTGTCGTCCAATTGAAGTTCTAAGAACTGTCTCTTTAGCACTAGAATATTAATACTGAGCAGACGTTAATGCCACGTTTATACAAACTGCCACTCTAATATCTGTAATATCTCACCGGGACCAAATGAACGGTCTAAGTAAATGCTGAAGAATGTAAATGTATTATGTGGTTCTGCCTGGTGGGGTATGGTGAGTAATATGTGTGGTATTTGCCTTCAGAATTTGTGGTCGGAGAAAATCTCAACCTCCCAAAATACCCCTCGTCAATCAGTCAGCCCAGCTTAACTAACAGTCACTACTTTAACTACTAAGTGCTGTGTATGAAGAGAGAGCACTTTTATAAAGCACGTCTGAGCTGACAGCCCTAATAATGTACATAGGTATTTTTAAACGACTATTACTCTACTTATATTGTGTCCTATGTCTATCTGTCTTTAGGATTCATACCTATAAATACAGATACATACAAAAATGTCATAGATAGCGATCTGGTTTAACACTGCAGTTGAGAATGATGATGTACTTTTTTCTACTGTCTTAGAGTAAATACCAAAAAACCTCACTCTGAGTGAAGACTGATTGGCAGTTGACTGATTTCAACATTAACCTCGTAATATGAGACATATCCAGCTATTTTTCTCATTAATTTTCACTTACTCCCATAATACTGCACTTCTCCATCCTAAGCGACTTATGGAAACTTTAAGTTGAACTATGAGAAAAGTATTTTCTTTGTTGCAAAGTCTCTATTCATAGTTCATAAAACTAATTATGCAGACATCTAGCTTCCTCACCATCCAACTGTAACTCCTTTTACAACTTATTAAAATGATTTCAATGGTTTCTGTACTTATCTAGGTCCATTTGAAAATATTTTTAAAATTTCACATTCTAATCCTTTGTAGAAGTAATAAATAAAAGTTTTCCTCCGGTTTTGTTGGCAAGTTGACACTTGTAATCAGATTGACGCATGGAAGTAATTAGGACTGTATATTTTAATTGGGAATCCGTGGTACCTTTAAACTTGAAGTTTCGATGTTGGAGAAGCAGTCCAGTTTGCTGGTAGGAATGATAATGATGTGTGTAGTGTTAATCGTAATTGGCTTGCAGTCAGTTTGCAATCACTTATCTGCGAAGGTATTGTAATAGCAGAGAATATACATAACTAAGTAGTACTTCATAATAAATATGTGTGATAGCATTTGGTAGGTACTGAAATAAATAATCAATTGTGAGATAAGAGTGAGGACTACTGTCATTTGTTAACCAATTACATTTTATGTGGTGTACATACTCACTGAGAATGTAGTTTTGCAAACCTAAGTACATGTAAGTAGAATATAGTTAGATAAGAATCGAGAAAATCAAAGGAACGAAGGGAGAAACAGACATTTGTAAGACTATGACTGACGCTGTGATGTACACCTAACACCATCACAATAACAAATCGGAATACAGGTTTTTCATCAAAAAATCTTGACTTAGCTGGGCTGTGTGTGTACCTAAGAATCCTCTCAGTACACATATAAAGTGATGATGACCTTAAGTGCAAGATATTTGCATCAGGATTTTGACGTTGAAGATAAGACAAGCTGTTTTAGAATTAATGCCAACACCTCGATTAGAACAAGCTCCTATTATTGTGTATTTCTTCTATCTGCGCAGCAATATCTTCCAGTTTTCGTTTTCTACTTACTAGTACTACACATGCAAATTATTATACATAGCCTTCTATTCAGTACACGTTAGTTAGTGTAGTACTTACTTCTGAGTATTAGGCTTTAACTCACACAATTTCGCATGCACAACTCCTTCCAGGCCAGAGTGGCTAGTTATAAAATTATTACCTACTAATACAAATCTACGAGTTAGTTTCACCCACTAGGTACATAATTATTGGATGCTTGTTTGCTGTTCATGCTAATACATACCGAACCGATAATAAGTCTGCTATAGGTTCGTACATCATATTATCTGTCTAACGATAAGTGCAAATCCTAAGACCGACAGCTCGAGTGCCTTTAGAGATTTCAGTTCAGCTAATGGCCAATTTAGATGCATGATATGTAGCACTCACCTACCTTTCATTCATTGTACTTTATACTTTGGGTGTTCTGCTCACCAATTCACGAGCAAAATTATTCCCATGAAGTTCTTATTAAGTACATGCAACTATAATGTACACCTAGATCCTCTCTAATGATATTCGACAAGCCTATGTCAATACCAAGAACTCAAGTCCTACGGGTTATTTATTAAACCGTACCGAATATCTTTAATTTAATTTGACCTGAAATATTGACATCTTCGTTATTTATGTACTTACAAGGTGTTAAAGTATAATTCCGCTGCATTTTTGAAATATTTGTAGTCAAGAGATATGCGATGCCAAACAGCTACGTTTACCTCGAAAAAAGTCAACTAAATTCAAAATCACCTACAAAATTGACATATACATAAATTTCAGTACCTAATACTTCATAAGTTGAAATTCTGGTTTAGATTACGATAATAAACAATTTGCTGTCTAGCATAATTTAAAAGTAAACAATTGTAAAAATGTGGCTGGCTCCTTTACTCTTCCTTAGTTCCCATTGGTCTTTAGAAACATTTCCCCTTATATGCCAATTATTTATTCATTAGGTTGTTTTGTATCACATGATTTAAAATATGTACCACATTTGATGTCTTTCATGCAAAGTGAATAAATAAATATTGTTGACAAGTAAATTGGAAGACGATTTGCAAATTTATGTGTCGGCACTTTTTATAGTCAATTTTTAAATCGATATCATTTGCTACCAGTGGTTCTTTAATTTGAGACTAACTTTGAATTTTTCAAATAATTGCTTAAAAGATGTCAGCTAAATATCACCAATTGCATATTTGTACGTACTTGTATTTAGTATTGTAATAAAGTTCATATAAAAGCATTTATAGATCAAGTATTTACATTTCTAAAGTGTTATTATTATTTATTAGAATTACCACTTTCAGCAGATTCAGATACCAGAATAACGACCTAACATTTATAGACATTTAGGTGTAACCATTTTTACTACCGATACGCAATGCTTGTAGACATCTGCACTACAAAACATGTTATAGGAGCATGAAGATGAATATTGATTTCATATCCGTCTTTTACCGTCAGCCTAATAGATTTTGCCCAGCATCGCCTGCACGATTAAGAAAAAAATGACGTTTGATCAGCGGTGTTGTGCTTTTATTAAAGCTCAGACCTTTTTAGCATAGAAATAAAAATGAAGCCACAAAGACGACGTTGTGAGATACAACTTTTTATCGTAAAATTTATTATGTAAAAGCAGATACTTTGTTAGTTATCTTGTTCCAGAAGGATGGGCGAATCTTGGGAGGCATAAGGGTAATTGAAATCATCGAGAGATAGTAAATATACGTCTAAGTAGTACCCCTAGTGCTTTATAAGGAAAACGCAACCCATACTAAACAGGTACCTAGCTGTCTATCTCCATGCCGAACAGCGCATAGGATTTGATGGCAAGCTTTTATGTGTAGTGATACCTTACAAGTATTTTATGCAGTCCAGCTCGTCCAGCTCAGGTATTTTCCTTTGCAATGAGCGTAATATTTAATATCATAGCATCATCTCACCACAGTTTTAAAAGTTTGAGTTACTTGCAATCACGCTTCGGCTGTTCGTATTAAAGAACGTAAGCCAAGCTATGTGATACAAAGGTAACTAAATTAACAACAGTTGTTACGAGCCACGCTATATTCCTATTACTCATCGGCGGATAACCATTTTTGACGAACAATGTATAAGTGTATCGTATATAGGATTTTAATACGATGTAAATGGACAGAGATAATAATAAATGAAGCTGCATGTAAATGCTAAATACCGGAGTATATTATATGTACTACCTGTAGGAAACGACCGAGTAGCGAGAGGGACTGCAATAATATTTATTTATACACATGCAAGCTGTTTTTTATTTGCTACTTACTCAACTACAATATGTAATATAGTATCTAAAGCCAACCAGAAGAATAATTTAAATACAGCGATCCACTGCCATCGTAATACAATCAGCGTTCAGCATACATACATAAAATAATAATAATATGTGTATTGTATCTGTAAGAAACCGACGAATGGGTACTTTTTTCAATTTAGCTGAACGCAATGTTGCTTTACTACTTTCCCATCGTTATTTCTGTCTGATTTTATTGTGACTATATATTTACCTGTTTTGAGGATTAAAAAGTAGAACCCTGCCAGGTACAAGTGAACCTATCTACATATAGCATCACAGCCACTATATCGTCAAGTCTGATGGTGTGGGCCTGTACTGGGGTGCAAATTCTGATTTAATTGGATGTTGATAAGCAGCTTGACTGACAGGCGGAAATCTACCCACATATTATTTATTTACACTTGTATACACCGAAAAAGTCGAGTGCAAGTCAAATGAGATTCAGATACAGGTAAATCACTTAGGCAGTAGCCAATATCTGAAATCTGATTCTGTCAAATAAACGTCTAATCTTTTATACATGGACAAATACCCTGTGAGATGTATTTATGTAGTGTCTTGAAAGCTGAGTCTTTTCACCGCCTTTGCAACAATTCATTAACAAATTGGATATCTTTTGGAATTTTTATAGCAGAGACAATATTTATCATTTCGGTGTTCCTTGTTTCTCCTACCATCTTCATTTTAATAATTATTATTCTAAGTAGGATATTTAATTTGTCTGGGAAGAAACTTTTTTATTTTTTGCATAGTTTCTACAAATTATGAAATTATATGCAAAGCATGATACGCTGGTAAAAGTTTGTACTTCTTAGTAATAAATGGTAGGTTTGCATGCAAATCTGAATTATTTTCGGCGAGAAATAAGGTAAACATGGATAACATATTGACACATACGCAGGCCATTACGAGATCGTTACCAAAAAGGTAAATCGGGGAGTAGGCATTAGTATAGTAGTATATAGTATTTCATAAAATATGGAAGATGGGAGTGACAAGACAAAAGTTAAAATGAATACTCGCTCTTTCTGTCACTCTTTGGACTCAACTCTATTACATTCGTAGGTTGTTTCACGAGTTTCTCTTATTTGTAAAGTGTTGTAGCGTGGATTGAAGTTTCGTGGTGTATTAGCACAGAAAAAGTTTCGCACTTTCATATGTACAAATAGTTACAAATTCGAGTGATGTGCCAGAAGTACTATTAAAAACGGAAAGTAAAATGATATGTTGCATATGTAAGAGTGAGTGAGGGATCAGGAGCACCGAACCTCCAACATTTTTCTGTCGCTCTTTGACATTGAGCACTCTAACGAGACACAATGCTGCCAATCACTAACTTTTAGCTCGTCTACAGAATCTTGTTATTTGTTTCCATGAGAGATTTTATTTCTGTGTTAGTGTTACGACTTGCGACCTACGGGGACCAAGGTTGTATCTTCTCCAGAACCGACGTGACGCTTCGCTTGTTTCCCTTCTCTTTATGTTTATCAATGTTGATTCCACCCTGATTTGAATACTATGCCAGGTATAATACCAAGACCAGCATTTTGTCATCCTTTCACAAGGAATATATATCAAGGGATTTCTACGTTTTTAGATGAATGCAGGGAGCTAAACATTAAGCACGTATGAGCTTCTAAAATAAAGCAAAATTTATCGATTCACTAGACACACACGATAATGTTACTATGGGTTGTGATAGTTTCATCATTTACTTTTATCTTTTTCAGAGATTGTTGTTATAATAGCTTTAATCTTATATATCCGTATTTACTTTTGCAGAATCACTTTAGCCCGTAACATCAAACGACAAGATTCGTAATATTTTCGGTGTTTAGCTTTTTCGTGCTGGAGAATTTCTGCTAGCCTCCAGTACACATAATTTTAGCTCCGGGCAAATTAGAAATAGAAACGGTCGAATACATACAGTAGGAATAAAAATAGGACATACTATTTGCATGACAATGAAGGTTGGGATATACGGACAAGTTGGAGGAGAAGAAGGACTGAGAGTAGTCCATATTCCTTTCCTAAAGCAGAGTGTTTGAAAAATGTTTATAGTAAGCCGACAGAGCCGAGGATTGCAAAGCTCAGATCCGTGCGAAGGAATTGCATTACATTACATATGTCCCACTCCATGTATTTCACTCGGAGAAGACTATTATAATCTCGGGTAAGAGAAAAGAAGAATCCCATCTTTTCCATTCCAGATATTTTGAGTGAAAAATTGGCAAAACAAGGATTAGTGACGTGTATGTACTCCATCCATATTGCTACACTGCAAGCCGGCCTATTTGTCATGTTGCATGCACCTCTCAAGTTGTTTTCCTTCTCAGGTAGGTATACTCGACACTTGTGAACACTACATAATGTAATGCACAATGTGTGTCTGTGTGTGTACACATTGTAAATTACATACCTACATATAGAACAAGATAAATTGTTATGCACAGGCGAATATTCAGCTGGGATACAAATAGTGCTCACTTTGTTGGCCTACATGTTAATGCATACGCATACACCCGGCACTGCTTTAGCTCGTCTATCTGTCATGCTCTCTGGATATCTATTAAGATGAGTTCACACAGAATTTGTTGATGTGGACGCACAATCTCCCATTCCTCCAGCTTTAGTATTTCCAATTGTAATCCTAGTGGAATAACGGAAAACTTGTTACTACACGCAGGAAGTATGTTGAACAAAATAATTGATTATGAATATCCAATAATACTAATCCATTCCTACTATCCAATAAATAGTAGGAATTGTTTCCAACTCAAATAATTGATGAGGTATTTATACATCATCCATTTCATGATATTGTAGTATATAAGTCTATCGGTTGCAAATGAGGTGTCTGCGACTGTATTAGCACAATTTACAAGTTATTTGTGACAACTGACTGCGAAGGTTAATCAGTTTAAGCGGCTCGCTTTTTATGTCTACAAGTAAAAGTACTAAAGACAAATAATGAATTTAAGTGCGAGAATGATTTACGAGTTTTCGTGGTAAGTACATACAATATCCAACAGTTTTTTTGGAAAGAGTTTTTTGTGCTGAACTGTATCCGTAATGCGACTTTGTGACTCAAGTAGCTCATAAAGCCCCAGTATCATATCTTGCAATGGATGAGTGCCGAATTCCTTCTCAACTAGTGAGTAGTCATCTCCCTCGCTTACTATGAACGTGTTTCCACATATTATTTGTATTTACCTATATCTAGTTTTGTTGAAAATTTCAACATAGGTTCAAAGTTTCAGTTGATAAAGTTGACACAAACTGTGCGTAATGTTGATGGTATAAATTTTAATGAGTACGCAATGCTGTAGTGGATTTGAGAAGGATTTGAGTGGGCGATCCTAAAATATCTCTACGACGGTGATTATCATATTTCTCCGTAATGATTTCCAATATTCGGGTTTAATGCTAATAGAGCCTGTCCTCGGCTCTTACGGCATCTATAAAATATGAATGTTGCTGGGCTGTAGAATGTGACGTGTGATCCGGGTGTTTTCTTTCGGATTACTTCGATGAGGTTTATAGTGCGGGAGCAGCTGCTGGATAAATATTGGGTGCACCAGAATGTTTTCTTTGTCCGCTGTAAATTTCTATTTATTCTCCTCTCGAGTGTTTTTCGAGTCCTCCCATGATATTTTCCAATGCCTAACATTGCCATGCAACCGAACTGCCCGGCAAATTTTCTTTGAGATATCTTCCAGCTTAGCTACATACACCGTGTTCTCCTAGGTATGTAAACATTAAGGCCTCGCTTCCCATTCACTGTGTTGTTGAACCTAACACTCAATGCAAGATTTCTCTCCCTTTCCTCTGAGGCTCGCTGTAAGTAAAGCAACAGAGATGAACTGTATTGGTCGATGGGTCGCTCGCCGTAGTGAATTTTGTAATCTAGGTAGGAAATGTTGAATGGCCTCATACAAAATTAATTAGCTGCTATATTTGCATGGACGATGATTTTGGAATATATAGCATTATTTAACTCCAATAATAATATAAAGGATAATAATTAGATCCCAAACTTCATTTTGACTTTAGAGTTATATTTTCATTGTTTAGTAGTTCTATAGGTACAGAGAGTAACAAAAGTCAATTAATATATAAGATAATCTCTATGCATATAATCTTAGACTTGATAAAGAAATAAATTTACCTATGTACTTATAATATACATATAATATACATACACATGTATCTATGTATATTTGATAGGAAGTGCCGAAACGCAAAATAGTTTAACAATACGCACTATTTCAAGTAATCTCGACTAAGCTATTGGTAGCATTAGCACTTTTTAAAATGAAAACCAAAATGTAACGAATCCGAATACATGCGTAAAACGAATTAGGCTTAGCTCAACTGTTCGCGTTCGTCTAAATTGGTCAAAGTTCGTCTAAATTGGTCAAAGTTTGTCTAAATTGGTCAAAGTTCGTCTAAATTGGTCAAAGTTCGTCTAAATTGGTCAAAGTTTGTCTAAATTGGTCAAAGTTCGTCTAAATTGGTCAAAGTTTGTCTAAATTGGTCAAAGTTCGTCTAAATTGGTCAAAGTTCGTCTAAATTGGTCAAAGTTTGTCTAAATTGGTCAAAGTTCGTCTAAATTGGTCAAAGTTCGTCTAAATTGGTCAAAGTTCGTCTAAGTTGGTCAAAGTTCGTCTAAATTGGTCAAAGTTTGTCTAAATTGGTCAAAGTTCGTCTAAATTGGTCAAAGTTTGTCTAAATTGGTCAAAGTTCGTCTAAATTGGTCAAAGTTCGTCTAAATTGGTCAAAGTTTGTCTAAATTGGTCAAAGTTCGTCTAAATTGGTCAAAGTTCGTCTAAATTGGTCAAAGTTCGTCTAAATTGGTCAAAGTTTGTCTAAATTGGTCAAAGTTCGTCTAAATTGGTCAAAGTTCGTCTAAATTGGTCAAAGTTTGTCTAAATTGGTCAAAGTTCGTCTAAATTGGTCAAAGTTCGTCTAAATTGGTCAAAGTTCGTCTAAGTTGGTCAAAGTTCGTCTAAATTGGTCAAAGTTTGTCTAAATTGGTCAAAGTTCGTCTAAATTGGTCAAAGTTTGTCTAAATTGGTCAAAGTTCGTCTAAATTGGTCAAAGTTCGTCTAAATTGGTCAAAGTTTGTCTAAATTGGTCAAAGTTCGTCTAAATTGGTCAAAGTTCGTCTAAATTGGTCAAAGTTCGTCTAAATTGGTCAAAGTTTGTCTAAATTGGTCAAAGTTCGTCTAAATTGGTCAAAGTTCGTCTAAATTTCAAAGCCGCAGAGCACGTGCCCCCCCGCCAAATCGCGAATCGAAAAAATCACGCTTTCCGCGAAAGTTTGATCTTTGCCCCCCCCCCGAAAGTTTTTTCTTGCTGCGGTCCTGCTAAATTGGTATAGATAGGAAGTAATTATATAAATGTTGATGCTTTTATTCCCACTGTCTTCGTTATTTCTTACTTGCTTTAATCATTAATAACGCTTACCATTTTAATTGATGATATAGCTATTGTATATGCAAAAATGAAATAATTTTATGTCGAAAATAAACCCATTTATTTATTTAGAATGTATCATTAATTAATCTACGATATAGAATAGATAACTTATATTAATAGCTATGTAAAAGTAATATTGTTAGATTGCCCAGCATAATGTATTTGATACCCTGGAAATAGGAAATGAATATTTAGGAATAATTAAAAAAGTATAGCTGACATTGTCTCACTATTTTCTCCGGCTTGATATTTGGATTTTATGTTAATATGTTAAAAATGAAAGGGAGATGTTCGGAATGCGATTGCATTCTTGGAAGTGTATAGAAAGAGGAGTCATTGATTCAGTTTTTCATTTCATTTGGTTTAGAGTTTGTGACTCTAATTGCGGAAATATATCACTGGTTTCAGAATTAACAATTGTGTGTAGTATTGTGGTGGTGGACCACACAAAACACATTGGTACTTAATAAACAGAGAGAGTATGGCGGAGAGAAGGTTTACATGTTCACAATTACTGTAATCAAGGCAGCCACTAGATGCAATAAATATGCCATCCCTCATCTTATAGCACCCGCACATTATAATAACATCGCTAGAGACGTAACACGCATTGTATACTGATATCTCTTCTAGTTGAGTAATGTGCATGTGAACCTAGGGCAGAGTTTTATTCTCTCTGCTGTCCAATAACCGCACAAGGTTTTTACCCGAAAGGAATCTCGGAACATTGTATGTGTGTGTACATATCCTATTTGCATGCATATATAAATACCTTGCAATATATGGATGATATATCTAAATGTTAACTGCTGGATGAACATATTTATTTATGTAAGTTTATTCTATGTGTGTTCCGTTCGGTTATGAATTTCCAGACATTCCGCAACAAAACAAGAAAAGAACCAGCCGCATACAATATATTTCCGAATGTATGCATTATGTGCACGTTTAGCAGGACAGGCCGTTGTACATGGACGATGGAATGGAGAATGAGGATCCCTTTCACACAGAATTATAGCAATATAAATTTATTTCCTCATCCACTTCACAGGATTCATACACATCCGTCGGTCGGCTGTTGTTGTCGCACTTTCTGCACGGAAGACCTATGCAGACCACTCGACTCGAAGCCACCGAAGAAAAGTGAGTCCAGAGAAAATACAAATTTGTCATTGTACACACAATGTCACTATCGTTCCGTGTGCCCCTTCACATAATATTAGTTAGGGAAAGTGGCTCCTTTCCGTTTCAGTTCTAATGTGCTTATACTCAACCTGCGGATAGATAGATATCCTGTTTATACATTATGTATAGTGTACTAGAGTGAGACAAGGTTGTTGGTTAGTGCATTTGGATTGGTCTGGCAGGATATTATGATGAATGAAACTCGAAGACTTGTACAATATCGTAGTATGTGTATATGTATGTATATTCCACGGCCTATGTTCTATCTACGGATCCCGCTACTCCAGCTATAGGTGTATGCTGCGGGTGGAGAAAAAATAATAGATGTCTAGGCATGGTCGTTTAATATAAATTCATTTATAATACTGCAGAAAGCACCTAATAGAATGCAGATGATCTATAGAAATATTATTCCTTGTCATTACTTAGGTGGACTGGACTGCAATGTTGTGAGAATATACCCTTATTTCTCCTCCATGCTCTCTCCGTGTACCAAATATCTTATTCTGATGCATTGCTACTTACATTGTGAAGTAGAACAAGAGGAAGAGAGTGAGTAATGTGCCGCTTCCTAAAGATAACACTCACATAGCATAAGGGTCTTTTCCTTGTACCACTACCTACTGTTTTAGTTATAGATGTAAATGCTCCGCTTATGACACAGGCAATGGACCGCAGAGAGAAATGGCCATTTATAAATAGTACACCGAATCCTACACACAAATGAATGTATATTTATATGTCTCTTGTATTCTCATCAATAAGTTCCGAACAAGTGCACCAGGGATGTACTCATTATTACCAATAAAATAAGAGATCCTCACAACTATCAGTGAAAGATAAATGTACCACTCAAGGCTGTTGATATCATTTCAGACTGCATCAGCATCAGCCACCATGTATTCACAAATATATATAAATATCGCCCCACAAGCTCAAGTTTAAGGTTCGTTTACAACAATTTATATATCTAAACATGGGAAGAGGCATTCATGTACATTGTATAATACAATGTACACTATTTAACTAAATCTCCCTAGTACTAGTAGATATGCTTACAAAGTAATATTATTATAAGACTAGCACTGTGGTTGGCTTCCTTCAAAATACCCCTTAGGAAAGTTTAGTAAGGGTGGTGAAACTGACAGCAAATTTGCGAGACGTGGTCATTTATCAAGAGGGAACAAAAAATAACAATAACATAGAGCACAGCAGCATAGCAGCGCATACGCGAGCAACTTGTGTAAGTGGATCTTCTATCCCTGCAATAATTGTACAATGTAAATCTATATTTTATTGCGAACAAACCGAACTGTTATGAACTCTAAATAAATAAGTCTTCTCTTTGAGAAAAAGCTGTATAGTGATCAAACGGAATATTCTCAAGTATGGTAATGTTTAAATGTAAGCCAACGATATCAATAAAGCTTAATATTATTATTTATTTTAAAATTATGCGTGAATATATTTTGAATATAGCTGGTGACCTGTTTTGCCAATTTGAAATTATTTTCTATGAAGAATTTCATTACAAAACTTTAACGCTAAGCAACCAATTAAATAGCTAATTGTTACAAAGTAGATTATTTTACACGAAATAGATTTTTTAAATAATATATTGTTTAATAAGGCTTGCAACGTATTGAATATAGATAATTTATTACATTGTTCTATTTAAAAAAGTGTTGAAGCATAATACTGTCAAGTTAATTCAATGTTACAACAAGGAAGTCTGGCCTACGACGTTTATTAGTAAGTCTTATCAAGTAAGCTTTACATAAAACAGACTACAATTCGACAATTTTGAACATTGTTAAAATACAAGCAACTAGAATAAATAGCATCTACTAAATAAAGCTCCTGTCAAGAAAAATGCCACACGGTATTAAAGTACAGATACCACATGCATGAAATGGACATCTATGGATTCTTTTTAACACGCAGAGGCCAAAAGGATGAAAATTAATACCCCTGATGCATCCATGAACATTTAGGTAAGGAAAATGTAGCTAGTGCTTACCTTTGACATGCTATTTCCCTATATCTCTATTCATCTCTGTTAATCATAGCCAGTCGACTTAAACCGTGCAGATAGCTTTATTTTTATCAGCGTTGCTTACTATGTAACAAGTATCTTATCTTTAGCCTCTTCATAGAGATTCTTTATATTACGAGTATAAAGCATGATTATATTTTCTGTTGAAATGGAAACTCCTGCTTGTGGCATACATTAGCAAAGTTACTAACAAGAAAGTAAGTAAAAGAAGAGCTGTCTCTGTTTACTCGTAAAAAGAATTGTTCGCTCCCAGCAACTAAAATGAGTTGCGTAGCGATGCTATGCGACTTCTGAATATTCATTATTCGGGTAATTCTCAAAGATCTTTTTGATGTATTTGCTCATTCTTCCTAGAAAGAATGCATAAATATCTCCCTCTCGCATATTAGAACGCACATGCTTATCACACGAGAACCCTAATACTTACTCTAGTATGACTCGAATTAAATACATTTCTTGGATCTTTTCAAGAGTGATAAATTTTTTTCTTTCTCCGTCAGTTGTCATCTAAAATTTTAGTAATATTAAAAGGAAAGAGAAAATCTCTCTTATAACTTAAATAATATGGAAATACATCTTTCGTGTATCTCAATTCTTGACTTAATTGGAAACAAAAGTTGCACTTACAAACATCATTCACAATACAGTCAAAGGCTTTGCATATCAATCATAATAAAACAGAAACAAAAAATGCAAAATAATCAACGCTGGAAACAGATTGTAATAGTGCATGAAGAAATTCATAACGTGTCTATAATTGTCTGAATATTGTGATGGAATCAAAATAATAATAATAGGCTCATATAAGCAATTGTAAAAATTCCTTAAACATTGGAAAGGCATTATGCAAATAAGTGGATGATGTGGAATAGTAATTCTTTGGCATCCTTGATTCATCGTATTTACATTGTCATTGCCCTATGAAAGAAAAAGGGTTGACGGACAAACTAAACGAGTTAGGCATGGCTTTGGTTGTATGTAGTTCCATAGGGATTGTGGTTAGGAAAAGGGCTGATATGATGTGAGATGACTTTTGAATGAGTGTACTTTTTTGGTGTGTCTGCTCTGCCTGCCTCTGCTGTCTCATTGTCAGTCTTCTTTATTTTGTTGGTGAGCAAAAGATGAATTGAATTGAGGTGAATTGATAAAATCTTGTCAACAGTTTAAAATCTCCACCTCATCATGTAATATTGATTATGTCGCCTGGACTGACAGCCAACAGAGGAAATTGTATTGTTGCCTGCCTTATCTAAATATGTAAGTACCTGTGTATAATAATACTGCATCACTCTTCCATCCATACAAAGTAGATACTCTCCTGAACAAACATAAATAATACTACTAGCTTCTACCCTTTCTACCTTCCTTAATAATATATAACCAAATACCTATTTACATATTTTTAGTAGGTGAATGTAGAAGTGAGTCGTCTTACAATATGTCACGGGACAACTATTTATTTGTAAGTAGTAAGCACAGTGTCTAAGTATGTGCCTGTAAGAAGTCAGATTTTCCGAATGAAATGCATATTATATGTAATCTTGCTGAATCACACATGTGATACATAGTTAGTAACTCGCAGTTCGTTCTGATGGTTTCCAACCAACCCATATACTTCTTTTTGACTCAACTCAACTGTTTGTCATTCGTGAACGAAAGTTTTTGCGAGATGAGTTCAGTTTTAATATGGAAAATAAAAAATGTATATATAATGAAAAGAGATGTGAGATGAGGGATTGAAGGAGCGCCAAAGTATCTGAGCATGTAAGCAAAGATGAGAATAATATATCCTTTTTTCTCTTCTCTTCAAAAGTCAGGAACCAAGGAATGTGAACGGAGCGGAACTGAACAGGAGCATAACATAATTAGGCTTAGGCAAGTAAAAGGAAACTCCCTCAACTGAACTGTCTATTTCTCTATCTCCTCGCCTCGTCCTCCCATTGCAAATATCATTTCTTCCCTCTATGCATGAACATAATTTCTGATGAGAAGTCTCGCCTTCCCTCTCCTCCAGACTCTTCGCCAAGTCAAGCATGCATGTCGTCATGTTGATACTCTCTACGACAAACCTATCTGCACTAAAAACCTACCCATTTTGTATTTCGACATATTGTAAATGATATTTATGTATTTGTGTCTACTGTACATCACAATATCGCACATTTGTGAACAGGCTATAAATTATATACACCTTAGCGAAAAGCATAATCACATTTATTTACTCTATTAAAATGTACATATCTGTAGCAAACAAATCTTTCAAATGGTATACCTGTCTGATGTAAGCATTCAGTATGGACGCATACTTAAGTAGATGGATGGATATCTTTAGTCTTTACAGAATTATTCCGATGACATGACATATTTACCCTAGATTATGCATTTATGTATGTTGTCAACTATCACAAGTGTGCTCTTCAACCACCACGGTTAGAAACATTTTCTAGTAACCATACATTGTTTACTCTATGAGGTTCACATATTGGCTGCGTGCAATGCATGTGTGTCGATAAAATATCTGAATAACTATCCTATCATAATTTTCATGCAAATGTTATTCATGAAAGAATCAATCATGTCATAATATACTTCTTTAAAGAAAAATGAATATTCTGATAGAAGGAATACCTTAGATTTTCTCCCGGGTTCTTAGATCTCCCCGTTAGACTTCCTCCCGGCAGATTTCCTCCCTGTTAGACCTTTCCCGGTTAGACTACCCCCCTGTTAGACTACCTCGAAAAATATAAAGAAACGTCAGAATGAAAATCGTAACCCAAAATGTTAGTAAGGAATAGGATAAGGAAAAATGTTAAAAACGAGATCTGTAATTACTAATAATGTGCTGTGGGCATTCAACTAAAACTTTTTTAAAACAGTAGATGGACAAACTGTTCACTTCAAATATAGATATACAAAAGTAGGAAGTTTTCCATTACATTAAGGGAGTTATTAATTATTATCCTACCCATATCACATACACTCGACGTTTCAAGGTACTAAGTTTTGCAGTTTCGATTTTCATTCTGCTGCTTCTTTATATTTTTGTATCTAGTCTAACAGAGAGGTAGTCTAACCGGGAGGAAGTCTAACAGGGAGGAAATCTGCCGGGAGGTAGTCCAATGGGGGAAATCTAACACGGGAGGAAAAACAATGATACCGACAGAAGCAATTCCCAATACCAGATAAACAAATCAATGCTTTCTATTAGTATTGCCATGGGCTTGAGTTCTACAATATTTTTTTCATGTATATTTTTACATAGATCTTATAGCTCCTAATCGGGGGCTGCTACGGAAATAAGGCGACCACCATTGGAAAGAGGGATAACCTAGAAATAAAATAGGCCATAAGAATATTTTTATTGAGCTGCGTTTTACAAATTAAAAATCAAGAAGTCGAAGGCCAAAGTTCAATGTTAAATTTTCCAAATAAACAAAATTCCCTTTAATTAATTAAATTTGTTCGTCGGTTTTTGGTGATTGTTTGGAAGGATTTGCAAGAGGAGTTCATTAAAAATCTTTTGGAAAGAAAGAAGGGAAAGAAAGATTTCCCTTGAAAAACATTTTGAAGATTTCAAGTGGTTAAAACTGCACATTTAAAGACGAGACAAAGATGTTTTCAAGGGAAATCCTTCATTTCATTCTTAAATAAATTTTTCTCATCAGTCATAAAGGAATTTAAACTGCACTTTGCAGGTGATACTCGCTGCTCATCTTTTAAGTTAGTCTCTTTCGCTCATAAAAGCCAATATGGTATTTAATTTAACTCATGAGAAGGTTAAAAATTTAAGAAATGTGGCCACTAAACTGCAAGAAGACAGTCGCAAAAGATTTTCAATAAATTTCTCTTGCAATTTGGCTTGCAAATCGTTGCAAACAATCACCGAAAACCGATGAACAATTTAATTAATTAAAATGAATTTATGTTTGTTTGGAAAATTTAACACTGAATTTTGGCCTTCGACGTCTTGATTTTTAATTTGCAATATAAAATATTAATATTCTTTTAGCCCATTTTATTTCTAGGTTATTCCTCTTTCCAATGGTGGTCGCATCATTTCCGTAGCAGCCTTCGTTTAGGAGCTAAAAGGTTTAGACTTTGTGTACATAGTTCTTGCTCACCCGGTATATATACATTTACAAGATCTGATTGAAATTTTTAGTTATTACTTAACACCACGATAATAATGGATATTGACAGAAATGAAAACAAAACATTTGAAATGCCATAACAACATCCGTGAAAAATATTACTACTGAAAATTTTACGAAGTGTTTTATTTTACACCCAAACAAAGTACTACGAACGAATGGGTCTATTTCTTATCAAGAGATTATTGAAATTTATTTCTTTACTAGTGAACCCAGCTAAGCGGGGCAAATCTAGCACTCAAGAGAATTTCAGTAGGCCACCCATCACAACAATAAAAACAATTCCAAAAAAATAGTCGGTATTTCCCTAAAGTTATTATGTTAATCAAAACTGTTATTCAATTCTACATAAAAGGTGTTCAAACTGGTAGAAAGAAATCTAGGGGACAGTAAAAGTAACACCAGGTCTATTAAAAAATGCTAAATAAGTTTGTCGATATATTGTAGCAGTCGAGTCGTCTGGTGAGTTCGACTTTCAAATTAGCCCTTAACTTTTTTTGGCAAACTTAAAACTTCTCCGAGAATACTTGTCTTAGGATGACAAAATTGGACTCCTAAATATCGCAGAAAAACCTGGTTGAGGTGTGGTATTCTGCGTTTATTCATATTCATCTCCAATTTCGAGATATTAAGGTTTTAATTTCAAATTCGCAATACCTCGAAATTAGTAAATAGTAGTCATAGATACTTTCCAATCGGGTGTGTGTTAGTTTGCCGCAAGCCGATAAGCCGAGAAAGGTTTAATTTTAGAAAAGGTCGAAAGCATCGGGAGCAGGTAGAAATTCTGGAGCAGGTAAAAACTAAGTTGTAAAGGGTTTGTGAAAATGTTGTGCCCCCTTCTTGTGCTTGCCTAGTACTTGCCACTTGCTTCTCTTACTATAATGTGAATGTGACAGCAATGGTTTTATGTATGTATAAATCAACCGATTTACCATGAATGTAAATGTATATGTATTTAAATGTGTAAGCATAAATGCTAAATGTCCAGTTGCTTTGTACACCATAGCTCACGCATATAGGTAGCATACTTGGCAGTATACTTTACTAGGATTATTATTTGCTTTTGGAATATAATATACATTGGAAAATGAGATCTTATATTGAATGAAAATTAATTATCAATGCAATGGAAAATACCGCATAAATTATAAGTATGCACAAGCATAACTTACAGCCTTAATATTGGAAGGGAGCCTAACATTTTCATCCACCCTAGGCGAGCACAACCATAAAAATAAACCCTTTCCTGCTCGCAGACGGTCAACTTCGACTTTAATTGGGATAATCCTCTTAGTCCTTTTCTCAATGCGGCAGATCCTTGCAGACCCTTTCCAATCACCTATACTTGAGCTTTATTTATTGAATTCCCTGTATTTTGAAAAACCCATGTTTACAAAATGTCCCCTTTGCTAATCAATTCCACTCAATCACCAATAATCAACTTAAGTAAATTTCTACTTTCTATATAGTATTGTTATTTTCATGTTATAATGATTTATGAAACTCATTACGTTGGTTTAGAGGAAATGCATGAGTATGCGCATTTTGCTTTTAAGGAATCTGCATATATTACGTGTGTAGTTGTTGGCGGAGTAGGTACCCAAAAGTGTTATGTACAGTCAGCATTTGCGATTTGCGTTAAACATTGGGGAGGGGGTTTTGCGTTACGTAATATATGCACGTTCTCTAGGATCTCCTACCACACATACATAAAGACATAGATAGGTTGCTACATGCCCCTATGCATTGTTCGGTGGTTTAGAGAAAGTGAGCATGCGCATTTTGCTTTTCGGAACACCCTACCAACCGTACATACATAGATAGAAATATAGACACGTAAATTTTATCGACTCTGCGATTATAATATAGAGATTGGGATAAAGACCATAAGACATTTCACTTGTCAATATAAGAGTTTCGTAAGTAATTCACCGACATATATCCACAAGGATTGTAGATTGTGCGGACCGGCAATTTTATCATCAAGTGTAATAAAAATGGTATGGGAAAATGACCAAGACCAAAGTTATCAAAAGTTGTCAAGTACTAAGAAAGTTTTCAACGTACACCCCATTCTATTTGGATCTTTCTCTTTGAAGTACTGAAAGACGTAATACTTTAATATCATTTACTGTAACCCGACTTACCCAATCGAACACTCAATCAATCTTGAAGCGATCAAGGCTTTTTGTAGCGTGGATAAAGAATACGAACACAGAGGTGCTTCCTTTCAATTCTACAAAATAACAATTTCTAAAGGTTTGGTGAAGCAAAGGGTATAAGGTACGTCAAAGCTCTCTTTTGAACTAATGGCTTCTAGATTAGCATTTTCAGAAAACGACCCCATTGAGTCCATTGTCAAATAATAGTGACTGACTTCTTTAATATATTAACTTGTAGTGTTTGTCTGGGATGTGAAAGATATCAAAATATAAATACAAAGTCAAAAACGCCTATGTATGTACTTTATGCGATGATTAATGTTCACTCGATGAAGAATTCATTAAAAATGATGCCAGTTAATCATTTTAATAAGTACATAAGTATCAGTATTGTGCTCTATTGATAACTTATATACATTATCTATACTTGTGTTCAACTATAATATAATAATACCTACATCAAATAACTTATCAATGTTCCAACACCTTGTTACATCATAATTTCGTATAAATTCTAGTTTGGAGTTGATTCTGTTAGTGGCCATTACACTATGATACAAGGCAAGCATTGTCTTGATTATGATTGGTCAATTTATTTTATTGTATATTATACTGCAATATAATATGTTATAGTACAATATTATAATAGTTCGTAGATATTTTACATCTTTGACATTATCGACCACAAGCAAAGAATATTTTTGATACTGTATGTATAAGATTTCTCAAATGGCCCAACCCACATAAACATTTATTATTTCAAAGATACTGTGTTGAATCTATACACAGACGTTTAATTTTAATGCTGTATTTAAATACAGTATTCTTAATAAAATATTTGAATAGAATACGCTGTCCTTATAAGTAAATAATATTTCATCATGAATAAGTAGCTATAAATGTCTTTTAAATATCTTCGGATCTTTTCTTCTTGTGTTTGTAATGCAAAAGTTCTATGGGTCTTTGTGTACTGAGTTCAGGAGAAAGAAACAGCGAACAATGAAGGGCACTGTTGGGTGAAGAGTGTGGCTTATATAACTAGACGAGAATTATGATGTCAGAAGTGAGAAATTATGATCTAAGTCGATAGATCATTTATTACCTTCAATGCTACTCCTGGGCAATACAGTTTTAAATTGAGCATATTATACAGATTTATATAGATACCTCTAGCAGTGGATCTAAGAGACGAAGATAAATGAATGAGTTTCAATTTAAATCAGCTCATTGCATAAGAATACATTTACTTATATTATATAAATACTTGAACGACCACACTATATCTCTCTGATAATTCTATCCAAACTTATTCCTATTCAGTTCAAATTGTTAGTTTTCAGTATCGTAAAATTTAATGGAACTGAACCCTGGATGAACCCATGAATAAATCCGTTTCTTCTTTTATGACTGAATGATATTCTTTGGACTACTCACCGTTCTCGTGCTATCATAATACATAAAATGTTATAAAGCAGTTTCCCACTCTTTCTACTATAGACAATAAATTTGAAATTGTTTTAAGAAAACAAAGGATAAATCAGTATCTAGATAAGTTTGTAATGCCATACATCTACGTCGTTGTCGACTTTTGCTTCATTGCTCTTCAAGTGGAGGATATGCCCCGAAACTACGGGATAGTTAAATTCGAAACAAGAGACTATCTCTCTTGCCCGTAAGTTACTGTGTCTAACCGTGTCAACAAAATTAATTTTCAACATGCTACATCGGTGTTCATGTAAATTGCCATTCCTTTTGGAAGCATTTATTTGAGTTCAATGTGCATTTATGTATTTATCTATCCACAGCCATATGGCTTCATATACCTACCTAGCTTAGGTGTCTCTTATAAATACGACGGGTATTTGCGGCGGATCGAGCACGCTTACTTATGCTAGTTGTGGGAGATGTTACGCAGTGAAGACTGAAACTGTAGTGTAACAATGTTAGCGTAAGCCTGTCTGTCACATTAGATCAGATCAGATCACAACTCAGCCGACCACCTCGGAAAGATTATGCCGGAAACGGCTAAACAGTCACACCACACATAGCAATGCATAATAAAACTAAACCAACAAAAGTTGAGTGAAAATCAATGTTGGCAGCCAAGTTAGAGATAGTAGGGAAAACTAATTAAACAAGCATCAGGCAGAATAGATAGTCAATGGAGAAATTACTGTCGTCTGTGCACAGCCAAAGTGCTATAAGTAGGGTGTGCGCTTATCTGGCTAACTGTACGTGTAACCAGATCATCCCATTCAAACCACGACACTCTTTATACAGAGGAGACTGCTGCTCAGAAAAGTTCAGTTCAACATTTATTGCTTAATGCTAGCAAAAGAGAAAACTCCCGTATGCCCATCATCTACTATATGGGCACAGAAAAAGTAGAAAGTGCCCATAATATTTGTTATTGGAAAGTATATCAAAATGTTTTCTAAGCCCTATCATGAATGCCATGGACTACAAAGAATACGGTCACACATTATACACAGTTCAGTATAAAATGAAGACAGATGTATAATAATTGAAGGAGACTTGGATCCTGACGACACAAAATACTAGCACGATTTGGTGTATTTCCCCAAATTTTGGTTGCTTAAGTATTTTGACAGAGGCTGATTGGAGTAGAGCAAGGAGAGGAGAAAGGATAAGGGTCTTTAGAGAGAGAAGTAAAGGAGAGCTAAGTAAGCGTAAGCCTGAGGGAGGATGGGGGGTGAGTAAATGTATTCTGGAATCAAGTTTTGGTTTATTTCGACAATCTGGGACTTTCATGAGTTTACCGGACAAGTCGACAACAGCTGCGTAGTGACTCCTTGCCTGGAAAGACTTTCTCTTTCTTTGCACAAGCGAACCAGATCTTGGTTTGATGAAATGAGGAGAGATGAGACAGCGGACAGGCAACCAAGATTGGGAAATGAGAGGAAAGGAGAGAAGTGCAGTATTGCATTGTTGTGACCCGTGACATGACATGGGGGAAAATTGTCAACTCAGGAAAGTCAGCCAACCCAAGCCGACTCTACTCAATTGAACTTAACTCAAGTGTGGTCCGAGCAAAAGTGTTCTCCACTACTTCCTACACACCCTAACAACGTACTTTATATACTGCCTTACCTACATGCCAGAGATTATGCAACTCCTCTCTTCACACAGAAATACATATCCTTCGTACTCTCCCTCTCCCACCCACTCTACGAATCCTTTAGTGCAGTGAAATATATATTATGATGAAAGAAAAGGATATTATGTGTACCTGCCTTCAAATATATCTCAGACTGTCCCTTTTTGAAGCAGGTATGATAAGAATATTTGTATTAAATGTGAAATTTGCATATCATATGCATCATACGCAGTAAGAATTTTGTACTAGCAAAATGTTATGATGGTTCAATACAAACAACCTTTGGGTTATATTACATTAAATATACTTATGATGCGTGATATATTTATTTAGGTACTATATAAATATCAATATCAACAAAAACGAATATTAAAATAGCATGAGACGTATTTCGTATTCATGCAGTGAGATAGATTTATCATAAGATACATTTGGATGAAAAGTTTCTCTTGAAACTGAACGCGTACTTTGGCATAGTTGATCAGATAGGCAGAGATATTTGCACCCGGAGCCAAAATCAATGACGCTCTGGTCAGATTATATTTGACTATCCAGTGATTCCATTTGGTTTACTTTCCTTCACTTTGGTTTACTTTGGAGGAGAAAACTCCCTTATCGAAATGTACTTACCGGTTAGTTTACTAGAAGAGGGTCTATAGAACTTCCATTCTCTGTTGGCAGTTCCTACTGTCAACTTTGGTTAATGAATCTAGAGATTAGCCGGATATCCTTTAATTTTAAATAAATGTTCCTTTCCCAAATTGGGTCTCATGCTGTCATAACTTTATTGTTAGTGGTTACAATAGAAAATTGATATTTACTTATTCACAATATATAATTGGAGTTATCCTGACAGACGGAGAATAATGCAAATGTCTATTTTACAATTTTCCAACGATGAATAAAGTCCATTTATTTAATGAGGCAGGTAGACTGCTTTCACCCGCTTCTCTATAAGTACAAGTCAATACGGTGTTTACGATATGCAGCTCATTAGTTGCATGACAGTGTAACTCCCCGAGCTGAAAGATGGGTTTTCTAGTTCTGTCAACTGTATTTCCCCACTTCCCTTAAATACTACTTATTCCACATAATATAATATTATTATATTATATTATCAACCAAAATTTTCAAATCTATATCCATCCGTATTATATACGTTCTCTTTCTTAGATTAACTACATTATCATAACTACGAATCAGATTAAGAAGGAGATATTGTTCGATGTAAGTGTAAGTAATTGCCCAATTGAGAAACGACCCAACGACCGATAAATTGGTTTCGCACAACGTGGCGTACACTTCTGCTTCACGAGAAATTTCAGTAAAATATTTGTGGATAACAAGATATGTACTTAGTGCATCAAGTGCATGTAGTAGGCTTACATTTTGCATTTCGTTTGAATAGAGAATGAATGATTTTTTATGTAGAACTAGGCACAAATAATATTAGATACAAGTTGTATGTATATGGTTGGTTGAGTGAGAACCCAGTCAATCAAAGCAGTTGATAAAGATGATTTGAGTAAGAGTTAGAGCTGAGTGACTGATTGAGTGGATGAGTTGAATTGAAATCGTAGAAGCATATGATGTGTGATGGGTAGCAGAAAATAAATGAGTGCAAGCGATTCTAGTGGCTTTATTGAGTCTCTTGAGTGTCACTCGCTCATCTTTAGTTCAGTTCAGTGGAGGAGAGTTGTGTGCTTTAAATGGAGTCAGAGTGGTGTGTGTCCTCGCTGACTGAATTGAGGAGAGTAGACACGACACGAGTGTCGATTTGGATTCAACAAAATAATAACTGACGTGAGGATAAGATGAATATAAATCTTCAATATCTGTAGTTGACCCCCCTCGTCGTCTCGATTGGGCGGAGGAGAAATCCGAAAACTCTTTTTATTCCCTAACCATACAAATCCCACATTTTCAATAAACCAGACCAGCTCTCACTTTACTTCAATTCACTTGATTCTCTTCACTAAGGGTTAGCAACAACTAACATCGCCTCGTTGCAGCATAATAAACTCACTGCACATGTACGTGTGGTTTGCATTTTGGCAATAGACTTCTTCACCATGATATTTGATCTCATTCAACTCCACTATCATCATAACGACAATTGTCACACAGTCAAACTTATACCTATGTACCTTTTAATAGTAGACAAAGTAATAACTTGGTAAAATACAAATATGCCCAATAACCTTACCACAAAACGTGACATCATTTACTTAGCGTTTTCAACAAGAGGAAAAACCATTTTTTCAGAAAAAATTGAAAGAAATGCAGCTGACTTGATAGTGTTGATAATATTTATTTACACGCATGCTAAACATAATTTCTTTTATCCTTTACTTGTATTAGTCGATGTTAACAGGGCCGTGATGAGTTATTACAGATGTGTCAACTTGCTCGATTTCCTGAATTGAATAATTTGACTTATTTACTTATTCAATTGAAAAACGTCCACATCTATTGCAATAAGTGGTGCCATTATATTACAGATAGAAGACTAAAGTTTTAAGTATTAAAGAAAAATTAGAATTAAATAGTCACAAACGTAAGCGTTTCTACTCAATCGAAATCACGTCGAAATGGCTAACTTTAAAATTTACAAATATTTCCGAAATATTGAAAGATAGGAGTATAAGGAGGAAGTAAAGGGCGATTAGTATTCGATTCAGAGATATCTCTTAAAGTGCTATGCCATTCTTGATGCTTTTAAATAATTTAAGTTATTTCCTAGTTTTAGTGAACTTCATGATACAGTTGAAGGATTTGATTCTATCGATAGCTCTCCCCTTCAATATGAGGGCAAGAGAATTGCCGAAGGTATGTCACCAAGTAGGAATAAATCCATATAAGCAGAAAACGCATACTTTACGTTGGTTTAGTTTTAAAGCTTTGACATAAAGGTCCGAATTAGGAAATGTCATGTTCAGAGATACTACGCTGTAAGCAAAGTGCATGGAAGAAACTCACTATTGTTGATTGTCTATTGTGCGTATCTCATCCATTGTTCATATGCCCAATCTGTTTGGTCATAATATTAGGTATGTGCATTTTTTGTTTTCAAGCTATAGATATGTATGTTCCTTGCTCTTGGAACTTTGACCATGGATTTATAATGGAAGTTTAGGCGAAAAGAGGTAAAACGTGGGGAGAATACATTAGAGAAGAGAAAGGGGTAATTTCCTGCTCAGTCGTATAGAAGAGCAGAGCTGAGTCAGACGATCCTACAGCATAGCAGACGATACTGTACCAGAGACATTGAGGAATTCAATCTAAGAAGATCTGAGCAAATCTACCAAACAAACCAACGCTCAACAGCATTTCCACATGCTTTCCATATCTCCCCTACTCATTTGATGCTATGTTTGGTTCATGCTTCCCCATCTCTGGTGCATGTACGTGAACCTAGCACTTTATGCATTGACCTGACTGACAATGAGTTCATAATGAAAACTTTATGCTCTACGTGTATGAAATCGCTATATCTGTATTAAATGGACAGAAAAAGTTTCAATTAAGCAGGAAGAGCCAGAAGGATGGGATTTAGCTTTTAGCAGAGTCATGTCAGGATTAAACTACCCTCACACACACATACGTACACACAAGCTTATACCGATGCTAGCATATCACGAAAAATTCAATAAATCTTTTAAATACATAAATAAAGCAAATCCTGCAAGGCAAAAATAGTAGCCAACATTTAATATTCTTTTAATAACTTAAACTCTGTTAAACTCTGTTAAAAATTTGAAACGTACACAAAATTCTTGCAAAATAGTAATTTAAAAAGGATTTTGGCTGGTGTAGATGATTTTAATTTAGAATGCTGCACATGTAAGTCTGAAGTTGATTATCTGTAAATATTTACGTCTACGACTTTCGCTTCATCAAACGTTTTGTCTCGTCATCCTAGTATGATATTTATTATTACTGTTTTGTGCAATCCAAATAGAAACATGCAGCTACAAGGCTTCTGGATTGGATGGCACAAGGAAGCTGGTTGTCAGGGTTTCTATAATGTTCGGTTGGACAGTGAAGATTGAAGTGGCCATCGCAGTAGGAGTTTACTGAAATACTCCTTTTGTGATGACATGAACTGAGTTTATGGGGTCTATCTAAGAAAAGGAGAATAATCCAACGATCAAATCAACCCCCAGACGAATCCAATTAATGTCCGATCAATCATCTCGCCCTACGCGACACATCAATTCACTCCACTTCACTACAATTCCATTCCGTTCAATTAATTGAATCCACCACTCTAACACACGATCAATTCTGCCGACCCGAACTACCTAGTTACATAATAATTCTTGCGACAGAATATCAATCGTGGTAATGATGATGCTTGCCATATTTTTGTTATATTTATGTAGTAGTCCGAGCAAGGCTGAAATAAAGATACTACTATATAAGTATATATGAACATCAATGATGATACTTGCAATTTACGGCTAAATGAATTTGAGTACATGCAAGCATCATTTAGAGTGACGGGAAGGGAAGGATTTTAACTTTATCCTAAGAAATGTTAACAAATTCGTAACAAAAGTTGAGTTAATGCTATCTACACTTTCAATTATAAGATTTGTAAGATGAAATTTATTGCCATTGTACTTACATAGTTTATTGATTGTGAAAACATTAAGATCAATTGATTACTTTTAGTTACAAGGTTTTATATTATGTAATCGTTAGAAGCTCATTGTTTGCGGATGGTTTCTTCATAAATTAAAACCATCACGAAGAAATTACGAAGAAAACTTTGAGCCATTCTGAATTGAAATTAAAATGATGTGACTTGTTAGATAATCCAGCGGGAAAACCACTTAGAAAGTTTATTGGCAAACATTTTGCTAAAGTTCTTTGCGGATTCCGGGAGGAATTGTGGATCAGCCAAACTCTTGATAACTTTTCAAGTTGTTGAGGTTAAGAAGCTGCAATATTTCGTAATGAAGGCTCTTAAGCAGAATGTTTGCTTGTTCTCGTATTCTTATCCATATAATATCTGATGGACTAATGTATATCCTCCAGTGCTTATCCAGTCTACAGATCTACAAATTATAAATGCATTAATAAGTAGTTCATAGAAATACATAATGATAATATGTGGGGTCCAAGTATTTATCTAATGTACAAGTGTTTGCGTAGTATGTGGGTATAACCTTCGAAGGTACACATGCTATATTATTCCTTGCATCACAGAGAGAGAGAGGGGTTCGTTAGAAATGGTACTTAAGTATATACGATGATGCTACGATTAGAAAGACAAGAAATGCAATTAGACATGAACGCGAGTAAGAAGTGAGGCTACCTACATTGGGAGTCAAGTTGAAATCTTTTTCTTAATTTCAGTCTAACAAATGAGAGGTAAATTGTAAGTTGTTCCGTCCGACAGTAATAGTTTCTGATTTAATAGTTAACACAGCAAGTATAATCAGATTCCCAACATCCATCACATCGCAATATAATAATGCAAGTTGAAGAACTGAGTCATAAGGCCGGTGAGTGAATATCTCTGCCTCATCACAAAAAGCGTTATTATAATAAAACTTTCTTTGATTGGTGGCACATGGAAAAACACATCAAGTGGGAAAATAATGGATAAAAACCAGAAAATGAAAGTCGATGCGGAATGCTGAAGATGTGGAGAGCTCGCTTGCCTTCCAGATAATAAATTAATGAGAGACGCCCTTGAGTTTGACTTTTGTTCATCGTTAGCAAAATCTCATGTTGTTATGTCATGCCATGCCACCGCACCACAAACCACCTTCCTTTGTCTTAAATTTTATAGGCACACAGATATCTTATTAAATTTGCTCACCTACATTCATACTTTTACAAACATAGTCTGACAAAGACGCATACACTGCAATCACCCAGTCGTCAACGTTTAGGAAAATGTTTCGTTCCCACTGTTTTTTTGATTTTTTGATAATGACTCAAAATGCTACGTATATAATATACTTGTACGTACTAAACTGCACTTACTCATACCATCACATCACTGCTAAACTAACCAGAAGTAAACTACCCATAATAAGTACACAAACGAAGTACATCACAAATTACAAAATATTATTCAAGCACCTCTGTCTTGGCTTGGATATCATAGGGATACGTACTTGTCGATTCAGAGCGCATAGAGAAGATACAAAGCCCTAACCTTCCCATTTTTTCTTATCGAGGGAAAATAATTGTCAAAATCTTCTGTACTACTCGTCAGTCAGAAGCCCCAGAGGATTTTTTGGTCTACTTACCTATTAGGTATCAAATTAAGGAGAAGTCATGTAATGCAGACCTACGTATTATCACACATCAGACAACAAGGTGGGTGATGTGATGGGGTGTAGTCGAATCTTAATGTATTGTCTTTTGTTAACATCCTGCACTGTAAATACCTACATAAGTATGTATGTATGTACATGCAGTATGCTATACTATAGTAAGTAGCAGCTACTAGCTGTATAATATTATACTATATAGATACACGTATATACATACTACATAGATAGATACCCAATTTGATAGCTACTATAGAAGTAGTGTAGCATCCTTTGGTATATAATAATAAACAGGTATTCCATGTTCTTCCTAGCTATGATATTATACAAAAGAGGCAGATACGTAGCCTGATTGTGTTAGGATGTTGTTGTTTGTGAGTTAAAGCAAACCCTTACAAGTCGAGTCAGTTTCCCCGGTAAGTGAATTGTGCTGAGCGTCTGTCTGTGTGGCTCAATAGAATAATATTCATGATTACTCCTCAACAACACTACAACAACTACCATCAAAGATGAACACACACAGAATAAATGTACGGGGAGGATAGTTACTTAGGACGATTAGCCACCAAGCGCATCCTGACTCTTGATACCTCGCTCGCTATATCCAGTCTACCTGCCATTTACCTCTAGGTGCCAACTTTACTTTATCACCATAATATTATACTAGCCATCGACTATCCACCGTCGTGGACTATACTTTGTTTCTACATCAATCTCACTGAACTGAACCATTATTAAGCTTCAAGTTATATACATTTTTTATCCTCCTCCAGCCAAATGAAACAAAAGTGGGAGAGTGAGATCAGACTGAACACAACAGAAAGTATGGATTATGTTTTTATGAATCTCCACATACAATCTATACATTCTAACCTTGTATGCACAAAGATAACGAGCGTCTGAATCATTTATGAAGACCATTATAAAACTACACTCTGGTCGTTCCTATCACTTTAATACATTGTCATGCACTCTATCTCAACTAGCTCTGAGAAAAATCAAATCACAAGGGATAAAATACTGACCAGGCTAAACTTAACCACCCTTGACTCAACTTACGTTGATTGACATTCTACTAGTTCTGAATTCCTATATAATTCATCTCAACCACTTACCAATAATTTAGACTAATAGATATCACAATAATATTCACAATCAGCCGAGTTTACACCTTAGAAAATTCAGACAATCGTCGTTCATTTTATTTAGATTGTTAACTTTTGTTATTCGTTACTTATTACATGCAAAAACACTAAAACTATTAGTTTATTTGCACCTAAACATGAAATTAAAACGGGAGTCGAACGAAAGCTATGGATTAAAATCTTTATAGTTACATAACTAGTTTATTTCGAATATATGTAGGTATATAGATAATTTGTATTATTACCTTATATGAATCAGACAATGAATTATGCTTATGTATTCTCCTCGAGAATCATTTTTTCTCTTTAATCACATTCTTGTGTATATTCTGATATTGTATGCTAATTATTCCCAGAGATACGTTGTGTTTACATTTCCCATAATATTATTATTACCTGGCCAGATTAGTGGTTTTGATTAAAAATTAAATTTGCAAATAATATTCTACCGATTTGCATTCCTAAGAAGGTACAATTAGCCAGTATTTTAGTCGATTGGGTTGTCGTGACTTTTCAAAATGTTTATTATTCATATTATTTACAATTAGTCATTCCAGCACACCACAATCAAAGTCAGTTTCGCAATCTGCTAGGGAGTAAAATTCAATTCTCTGAGTGCACAAGTTTGATGTGGATAGCTAAAAGTGCTTATTTATGGTAGTACAATGCATACACGAGTGTAAAGTGTAGAAGTACGTGGTGCATATGTTCTTGCTTGTTTCTGCTTCTGAATTTATCCTCGATTGAGACGGACGATAAAAATGACATGATTATTACATTAGCTACTTACTATTTGTATTTCACACTGTTCAGGCTCCTTCCATTCGAGTAGACCTGACTGTTGTGAACTGTTCCTTCTTTGGTGGTGGGAGCTGTATGTATGGCTGTAAGCACTTAGGTAATATTTGTGAATCTGGACGCTTCTCAAATATCATTTTGTTAGCGTGTATGAATATTTCGGCATCCAACATTTTATAAAGGATTAATTAGTATGCATTTATTCCCATAATGCGTCACACCTTTTGCCTCTGCTAAGGCAACTTTTCACGTTTCTTATACGATACCTATTATGTACGTGAGTGTGATTATCAACTCGTTAGACTGTTCAGGATGTGTGTAAATCTCTCTAGATTCAATTAACAGACCAACTTGCACGAAGCAGAATTAACACTACAGATAAAATTACAAATTCATAAGTGCCTAATTAAGTAAATACATTCGGGTATTATTCAGCTGCTCACCTACCTTATTATTATCAACCTGATTACTATAACCTCAATTGGACAAATGCTCTAAGACAGTTCAGTAGGGAGTAGAAACATATTTTTACTACCAGATGTTGGTGACATGAATAACTTAGAAACACCCTTCAAGATATCCTTTCATCTGCTTTATTTATTCCCTATTGTTTCCCTCATGATTAAGAAATCTAAGATAGTGCAAATATTTCTCCCTTTATTGCGACTTCTGATATAGCAGAGGTATAATAAATATTTTATTAGTCAATGTGTGTCTTTGGCTAGAATTTTTTCCTACTATAATGACCGATTATGGAATCATATTTCTATGGAACTGAGCTTAATTGGATGGATTATTATTCTTCAAGGACTACAAGCTTTCTTAGTAATTCTCTTGAGTGGAATTGCATACCTGAAAATAATTTACTGCTGCGTAATCAAATTCTTATTACATGAATTTGGTTTCATACTAGGAAAACTATATTGCTATTGGTTTTTATTGCCTGCTTTGGTATTAGGATATTAATTTTTGTTACTACTTGGATTTGGGAAAAGAATTTGATAAAGTTTGTAATTTAATACTGATGGGGAAAAACCAATATTTGTCAATTTGTGTATGAACTACTAACTACCAAGCCATGAAGAGGCTATGAATTTGTATACTGATGTACTTATCTTTACGTAAGTACCACAAAAGGTAATAGCGGATGGAGGATTATCAAATTGCTATATAAATAGATTGCTACACTTTCAATTTTTTTCTTCAATCTATTCATCCTTTTCTGGTTTACATAAAAATTCCCAACAACATGTACAGCAACCATTTATTAGCTCCTTAAACCTCATTAATTTGTTAGACCAGGTAGGTTTGCATTTTTCCTTTCCCTATTAGATTTAAAAGAGGCTTTCTCGTCAATCTGGCTCAATAATGCAATGTTTATCAGGCGAAGGAGAGAAACGGGTTAGATGACATGTGTGCATGTGAGGGCATTGTAATTTGTACTTTAATTGGCGTTAACTATAATATCTGTAGGGACATATAGCTAGAGATAGCCGATTAAACTCCTGTTGTATTTAGTTAGGTGGATGTGAGGGAAGCGGGTAGCTAAGCGAGGTGCAAAGGAATCCTTTATTTTAGTATCTCCTTATGAGAGTGGTGAAGTTGATGGTAATAGACAAGACAGACAGAAAGTACACACATCGGCATCGGATATCGTTAGTGTATCATGAGTTTGGCAGCTATTGGAGAAAAAACAGATTGTAGATAGTACGTATTATTTTCTATTGTGTATTACATTGGGTCTATTAAATTCTTATTAGACGTAGCTTCAGTCAGCTCCAGCCATTATTGCTCCTCGTTTCCACACTGGCTTGAACTGGCGATCGTGAGTTTCTATCTATGTGGCCCAGTGTGCGGCTGCTATTGTAAAACAGAGTTTACAAGTCTGTGAAAAAATGCGTGGAGAATGAGAATCATCCGCTCACTTGAGACGCAAAGGCCTAGACCCTCTGTCAGGTTCCTATTGCTGTTTGTTGCTTCTCTTGGCCTACAGCATGCACGCACTAAAAACAACACCAACATCCAATGCAATTCCAAAGAGGCAACATACCTACACTACAAGATTATAGCTTCAAAGCAAAATAGATTATACAAGATATGCTTAAGATGTGATGCACAATAAACACTTACCTCTTTCGGTATAATCAAAACCGCCGTGAAATGTACCTACCTACATTAATACATCGAAATTGAAATACTTACACACAAAAAACCATCATAGTTAGCATTGGTACGATAGTTGGCTATAATACACTTAGCCAACCACAAAACCCTACCTTTGTGTAATGATAAAAGGTTGCCTCTCTATAATGTTATGTAATATAAATACGTAGATAGACCTCCTACCACTAAATACATGAAGAATAATGGGATAACCGACATTTTTGAGCATATCTTTCCACAAAACATTGCATTATGTGCCTATAGGAAGGCACTGACTACACATTTAGCTACATAATAACTATCATATGAAGAATTACCAATCTAGGAAAGGTAAATTGCTCGTTTAATGTAGTTTGTAGTGGCATTAGTGTTTCCATGTAGGTACATACCTTTACAAACCCAGGAAGATTATGTACATCCTTTTGTGTGCTAGTATAATCTGTATATTATGGTGGAGTAATAGATTTAAGTCTGTTCTGCAGAGATATGAGCACTCCTACTAAATACTACATAATATAGAGCCAAGTGGTGTGTATGGAAGAAAAAGGATGGCATCGGTCTCCGTCGAAACCAAATGTCAGTCACCATCACGGCAGCTGCTCCAATTATTTCACACTCATGTCAGTGTAGTGCTCGTCCAGAATGCCCGTGGCATGGAGCAGCTCTTCTTTGCATGCTGACCTGACTAACTAACTGAATCCGTGTTGGGAGACCGATGCATGAAGTGGCATTCTAAATTACTATTACACTGTGGTCGGGAAATTACTAACGAGCTCCGGTTACGGCCACCGCTAATCACTAATATTTAGCGTATTTGTCTATCTATCTATTCCTTTTATCTCTCTCTCCTCTTTTCATTTAAATTACTTGCAGACAGAACTCCAGATACGCTCCGTCGACTCCCAAGCCTTCCATCACTTACATCCCTAGATTAGCCAGGATAAAATAATGTCTATAAAAGAGTACACAATTGTTGCTAATCCCATACTTTGTTTCCAGGCTAATTATATTATAGTCCTTCCTATTCAATTCCATTTATCCCTAATTCAACATTATTACATTTGTACATTTCACCAGGAGCTAGATAAGCCAATAAGTTAAAGAAATAAAACAGAAAAGACAAGACAGGTGCCTTTAGCACTCTTCCAGTCACACTAACAGCATCTATCTGTCTCTGATTGTTTTTGCTTCAATGCCCTCAAATCCTCTCTCTACTTACATGGAAAAATAATTTCCCCATATTTCTCAACTACTACTACATGCAATTGAAATTCGTTCATGCAGCATTTACCCGTGTGTAGTACAGCGTTTCTCCTCCACAAACGTTGAGGACATGCAGAACATACTCGTAATTGACGTAATACGTAGCAAAATACAATAAAAACATCTCATGACTAAAAACAATATATTTCACAGAACAAGAACTGAACTCGCAATTACAGATAGAATGAGCCAGTTCACTTGAGTCATGTCAAAGTCATTTCATACGGAAATGTATTATAATATCTCTTCACAGTACACCTAAACAAGTATAGCAAGTGTTCCATCCAGACAGCAATCCATAAAATGAATTACATGCTCATACTACTGCATGGGAACTCATCTATATTTTGTACCATGCATAATCTCATATTCAAAAGATCTACGTACTTAAATTGGTTCCTCCTAAAATTTAATATTGTGTCAAATATTTTTAGCAATCTTTCAGGATTGATAAATGGTAAAGTGTATTTACAGTACATTGCAATACTGTTTTGGGTAGAATATAATTCTGGAGTGTATGGTTATTGAAAATAATATGGAAAGGGAGATCTGAGCAGAATTACTATTAATGCTATGCATAGCGCAGTTATGTAGTAGTAGATAGAGCATTGGATTGAGAGGGCCAGTAGCCAAACAGACGGAGCATTGTGTGCATGAGTGTGCCAGCCATGTCATAAAATACAGACCATATTTTTGGGCCTTAATGAACCGTTCTCATTGAATGCTCATCAATCAGTCAGCAACTGTCCCAAAAACTGGGAAACATTAGACTTAGTGCAGCTTAGCTCACTCTTCCCCGAGCACAACAGAACGGAAAACAAGTCTCTATAGATGCGTTCTTCTCGTGCTACTTATTAGAATGTTCCAGTGGGAAGACAGCCAAAATGCCATCCATCTCGGTTTTTGTGAAGAGTTGCATTGGATTCAATTGCAATGTGTACATAGTTAGCAATACGTGTACATCGGCTCCTTCGTCGACTCTGTTTTACCTAAAATACAGCGAACCGAAACGAGCTCTAGAACAAAATGTACATTGTGTAGAAATTACACCATATACTAATACAGTCTGTGTATACAATTGGTAGTATTTCGTAAGTTGATATGATTATGTGTGGTGGGATGGAATAGGTATCCAAATAGTTGCTCTTTTGACAGCTTTAGTCATCCTAGTGTTAACTATGGCCATAGTTTTCGACGCTGACATGACGTGACGCGAGTGACTATCCATCCATTTCATTGCAGACCATCCATCCGTCTTGCTCCCGTTTCTATCTCCTTCACAACTCACAACTGCGTCCAACAATAATTTGACAAAAGGAAGCTGCCCAACTAGTCGAGCATTTTGACGTCCATTGTGAGAATCATCCCGAAACCTCTCACAAAATTCCATCTGCCAAACATCTGAAATAGGAACTAAATCTTCCATGATTTTGGAAGTCATCAATAGAATCATTTTTATGGAACACAATGCAGTAATAATTATTAAATTACCGAAAAATTTAATATTAAATACCAAAATAGATAAAAATCGCTATAAACAAAGCAGAGCAGGCCTTTTGTTATGTGGTTAAATTGTCACAATCAACTATTTGGCTGACTTTTATAATGATGTTGATGAGGGTAGTATACTATTTCATTTTCATTGAACATACCTATGCTATCTGATTTTAGGTGTTTCTACTAATAATAAATTTCAATGGGAAGGGAGACACCTCCCTCAAGCATTTTATGGAGCTTCCTTTCTACGTACTTCGGAATTATTTGTTTCACATTTACCAAAAGTAAATGTAATCTAATAACACGTGCTACCAAAATTGATAATAAATTGAAGCAGATGGAAGCCGCCTTAGTTTTCAATTTCCAAACATTTTATGCACGTATATTTTATCATCTGAATACTGCACATTACGAATGCTTTTGAGACAATGCTAGAGTAATACTTAAAGTTCCTGTTTAGAAAGCAAGGGAAAATGTTTGCTAGTAAAGCAGGTATGTAAGGGGTATTTGTTACATTATGGTGAACTGGAGTACAGGATGGGTTTGAATGAAAAGAGATTGTTTATGAATAGTCATAAGTTAAGGATGTGGTAAAAAAGGTGAGAGATAGATCGGGGAGCGATATTACGAGGTACCTCCGACGGGGCATTGTTGTAAATGGTAATGTGTAGGTAATCGTAATATGTAAGTGGAGAGAATAAATATTTCTAATACGTAATAGAACTGAGAGATGTGAGTGGAGATAATGTAATATTTCATAGTTAAATCAACAGCAGAAGAATATTATTATAATACACATGATATACAACCTGCTTATTGTTGGTCTGGTTTGGTTGAATAACTTGCAAGGATTGTTAGCTGAGGTTTTAGTTAGTTCCCTCCTTCCTGCCATGGCTGCTTCTGCTCCTCATCACTCTCTTTTCTTATTACAGATATTTACCAGTGGGTCGGGTCAACTATGCTCATTATTACGAAGGCGTATCTCATCTTACACGCCACATACAAATACATAAGCTGCCTGCACTGAATTTTGCATTAGATTACTTACACTCACTCCAGAACACCTTCCTATAGTGTAAGTAGTGCACTATAGTACTTTAATACACAATTCCCAGCACTAAAGAATTGCATAATATTACCACCACAACAACTACTATAATATTATACACTTTTGCGACTGGAATTATAGCTGAACAAAGGAAAACTGGCCTTCTGCCCTTCTCTACTACTAAATAGTAGCACTCATGTTATAATAAGAATTGTTATTGGTATATAATATATATTATACATGGGAGTGAGTACATTTAGTAGTGTATGTATGGTGCGGATGTATGAAAGTTTGCACTTTTTCAAGAGCTCTCAAGGAGTTTACATTTGGTTTGTGTTAAATGAGGTCATCTATGTACTGGCTCCTAACACTTTCCTCTTTCTTAATGCTGCAAGGCATTCAGGGTACAAAGACCAACGGGACAACATGTACTAAGTACGTACTTACCATTATTACAGGCAGACAGAAGTGGAAGCAACTTAGGTATTGCCTAGTTAGGTACTAATGCTCCTGCTAAGGCACTTATCTAAATATGTATGGGAATGCTCTGAGTTCTTTATTGCTGGAGGAACAAACCCTATTAGTGCAGCAGATGAGATTGCGTTGACAATAATTTGCTGAGTAGCAACTTCTCATGTGGTCTCCTTCGTTTCGTCTACAATCATCATTAGCATATCATTAGAGGCAATATATGTTATCCTATTTCATTTGCGTTTTTTTCTTACGCATAACTACATTGTCAGTTATCTACTTAAATTATGCTCTAACGTATAAGTACAAATTATACGCAATAATGTATTGCTAAGTAAGGGTCCCACAAACATGATAAACGGCCACAAAAACTTGACCACATAATATCCCTAACTACTAATATATACAGAGTACCTAAAAATATCAAATAAATATACCTATTTGACACAATGCAATTCTAGTTGCTTCAAACATGTACATCATCCATTGTAACAAAGCCACATCTTGTTAAAAGCAGTTTAATTTGATATACCTGCCTGCGTGTACGAAGCTCTTACGTTTTCCTACCAATCCCTTTCTTTAACACCCTCGTACTTGCTAACCTTTTCAGTTTTTAATTAATAGCAGTCGCTCTGGCTGCTTATTAGAGGACTATTATTGCCTACATTGCAGTTTTTGCCTATCGAGTTTATTAATTTCTCTAGTATAATAGATACTCTTTTTCCTTGCAAACACTGAATTGATTTTTTTCTTACAGAGTGAACTGCTTCATAGAAGGTGCATAGCAAAATGGCACAACAAATAGCAAGTATTCAGTTGATCGTATCCATTTTATTTTCCCTATAGCAAGTGTAATTTATCATCACGCTGTCATTTATAATAATATTCTACATATCAGTTTCATGTCTAATTCCAACATCCGAATGCAACATTTTTATGTTTTTCACATCTAACGACCAGGGATATACCATTTTATTCTGAATGTTTTATAAACGATTCACTATTTCTACTACAAGAGAGTGAGACACTTTATCGATGAGACGTGTAAAATAAATAGGATGGACTCTAAATAAGAAATGCGAATGAATGTATTGAATCTGGTGCTATATCAATTGATATTATACAGGTGGCATATGTAAAATACCATTACGTATTCTTTACACACAAAACAAAACATATCATTCATGCATGTGAAGTGTTTGTATCGACTGTGCGGTAAGATTTTGTCTTGATATGAAAAATAAAGTGACACTTTACCCCACAAAATGAAATGTTCTATTGTACGGGTTTACTTAATAATATAATATTGTACAATGTAGGAAAATTGCCAATACCTTTTGCAAGCACTTCTATTGATGTTTATATAATCAAATAAAGTTGTTTGCTTGTCGCATCATATTAAGTAAATATGAATAAGAATTCATTAGGTGGCAGTTACTTGATTTATTGTTCAACTAAAACTGAAAAAACTCCATGTTGCCAAGAAGGGGTTTCAATGCATGCACAAATAAATGGCTACTACATACGTATGTATAATGGACAAAGAATTTATTTTTACCACTCAGGATAAATACAGGTGAATGATATTCTACTAGCAGTTGGTTTGCCCCAGTGACTTGAGTCTAGTTAGACAAGGCATTTTTGTATTCAACAGACTAGTTCGAATAAATGTCTAATTATTTAAGTTAGATGTTTGGCATAGTCGTAAGATACCGTCGGATGGGAAAAAAAGGTGATGAGAGCAAATAAATGTCAAACAGACGTTAGCTTTGGTAGAGGAAAATGTATCAGAAATGTGGCAGCTGTAATCAGTAGCCATATAGACACTTGTCCAGAGGAATCCATGAACAGTAGATAGTAACATAATTTTACAAGTGCCCATTTGGTTAGCATCCATTACAGAATACATTTAAAGTGGACTCAACATGACTCCTTATGATGGCGATATTATGATGAGGAATCAGTAGGCACGATAGATATCCGCAGTATTATTTAGGTATGCCATGTATCTGCCAAACACCAAGACATTAATTCAATTGTGCAGAGAAGAAAAACTGCACAAGGTAATAAATGACGTGGGAAAGCGGTTTAAGATGGTATAGAGAGCATAGCAAGCGAAGGGACGAGTATTACGAGGTGAGTGGGTCTCTCGAGTCTTGTGCTGATTCAATTAAACATAGATGAACCTTCCCTCGGGCTCAGACAAATTTCAATTAGACGGCAATTTATTGTCAAAAATTATAGTTTAAGTGCAGGTAACTGGATGTAGGTAAATGTTTTGAAGGAGGGAGCAACAGAACTGGTTTGTCGGCTTAGACACTGAGTGTTTTATAGAGAAATAAAGTCAGCGATTCCATGAATTCCTGTCACTCAAGGGAAAGCCAAGCAATAAATACCACAGCCATAGATACCTACAGAGATATGGATTTTGTGGCTTTGTGAAATACTCCTTGCTTAACATCACTATGAGAAAAGTAGCGACTAAGCTCGCTCTACTGACCAAACTGACCCATCAACTACACTCATAAAAACTTTGCAGCCCAGTCAACAGCTCTTTTCACTGTCAATAACTACCTGTCTAGTTCCTGCTATTACGATCTCACATTTGCTTTGCAATGCTCAATTACACAAAAAGGAGGAACGTCACCTAACACTTTATACAAATAAAATAACAATGTTTGCATAATACATGATGCACTAACACTTAGTCATGCTTCAGTTCAGATATGAGTATTACAATTAGCATTCACACCAGATGTACTATTTAAAGGCTAATATTGTGTTTGCCTTTATAATTTCATGGAACAAGTTCAAGTGTAAAGCTCACAAATGCCCTATTTCTATTAACTAATTCCTATTAAAAAGGTTTCAAGCAGTTACACATCCAATTAACTATTCACAATTCAAGCACTTTTAAACGTTCTTGCAATAATTAAAAATTTTGTCATAGATTTTGCTCAAGAGAATTAATATGATAAATATCGTGGGAGATGGAAATTTTATTTCAATCTGTGTCAACTGCTTCCTTTCTTAAGACAAATGCTATAAAAATTTGATACAGAAGACTAGGACTACTTGAAATTATTTTTTCTTATTCATTGTTCATGTAACCACTCCTTGTTGTTTTCTAAAAATTGTGTTCCTGACAATTTTTGCAGCTAGCAGCTTAATAATGTGGCTATGACAAGCTTACTAATGGCACTAACATTGCAATATTATTGTTAGTGTAGTGTTAGAACGAGAACTGGGAGCAAACGAAAACCATGGAAGCAGACGGAACAAGGAAGTAAGCAATATGATGTTAAAAGACAAAGGCTACATGGACAAATCTGAGACTCAATCAATGAATTACTGTATGGTACATCTTTTGCGGGGGTTAGATAGAATGTCATACCTAATGATCGTCGGGTTCTTACAGTCGTAATATCTGCACCTCCACCACTCTATACACTACAACGTATTTATCCAGATCCTCTTGGCTTAAATATCTATATATATAAAGTAGACAACTAATAATACGACTTTTTCTTTTAATGTTTCATAGAAAATAGTAGTGGCTTCGTTGAAGATCAAAGTGGCTTTTGGTCTTTGAAGGGACTGTCTATTATCTGCATTATTAGTACCGTGATCATTACGGTGGAGAGGAGTGTCGTATTTGTTGTACATCTCCAATGAAAAACAAAAAAGCCCGGAAAATGTATTTGAGAGTTGCCCGAAAATATAAAAAATGGAAGCTGTGTGGGGTGCATGGACTCTTGGACTCGACTAAGGAAGAAACCTTGTCTTGGGGGCCCCTAGCAAACCAGTCATTCCATGTAGCCCTATATTATCACAGTTGCCATGCCACCACAATTTCACCCTTTAATGCCAATTACAATTTTACACGTACTAGTATATTTTTGACCTCTCCCCCACCATTTTGTAAAGGGTTAACCCATTTGAGACTTTTAGTTATTTAATGGAATATTGGATTCAAAAATAAAATCATCTTATCTTAGATTTTGATATAATGAAAATATCAAACAGCCATACTGTAATAATTATAAATCTCTGGTTTATACTACCTTGAAGATCTGAAAGAAAGCTGATGATTGTTAATAAGTGACATAAAGATGATTTTGGTGGATAAATTAGGGTAGCACGGACGACGTAAATGAGGGTTGTGTACTTGACACAAGTGGCCCGGGAGGAATGGTGGGACTGCGACCCATACAATGTCCTGATTAGTGATGTAGTAGCATGGAGATATTATAGAAAAAGAGATAGAGAAGTGGAAGATGTGAGGGACGAGAAAGCGAGAGATTTGAGAGAGGAGGGAGGAGAGGGCAGGCCGATTTGAGAAGATGAGAGAGAAAGGAAGGAAGACAAGGGTGATAAAGTGATCTTCTTTGATCTCCACAAACGACCAGATCCTAAATGACCAAAAAGTGGACAGACCTCTTTGATAAATTGGCTAAGGAAACGACGAAAAAGGAGATGAAAATCTTGGTTTGAGTCCACTATCGATTATAATTTCCTTTCTTTCTTTCATGGACTCAAAGTCACATCCATCCATTTCGTCTCATGCACATCCAATGACTCCTTTGCCCAGCTCTCTTTTGACTCCCAGGCCAACAACTGCTTATAGTCGTCGTGCGAGGATGCACTTCTTCTAGACTCCCTTATATGGCCAAACTACATACTCCTTCATTTCATTCATTGCACTACTTCAGTCCGTAGACCCTCTTCATGCACCTTATTATCATCATTAACAGTATTTCTTTTCCGCAGGTTCGTCTTGTTGTCGTTACTCATTCTGCTCCAAACGATGACCTACTTCAATTCATCATCACAAAATCTCCTATCTCTACCCTTATCTTAGTAATGCTTTCAACATGCATCTAAACTGCCCAATTACCTGGAGACAATTATTACCGACGAATTCTTTAGAACTAAAAGAGATCACCCCAACAACTTTCATTTACTTGTAAAGGCCACAAGACATATTCAATTCAATCCAAGCCCCAAAATTGCAAAAAGATCTGTGCGGTTTTCCAATTTCTTCAATTAAAAACAGAAAGTCCCAACACTGCAATTATGGTCGATTCATTTCAATGAAGTATCGAAAAATTATTCCAATCTAGCTATATTATTACAGTCAGAGTCTGAGTAGAACAACTTTCAGGTTTACTGATCTATTAATGTGTGGGAAAAGCATTAATTACAGCGAGACTTAAAAAATTGATATTTATATGAAGCAGGAAATCGGTAAATTAATAGAAAGGACAAGGAAAGATTTGGGAAGAATTGCTGCTGTCTTGATTTTAGCTCGGTGGGTCGTCTCAGAATTCATGAGTCAACTGATGAAGATGTGTGCAAGTGCACGTAAGGCAAAAAAGCTGAAATCTCAGCATGCATAAGTATAGCAAGTAGCAAAGACACTTCTGCCTTGCTACTCGTAACACGGAAGACCAACGTTAAGTGGAATGTGGAGCCAAGCCCAACGAACCCAATTCTAATAAGAAGGGAGAGATAAGTCAAGTAATGTGATGTCAACTGAACTAGAAGGATGCCAAGATATCTCGAGTGTTGGTTTCTAATGAAAGTTTCAAGTGGCAAAGAAAATGTATTGCCCCGTCTTCCCCCTTTTATTTCCATATTCTGTAACGAATATCTTGGAGTCCTGCTTTCTCCCAGAGCGAAGTTCCTAAACCATCCCTTCCAAATTCCAAAGGGTACTTAATCCAAGGGTCTACACGCAACTTCTTAAATTTGTACAGATGAAAGTAGATACATTCTCCACTTGTCTTAAGTTTCAAATTTTGCCAATTCAAAAATGTTGCACTTTTTCCTTTTTACTTACTTTTTTAAAAATTTATTATGGTCATAAGAATTTGCTAACTCGTCAAAATGATTTGCTGAAAATGTCTTATGATGCCATCAATCAAGTTACATTTAGAAGTCTAAAATATTAGATTCTACTAATAGTATATGTTATGATTAGAGATCAAGATTCAGATACTATATTTAGTACTAAAATCTTCAGTGCCCGATTACTTTCTTTATTCCCTTATGTCTTCAAAGTGAAATGAATACATTACAATTTCAAGAATTCTAAGTTTCTTTTGTATGGCCACTGATTGAAAGTCTGCACTTTTGTCGTTTGTTTGGTCTAATTACATCATTTTTGCTGTATACCTATGTTAATTATTAGTACGATTGTACAAAAATGATTAAGTTAAAGTTGTCAAATGAAATGTGTTTGCATTGTTTAAGAAATGGAGATGTAGTATTAACACTTATAGGTACTAATTTGAGGAATAATAATTAGGTATTTACTGCTGTTTTAGACAAAAAATTTGAATGGGAGGAAGTAACAATAAGAGTGATTCATTACCATAGATTCGGCAGTGTCAAAGTTTGTGTCCCTAGTATTAGGACGGGCTAAGTATTAATTTTGGAAAGAGAATGCTGAAAATGGTGAGTAGGAGGACTTTGAAGTAGATATCTGTAGTAGAGTGGCAGTAGTTATAATAGGTATATGGTTGTAGTGGCATTAGTGGATAGGAGATTACGGTAATGATACTGAGAGAGGGAAAGTGAGTTTGACGAAAGGCTATTTACTTAATGCTTAAATTAATTTTAAGATACTCGAATTAAGAGTCCCTTGTGATTCTATTGAATTGAGTGAGTTGAGTTCAGTCAGCTCTTTTCGGCTGAAAACAGTTTTGAGCTCGGAAACCAAGTTCTGTGATTTCATTCATTATGAAAGAGTGAATACCCTGAATACCGCCACAGAGAGTAACTCTAAATGTCAGTTAGTCGGGTCTTAGTTAATACGTAGCTCACCATGGAAAGTGCATACACGTCGTGCACAGACAGACCCTATCCTGCGGTGTACGTACATGTAGACAGATAGTGGCTGACAGACATGATATGGGAAGGTTAGTCGGGCTGCGTCGCTCGGTCGGCTATAGGATGTAAATTCACCACAGCTACGAGAAGAGCTCAGCCACAGGATAATACATTCCATTAGGGAGAAGTAGCTCTGCTTTTAAAAAAGTCTCAGCACATGATGAATTTTAAGGACGAGGCTGGCTTCAGACGAATCCACTGATGCAGCAAAATCCTGCAGTTCTTCTCATTATAAATATGAATTTATTTGCTCGGCACTTGACAAAGATTAAAAAGGCAAACTCAAAGGTTATAACATGATGGCTGTGACATGTTGATATGTGTATTCTAACCCCCTTGAGGTTGATTAATGAGAGACTCTCCATCCACTCGCCTTCCTCCAATCTCCGCACAAGAAGACGTGTGTGTCTTCGTCACGCTTCTCCCGCCCGTCCTCCTTCCTACTTTCTAACAAATTTCAGTATACTTAATGAGCAAGTGTGAAGTGGAGATGCTTCTTCAGTTTTCTCCCGTCAGTTCCGAATTTCACTTCACCAATAGAAAGCTCACAATTACCAGCCCCATTCTTTCTTCCTCACTCACTCCAACAGACAAACCACGTCACACCTTTCCCAAAAATGCACTTTTGCCCTCTCTCTACGTACTTGTACTATTATTACTGATTAAGAAACTTGTCCACACTGTTCACAACTACCACATAGCTGGTAGGTTCGTTGGCAACCACATACCAAACAATATATACCATTTTTATATATGTATGTATATAGGTAGTGCATAGACAAGATTGACTTTTAAATATTATTTGAATGCGTTCTTTTCTTTCTTTTCTCCAATTTCTCCTGCCTACTACTATTATAGGTCTCACGACAGAAGAGTACATGTCCATCACCATCATATGTATTCATATGCAACAACCTACTCTGAATAGCAATACTTGTCTCTATTCTGCTCTTCGTCATCGTCAGTTTACCCAGCATCTTTCAATTGAATCACTTTGCGTCCCTTCCCAAAGCCTCCTTTCGCACTTCCCTCTCCTCTCTCCCATTGTGAAGCAAGTGGTGCACAATTAAGAACTAATTGTCAATTTCAGGACCAACGTCTGGAGAACCGCCAAGCTCTTTCTGACAGGATATTCTATTTATCTCTTACTTTTCTCTATGGCCCTTTCCACACAGTAGTTAAAGAAGTTGTCGACCAACTTTGAAACTTCTTAATCATTATGCACTATGTCCCATTGCATCTACTGTTCTGTTGCAAAGCGTAAAGATAATGCTCATCTGCCATAATGTTATTGTTCCATTTTAATCTAAGACACTTTGCTGGAAACAATAGACGACAGACTGCAGTTTAAGTCACTTTAATTATAAAATACGAGGCTACGTACATTTTTATTCTTTTTACCATTCATATTATTATACAATACTGGGATTTGCTACCAGAGTTTACCTATTTGGTACAGGACAGCAAATTGCTGACAGAAATGTAACAAAAATGTTGATACTGATATACTCACACTGCAAATCATTAATTCACAAACATGTGCGTACCCACATCAGGAGGATTCGAATTGCCAATTATTTATAATAATGCTGTTTTTCAAATTGCATGACTGGCGGTAACTAAACGCTTTAGAATAATCTGTTTGAGAATGCCAAAAATATCAACCTAAACTAAAAATAGTCGAAAATAATGAAGTATAATATATTCAGCTGCTAGTATGGGTTTTATCGTTACGTTGAGCATTTTATGTACCGGGAATTTAGTGAATATACAAGGACGGCACGAAAAATTACACGATATTGTTGTATAGACATTAGTAGAATTGAGTTTGTTTAATTTTCATGAACATTCAGTGCTCATGAAAGTAAGTTCGTTCGTACGAGACCATATGCATGGCATGGCAGTGTTATCAGTTATAGGTGAGCGTGTTGGAAGATCAATATATCTACTTATACTAGGTAATAGTATTTTACTTGGAGTATGAAACCATTGTATCCAGTCTAATATTTGTATCTAAAACGGATATGAATACAAATGCAAATATTTGCTCATGTCAAAACTCAGTTTTTGTTTCTTCAATTGTCCCCTTTAGGTATCGCTTCATTTGCCTACTTATACTACATGTTTCGTCACATTCCGCAAAATGAAGGATTAAAATATTAACAACGACAATACATAGTCATATTATTAATTTAACAATACATTCCATGATGTAACCAAACAGCCTTATTTATAGCTCACATAGGAACCATGTTGCCAATCATATCCCTCTTGAATATCAAAGAAAAATTGATGCAAATATTCAGTGTAATTGCCAATAAATATTGCAGAAATTAGTTTTAATACTACAGTGTAGTGTACTATACTGTGGTAGATGTGATTTCACCGTTATTAAAAGGGCATAGGCTACAGTTGTATTAGTAATGCTAAGTGATCTTGAGATGGGTGTCAATAAGCGGAAATGTATGAATATTTAATACAGGAAGTAATCATAGGAAAATTACCAGGTATTTTACAAATTTAATTTAATGCTTAATTAATTTAATGAATGAATCTGAAGTCTCGAGCCTTTAACTAATTTAATTTAAATAGTTTGAGGTCATTTTCCAATAACGTATATTAACTAAACAGTGTCTTCGTAACCTTAGTTATAGGCAAGACTTTTCAAAATGTTAAAATGAAACTGTTTATCATGAACATACATGGCAACGACGTTACAAAACTATATTCCTAGAAATCCCAAACGACTATTTGCATTTACATAATAATGGTTGGCTGTTCTGAGCTAAGCTCGAAATTACAATTTTATTGTAATAATCTCTTTCCATAATGGATATTATCAACCAATACATCTACGTAACACGTCATAAAACAAATATAAGTATAATATATATAAATACGTTACGATATTGCAAATACAAAATTTATAATATTTCAGACTCGTCGTTTCAGTATTTGTAAGACAATCGATGTTACTCATTTGACATGAACAAACCCAATGTTAATTACATAATTGAAATAGAAATTAAAGCGTCCGATTCAAACACGATAGAATAGAAAACATGAGATCAGAGATATAATATTAGAAGACCAATACCCACTGGAGTGTTGGGAGTGCTTCCACCACAAGCAAGTTCAGTGCATGTGACTCCCAATAGACAGGTTTAGATATTTTATCAGTAGAAAAGAAAACTAAGTCCTGACAAGACAAGCTCATGTGGATATTGGGGGAAAGTTATTAAGTCTGCACGTACTTTCCAATCTTCCATTGATATGATATAATTTTTGGGGTCTCCTGTCTACCAAATCTTGTATTTACCGAATACGTGGACGGACGGAATACGAGAAACACTTTATCTATGTCTCCTCTTAATATGTGTAGGCAAAGCTTAGCAAAATAAGTACCTATTCATTGCTTTATTTAATTTATTCGATCTTTCCATCATCGTTTTGTGGATTTAGGCGGAGGTTTGAGGTATAAATACAAAACTCCCCATTTATATTTTCTTTGTATCTGTCACGTCACTTTTTCCTTTTCATTTCCCATTGCTATTCTTCAGAGATAAAATTGACAGCTTGTGTCAACAAAACTTTGTCTGCTTCTAAATTGTGATGGAAAACAGGCTCTCTGCCTTTATTTTGGCCTAATGAGAGGGGGAAACCGCACGTCGACGTCAACAACGTTTCCCTTGCAATGTAATTCAGCTTTGAAGAGATTGTAATCTTTTACTAACTCAAAAGACTATGATAACTCATTAAATGGAAATTTACTTATTATATAGTTATGCATTCTACCGTTCCCAAGAATTTTTTTCTACGTTGAGTTGTAATCCATAAAAGTAAATTAAATCACATAGATAGCATTGCATATTTATTCCAAGGTAGTTTATCCAACATTGAACTGAAGATGAAATAAATTTAGTTGATTTGTGGTGAGCCCCAACGAAACATAATTACTTACTAATGAAGTCTTAAAAAAACATTTATTACCTATTTGTAATATTCAAAACTGAAAATGAGCATTTTTGAAGCTAAGGTATTATTGTGGCTTGATTCAATTTAGATAAAATAGATACATGAAATATGTAATGCTACTACTATAAAATAAATGCAGGTGTGTGGTCAAAATCAAGGTTGTTAAGCAGGACCATTAAAATAATATAGTTATTGGCTGATAACACTATCGAACTACATCCATTTATTATTCAGGTCATCAAACGTCATTAGGATTAGCAATACTAATTATGCTTAAAAAATAACACTGACACCACGCTCGTAAAACAAAAGCTGTACTTGTCAGTGGGACTTTTGAAGCCTTTCTCAATGCAAGGAATATTATTACCATAGCCAAAAATGATAGCCATGTGCAATAAATGCCCTATAAGAAACGTTTACGAATTTTAAATGTCAGGTAATAATGATTACAGCAATAAAAGAATTAGTCGCTTATTCTACCTCATTACCCCAGTCTTCAGATACCCTTAAGAGTAATGCAAGTAATATTTTGCCCATGTTGAAACATGTTCCGTGCATATAAACATTGGCATACATATTTTACGATATGCATATGCCCAGATGTAAACACTATAAATTTTCTGTGGTGCATTCAGTGGGGGGTTGGGATATTAATTACAACCACAAGTACAATTCATCCTGGTATAATGTATACTTGGGAATTCTGCATTTAAAACAAGCAATCAAATCACTGATAAATCGTAAACCATTTCGCACTAATAAAAATGAAAGAATGTTTTGGAATGCGAGAAGCAAAGTAAAAATAAAGCCTTGGCTTTGAGCAATGAGTATTCAATAGGATCTCAAGTGTACTCGTAAAAATGGCACTAGACTCTAAGTTATAGCTCTCTGTTTGTGCACATAAAAAGATCATGAAGTTTAATGGGCAAGCAAATCAGAACTCAAAAGAATTTTATTGGTTTTAAATCAAAAGAGACCATAATCTGTTGGTATAAAACTGACACTTGCAAGGCGCATCTCATGTGAGTAAATTATCTTTAAGATCAACTAGTTGCCCAATTCGAATTAAGTTTGATACGCTGCTGCAGCTATTCTTCAATTTCCTCAGGGTCGAGGCTTTGTCTCACGACCATATTGTGTGGTCGTGAGAAATAATGCCCTAGTGTCATGGAATCTTGATACTTATTACACCTTTAATATCTTTTCAATTCTCTCAACTTTCTGCTAGGAATTAATTTTTCTCTGTCTATATACACGTCGCTTGTTTTATATCAAGGTTTTCTTACTGGACGGTATAGTTAGGATATAATGATAACTATGTATATAATGTTACAATACGTTGTATTAAAGTATAATTTCACGTTTAGATAGCAGAAATGATATCAATGGTGTATCCGGCTATTCTCTCCTGAGTTAGATATCAGTGTTCTTGTCTAGATGTAGGTAATTCATATCTAAAGTTTCATAAACTTGAACAACAAATAGGTAAAATTAAATACAAGAAACGCGTTAGACAAGATTTAATTAGTATTCAATGTCCATATACAAATTATCCATCGTCGTAGTTCACTTTAAAACATTCGAAACAGGTAGCACTGTGAATAAATGGAACTACTTTCATAATTTGTAATTCGTTCTAATATTCCTGGTCAAAAAAGTCTAAGTAATTATAACCTGGTATCATGTCATGAAAACACATGCCGTTTTAGTATTATACCGTTCATTCAGACGTGCGTGTCTTTTTATATAATTTTGGTAATTGGTTATCAGCAGGTAGTAAACCTTTTCTCTAGGTAATTGCAATGTTGGCACCACCATTATTTCAAATAAAATACCTATTCTAGCACAAATGAGATTATCTAAATTTTCTTTTAATCTAAACATTATTTTACTACTTATACTACAGATATGCATTTATTTCTGTTGGCTTCATAACCAGTTTAGTATACCTGGAGTCGAGGACGAGTTTCTAGTCAATGAGTCAAATAACGGAGAGATAAAATACGAGATGTTTCTCTTGACATAAGAATATTGTTTATTCCTAGAGAGGTAGTGGACCTGGATCGTAGATGTGTTCTTAATAGGAGAGATATTAGATGTGTTCATACTATGTCTAATACTACATCTTTACTCTACATAAACGTAATCTTTTAAACATAAAGTGGGACATGCGCATGGAATTTTTTGTATTAATGTATTAAGGTTTGTATATTTGTCCGTAATATTTTGTAATTAATGAGTAAGGGTAATATTTTGCAATTAATGACCAAGGACTAGACTTATCAGTACTGAGTCCAATCAACGGTCTATGAATTTCGGGCCAATGCGCAGTCGCTAGAAATTTACTGATTTCAACATTTTCTAGCACACTTTGTGTGCTAGGATTCAGCTAGTATTTTAATAATATTATAACGTCCTTTAATGAACCATTTAGCCTAAAACCACTTTTCGTTTTGTGTACGAACTAGCCTAAATATCCATTTTTCGTTTTGTGGACGAAATAGCCTAAATCCATTTTTCGTTTTGTGGACGAAATAGCCTATCTCCATAGCCTAGACACTCTCACATACATGGCGCAGCCTTTAGACTATGGCGTTTAGGCTATTTCGTCCACAAAACGAAAAATGGATTTAGGCTATTTCGTCCGCAAAACGAAAAATGGATTTAGGCTATTTCGTACGCAAAACGAAAAGTGGATTTAGGCTATTTCGTACGCAAAACGAAAAGTGGTTTTAGGCTAAATGGTCCCTTAAAGGAAGAAAGAATGTTTGTAGTGGGCAACAATAATAACTTAAATTAGTAGCATGTATATTAGTTAACATTACTAACTAAACTATATACACCAGACACGTATCCACTACTATAGAGAGGGCCGACCCTAAATTCTCAAAAAAAGAGAATTTTTTGGCAAAAAAATCGAAAATTTATTTATCGAAGACTTATTTTCGCCAATATTGTGTCCCTCCTTGGGCAAATTATTGGATACGTGCCAGATATACATGATGAAATTGAATACTGATAGAAGTAGTACCATGTATGAATAAAAATGAAAGGTAGCAGCAATAGAAATCCTCCACATAAAATGCGACAACTTGGTTCACATCATGAAAATTAATTCTTTGAATAAACTTTTCTAATTTAGCATTAAAAAAGAAATAGTCTTTAGTAGACTTTTATATTAAAACGCCATTTCTATGAATTTTATTTTTGTATCTTTTTTCACGGTCTGTTGATATATTTTAACAATGAATAGGAGTACCAAATGGTCCAACAAAAGTCTGCGTTATAAACAAAATACATACAACAAGAAAAGTAGCATTGAGACATTTAAAAATACATGAGACTTGAGATGTCCTCTAAAGTTAGAGAAACTAGAGAATGTACTAGGAGAAGGTAGGGAAGGAGAGAAAGATATTTCCACAGACACGTAAGTGGATGTAGAGGCTGTTAAAATATCGAGTTGTATCTGTAGTACGACTCAAGTTATCTTCTGAGCGAAAAGTTGGAGAGAGTTGAATTAAGTTGAAACGAATTGAAATGAAATTAGAACCGGTTTGGGTTTGGTTAAGTCGACAGTGACCGAGACTTTTGCTTTGCTCTTCTTGTTTGTCTCAGACCCACTTGACTTTCATCAACTTGAACTCATTCTAACAATCCTACGCAGCCATGGAACTCTGAACAGTTGTATCTTTAGTATTGCATTGGAGTATAGCCGGAAAGTCTTATCTCCAACACTCAGACAAAGATTGAATATGCTTGACAAGACTGTTGCTTCAGCCGCTCTTCCGTTTCTTGAATGGAAATAAATGGAAACTAGATTTGGTGCTTGAATGAGTTACCTTTATTAGTAGGTGGGTATTAAATATATTATATTACTACTAGTACTACGGCCCACTACTCTCTACTCCTTAACAAATACGCACTTCCTTCCAGTAATCTGAACTGAATTGCATTTGACTCCTTTCTCAATTACATTATCTCCCGCCCCTACTAATATATTAATAGAATCCGCTGAATAATCTATTAGACTTGCAATAAAGTCAATATCTCTTCTATTAGAATTCCACTAGAATGAACTATATATGGCATGAACAGTTGCTGGCTGTCTGTTCAGTCAAGTACTGTGTCTTCTGTCTTCTTATTTATTTAGGTATTACGTTGTAGTACTTTTCCCGAGTTTCACTTTCTTCTGAAGTTACACAAAAAGTTGAGTTAAGACCCTTCAATGCGCACTAGTGAGCATAATATATTATTAACTTAATCCGGTAACTTATTAATGGCAGTGGACTATTCACAAATACGAGGAACAACAATCAGATAATGTAAGCTTACTTGTATCTTATATATTAGCCCTTTTAGAAAGTGGCCATGTCAATTAAATAAAGTACAGACGCTGTTTTTCTTAAGGATTTTGCCATTTTTGTTGTAATCTATTTTCCATTGATATTAATTGTGTGTAAATAGTAGTCTATCAGTTGCAAATTGAGAAAATGAGTCATGAAAATTGGTATTACAAATGAATGTAAGATGGATAAATCTGTGGTAAAATGTTTTATAGTTTCATCTGAAATTATTGCATTCTTTTTGAGGGGAATTAGATTGGCATTTGAATTTCTATGCATTGTAGGATACCTATTTGTACAAACCAAAGTATGTTGAACATTTACAAATGTACACAGAATTGCATGGATGACCGGTTGTCGGTTTCTTTCTCGTCCGGTTTGTTTACTTCACTTAATTACGTCGGCCAGCTTGGACTTACTTCTAAAATTTCTTTCCTTTTACATAATAATCTATTCCTCTGCGTTAGTCTCGCAATTAGTCTTTTCTTTCTGTAGATGGACGCATAGTTACACTCAACACACCTGTACTCAAACATACATAGAGATGTTCACTCTATCAGCTTCAATGACAATGCTTTAAATCTTGTTTTTCAGAACCAACTTTAGCATGTCTAGCCGAGAGAGAGTTCAATATTATAACATAACCAGGCCCTACCCTTTCGGATAACCTGAGAGCAGAAAAGTGGTCCCATAAAAGGTGTTACTTGAACTAGAAGTACGATTACACATGCTGAACAATTACCTGCGATTAGGTGTCTGACTCCTTAAAATGTACTTGCATCTCATTATACAGAATAATCTAATTGAGGCGACTACCTTTCGCAATGCTCTCCGAAATAATAAAGTGTCTTGGTCGGATGTTCTCCTAATTAAAGATTGTATTTATGTATTTGTGTAAAATTATTTTCCCCAACGGGTACGCTTAAGAAACCAATTTACAGAAAATAAAGCAGACGGATCTAACAGCAGAATAATAAATCACAGAGGACGGATTAAATGTTTTGGTTACTGTTGCGCGAATTCTATTGGGAAATTAATTTAATTGAGATTTCTTTGTAGAGGTGGTGGGAAGAGAAGATAAGCATACGAAAGATTTAATGGAGCCTGTAGGAATTTGCAACTCATACGAAGAACATTTAGTATGTAGTTTTGGGCATTTGTAGGGCATGTCATTGGCTATTAAATTTATCTTGAACTAAATGTATTTGTAGCAGTATGGCAAGACATTAAACAGATGAGACTTAAATACAAGAGTTGGTTGGTATATACCTAAGTAAGTATTATTAGGATTTATAGCTTTCTGCAGCTCTGTTTGTATATAGTATGCGTGAATTGTCATTTTGTGATTAGGAGGGAGAGTATTTGGTTATCTGTACATGCAAAGGAGAGATAGAGTGATAGGGATTCTGAATTTTCTCAGCTGCTGACTTGTCTTGTACGGATATTAAGTTAAGACTATAGTGCAGGAAATGTAGATGTCTGTCTGAAAGCTTTAAATTGCACCTGTGGTTGGCTGACAATATATACTCTTACCGACAAGTTGGAATGGCTTTCTTTCAATGCGGTTGTCAAAGTCGTTTTCGTCCTCGTTCTTCTCAAATGCATATGTAACCAAGTAAATTATGTCTGTCTGTCTATCTATAAGGCGGAGAGGATTACTTAGGGACAAAGCAGAGAGACAGCTTTAGATCTTTCTGTTTTCCTTGTGCATCTACAGTTTCATTTTACTGTGATTTCCATTTGCAAGCTGAAACTCCGATCGACTCCGTCGAAAAGGCTCGTCGAGAACTCTCGCTGTCTCGGTAATGAATGTGTCTTGATGATCTCGTCCTCATCCAGTTCCTCAATCTTTATTCCCTGCTTTGTACTCTTCCATGTCCTGATTTATTGTTGTTCTGCAGCGACATCACCTCTCTATCTCTGCCTATCACAGCCAGTCCAAAGCCACATCAAGCAGTTCTGACTTGTACACAACTTTTGTTTATTCCTCTTTGATTAACGCTTTACTGTCAACTTTCCTTCATTTTACTCTCTAAGCTTGATAAACTAAAATCTCTTCCTTTGCCCAAGCCACCGAATTTACACTAATCAGCTCCCTATACTCTGTAACACTCCAAAGGCGACTTTTCACCATTCCCTCCACTCGGCCTACTGCAAGTCCAATCTCTCTGTGACTCCACTTTGTAGTAGTACGTCTATGGAAATTATCACTTATTTATTTATCCCATGGCCAGTGTTATATTTCCAAGAATGCATTTTCATCTGGCCTGAGTGTGACAGACTCTATTTACTGGTCCGTGGAAATCGATCTCACGAGCAATGAATCACCCGGATTAGGTAAATAAGTAGCCATCTGAAATTATCTACACTTACAGGTGGCTTGCCATAATCTACTTACATATATGGTTAGTTCCGAATGAGACAGTTGCGTAGGAAAAAGATTAAAGTCAGGTTTGTGAATGTATCTGTCAATGATTAACGCGATAAACGTGGAAATAAATATATTACTCATCACTACAGAATTAATTACAAAATTGAGAAAGTACAGTCACTTATACTTAATAATATGTCATTGACGAACTTGCATTAGTAAAATGTGCAGATGATAAATTGCAGCAAGAGCCAATTGTACCTTCAACATAATTCATTTAGGTAGATTGTATATTTAGAGCATAATGGTGTAAGGGAGTCGTACTACTACTTATGACTGTCGCATAATGAGACATGACAGTGCAAATAGCAGAATAAGTATTATTAGGTGGACAGGTGCTAATAAATAGTACTAGAATGTGGATTCACATCATAGTATACCTACTGCCTGCACTATAATAATAATAAATATGTGGACGAGGACAATAAAGTTGAAGCACCATGACTAATGATAGACTCTATACAAATCACAATTCTCGGCACATAAATAGCAACACATTTTCCAGTTTGTAAATCATTGTGTACGGAATTACTTCCAATTACAGAGTGACTCATGCAATGGTTTTTGCACCACTTACTGCTGAGCAATGTAATGTAATTCTTTCGGATCTGACAAAATTATGATAATGGCTGTGGCACTAACAAGTACAACACCTACAAGGAGTGAGATTCGTATTTAATATATAATCACAATGCAATCGCACGTCGCATCCACAGGCGTACTTCGAAGGCTCTTACATATTTGGGTGCTAAATGAAGGGAAACCGTTTTGAAAATAGTAGAGAGATTTATTAGGGAAGAGATAAGGTCAAGTCTGAGAACTAAATGGATGGCCCCTCCGAAAGGATTGTGTGCATACGCCCACTGTCGTAACAGCCATAAGATAGTAAACACTTGAGACGGACAAATGTACACTTTAGCATAAAATCAATTTACCTCACTCACTCATCATGTTGGCAGCTCAGAAACAATTTTCTACAGAAAAAGAGGACGGACCGAGTCCGTCTTCTCAAGGTGCCCACAAAAGCAAAGTTCCCTACTATTACACATTATAGTGATGGGCACAGTAAATATAATGGTGGAGGGTAGTTAGTTAGTGATTACTCACGGACGGGTACACCTTCAGCCTTACAATTAGTTGTACCTTAGCGCATCCCTAGCCTCTTCTGCTATGATGTGAGCCGAGAGTTCTTTATTTCACATCTCGTTCGTGGATTCAGCTCTGAGTCCAGCCAGACAAGTAGATAATGCTAGCTGACTAGAAAATGAATAGGCGTAAATTATACTGCGGCAGATGAGTTTAATAATAAATGGGTTGTAGCTAGTTACACATGTAAGATATAATAGTTGGCATCGTAGGTGTGCTGTGCTTGGAGGGAACCCACTAATTATTTGACACAAAGTTCAGTCAAGACGACAGGCTGAAAGATACGATGGCCAAGATATGCCGGAGGAAAGTCAGTTTCATTTTCTGACAGCTCTCATTGGATTAGCATTACCCCAGACAAAATATCAGAGCTAATAGACACCGTGCACTCGCTCACTGCGTTAAACTCTTTTAAGGTATATCTCGGCTAAACCAAATCCAGCTCTTTAGACATTACCATAATCATGAGTTCTTAGACTTTTCCACTTTGGACATAAATATGCGGCATCACTATTATCAGCTCTGCTTTGTCCGGTTTATCATGTTTGCATTCACTCTTCTCCTCATCTGCACTCCTATACAATTACACCGCCACTATACTACCTACGATCCCTACATGCTGTGATTATCACTCTGCAGATTTCTTTATAGTAATACAACCATCTTAAATACAGTAATCACTATAAACTACAACAATCTTTTTATTCTGTTTATTTTCTTTGCCATCAGTCTGTTGTCACTACACATGAAATACTGCAACTAAAAATCATCCACACATATTATGAACTTACATGTGGTCTACTTAGTCACCAAATTATATGATTATCACGGAATTCTTTCCATTTGGTATAATACCTGCTCAATTAGGTATCGATTAAGTAATCAATTAAAATAAATAAAGTATATTTGCCATGTAAGCGCACAATGTTTGCCTTTTCTCAGCATAGTATGCTTCACACTCTTGACAATGACTACTTCATTAAACAATTTAACCCCCCTTTGGATATACGTGATACTTTAAAATATTAAGCTTTCATTAATAATAATTTAACTGTGTCAGTACATTCTGCAAATTCCATTCGTTATTTTAAATGAAGATCATGATAACATTGATAGCCTTTTCAATTCCTTCCGGAATTTAGCTCTATGCATTCAATTCTATCGTAGAGTAAATAATGGAGGAATTACTCCAATTCCCACATGCAATTTCGGATATGAGTGCACCAATTTGCAATTATTTAATAGATGATTTTGATTACATAGACTGCATTTCAGATATTTGAATATTGCTGCAGTATACTTTGTTACATCGACCAATACGCAGTTCTGGATTGTCGAGACCTCTGCATATTAGTATCTGGTTTGCTAAATTGAGTGGATGAAATTGCAACTTATCATTATTGAAAATAGTTGTACCCACTGTGTTATTTGTATGTACCGTACCTGTTGCTGATTTGTTATTTCACTGGATTCCTTTTCTGCAGCAAGGGAGCAAGTATGTAATCAAATACTTGCAGCATGGGAATGGAAATGTGTACCTAGTTAGTTAGGTTACAGTGCTTGCTAAGTATGTGTTTGGATTGCATGCAATGCTGTCTTGATCTTGATACTTACATGAGTTCACATTATATTCGAGATTACGGGGAAACTGAAATGGGGAAAACATGCGAGGATCAGTTAGGAAAGCAGAGAAGATGCATCGAAGAGTATTAGACTCGTTTATTTATATGTACTTGCTAAAGATTAGGAATAATTTTATGCACCTTAGCGAGGTTCCATTACGATTAGTTTGGCCTAACCCACAGGTCGTTCTGAGATTTATGCCCCATGCCGAGCTTATTTAACATTATGGCTATTACACGGTAAACCAAAGGAATCCGGATTTGCTTTTCTTGGCTTGACTCGTCCTGTGCGATTTCATTTCACAAACCATTACGTAATTTAAATACAGTTTTTCTCGACTTGTTTCCTTCGACTTACTGGTTTCAGTTTGTTTAGGTAAGTAGCTTGACTCTGTTCCTCACGAAATTTCCCGTGCACACATCAAACCACACTAACATGCATCTTCTTGATTACGCAGTTCTCTAATCCAGCAGATTATTGCTCTTGGCCAAATATTCTGTACAAAAGAGCCGACAAATACTGCTGCCTACCACGCATTCCCTGCCTCGACTAAAAATTGGTTTCAGGTGCACGGATTTGGGTTTCAGTCGGATTGCTGCACCACGATAGACTATCTCATCAATGAAGACTGTAGCAATATTTATTATCGATGCGTATCTACATAAAGAGAGGACTGAACATTCCAAATTGAATATGCTCAGATTACTTTGTGGAACAAAAACATTATCAATATCATGGACAAATTGGTATCTGATAAAAAATTGGCAGACAACTCCTAATTCTGAATGCAAACCACAGAAGAGTGGGCGTAGGCAATGCAATCTAAATTTTATTATTATTATTTATCATGACTTTGATGAGGGTACCATTCTAAGTATGTAATAAAACATACAGAAAGACAACCAAGTTTGCCTTGCTCTCACAATTTTATGTAAATTTCTTACGGCCCTGGAGGTTAAATTCTACAAATAAAATTTTATTAGTTAACTACATTGAGCATGCCACCAAACACATCATATTATATAGCTTTACAATTTGATTGAACTAGGTACTAATATTCAAACTAAGTCATAATGCCACAGTCCATTCCATGCTAAAATGACAGTAAATACGCATTATTATTATTATTGAGAAAATGACGAGTTCTTTCGATCAAAGATTGCGACTTTACTTTTTGAATCGAATGAACAAAATATATACCTAAAATTTAAAAAAATTAATAGATCAAAGTATTTTCATAGCTGGGGCACCATTCCATTATAGAGATATTTTTTTTCAAGTTGATAAAAAAGCTTTGAAAAGGACATCCAAATAGCTGAAAAAAGTAGACTGAAATTCTTGTGCTCATTTTCAACAGAATTTGAAGAAAATTATTAAATTTTAGCAAACATCAAGAATTTGTGCGTGCAGAGATACTATTAAACATATCACGTGAAGTGAGTTTATGATGATAATCCAATGATTTTTCAAAATTAACTAATTTTCAAGGTAATAAATAAAATGTTAATGAAATTACTAAAATATGTATTAAGTATCACTTCTTGTTCGTTTCCATTAATAATCCACGGTAGGAGGAGCAATATTATAACACTTCCAGTGTGCCAATAGCAATATTGCTAAACCAAAGCACTTCCAATTTTAGGTGTTTACTCTAGAATTACATGTAAAAGTCTTAGAAAGAGAATACATTGAAAATATTTTACGTGAATCCTTTTATATTCCTTAACTCTGACAACTACAGCCGTCTCTCAGCAACAATTTTCTAGTTTTAACTATTTAAGTTTACGGATTTAAGTTTAGTATATCTATTAGAGCATTACATATAGATTGTATAATATACCTATAAAGTCTCAGAGAAAATCCGTTTACAAGAATTTTGCTATTTTTGAGACATAGGTGAATTTTGAGAAACTCTTGGAAGTTTACGATAAAGAAATGCAATAAAAATACAGTGGGAGTGAAGGCTATAGAAACGTAAGTGGATCTAGGGAGCTCTAATCTCTATATTACTGTTGTGGAGTAGTCACTCGTCGTCCTAGTAGTAAAACTGAGTAGTAAATAGCATTTGTGGTGAATAGAGATTCTAAAAATGACTTTTAGTTGGCACTCGCAGTTTGCGAATAGTAATGTTGTAGCATGCAAAAGAATTACATAAGCATTAGCTCGACTATGTCAACTATTTCATTCCCGTTCAAATTGTATATATTAGCACAGTAATGATATTTTGGACAAATTGGAGTTGACAGTTTTCAATGGAATTTAGGATTGCTTTAAGACGCATGCAAAGAAAAATAGTCATTCCCACTCTTTTAGTTCCGGTGCAGTGATTACAGAGTTAAAGTGAAGTCGTAAACATTGATGAAATTGCAGAGGAAATTCTTTTCTCATATTAAAAATTAAGCAGTTAAATAAACTGCTAGTAATAAATTATGCTACACGTTTTGCATTTTTCCTGTAAACTCTTAAATTTCAAAGGATATTGCAAATACTTGAAAAGATTTAGAGTCCGTATAGATAATTACGCAATAAAATCAATTTTAAATATTTTTATATTATATGTACAACACTGAGAAACCGCATGGTTGCTTCTAACATTCTGGCGATTGAATTAACATTCCTGTTATTCTTTCCTAACCATGTCTGCAGAGAGTAAAGACAACCGCATCCAATTTATTATGCCGGTAACAACTAGCTATTTACTAAATGCATGTTATTTGCTGTGGCGAAAGGAATTTGGATGATTAAAGTAGATTTCTTAGTGTCTTCTAATTCTTCAGCAACATAAAACTTGCAAATAGATACAGATACATTCAAACGCATACTATTGACACACAAATACATAATTTAATTTCCTTCTTCAGCAATAAAAAGTATGCATACCTACGGATATTTAATTGTTTCTATTGACTTAGGAACCTGTGCGTATGCAGTGAACATTTTACAGTGGCTGGAGGCAATGCTAACGAGTAACATTTATATACCAAAATAAAGCACATTGTTTTGAGTAACATTCCCCCAAACAAAAACGAATTCAATTTGATAATACTTTGTAGTAGTATTGCTATAAAGTATTGCAGTTGAACAAGTAGATCGGTATATCGTATGAATATAATCACCAGGGCGTACAGACAAGTTACTATTCGCTATAGTTATGTATAAGGTTTTTTACGGACGCAAGAAGAACTGTAACGGAGAGACTTATGATTTGAGTCAGATGAAGATGAAGGAAGATTCGAGGTGTTCATGTGTGTCCGTCAGCGAAAGACGAAGAACAAGAAGAAGAATCGTTTTGTCTCCGTCATTCCACAACTCATCTAATGTCAACTCATCCGTTCTCTCACACTCGGTTATTACTCTCCTTTAATTTAGACTGAGTGAGACTCATCCTTCCCCTTTCATTTATTATTGCAATACCTACTCCATCCTATCCCATTCACAATCACAATTCATTCATTTTAATAACACATTTGATTATTTCGTTTATAGCCTCATATCCTAACGGTACCATATACTTACGATATGTTACAATTAATGATATTGCGGAAGATTAGGACAAATGTTCCAATACATTAAAGTTTTTACTAATTTATTTAATATCATTTGTGTATTGAATTATTAAAATTACGCACTTCTTAGGAATAACAGTTAGATAATAGATAATTAATGAGTTGAGCCTGTCTGGCAGTAAAATATGCAAATGCGAGCTGTAAACATTGAAAATTTGCTTAAAATATTGTGGAATTCAACCTATCTATACATTTTCGCCCTTCTATCCACTATGTGGCAAATTCAGTGCAATCATTCCCCGTTCCATTGCTTTTATTCATTTACAAACCCCATATATTCAGAGCGATATACATTTTGTAGATATGGACAGCATTTACTTAGGCATACAAGTTGCTGTGAATATTCATAATCATTAGAATAACTTCTGGAAATGAAAAATGATACATTGGAAAAGGTTACAATGTTTTATAAGGGGACAAAATATGAATCATTTTCAATAGTGAGGTTAATGGACTAATTATAAAATCATAGTAAATTAAACGAATGGTCAATGAGTGAGCATCTTGTACCGTAATCTCCAATTCCCATTGGCTGAAAATGGTAGTCTACATGTACCAGATACGATGTCCCGAGGTTATCTTTGACATTTAGCAAAACTACTCGCATGGCATGTGTGGAGTGCAAATACAATAAAGCATACTATGAGTATTTGAATATTTATTATGTCTACCAAAATTTATGCTAATGAAAGTTTGTAGGAAAGTAGCCATGCAATATTTATAAGTAGTTCGCCGATAGATTGAATAGATAACAAATGTTATAAAGTTGAGGAGGATATAAAAATATGTATAGAAACAACGGGAGAAGGTATTCTGTTTAGAAATCGGACGTTCGGAGAGGGAGCTAGGAAGAGAATTATGAGATGCCATCCATATCTATCCCCTCTATTTTTCACACAGTTGCCAACATTGCTATTTTCTATTCTCTTCCATCCAATTCACGACTGAATGTCTTGTCTCCCATGCTAAACGCTCAACATAACTAAACGTAACTAACGTGACGCCAACATGCAATCCTATATTGTGAGAGCAACTCGCCATTATTCTTTAACCTTTACATTCATTCATGTCGGCAATCTCATGATGTTTGATAGCAACTTTTTGCTAGGAAGTGCTATAATCATAATGTTATACAATGCACTATATATTACATGGTCCGTCTGTCCTCTATGTAGGCGGTGAGTGTCGCTCGGTGCCGATAAGCTTATTTACCCAATAGGAAAGGCTAAGACAAGACGCCGTACTCATAATAAATATATCTTATCCTTTCATATTAAATTATAGCACTAATGAATTGGATGGGAATCAAACCAGCTGCCATAACCTGACAATGAATATTACTTACTTCTATCCTGGGGATTTCTTTAGCCAGGTCAGGCTACACTCCATTCCCAACACAAACAACCGTGTTCTACTATCTATGCATCGCTATGCCTCCGCCACCTTTCTCCACCCTACCCATCTCAATCACTATTTTCAATTTATGTACACGGTCTTTCTTAATATTACAATAAACTTCCTATCGCGCTGCTTCCAAAATGAGTCCCTTAATCTTCTACTTCTACTCTTCTTCTTAACTATAGGATTGCTATTGTTTTTTTTACGTTATAGTCAGTCTGAAATCTGTTTTAATTATTTGTATTTCATTACGAATGCGTTTAAAGATGCCTGAAGATGTCTAAAGAAGATCTATACAATCAATAAATTTTAAGAGAACCAAAAGCACAATATTTTGCGAGTATTCATAACGGAACAATATTTTAAATATTGGACAATGGCTTGAAATCCAGAAGATATAAACATTCAAATGCAAGTCATCTGAATTAGTTATTCTGCGTAATAATAAAATATCATAAACTGGACATGTGCCTGCAAGAAATGTTTTATTAATGTGTTTACTTCAGGTTACATAGAAGATTGTATGGGTTACATAAATTCCACGCTTACTATTCAGGTAGGTCATAATAGTCCCATGTAGTATTTAGGTATAATAAATACGTAAAAGGTTTAAAGTTTGTTATGTAATAGGTACTATGCAACCCGTTAAAAACATTTCCAATAACTACTGTGCCATATAAGAGTCATTGTTGGATTGAAATAGGGGTAAATAAACTGCATATTCCAACTCTCTTTTCGATTTCAGTTAAGTTCATTTAGATTCAGTTATGCACAGCGGGCTTTGATGTATTTGTGCAGGAGCCTACTAAGTCATAAAATGGAGTCTGGAATTATTCACATGAATGATTCGTAAAGTCTTTCTGCTCTGAATCATTTATTGATTACTTTATTTTGTATTTAGATTACAAAGTAAAGTAAACATGCTTCTGTTGCATACTATGTATTTACTCTGCAACAGTTTATTCATACAGCACAGAATGTTAGTAATAAAAGGCAGTTAAATTCCTGTTAATAGAACTCACTCCTAGGTACCCAAATTGTCAATTTAGCAAAATTGTTTACATACTCAGAGTAAGTGAAATAAATACATAAATCCATTAGTATCGGCTAGGTGAGTACAAATATAGTAGGGAGGGACCAAGTACACATTTAGATATATATTTTCTACGTTCGTTTTATGTCGTGTATGTGTAACTATAGTTTATTGCTTCCTCTCTACCTAGGGAACATAATATTGCCATTGAAATATCTCAGAAAGATTCTCATCATAGGGAATTGGAACATTAACGTATATTTGAGACGCCAGTCGGAGAGTAAAAACTCGATCCGAATGACATTTTTCCCTTGTTGGTTTATGGCCTATCGCGAATCCTGCTGTTTTTTACCTTCAGTTTGTTCTGCATAAAATACTTTATAGCAAAATAATCATTCTGGCAAAGCCCACGCTTACCTCATGCATGCAATTTATTCTGTTCTTTTACAAATTAAAGAACACGAAAGAAATTGCAGCTTTACAATTTAAAGCACTCTTTAAAAGTGGCATAATTCGGTGGTTATCTCTTACTCACTTTCTTCTACAAATACTGCAATACCAGAAAATGTACAGCCAAAAATATGACAGATTAAAAGACTAATCAGACACCATTTAGTATATCAGATCTTATAATAAATGAATTATTTATGAAGGAAGCAATAAAATGCCCTTCACCCAAGTCTTCTTTATTTTCAATATGGGAAACTGACTTTGGTCTAGAAACTAGATTGAAAAAGCAGAGCAATAGGTATTAATGCTGGTGATTTGATGCAAGACGAGTCTCAGGCTATTCAACTATTTAATGCAATGTGTAATAGAAATAACGCTTCTTCTGAATGCATAGATCTCTGTAAAGCATTTGCTTTCCACAATTTGTTTCCTGAATGTAGATTTACAGATAGTGAAGTAGATATAAGAATGCTTAATATCGCTTTCTGATGCACATACGAATTAAACCTGTATCATACATTATAACTGTTACTCCAATATAACAATGAAAGTTTAGATGTATTGCGCATACAGATTCTGAATCCTTTTCGTCGCCGACTGCATTTTATCCGAATGAGTTAGCGGAAGCAGTTAATGCAGGAGAGTAATAAAATGATGGTTTTCAGGAGTGGATAGATGTGGGTCATAAAATAGAAACTAACAGAAAGTTTTAACACAAAGCCCGCTCGCGTGTTAATAACTATTAGGCTTTAGCCTATATTTCATATTTATAGCATAAATCTTAAAAAAACGTTTTCATGGCATTCGGATGCAATAGTAATGACGAGAAGTCAGTTGTCATATGTACTCCCTGACTATGTCACTCGCATCATCAAATCCCTCACTCAAAATTCTATGCAACAATATTTGCACTTTACCTCTATTTGGCTACTATAAATTTTTTTACAAAGTGTAAAGCTTTCATAAAGTTGAAATGTTTGAATTCTTATTTTTATTGCGTACCTAAACGATAATTTAGTTGAATCTATCGCTATACTTTATTTGAAGGCTATACTTTTAGGTCAGTGGAAATAAATATCATCCAGAGAGATCCATTGTCTCGTAGTGGTATAATTTATTTCTTGTAGATACAGTGACAGATTGTGAGATTGCATAAGGCTACTCGTATCAAGGACGGGCCAAAACAGTTCATATAGATCATTTCAACGACTCATTTTAGTCCCATATTCTCCATCTCTATTTGCTCCCAATGCAATTCTTGGAAATGACAGGGAGAAAAAAGTAGCTGTAGGTAATAATGTCGACTGCTTTGTATGGTTGACTGTATGCCATCCGAGGCCACACGTTTACCAGGCTCAAGAGCCCATGTTATGTTTGTGTTCATGTTTTTATGCCCCGTGTAAGTAACTATAGCATTTCATATCAGTGTCTCGTCCTCGTCTGTTATTTTGTATCTCAGCTCCTTCAGGAGTTTTCATATGTGCAACTTATTTCCTCTATTATGTACCAATGTTGGGACATGTAGCCGCCATGTACCTATTTGTGATCATAAAATCCTTCGAGACACAAGTACAAACAAAATCATGTATACTACAGACAGAACACAGTAAATCGAGCTGGTGAAACATCTCCTGACAGTTATGTATTAAAAATATATCATGCATATTCCAGAACAGCTAACTTTTGATTGGTACAGATAAACATTTCATGTCTTCCAACATTACGATATGTATTGATCTTGAGCATGTATATTTACCAATCCATACATTTCTATTGCTGTTGGCTTTTCATATGATGTTGGCGAAAGTCCATTTATGCTTTTCTTATTTTCATACCTATCTCTACTTGAAATGTTGCTGTTATCTGTATTATACATCACAGTTCTAATTAGTAAAAACAGTTAATCTGTCAAAAGCAAAGTTTCAATTGTTAAAATTTAGCATTAGCCATTACCATAAAGTGTACTATTAACCAATGATATAAAATGCTACTTGATTATTTTTCTGTAGTTCTTAATATTTAATAATTGATAATTACCACTCGATTATTAGGTAATAATTAGGTTTGGAAGTATAATACATGATATGCAATGAAATTGGGCGAAATGAACTTTTATCAGCGCCTCACCTCAAATTTAACTCTCATTTTGTAAAAATACCCATCTCTTCAATATAACACTTCCCTCGACCTTGGTGATATCATCTCTTCCCCAACATTGGATACAGTTTGGCTTTTTCCATATTTTCTCTAGAACTCGGATATCTCCATTGATTTTATGAACACGACATTATGGGTAGTTACCTAACCGTCGTAATACAAATTTATTCATGTTTGACTTAAAGAATGCCCTTCAAACTAATACCACATTATTGTACGTTAGTATTATTCTTTTGAGCCTTGTAGATGCTAAAATGAAAGAAACAAAAACCGAATTTATTCATGAAATTCCGAAATCCTTTGTAACTATTACACTTTGCTTCGGTTGTGTACTTTTGTTATTTCTACTTGAGTTATCTTGAGTTATAACTTTGTTTTAACTACTTGTCAAAGCCATCAACTTTCCCATATTTAGAACTGGGCAATCATTTTACATGTAATGCTGTCATAAATGTGTATTCTGTAGTTTATCTTTTGGGAGAGAACAGTAAAACAGGGATTATTGTTGATAGTATCAGTAAGTGCTCTACTTACATAAACTAAATTCTCGCACAAATCGGTGTATGTGATAACTATGTAGTTTATTTGATACATTTCCATAACCTGTGATCTTTAAGATGTTCATCATAAGGAAACTGACCTCCCTTTGTCAAATATGAGCTAAACCATGACCTAAAACTTTCAACTAAATGTGTTCTCTGTTCAACTTGTCAAGTCATTGGTTTCTATCTCCATACCGAGCAATTTATATCTGTACTCCGCTGAAGAAGTAATAATTTTAGAAGTGCATACAAGTGTTGCTCTAATAGAAATGAATGTTTTCCTTAACATACAAGCCTTAACTAGGGGACCGGAGAAACAGATTTACCACAATATCTAACAGAGACCCAACTGATATCTATATACACAGTTTTATGCCATACGCAGTGTAGTGTGGGGTAAACTTAACTAGTAATAACTATAACTTGCATATGATGTAGCTGTATCCTGGATAAACATTTCTCACGTCATGACAAAAAATAGGTCCTCAGAAATCCATTCCGCAGAGAAATAAAAAGGCCATCAAATTTTGTTAGACTGACTGAACTTTTCAAGTACGTCTGTTCAAATTGAAACATAAAGCAAGCAAAAATGAGCATTCCCACATTGCATAGCTATAGAAACAAAAGGCTGAGAGATTAGATGTCTATCTTTAATAAGCTAGTACTTAATAATAATATGAAATGATTAACATGAATAGTTTGAAATTACTGTTCACAGTAGTCAATGAATATAATTGGTAAATAAATTCTTTTACTGTAAAGCCAGATCATTAATGATTCGAAGTTTTATATGAAAGATTCATGTCATTAAAACTGGTACAAAACCCTATCGTTGTGATTAAATGAATATATGTACTTTCTCAATATAGATGAATGAACAATTGACCGACGAGTATAAGAAGATGAACAATTTTAATATTTTTGTTTTAAAATATATTAACAAATTTTGATTCTTTTCAATTTGTACTACGTATGTTAAATTACTTGGTTTTATAATTGGCTAATCCTGATTCTGATAACTGTAATGTAGTTTAGAGTATATTAATGAGCTAAACAAGTATCATAAGCTACGGCTTATGTAACTTGACAATAAAGCTGTGATTTTGATTTGATTTGATTTGATTTAAACAGTTAGTATAATATTTGTTGTCCAATTGAATTTCATAAATTGAACATTTGCCTTCACATTGTTTTGGGCAATAACATTACTGGTCAACTTAACTTAAAACCGTATAAAACCATATTTGTTGCTGCTCTTATTATATTATGTTATATCCGTTATATTAGATACAGATACAATATTATGGAGAAATAGTAACAATATGATACACAGTATGTTATAGATTATCCGTCAGCCAAAGTAAAGTAGTAAGTAGCCATTTCAGTACATATTACTCCCATCATCCAGAACGCAGACATTCGGACAACAATATATCATGGGCAATGCGACAGTTTTATGGTGAGGAAATATTAACTGGGAATTAGTCTCGGTGTGTCTCACTCTTTCTTCCTCTTTATTCTATTCTATCTCTGTCGATTGAGCTCCGTCTCTCCTTCTTTACTGCCGACCTGCCTCTATTCCGGTTTTACTGTCCGCCGTGTTAAGCCCCCTCCTCCCTTCACTACATTACTTTCTACCCTTTATTCCTTGACTCGTTCTATCTTCCACAACAAATAAAATCTGACTCTCAATTTCTAACGATTTTTCGAGTGGGCAACTAGGGAAACATTGCTTGAGATAAATGAAATTAAAAATGGGAAAATCATTTTATGATTGTTCTGATCATTAGATTTGTGAAGTCATATCAATATTTGTGGGAATTTTTCAATATTTGTACCAATTGCCACTGACGGAATTTTTATTTTATCAGTGGTAAAGAGCGAATACTAAACTCTAAATTTCAGTGGTATGTATGAGATCCAATTTGCTATTTGATACACCAACGTACCTAATTATGATTGCCATTCCAAGGAATGCATGGATTCGGTTAAACCCTTGAAAATCAATATACGAAACTCGGTATGTTTTAAATGTTTTACTGACCAGCAAATCCTCGTTAGTCTAAAAAATAAAATGGTTCATTTAAAAACATTCTGTCAATTAATCCATCGTGTTATAAATTTTTTGTATTTAGCAACTAAAATTTATTAGTTAGCCTGGCTATTAATTAAAAAGAAGGTAAATATTTTGGTGCACTACGTGACAGAATATGTTGAAAATTCCTGGAGAAACAGACAAGTTATCAATCGCTCATTATTTCGAAGCAAATAAATCACTGTCTATGCCCCGTCTACTGCCACTAATCAGCACAGATGAACTAGCCACCAAACGAACCGTTCTTCTGACACGATGGCTCTTCCTTCCTTCTTTCATTTCACTCAGCTTGTATGTACTAACTACCTTTCAACCCTGGAAACAAATCACTCCTGCTTTCTTTCTTACGACTTACTGAGCTTATATAAGTTGCATTACCAACGACCATTTAGTAAATTGTTATTTGAAAAAAGGGCTGACAATTGATGATGGACACCTACTATCCTATACTGTTTATATATAAAATACTATTTCTGAAGTTTGGGAGATAGAGCAACATATTTACATTTGTATGCTCTTTGACTAGACAGTCTAATCAAACCTTAATGCTCAAATCCACTTCTGCTCAATAGTATTAAGTTATCTTTATTCAAATGCCAAATTCAAAATGGATCAAATTCATAATTTCGTCCACATATTCCTTAAAGAGTGGTTAAACTTAAACTTTAGCCATTACTCCTTTACGAGTGAGGTTCGAATTAATACTATATTATGTATCCTTCCCCAGTGCTATCAAAAATAATTTAGAAATGCAAGATAATATGAAATTCAGAAAATAATAAAACTTCAGAATTGATATTACAGAATAAAGGAAGAATTTAGATTATTTAGAACTTTGTTGATGTTTATTTTATGAGGGTAACTTTTATATATGTACGGATTTTAGCCAAAGCATGAAGATGCGAATAATCCTACGGCACAGAATAGAAGACAATCGTGTAACATCGTTAATCCTGAGTACATTCATGCATTGTGTTTTTGTGGAGCCTGTGAATTGCATGTAAGTGGGAATACTTCTGATACAAAGTAATTGACTCACTTGGAGAAGTTTGCGATGAAAAGACAAAAAATGCAAAAAAAGATTCCCGCAGTTTTTCAACTTCAGATCAGGATCACTGATCATAGAACATGTAGAAAAATCTGAGGGCGCAAAAGTTACTTGGTACTTTCACAGAATGTTAGATCGGCACTTCCCAATTTCTCTTCCCGTCCACACAGTTCTACACAAATGTATTGAGAAGACAGTAGACAAGTCAGTCCCTTCTTATCGCACAGGTTTGTCATTATCACAGATATCCTCTGCACTGCACATCTCCAATAGCAGTAAGCACTTACGGAACGAGTATAGGCACTTTGTTACTCTATTTTCTATCCTTTCTGCAAGAAATAGAAGTGATTGATTTAACGACTACCCAGCAGAGCAAAGCGATAAAGTTCTAGATATTTCCTTATCCATTGATTACATGGAAAAGGCCGACATAAGGATTTCGCTGATATTTGACTAATTGCTAACTATCAACATAATATATTTACTCTTTGTTAGCCCCATACATAAGATGCTTTACCATATCATGAATGATTTCAAGCATGTGCGTCCTACACTTTGATTTCTTATCAATTTTGAACGCAATCGAAATTAAAGTTAAGTAGCATTGCTACTAATCAGCGTGTAGCCTTCAGATAATAATCTTTGCTACAGTAAATAGTATAGCTACGTCATCTGTACAAATCATAAATTTTTGTCTACTAATCCAGATTCTATAGTCGAAAAGATAAGGAAGTAAAAAATAAGTCACAGATAGTGGTTCGTTTTATTTAGTGCCTCTTTTTGGTATATAGACAATGGATTGTCTTTTAAAAAAGACGGAATATGCACTCGAAAGTTTTCCACGAGTTAAATTAAGGAAGAAATCTACTGACAGAACATTTTTACCCAGCAAGTACTATATACGGTTGACTTCTATTCACTATCGAGGCAGATGATAGAACTTACAAGGTACGTAGGTGAACACTATTGCACCCATATATACGAGTGTGTGGAATTATATGCACTGTACTGGTATTGAAGTGTAGAGGTACTAGCACTAATACGAAGTATATTCCCATAGATAAGGCATTAGGCATTCTCTGGATTTAAGTAGAGCTATCAAATAAGTACAGCGAAATCTATGCCTAATAAAGCATAGGAGACAGAACCCAGTGTGTCGTTTCCTTGGGACTGTTTTCCTTTCTCTTTTCGTTAAAATGCGGTATAAAGCGGATGTCAGTTTACATGGTCCATCCATACATACGTGTTTGTATTGTGCGAGGAGAAGCGTCTAAAAATATCCTTGTACTGTATAGGGCATTCATATTAGTCATATTACTAGGGCCTTATAGGGGCATCTGTAGTGGAGTAGATAGAAGCATACTATAATATATAGGGAAATAATCGGAGTGGCCATAGCTACTACTTGCAGGCAGTGAGTGGATTGTGGATTTGAAGAAGAGAGTAAAGTGGAGAATCTCTCTGGGGACCAACTTTTCAATCAAGATTTCTTCTAACGAATGCTCAGACTGAATTTTACCTTTGTATAATTTATGGCGACAGAGGTATTCAGTGGCTCACGATCAGCCTTCTACTTTCACTCCACTCAAAGCCACTTCACTTTGTGAAGAATGAAGAGCGGAGTCCGAGTGCTCAATTCTTCTCACAGTAGACTGGAGACACAATCTTGCAAATTTACAAAGATGACTAGAAAAGCCTATTATGAATGGCGACTAGAACTCGGGCTCCCGTCCTACACACACGTCTCTACATAATGCACCCTCCACTCACCGCATGATCTAATACTTATTTTGATAGACTAATAAGTCTCCATTCTCTTAATTCTTCTCTGCCTCTTCATTGTCATCGACTACCTTCAATGCCCAATTGCCTGTCGAGTTTTCCTATGAGGAAACTTCCACTCTCCAATTGGACCAATCTCCCTTTATACATTATTTAGTAACTGCAAAAACACCAGAATATCTCAGTTCTATTCAACCAACCACCCGACCATTCTTCTCTACTTACTTCATTCCCATTTCAGACTCACCATCTCATTTTATCCAGTCTCATTTTATCCAGTTAATTTTCCTTATACCTACTGCTACTATCGATTCATGAATGCCAACTCTTTTACTACCCACATTTATTCTTCTAACGCTAGTACTTTTCATTAGGTATGTAGCCTTTGGTTTTGTATGTCTGCATTGCTATTTCACTGCTTATGCAAATTAACTGAAGATATCTTAGCTGAACATTATACATCATGGAGAATTTCTATTACATTTAAAATTAATCGCATCGTAGACAATAGCGCATTCGGCAGAAAAAGACTGCTAATTGTGATTAGGTGAACAGATCTGTATAAGTTATATTAACCTAAATTGACACAGTCTCAGACTTTGTATCCACATAAGCGGATCACCACGGTTTTAACTACCAGATACTTTTACGATGTTCAACAACGACAGCAAGGCTCTATTGAGAGGGCAGAGGGTAATTTAAGAAAAAGGAATAATTTTTCCAAATTGGCATAATTTTTGCAATTTTATACAATTTTTAGGCTATTTTTGACTCATTTTCGAAATAATCCACATTTTCCCTCGAATGTCGCTATTACATTATGTACAACATTTTTTAACGTCATTGGCCCGTCCGAAATGGATTTCTATCTACGGTAATGTTCAACATGGAAAATGGCAACCAAAATTGAATTAAGCTGAATATTGTTCTAATTACATTTAGGAAAAATGGTAGCATCATCAATGAGGAACTTGGTAGTTGTGTAAAACTGTTTTGTAGTTTAGTGAAACAATAAAAACTTTCACCGTGACGAAGAAAGGAGCATCCCATTATTTCAGTTAACCCAGTATTGAGGACAGCATTGATAGTGTTACGAATGGATATTTTGGATAGATGATAAGAACGGCTAGGATATGTGATAGGAAGAAACATCTGTAGAAGAGTACAAGTACTTGTACAGATAGTACAAGTGAGAGATGGGAAATCGCAGTCGCCAGTCCTTTGGAGACAAAGAAATAAGAAAGACTTGGTGCAATGGTTGTGGATGGAAGAAACGGAGCCAGTGGTCGAATCATGTGCATTTTCAGTTTAGTTCAGTCGCAGGAAAGGTAAGTTAAGTAGAGTAGAAATGAAGTCTCATCTGAGGTCAAAGGGAGCCATCGCAATAGAAAGTCAAGTTAAGACTTTGTAACTGGTCCCAGAGGACTCATTTCCCCCAAGATTAGTCTCTACCAAAACTGCATTTCCACTCATCGAAAATCCTCTAATAATTTTCTTCCAAACGCCCCACTGCTAGCCACTGACACGGCACAAGGCAAAGCTGACATTCGGAGACAACTCAAAGTAGTCACCTATTTACTCCACTTAAAATAAGACTTGCAATTATTTTGGCTATATCAGCACTCCATCATCCCATGTATCCTTTGTTCCACCTATACGACCAGTTCTGTATGGTAAATATCCGCTTTAGCAGATTGAAATCTGGAGCATGTAAAAAAGAAATGGTTTTAATTGTATCCAAAAATAAGACTTGTGATTTCTCTCAAATCATTCACTACCGTTCATTACCTTTTTGAACTTGGATGGATAAAAGATAACATACCGAGTTCTAATGCAACAATACAAAGCCATATCGAATGCTTGGAGCACATCTCATACTCCTATTCAAAATCCAACAAGATCTTAAACATTGAAGGCATATTGTGAGTTTGGCTTTTCTCTTATAAGCAATGGAAAGGTTAACAAGTAGAGCAACCGGAAAATGTTGCTGATTCTGATTTCCTGTAGACGTTGATTCACTGCATTATTGTCTTTTAGGTAGAAAGACTATTTTGTTAAGAATTGTAGCAAGAAACTATCACATACCCATACTGCTACTAATACGCAATTACGCATCCTTTTCTAATTATTGGTACAGACATATCACTCCCATTCCTTACAATAAATACTTGGGTAGTAATTACTTGGTACGCTAATAATTGTCTGTTGAAACTAAAAGAATCACATCCAGACCTTTGTCGTCACACCAAACAAATGCTGATTGAACCGTGAGTAATAACAGTTCATCAAGCCTGAGTAAATTCATGACGTACTTTTTGAATTTTGTTGGGCAACGTAAGGATCTTTTATTTAATGTCTTTATACGTTTGTACATACATACAAATATTTTAAGTATTATATTTATTATGTCAAGTTTAATTTCAAACATCTCAAAGTAGTAAATGATAACTTTATATATTGTACTTATTATAAAAGTTTTATAGGCCTTTCATTTATCACTTAATTTAAAGTAAATACTGCTGATACAAAGAATGAAGATGTTTCAATGCAGCGTCTGCTTTGTTTTCTATTTTTTCATCACAACAGACGAGATTCCCTAACCATATATTTGAATATCGGTAGCCAGCGTAGCAAGAGGTTGCTCGCTGCAAAGCCAGCATTCACGTCACAATGTACGTGTATGTAAATAAAAGCCGCTGCTGTAATAAATCGGAGAAACAATTTGAAACAGTTGAACGGATGAAAGAAATTGAGTGATCGTAGGGAAGAATAAAAATAAAAGAGGAACTGTCATGTCAACAGAAGCGGTTACAATGCAATTTACGTATCTCAAGCCTACAATAACGGTTGCGTATATTCCAAATAGTCAGATTCCAGTGTCTTGCCGATATGCACGTGTAAAATGTGTACCTGGAGGAGAGAGTAGTGGATATAAATTACGGATGTCTGTGTATAAATATAGAAGTATGGGTACTTAAGGTTGAGTTCTGTCAGTCAGTTTACCGTTCCAGTGGAGATTTAAAGTTGTTTGTGTTGTTATAATATTATACCTAGAATTTATGTCTGTAGACATATACTAGCCACTCGCATTTGAGGTAGAGAAGGTTCACCTTTCTCTCTTATCATCCGTGGGTCGGCACTCTGAAAGGCTGTATCGGCCGTGTGTGTATATTGTTGACTGGGTTGACGTATTATGTTATTTTGGTGTTATTTGGAGAACAGAGAAAGAAACAGAAGAAAGTCTGAAAAGAAAGCGTCGGGGAAAGATATAGAAATTTTTCAAGTGATGTATGCAGCTGTGGCCTCGCTATTCTCTTCATCTTGTAGTGTGATCCCACATCTATTCATCTCTCGACACAATCCATCAATCTTGTTGCAATGTCCCATCCCCCTCCCCAATCCATTACCATTACCTTATTACCTTCCTTCCTTCTCACTGCCTTCTTTACTTCTATCATCCCAGCACAACGTCTACCTCCCTTCTTTACAGTCGACTCGAGTGGAACAAGAAAATCAAACCATCGAATTGCATCCATGCATGCCTCTAACTCATTCTTCCCATAAAATTTATCTTGACTCACAAGCCCCGCTACCACACATACATGAATACACGAGGAAACTGCTTGAATCAATCTTTTTAACCGTCCTAAGTGTATGTACACTCTGCATTCTCCGATATACATACATTCGAATTTATATCTACACTTTGGACAATGTAGGCAGCAATCCTTCTTCGGCCCCAACACTCCAAATTTTAAAATTTTCATACGATGAATTGACTCGAGTTCAACTGGAGATCCCCTCAATGCCTTGTTCCTATTCAATGGACGCTCTCTGAACACTGATGGATATCGTCAATGGAAATCTTCTGTTATGTCGAAAATTTATAAATCACTTTCACATAAACTCAATGGCTAAGCAAACGTTTTTATAAAATTATTGCCAAGCTACTTGTCTGTAAATATTAATGCATCTGAAAGTCAAAGTTTATATCTGTACTCCCCAAGTCACCACAATAACCAACCTTTTGGTGGCTTCTATTCTAACATCCTAATGCAGGGGACTACAATAAATAAGATAGAGCCAAATATAGTGGGCAAAAGGTAATTAAAAGATCGGGTTATTAAAATTCGGTCTATTTATCGATATAAAATAAAAAAACAATATTATCTTATTCTTTAGCAAAAAAAGTCCAATCTCCATTTACTGTTGTATTATTCCTGCTTACAGTCTTCTCACACACAAATCCCATTTACAACTACTGTCTCATGGATATCATGGTTTTGGGAAGGCGAATTTGCTAAACCTTTCGGAATTCGGAAATCGAGTTAAAACCTAAATTTTAAAGACATTATTTACCTGGGTACTTCCTTATTAAACTGTCTTTAAGAAGAAGTAAGCACAGCGCAGGCAATGAGGCGGATTCATAGGCTCCTTTCGAAAAATGTAAGTATATGATGTCATGAATACTTCACCTTTACTTGTACTGGTTGTAGTAGAGAAAGTAGATTATCGACATCCTCCACATTTTTTATTCATATAAATATGAAGTGGAGTTACACGCTGAAAAAATTTCGTTTTATGTTAATATGTATGAATGTAAGAGATGACCTTCGTGCTGGTACGCAGACGCAAGGAATTAAAATAATATCCAGAAATCCAGTATTTCGATGAATTGCATGCCAATGCGCAGTCGCTCGAAATTTACAGCTCAACATTTTTCTAGCCCATTAATAATTGCTAGATTTGTCGCTAGTAGCAAATAAAATCTTTAAAACATTCCATTACAAATCACATACAAATCAGTCTTATTTAACGAATTAATTAATAATTAATGACAAAGTTATTAAAAAGTTATTATTTATTAAACTTCAGGCATCAGAAAAAGATAGTATAAATGCAATATCAGAAACTCAATTCTATAACATTGTGCAGCTATATAGTATTTAAACAATTATTGTAATTGGATCTCTCATTTTGGTATGTATTTACTTCCTTTCAGCAGAAATACTAAATAACCCAGTGAAAGCCAGCTACTGCAAACTGCAGTCAGTGCACTTCTGTTCCGTTATCCTGACTCTCTGAATCTCCACAGAAATTGGACAAACAAAACGAGATAAGGTTTGGTGAACTTGTAGGTTAGGTTACATACATTACGTAAGTATGTAGCAAACACAAGTAGACAAGTACACAATAGGGGCAGAGTCGAACCCATAAAAGAAACAACGCAATCCAATGAATAAATTCTTTGGCTTTCTCTCATCCACTTTTTCTTTCTTCACTACGACCCTTGTCTCCTCTCTCTGCTTTCTATTCGTACTGAAATCAAATCTAATCTAATCGACGGAAAGAAACATTGCTCCTGATAGTAATTTATACAGGGCGAAGAAAATATCTCCTTCCATTTTCGTCTTAAATTTAGTTATTATCTTCAGGTTGCATAAAGTGGACGGAAGACTGAAGATACAAATACATAGCTTATATTCTTGATATAGTAGATGAATCGAAATTGTTTAACATTTCCATCAATTTCTATCTTCTCCGATTTCTAGTCTCAAATTACATAATATTTCAATATCGCTTTCAGAAAACCTATTTTAACATTTGAGTATGCTTTGATAGAATGCGGTTTGTTTAGACAAGTTTCTTTTTGGAAATTGACGATCTCATTTTCCAATGTATTTAAATAGTGAGTTAATGTATTTTTTAAAGCAATTATTTAGTAGTGAATATCCATTCAAATGGCTGACAAAGATATTGCTAATGTCTTAGCTCTGTAGTATCCACCTTGGGAAATTGTAGGCATGCATGCCATGCGCATGTTAAGGTATAGATAAGGCTTGATTTTTATTTTTAAATAGGGAATGTTGTTAAATGGAAGACATTTACAACTATAGTATAAAACAGACTGTTCTAAAAGACGGACAAGTTTTACAGATATTTTGGACCACATTTAAATTACATGCCTAGCTCATTTTACAAATAAGCATTTGTAATTTGCATGAGAAAGAGCAACAAGACAATTTGTCTAATGGGTTTTCTTAGGATTGTACAGCGCAATACAAGACGACATTCAGATGGAGTAAAGTACAGTGATACGTTTTAGATATGTTTCTTGACAGTCTGGAATTCATTCTGCTCTCGTTTCTGTTATTGCAAACAGTCAATTAGAATTCTTTGCAACCAGGCAATAAAAACGTGGACTAATCGTGGCAATGTGTTGGTATAAGACAGACAAACTGGAGTCAGATGATATTCAATAGATAGGGAAACAATTGAATAGCAATATTAGAGCAAAACAGAATGTAAGAAGTAATGGACATTCTCTTCCCAATTTAGTTGAAATTGGAAAGAAGATTTAGACAATCCCATTGTACTTTATTTTGCTCATTAGCAAGTCCCCTCCACAAATACTCTGAGCTCCAATATTGCTCCTTCCCTGCTTCTTATACCTAGTTACTTCGGCTATTCTCAAGGAACTTTAACTCTACTCAATTACAACTTTACAACGCACTCGCTGTAATGTTGTACTGTTTAATAGTCCAAGCAGCAGTAACCAAGTGAGGACAATGGTAACAAACTCATAGGGATTGTGCAAATGTTACGACTGCCAAAATTCAATCTATTTGCCCCCAAGGTGCTTAAATATAGTGCCAAAAATGATATGAAATTTCATTTTTCAAAGTCATGAATAATAATAAGTAAGCTTAAAAACGTCAAAAATTATTCCAGATATAACAATCTGTTTTTTATCGCGCAGTTTGCATTTTATCTCACCCTTTTAAACAAAATGACATACGGATAAATTGCAATTTTTAGGAAAAAGTTTAGTAATACCTTTATGATGACCACCGACCACTCTCTCCCTAAGTTACTAACATTATTATATTATTGTTTGGGTAGGATTTCCTGATATTTAGAACAATATGGTAATAGGGAGAGCACGGAGAACACAAGGTTGAGTATTTTGGCATCCATTTATTAGTTAAGGTGGGGTATATTAAGGGTTACCGTAAGATATGAATGTAATAATACATTGCAGTGTAGCAAGCATAGCAAGTGGCAGTTTGTTACCTTTTCAAGACGTCTATATTATACGTATAATTGTCTACCAAGTCGGTATTGAGATTTGTGGCAGGGAGTGTTGTAGTATAACTTAGTTAATTGGTGTAGTCGGTAGTTACTTGTCCCCAGGACTATTGCTGTTCTCGGCATAACCGCCTTGTCTCTGATATTTAATTATTCCATTGTTAAAACCCCGTGATAATTTCACCATAAAATTAGACATTACTGTGTAAGAAACACTGCCATTCAATTCCATTCCTAGCTGACAATTACTTCTTAAAATAGTTTACAGGTATTACAGTGGCTTTAAGTTTTGTCTCCTACAGAATACTCAAAATAATTCTATCAGTGCAGATGCATCCTTGTTTGTTATTCCAATTATATTGGTTTAGGAAAAGCATCTCATTTACTCAAATCTGGGGCAATAAGCTACAATAGTTGGGAACAGAGACAGAATTGAATAAACCTCAATGAAAATTTTTAAGTGAGGTTTTTGGCGACCATAACGTATAGATGATAGAAAAGTGGGAGGGCAGCCCCACCCACTTAGTTATGGTAGTCATATTTGTCTAAATTTTATGTTCCAAGGGATTTCAAATGTGCTGATTTTGAAAGCAACAATAATTTAGTTGTAAATTCAAACTTCGAGGTGGGTGGGGTGGCCCCACCCATTTTATGAAGTGCGTCGAATTATAACTACACATTACATTTTTAAGTTTTCGATGGCGCTAATTTAAAAAAAAACTCATTTCAAAAATCAGAAAAATGGGAGGGGCCGCACCGCCCACTCAGATTTTGTAAGTAATAATGATGCTGTTTCAAATGTCGTGGGGTACTACTGTCTTGGGGCAGAGGATCCTATTACCTAAAACGCCATGACCAGCCTAAGTACCCATAACTTAACTTGGGTTATAGTTAAACGGCGCGGTGAAGATGGCGCACGAAGTACTAGATCGTTAATGCTACCGGCTACTGCTGAAATGCAGTGCCCGGATTGTTTCGGTACTGACACCACATTGCTTATATAACCAGCATTACCCAATTCTTAAGAGCCTACGTCACACGCTCTGTTATATGTATTTCAGAGTGCATTTTGGTTATTATATGGACACAGTGGTCAATTCATTTTTCAAAAAAAGGAAAATCCTACACTTTTATTAAAAATTTTATTACCACAAAACAAAATTATGAATTTCAATTATCTGACCACCCATTAGGGTAATCAATGACGTAGATTTCAAATATGACAACCGTTTTGTCAACAAAGTGGTACCCCACAATATATGGGGTACCTGTTCATATTAAATATTTTAAATTGTCATACGATAGTTTCATCAGATGGCCACATGGGGTAATCGATGGCGCAGATTTCAAATATGGCAACCATTTTGTCAACAAAGTGGTACCCCACAATATATGGGGTACCTGTTCATATTAAATATTTTAAATTGTCATACGATAGTTTCATCAGATGGCCACATGGGGTAATTGATGGCGTAGATTTCAAATATGGCAACCATTTAGTGCCCAACGTGGTACCCCACAATATATAGGGTACCCGTTCATATTAAATATTTTAAATTGTCATATGACAATGTCATCAGATGGCCACATGGGGTATTCGATGGCGTAGATTACAAATATGGCAACTATTTTGTCAACAAAGTGGTACCCGGCAATATATGGGGTACCCGTTTATATTAAATATTTTAAATTGTCATACGACAATGTCATCAGATGGCCACATGGGGTATTCGATGGCGTAGATTACAAATATGGCAACTATTTTGTCAACAAAGTGGTACCCGGCAATATATGGGGTACCCGTTTATATTAAATATTTTAAATTGTCATACGACAATGTCATCAGTTGGCCCCATGGGGTAATCGATGGCACAGATTTCAAATATGGCAACTATTTTGTCAACAAAGTGGTACCCGGCAATATATAGGGTACCCGTTTATATTAAATATTTTAAATTGTCATACGGCAATGTCATCAGATGGCCACATGGGGTAATCGATGGCGCAGATTACAAATATGGCAACCGTTTTGTGCCCAAAGAGTTACCCCGCAATATATGGTGTACCCGTTCATATTACCTTGAGACGTCTTGGAAATTTCTTGAGATTACCTTGAGACGTCTTGGAAATTTCTTGAGATTTCTTTGAGACGTCTTGGAAATTTCTTGAGATTACCTTGAGACGTCTTGGAAATTTCTTGAGATTTCTTTGAGACGTCTTGGAAATTTCTTGAGATTACCTTGAGACGTCTTGGAAATTTCTTGAGATTTCTTTGAGACGTCTTGTAAATTTCTTGAGATTACCTTGGGACGTCTTGGAAATATCTTTAGATTACCTTGAGACGTCTTGGAAATTTCTTGAGATTACCTTGAGACGTCTTGGAAATTTCTTGAGATTACATTGAGACATCTTGGAAATTTCTTGAAACGTCTTGGAACTTTCTTGGGTAGTTGGTAGAATAGGGACTTACAATGGTATGCATAGAGAAAATATGGCTTACTGCTTAAATATGGGTGGGTAGAGCCGACCTCTGATTGAAAACTGAACTGAGTCTAGAGGGCCGCGCAAAAGTTTGCCTACCCTATGTACTCTACTACTAATATATAATTGTAAAACCACCCAGTAAATTAGATTTCCATTGAAATTAAGGATACGTGTATAGATTATATAGATACGCAGTAAATAAATATATCTACAAACTCGATATAGGATAATAACTTTGGTAAAAATATGAACAATAATGCAATCAGTATAACCAGTAACTTCCAAAATACTATTTTATTGGTTCGTTTGGGGTAAATTCATTATTGTCGTATTAAGGTGGCAGAGACGTCATTTGGAATCACCCGCCCATACTTCTGTGGTAAAACAGGTAATCAATTTACCTTGCACATAATTGCTTCATGGTAGAATTCAATATACAATCTAAGGAAATTACTTTTTGTGCAACCATCCAATATTATTATTACTTTCTTTTGGAGAATGAACTATCTTGACTCTATTGAATCTGGAAAGCAATGTTCCTTATTACGCTACTGTCGGTCTTATGATTGAAGAAGTGAATAGGCTCCAAAGTATCCTTTTATGTAAGAATTTACTTTTATGGCTTAGCTATATGGGGAATGGCTTATTTTTCTTATACGTAAATAAAAGATATTGTTAAAAACAATGAAACTCATTTCCCGATAACAGACAATAGTGGATAGTCCGATATAATTATCTGTATGTTGTAACAACTTTGTAGGCGAATTTAGACAAGGACGGGGCTTCGTTACTGTTGAAGCAATGAATACGATTACAATTCTCAAGAATATTCTCATATGCTCAGCCTCCCGAATATTGACCCGAACCAGATCAGGGAATCTCAATTTAGCATAGAGAATGAACTGATTTATCTTCACTGTTTTAGTTCAATGAAAGAAGCAAGAAGATATCTTTATTATTCCCAACTGACAATGGTAAGCGCAAAGAAAAATTGCAATTTTCTTTATCCATTTAACTGTAAGAACTTGTTGAATTTATCCTAATCGTAATGCTGGTATTTAGGCCAGCATATCTGACATCGAATAGGGGTAAGTGAAAATGGTCCTAAATTAAAACATTTGCCGTTATTTAACACAATCTATGAAAATATGTAGGTCTAGCTTTTACTATCAAAACATTTTCCTTCATACTCGTGTGTACTCGTCTATTTTGTCATGAAATTACTATTGAACCTATTAAAGATTTGCTATTCATTTGCATTCATTGAAGAAATTCTTGCCGTGGGACCGAATATAAGCTGCAATCAATCCATAATTTCAAACTTAAATATTGATCATAATCATAACAATAAGTTATACGCTAGTAACAAAGTTTATGTTTATATTAGGTTCACAGATAGCTGTAGTACTACATTAGGCTTTATATCTCTCAAGACATGTTATTGAGACACAAATCATGCATTCAAAATTTCCTGTATTGATAGAGTTTCAAAAATGATTCATAGCTATAAAACCGAAATTGTTTGTTGTGTCAGCATAGTTTTTGTATTCTGATATAAAATTGCTTTAAGAAAATGTATGAGGTTCGAAGTTGAAGGATGCTGTCTCCCATGAAGGTGGAAGGTGCATTTGTGTAAAATGAAAAATAATAGAAATCCACGAACCCCATCCAAAAGACTGTTCCCAGCAATTTTTTCCTTCTCTCATTTCTCACAAACTCGCGATGGAGGAAAAAGGGAAAGAATGGATTCTGCATGGACAAATGGCACGCTATAATATTATTACTGGCAACGAAAAAAATCACGTTGATTGTTGGCAGCTATACAAAAGTAAAATTACAATAGCCGTAGATTAATGTACAAAAGCCCTATCTTCCACTATTAGTAATTTGCAAATAGTTCTTTCCTAAAAAATGAAATGCCTAAGTAAATGAAATTTTTATTGATAAAATGTTGGAGAGTTTTAGTCTAATTTCATGCATGGAAGTTATAAATATCCCAAGTAAGGATAAAGTAATGACTCTGAGCTGAAGAGGTTGAATTCTTTCAGTCACTGTAGAAGCAAAACACATGTATTTATTACAGTCGTTGGTATTTACTTTTTTTAATCGAATCAATTAAATATTACGTTTACAGTTTGATTTTGCTCTCCAGAGAATATCAGTAGCGTGCAATTAAAGTATTTTTGACGCTATAATTACAGTTAAGAAATCAGGGATAGGACAGAGCAACAGATGAAAGTATGTGTATGCAAACTGCTTGTTTTAAGAAGATGGGTTCGTGCTAGAAAGGAATTCTAGTCCTCCTGACGTAAATGAAAAGCACGCTGTAATGACAAGATGTATTTTTTCCAAGTCATTCGTAACGAGAGTGAGTGATTTGATTTGATGTTTAAAGTCAAGTCAGTTTCTTGCTGATGTCGTTTCTTACACTTACAGTAATTCAATTCAAGTTTGCAGGAAAAAACGAGTGAGACTTGACATAAGCAAGGAGTGCTACTATCACCCAGTAGCATGCCATCTTAAACCTTTATCTATTTAAAGACGAATCGTGTCAAGAAGTGAGATTGTTACATTTTACATGTAATGTAGGTAAGTAAAAGACAGACCATCTACAAGCATCTGCACAGCAGAGAAACAAGTACCTTCCGTCACTCAGTCCTTAAATTCTTACCAGAATAGCGGAGGATAAGAGTCTACGTACAACGAATATCCTCGGCCTGTCTCTTCGCTCTACTTTCAGATGGGCTTCTTTCCTAAACCTTTCCTCGGCTTCTCGAAAGAAGTTTCAGATAACGAGGGTGAAAAAAGAAGGAGGAAACGAAAAACAGAAAAGAGTTTGAGTTATCTCAACCCAGATAAGTTGGATTCGGAAAAGAAAAGTGGGATGTCCAACCAACAGTCTATGTATGTAAATGTCTTTGCCGTTTGCTGACTCAACACAAATGCAATTTTCAACTTAACTGAAATCCCATTTACCCTCCGCCACTTACCTCAAATTCAACCATTAGACACAAACCCAAAACTCGGCAAAAAAAGTATAAAATAGAACAGGTTCACGTCTTTGAAAATAACTACAAGCAAATTGGCACCGCTCCTTCATTATGCATTGTAATATCATTAAGTACACAAACGACTACAAATATGTCCCGAAAATACACAAGAAGATGTTGTTCAACAGCACTTTACTCTTTTTTTCCATTTTCCTTTATAATTTGTTTTCATCTACAATCGAGTTCCACAGAATTGCTTTATCATAAATAAAAACCCTTTCTTTTCCTGTTTCAGTTTTTATTTCAGGGTGTTTACCTCGTATACAGACAAGTAAAAACATTTGTATGCATACCTACCTTTGTTTTAAAAGTATTTTCATTTTATTTTAGCATTATCTGAATCCACCATGACAATTTGCTAGTCCAGTCAGCTTGCAGCGTGCATAAATTATACTGATATTTGTCTAAATTAAGATAAATTTTATCTAAATTAACGTTTGAATGTTTGCAGTAATTACTGAACTGCTTTTCCAAATATGTATTTCCCATAATTAGAGTGGCAAAGAACCATTAAGCTAATGGTGGCCACTTGAAACGCATCACAGGTAGCTGCGTATGTAGAGTTACTAATGGAAGCTAACAAATCGTTATTTATTATAACCTGCTTACTATGTAATACAGATAAGATAACCCTAATTAACTTTAATATCTGTATGTGATACTAATTAGACCACATTATTTATCAAGACCGGTACAGAAATCTTTATAGAGATTATAATTCCATTTCTTAATACATTAGCATCTTATCTATTCCGTAGATATTTTAAAGTGGGGAGCAGTTTTAGATCTGATACTATTGTATTGAGACAATTTTATTTCAAGATAATATTTCTTCTAACATGATTATTGTTTTTAAGTGACTAGCGGAACGCCGTAAGTGTCTCAAAGTTTTAGTACCAAGAATTTATAGAGCATCATTCTGAAACTTTGACTTGCATAAATTGCTATCGCCACTGCCAGCATATAGCCCTGCAAATAAGTAAATTTGTGCCAATTAAAAAATAGAAGCAACAAATACCTGGTATACGGATCAAAGTGTTTTAATGACTTAATTTTAATACTAAAATATACACAAATAATTGAATTGGTCTTCCCTTGCATACGCCTATGCATAATAGATTGGTAGCGCACTTGCTCACAAATAAAGGGATTATTTATGTCCGATATTTGTACATGTTTTGCAATAACTTCATAATAAATAACAATAACAATAATATTCATAACAATAACTCCATTGCCTAAATTAATAGTGTTATGAAATAAAAAATGGATTTGTCTGTCGGAATTGTACAATGCTTCTTTCCGTCTCTCGTACTATATTTGAACCATATATGCAGATATATTTAACGATTTTGATTTTTTAATCTGATTAACAATATTAAATGTGTATTTGTTAATAATAGTCTGATAATCATATAGAATAAGTAAAATGTACAAGAGTGTGGTATGTTTTCCTGAGCAATAGGTGTGTAAGGATACAATAAAGCAAATTACAAAAGATTAACAACAAATTCTCTGGTTAGAATACAGCGAACATAATATCTATCAGAAACAGAGCCCAGCTAATCTCTGTAATGAGAAAAATAGAATCGAGTGGACTTGTAGCTTTTCCTGTGTCTTGCCTTGCATACATAATTTCCATGGTTTGAGTAATGTGTGAATGAGTGTGGTGTTGTCTGCCAACGGTGTGAATTACCACTTTAAACAGAACTAAGTAAGAACTGTCGGTAATTTATTAGCCTTCTTCCACTTTTCCAATAGATAACAGTCGAGATATCTTTTCAAAGCTGGCTGCCTCTCTCTGACTTGACATGCACGGCTATCTGGCTTCTTCGCTGGACTCGACTTTCTTGTGGCCTTCTCAGCTAATAATCCAATCAAGTTTACTCCGTGTCTTCTAGGCAACAATAAAATATATTATAATTCAATGGCCAGTAACTCAGGCACACCAAACAAATGAATACTACAAAAGTACTGAACCATTCTGTAGAAATGGGATTTTGACTCCAGTAGTATAACGTCTACGCACAATTCAATGCACGTGTACGTCTCAGCTCAACTTGATCAGCACTAGCGGAATAGTGGTATACACGAAGAGATGTACCACTGAGACTCATACATGGATATAGGGATATGGTACAGGGGTAGACAAATGTTGTACCTATTTGCATAAGAAATAAAGATTCTTAATTGATGTCACGAATACCGTCCATTCCAACCTTTGACAGTTCTTATTTTACAAAATCAAAATTCGTACGAAATCTCCCTGTAAGCAGCATATTATACGGACTCAAAATAATTAACACACATCCATCCTACAAACTGCAGTGAGAATTCGTATAATATGTTGATTACAGGGAGATTTTGGATGATTGTTAATCTGCCGTAATCACCTAACGTGGCTAAGTCTAACCAAATTAAAGTGTATATCCTTACGAAATCTCACGACTTCCATATGTAAAAAGTAAGTGTAAGGCCTGATTGTGGATGACACTATTATTATAGAAGTACATAAGAAGCATGAATTACCTGAAACACTGACACAAACGAAACAAAATTTCAAACTGTTATGATACTTTACCAAAAACGCCAAGAAAGTCGAATGTACTTGTGATCCCAGAAATGGGCGACAGTGTCTGGCTCAGCAAGTGCTAAATGAAACTTTTAGTTGCAGACGCGAATCTTTTTTTGAGATTTTTAATTATTTTGAAGTAAAGTTCCAGTTGATTGTAATTAAATAAAAACAATAGCAATTTACTTCAATTTTTGGTATGAAATTTATTAATCTTGCTTCTGTACACATTTTAATCACATGCATTGGCCCATTCTCATGTCGAAATAGTTTTATAATGTCACTACTCACCTTATCGGAATTGGTACAAACAAAGCATTGTATTATCATCAAAGTTACTTTTTTCATGGAAGCATTTTCTATTTTATTGTTCTTGTGTAGTGATTGGTAAAGAAAATGGACAGGTAAGAAGGAAAACATGATAAAGGACGTGAATATAGTTAAGCAGTACATTCTTACACTTATTGTAAGGTAATTTGTAAATCCTGCCTACTGTTAGCTGTTTTTACTCATCCGTTACATCCGTATTGAAAATGTACGTAAGAATTATCCAGTTAATTTATTGTGTACGAAGAAGTGTAAAAGATTACTAAAAGCAGACTAAAAAAAGTAATAGTAAAGGGCAACTTCATTGTCTGAAAAGTGAAGAAGCGAGAATCGAGAGTATTTCTTCCTTCGAATGGAACTGAATGACTTCCTGTCTTGTGTAGTTGCTCCACCAACAGCTTTGTGTCTTCCTGAGCTAACACGTAAAAGTAGTATGCTAATAGCTAAATGCTTATAAAACGTGTATCTTTGTCTATAGTTTGAACTATCTACTTATTATTGTTAGGTATTGAAAGTGCATTATAATTTTAGCTTAAACGAATCACCAAAGATTAGATTACCAGGGAATGCGATTTGTTGAAATGGATTTAGAGTTGCTTTGTGATTTAAATTTTTGTTCTTCTTAATGGAGATCTATCTAGTGCCAAGTGGATTTTTTACAGATTCCATTCATGAACACAAACCAATTTACATAGTAGTCAAGTAGCTTGAGCTCGAGTTGTTAAATATATTGGGAATTTCTCTAGCCTTGACTGTAACTCAAGTTTGCATCACAAAGCAATACATTCTCATTTACAAACCTTATCATCCTATTAGTTATTAATCTTAATCTTGCAGTAGAATTGTATTAGTAAATGTCTAACAAATACTACTAGTAAGTATATCATGTGGCATGCTTTTGTTTGAGTCTTTCGGATTTTCAGATAAGCTGTAGCTACGGCCCAATGTATTGTTTCAGAAAAAGACCACGAAAGAACAATAGTTGCACAACATTTCACACACACCACAAAAGTTTTCAAACCTTTTTAGAAGGAGTTTTTATATTGATATACTTGGGAATTTACGAGTACGGAAGGTAAATGTCATCTGTAATATCAGCCTATATGTAAACCAATCAAGTCACTTGACGCTATTAAGAAGTCATGTCGCACAATAAACATAGAGCTTACTTGCAATAAAGATGTCCCGTATCTTATTGTAGGTAGTAGTATAGTATTATAGACATTATGGATCTTATTGATGATTTAAGTTTTGTGACATGGAAAAGTTTTTATGGATGTATGATTACATAATGTTTCAAGAAAACGGCGTTCATCTTCCAATTCAGTTTGTTCGACAAAAATTCATTAATGTCTTCTAGCACACGTGCTGATGACAAAAAGTTGGCCTTCTCATTTGCATATGTAACGTCGATGTCATAAAATGTAGCTTGAATGCAATTTCCCAGTAGAATGGACTAACGTTTTCTTTACATGCATTTCAATAGAAGCGCTGGAGAAACAAAAGGCCGCAAAACAGCTCCTCCCAACTATTAGCAATTAATTTCGTCCATAATTTAACTTGTCACTTCTATAAGTCCGTCTTAAACTCCTGTCGACAATTATTATCGCGTCAGAATATTACTACTTATCTCTTAAAAAGAGAACTCGCATTTCACTTCAGGATTTATCATTGTTGGACTGCGTTGCATAATTGCCTACTCAAGCATGAAAATTTTCTGTTCTGGGACAACGTAACGTAATACAATAATTCTAATAGAATGCAGTTATTGTTCTTACAGGTACATGGAATTCCTTATAGCACATTTTATGCATATAGCATTATGAAATGTGATCGATCGTGTATTAACTTGTGAATAACTAAATAGCTTGAACTTGTTCCTAATAATTTACATTAGAAAGTATTGCAGGTGATTTACAACTTTATGTATTGAATGGTACTCCTGCGGTGGTTTATGAACATTTATGGCACAAAATGAAATTGTAAATTATATATTCGAAGTTACTTACATAATTAATTTAATTAATACTCATGTAAGCCAACAAGAAGAATAACTAAAATATTTATTAAAGAAACTTTTCAGAAGCAATTGTAGAAAACTTGAACATTTAATTTCTAGCACTAAATGTTATGAAGCAATATGCATCGTTAAGTATCGGATACATATTTTACATATTATATGCTATAATGAAATTCAATGACTGATATCTGCATGAATGTTTTGGGATAAGTATAGTATTACTACTTATGTGCTTCTGTATTAACATTTTTGGCTGTAGAAGAGAGCAGAGAGTCGTGAATTGTATAAAACAGATACTTAGGCTCACATAGATTGTCTTTTCTACAGGAATCGCAGTTTCGGCATTTAGCTTTATTTAAATCGTTTTTTGATGTGCATTAGAGATAAATGTTAGAATGAATAGCAACATTACCAAGGGAATTTGGGGAATGTGAGGTGTTAGAGTGGATAAATACCTACTGATATTCAGTACAGCAAGGTAGATCAGGCAAACTGTAATAATAAAGGCAAAGATATATTATAGTTGGCATTTATTCACACTGATCATAAATCAAGTGAGATTATAACATGAGATGAAATGGGATGTGGACGTTGCATGCATATGGTAAATAGCACGTACCGGGGTAGCCGTTATACTCGCTTACTATAACAGATAGCTCTATACACGAACACACTACCATTAACAAGTTGCGAGAGGAAACTTGTCAAGTTTCACGTTGGACTGGAGAGAGAGGAGTTTCCATCTAGACCTGCCTATGTTTTGTGTACTTGAGTAATAGTGAATTGCCCACCTTGTTCAAGGAAAGGCTCTCGTATCAAGTTGGACTGCTAGGAAAAGCCTAGCCACAAAGGGGAGCAAACGGAACTGTTCATTTCTGTAGTGATCAGATATGAGAGGAGAAGGGAACTGTTGAAAAATTTCTTGTAGGCCGACAACAAAAGGAGAAATATGGCAGTATTAACCAAATGTCTTCAATATCTGACAGGAGCCGTGTGAATGAAGCAGAACAGAGGCTCCTGCCTGCTTCCTCAATGCCTCCCCAGCCACTACATGCTTTCCCACAAAACATTTACAGCCACACTTCCGAAACTGCTTTACCCATCGACCTGAAATTTATTTTTAAGAAAATCTGAAATTCACCACTCACTGCTTCACCATCCACATCAGCCCTTACACTTACAATTTATTTTAACAGGAGCTAACAGAACAGAATTCCTCGCAATGTAGTCTAATGGAGAAAGCAAATTTTCACTCTTTTTCGCCATAGAAACATCCTTATCCTTATACATTAACTAGTAGCCCCCAGCACGAATTATTCAATTTCGAAAGGTATCCAGCCTAATCATGCGTATTGGATACAGTACTGCTGCTGAATTTCAAAACGATTAGCGATTAGGTATACTAACATTTTTTAATTTTGAAATAAGCTAATGTTATCCCATCGTCCATCTGACATACACGCATGCACATTTCAACAAAAAGCCGCAAGGTCAATGACACAGAACATAGATAGAGATGGAGTAGAACATAAACATTTGAAATTGTAACAAGAAAACTTTTTCCTGGTAAATTACTTTGTCTACGAACAGGGCCGCAGCGAGAGGGGGGCACCGGGGCCCGTGCCCGCCCCCCCCCGGAAGTCGAGAAAAATAAAGAAATTTTTGTCTAAAATCAAGAGAAATTCAGCAGGCCACCCATCACAGTAATAAAAACAATTTCGAAAACATCCCATTAGGTTGTTAACTTTGTAAATACAAAGTACATTTAAATTAATACACCTTTATTTTCTACAGTGATTGGAAAAATTAACTGCAGCCCCAACTTCCTGATAAAAAGGAATTTCCTACACCAAAATAATAACTGTAGATAGTAGCATCAAATATAGGGAACAATGAAAGACTATTTCCGAAAAAACTCCCACAAAGTTACCAAAACTTTTAAAATCGAAAAAATAAGATTCCCTCTAGGATTTTGGAAAAACGTTCAAATCCCATGAGTACAACTTACGAATAAATATTTTTTTTAAATAGTTACTCAGTGCTGTTATTTAATTCTACAAAAAGATATCCCAACTGGCACAAAGGAATTAAGAGGGTAGTAAAAAGTAAACCTAGCTCTATTAAAAAATGTTGAATAAGTTTTTCGATATTATAGCAGAACCAATTTGGGTTAGAAGTTTTGAAATGCTATTTAATACGCACATTACGATCATTACGAAATGTTCCCTTTCGCTAATCATTTCCATTCGATCCCCAGTCACCATTCAACCTTCTTATGTAAACTATTACTATTTAGATGTTATAACAATAATATGAAACGACTCATTTCGTTGGTTTAGAGGAATTGGGCTTGCGCATTTTACTTTTTTTGCTTTTAAGGAACCTGCATATATTCCGTGTGCAGTTGATGGGAGGAGGGGATACCCAAAAGTGTTGCAGTCAGCACTTGCGTTAACACATGTGGGAGGGGGTTTTGCTTTGCGTAATATATGCAGGTTCCCTAGGTTCTCCCTACCACACGTACATACATATATATATTACATGAGGTTCACATCTGGTAGCGAAAGAGTAAGCAGCATAATTAGTTTGTGTCCAAAGATATTTCTTAATAAGTATATAATTACAAGGAGTTAAAAGCGAAAGATAGTATCAAAAATAGCGTAAAAATTTGTTCTTGCAGATACTTATCAAATATTTTTAATAGGTTTAGATTTACACATCTAAATTGTATAAAATCTAGTGAAAATAAAATAAATTTAACGTTTTTTATAAAAATGACGAAGAGTAACAGTGCCTATAAAGGAAATACCAGCAATAACATTCTGTCCATAGTGGAGCAAAAAATACGTGAGCTAAATACTTTCGTAGAAGCAAATAAGAAAAATATTATCATATCAAATCATAGGAAGGGGATTGTTAAACTGCAGCAAGAAATAGATCACACAAAAAGAATTCTTTCTGAGTGCCAGGATGCAAATCCTCGACAAAGTAAACCAAATAGTGAATCAGCGAATCTGAACAGTAAAAATGCCATGCCTATAAACTCTGTATCCAATAAAAACTTAATTGTGCATGCCAAGCTATTTTGGAATGAAAGTGACGATGCAAAGTTAATAATGAAGAACTTTTTTGAAAAAAATCTCCACCTAAATCCAAAAATTACTTTAGCCCGCTTTTTGAAAAGAAGACAGGAGACTAAATTCTCAACAATTCTGGTGACACTGAACTCAGTAGCTGAAAAAGAGGACATTCTAAACAACTGCTACAAATTGAACGGAGCAAATATCTCGATAATGGAGGATATACCAGAAATGGTCAGAAAATTTAATCATAAAAACGCGAATGAGCCTAAAAAGAGAAAAAGATTCGTAAAAATGTCATCCGACGGAGAACTATCTGAAAGTTACAATTCGAATTTTGGAACTAGTGAGACTGACAGTCATATCAGTGACCAAACAGCAAATGATGGGGTTTTGGACGACGGACACTGTTGTAATGGAATAATTGAGAGCAAAATCTGTGCATATAATGAAGTCGATTCAGGAAGTGAAGATGGTGCAACTGTTTCGGACAGCGAAAGCTTTCTGAGTGGATCTGAAAATGGAACGAGTGATGAAGGAAATGACTGGCATAACGAAGCAACGGCATTAATGAAACCTTTGAAACCCGAAATAATAGCAGCGATAAAAAATTCAATGGATCTGATCCAGAAAATACTTGAACCAACAAATCTTGACAGTAGCATACCCAATGAAGTAAAGCATCTCTTAGAAATCCAAGCATTGTCTCTATTCGTATGTTTCCCCTTTAAAATAGACAATTAGTTAATCAAATCAAGAAAAAGAATTTTGTTTTAAATAGCAAACGAGAAACTTTAAGTGAATAAAATGGTGTATAGTACATCAACATCAAGTATAATTTTGGAACTATATTAATAATAAATGAATGACAAAAATTATTTTGACAGCCTTTTATCAAATATGTATTCCTAAAAAATAGTGTGAATTAGTATAAAGTTTGTAAATAGGATTTATTTGTAAATAACCAGATGTGAACTCACCAATGTTATATTGTGTTATGTATAAAAAAATATTTTAAATGACGTAAAGGCTAATGGCCACATCGTCAAATGAATAAAACCTATCTATCTATCTACATTACATAGATAAATAGATAATAAATCTATTGCTTTATCTCAGATTGCGGTTATAATAAAGAGATAATTGTAAGGTCGGGAGAAGTAAAATTAAAATAACGTAAAATTGTTAGCTCTAAGTACACTTTTAAGTATTTGTTATCAGTGTTGCAAATAACGGTTATATTAAAATTACTTGTATTGGTTTAGTATATAGTTGAATGCTATAATCCAAGGAATTTCCATTGAAAATGTTAACAATTAACAATTATAAATTTTGGTTGATTGGTTGATTTGAGTGGATTTAACTTAAAATGAGTTCTTCGATAAACGAGAAGCTGACATCAAGTTATATTATTAAATGGATTACTGAGTTTCAAATAAGTAATGCAAAGAATCCAGCGACACGGGATGCTAAGCCACGCCGGGTCTGTGTGCGTTGGTTGGATCTGTTGTGATGACACAGCTCAGTTTCCGAAAAAGGGTTCCTCTTCTCCTTTTCTCTCACAATAGAAAAAGTAAAAAATTAATGGTATTTGCGGAGATGATAGGAAATTTATGATAATAGGCGATACCACACATTGTGCGAGATTTCATTCTGATAGTTATGATAAGTGCAGCATTTCTGTATTGGAGGACTTATTGTTAGAAAGAACTAGCTTGGAGTAATGTGTATAATGGAAAACGATTTAGGGCCATTTTACAATAATAATAAGGACCATTAGAGTGCTTCCTAATGTGGGATGTTTCTTTGCCTACGACGATATTATTATTGTAAATATCACAAGCAACAGCGGATGTTCACAGGAGAATAGATCCCGACAACAGTGATCATGATCCTCCTCCTTGTATTTATTATTAATGTTTCAAAATCCCTGTGTCCTCCTGCACACACGGCGTTCCTTACCCTTTATATGCCTACTAAATACTGCATCATCAAATCCATATAATACTTTATTATATCAATCTTTATGCACCATAGGAGTCTAGATAAGGGTGAAGCTACATCGAACTTTCTTCTGGATGACGGTGCATGGCTATGCTTGTGATGATCACGCATTTTGTTCTTATCATTCAATCGCAATATAAAATACTTAATAGTAGATCTAGTCTAGTAACTTGCTTCCAAATGAGACTACACCGTTTATCCGCTTGTATTACCAATTTTTGGAGCCTAAATTCCTAAAACTAGTAATAACTGCATGGTTATTATATAAATTTGGCAGGAATTCAGACTTTGCAGATATATACTTATACTTGCTAATTGTTACAGAGTGTCAATGGAAATTATTGATTCTGAGGAACGAGACAATAGAATGACGTAGTTTGTTATAGTTATGCCATTTTTACTCTTGCATGCATATTTCATACTTCTTTCTAATTCAATGTAAAGTAATATTATTATTATAAGTATGGCTCTTCGTTTTTCCTCCTTATTTGGTTCACAATTACAGGTTTCAGAGTGTAAATATAATTTGTAGTCTTCTGCACGTTTATAATTATGACGCCTATTAATTGCCAATTTAAAACTTGCTATAGGCAAAAATATATTTTGTACATGAAATACACCAATATCTCAGGTTAGCTAGAATTACTGTATTCTCTCATAAAATGAAACATTGTAAGAATGAAGGAACACTCAAAGCGTAGCGTATCTGTCGGGTGTAGAATTGGTGTAGCAATTTATTTTGAGAATAATTGAAGTGGGATAGTGGAGGAAGAATGTAGTAAGTGGTAGTAGTATAAGTAAAGGGAGTACTAGAAGCACTAGGAGCATAAATAATGGTGGAAACGATGAAAGTCATTTAAATAAGGATTGCCTGGTCTACATAGATTCAGATGCAACACTTCCAGTTGGATTTGGTTTGTCTTTGGTTGGGTTGCGTGAAGAGAAGAGATAAGGAGTTTGCAATCAGAGGAGACAAATGTTTGATCAGCAGGAGGTCGACCATCAGCACGATGAGTTGTGCTCTTTTATTACAGCCGAGAATGTTGGTAACTAGCCATCCTCCACTCCATCCATTATACAACTAAAACGCCGAGTAAATTACATAACAGGAGAGTGGATCCACATTATCATGTCTATCCTATGCATTTCTCTAATATGATTTCTGCGGAGCGAGTGAGTGGAGGAGAGAGATGTGCTGAGTGAGAGGATGAGAGGATGAATGATAGTTTTGCACTCACAAAAACGTAAACTCCGTCCGGGTATGTGCAATGCAATAATGCTATTACTACGTAGAGCAGTACGTGGGAATTTGATCCTCCTGTTCGGTTCTGATCTAAGGTAATAATAATGCTACAGAACGAGATGCGGGCTCTTTCTGGCTACGCTACATTACATACCTACATAGCTCATCTCATATTTCCCTTCCCTTAGAACTTGAGCCGACACAAAGTCTATCAGACAAGAACAGCAGGAATGAGAAATCAATCCACCGACTTGCCTCCCTCTCCTACCTTCTCATAACTTAACTATCAAATCAAAATTAAGTGTCTGCTATAAGTGCCAATTAACATAATGGTAATTACCCATATAAGCATTTGCTGCCATTTCATAAAACAACAACGAAATGCAAAAGTCTCCCTTCACCCCTGAACATTCAACCAGGCTAATATAATACAGTTAACACGCAGAAGTAAATTGCAGAATTTGCATTGTTGTTAATTATTCCACAGAATTCTGACACCCGGCACCCTTCTGTGGTTTCATTTTTTTTAAGTCCATAGATATCATTGACAGTTAGTATTTTTGCCACAGTAAGTAAGAAGGCGATTTTTTACTAACATGCATTCAGGTACATTCGTATTCACTGTAACTGTGCTACTAGTTTTATGACTTAAATATACATACAAATACTATATAGATATAAAATGAAGGCTCATGGAACGAAAGCCAAAATATAGAAAGTAATCGACAAACAAATGAAACAAATATTTTCCATGTTGGATTATAAAAATCTACCATGTAATTCGTGATCGTTATCTCTGATACAAAAGTTTTTACCATGTTACCACAAATACTAAAATGTTGCACTTAGAATATCCGGAATACATACCTAATTAATTGGAATTTAGTGCTTCGGTGGACAGAAATCGAGAACACGGAATAAATACGCGTAGCTCCGGTGTGCTCGAAGCTGAAATTACAAGGAGCGCTGTTTGTATAAAAACTATATGCTATGGTGAATCGGTTGTCTTTTTTACTTTTCAGTGCCGAATGCTTAAATCTGTAAAAGGTAAACACCTGTCTTGCTTTTGCTGGTTTAACCTGACTTGCTAATGAAACGTAGTTATACTCATGTTGCGGTATCTGAGCGGAGGATCTCATTTTGTTCAACTATTTGAAGTCGGTTTAAGCGTTATAGCATGTCATCATTTCATTCGTGTATTCCTAATACGGTGTCGCGTGTAATATCCGTGAATAATACAGACTACTGATCTTGTGAAAATGGACTATGCGCGATATCAATTTTATCACTCAAGATAAAACTTTAGCAAATGGTGAGCATTATGTTTACCATATCTAAAATCCCCTTAGTTATTGGTCATGACTTCTATGCTACTTTAGAGTCTATCTGGGTCGTGAAAAGTCAATTTAGGACCGTTAAAATTATTTTACCATTCTCGATATGCTTTAAGACTGAATTTCTGCAAATTTTTTTCGGAGTAAGGTAACATTTTATTCTAAATAATTTGTGTGAATGTGACTTAAATATTAATTTTGAAGCGTTTTCTAACCAGGGTAGAGACAAATATTTTTATCCGCAATTGTGCATTGCATGCAGTGCAGGATTAAGATAATAACCAACTGTAATAAGCTCCTTATGCATGCTATGGGCTTGGCTTTAAGTTTGAATTCTAAACGACTTTTTATCATTATCACCATTGTATATCACATATTTTAATTCTACTGACAGTGTAGAGTAGAGCTTCAACTTTAAAGCATAAGATACAAGTTTGGTTCTTCAGTTCAACATTAATAGCTTTCTAGAAGAACTAAATTCAACCGAGTGACAAAAAACTATCATCGTCACAGCTGGCTTCAAAAGAGTGACTTCCTTTTCAATTTCTTAATCTGGATTGAGTGCCGGTGAATCAACTCAACTGCCCATCTCAACTTGAATGTTTGATGTGCAACTTTGTAACATTACAAAATATTTATAAGCTCACCATGAAACCGATTATTATTTACCTCTGTTTTGCCATAATTATCATTTGTAGTTTACGTCGGGAGTAAATTTAATTGTAAACACACTGATACATGCCAGCGTGGCTATTCAAGTGATTAATGTACAATATTGTAAGGAAATGTTACAACACGTCGTACTTTTAAATTTATGTATTGTATCGAAAACAAAATGTTTGTTGGAGAAGTTGGAGTTTCGAAAAGTATATAGTTATACCAAATACAATTAGCTCTAAAGAGTACCGTTATTATATTCTGCTTGCTAAATGCACAAATCAAATTATGACGGGTAATATTATTTGCAAACAAATGCATAAAAATGAAAATACCAACTGAAAAGTGAGAAATGGAATTGATTAAATGCTATTCACTTTGGCACGGAGTGTTTTAGTAGGTTTAAAAGTCTAAACGTTTAAAAGCTGAGTCACGTCTGAAGTTCAGTAAAATATTTGCCAATAAATGTTTTCAGTAAGTGGAATTAAAGGATTAACCGACGATTTTCTTTATTCGACAGTAAATACTACGTAACTCATCCTTTGAGTTTTATTGTTGTGTGCAAATGTCAAATTAATATTTACGTTTGTGTGAATTGCAAAATAAGTAGATGGATGGATGAAAAGGGGATTTTACTTTTTCTACTAAATACCGTTATTCATGTATAACTTGTAAGTACCTGGCTGAAATATCTAGTACCATGCCATTGGGCTTACGGATTTCTTGATGAGCTGAATTACATTGTAACAGCCACGCCTACGCCTATCCCACCTAATGCGTATAGGCATATACTGAGATATATATTATGGTAATTCCTCGCTGGCTTTTGACTTGACAGAGTGATGATGACACGGGATCAGGAGACGCCATTCTTATGCAAATTTTGACCTGGAACATTCCATTTGGACGTATTAAAATTAATATGATGAATGGACAAAGATGAAAGCCTAGCGAGACGCATCGGAACAGAAGTGCTGACATTAGAAAGAAAGATTATCCTTAATGTTAGCAAACTTCTTATTGTTAGTTGACGAAATGGAGGAATTGAGTGAAGGAAAAATTTTGTGTTCATACCTCATACAAGTCGATTCTAAGCCTTATAGCCACCACCATAAACTGAACTAAAGTGATTCAGCCTAAGAATAGATTCTCATCACCCTTAAGATACGACTGACAATAAATAAATGAGTCGCATCAAATCAAGGAAAACTGCCTGCACATTTTGTCATTCTAAGAAGATTATGACAGCTTAGAGCAGTACAGTACAAGTCTTCACTTAATTTCAGTCAAAAGCAGAATATTCAAAAGTTTATTCCATTCGGATAGCGACATCACAAATAAGTAGTTTTTATAACATTTATTTTATAACTACTAATTCCCCTAGTTAAGTTTTTAAGGGAAATCCCCAATTCAGTGTTTTAGAAATGGATGACAATTGATGGTAATGCTACCTAGTAAAGATATTGCTGAATTCTAATAATGCAAAACGTTGTTTATTTGCATGATCTATGCTGCTTCACTTTATCGTTAACTAGCTTGCTGATGCTGGTTTTGCTGATTTTCTAAACTGACGTAATAAAAATTAACGAAATTACCAGGTTACAATTACCAGAACGTAATCAAATCAAGGAAGAATTTGAAAGTTAGAAGCAGAGCAAATTTTTGTATCAGTATTGTAGTAGTACCAATATAAAAAGATGCAGTAAATGCGCATAGTATGCATGATGAAGGAGACTATTTTTTACAATGTAAAAGTTGCCTACTTTTCATTATTTGCATTCACTTATTAAGTAGCGGCAGCTGCTATATAGGAATGCCCAATCTGTCTGTCTGTCTGTCTGTCCGTCCGTAAGCACGATAACTTTCGAACGGAATGAGATAATCCGTTCAAACTTTTTTTACGCATTCTATGGGTCAAAAGACAGATCAAGTTCGTGAATGGGCAAAATCGGCCACACTCCATGACCAGGGGTGGGGTTCGAAAATTAAAAATTGACGTAACTTCCGTTCTGTGCGTCGTAAAATGTCGTGTAATACCTCGTTCGACATCAGAATGAATTAAGGAACACTATTAAGTAGGTTACAGTCATCCCCTAACAGGGGAAGGGGGTAAAATCATAAAAATTGACGTAACTTCCGTTCTGTGCGTCGTAAAAACTCGTGTAATTCCTCGTTCGACATCAGAATGATTTAAGGAACACTATTAAGTAGGTTACAGTCATCCCCTAACAGGGGAAGGGGGTAAAATCATAAAAATTGACGTAACTTCCGTTCTGTGCGTCGTAAAAAGTCGTGCAATACCTCGTTCGATATCAGAATGATTTAAGGAACATTATTAAACTAAAAATAGACACTGTTTTACTCTTTTGCCGCTACTTTTTTACATCCATTTGTACATGGTTTATTCTTATGTGCAATAGGCTTATATAACTATACTTTAGTCATGATGATTCTTAGCATTGCAAAAAAATTATGCTATTACTTTCATTAACTGTTTCCACAGTAGTGCATAAGTAAAGCATAAGAATGCCAGTTTTAGCGAATTGTGCTAGTCTGTGGCATTAATTTTCTGTCAAGGACGAATGCCTCTATTATATCATCTTCATTTCAATACATTTATAAGAATGCAATCGGCGTCTAAATACAGAAAACCACTTTAATTGAGATCAACTTTAATTATATGATAAGAAGAAATCAATCGATCCAGCTGTATCGCTTCTGAAATCAAATCAAGGTGAGACAAGAGATTAGGTTGCGGTTACCTGCTATGAACTAAATTAACATTTAAGTCTCATCATTATCATCGAATCGAAGAAACTGGTTGTGGTTTCCAGCATAGTAAATTACGGATAATACTTTACGAGAAATATAAACTTGCTGTATAGCTGTAGGTACTAATGTTCCATATAATGCTATCATTTCTTTGAATACTTATATTTGTTACGTATCTATATCATATATCTACTTAAAGTGTGGTAATTGCAGAAAAATAGAATATAATTACGAGATATCATTGGAGTCCCTCTCACTTTCGAGTAATTCAAATACATTTTGATACAATGTTATAGCGGATATTTGCAAATGAAAAGAAGATAACAGCTAGAAATATAAATAAGTTAAACTGCGTAATAAAATCGACAACATTTCAGCAACCTCCAATTACTACTAGTGTATACTGGGAATGGATGATGGATGTTATTTTTCAGTATATTAAAAGTGTTTCTGGTTTCAACAAATTGAGGGAATGTATCGAACTCAGACTTGTTGGTTTTATTTCTCTACATTGGCATATTGGTAGACAGCATTCTAGGGAGGAAAATCGTACCTACTTATAGTTATAGTAGATTATAGTGTTACCCAATGACATATATGGCGAAAAGATGATTGCATGGTTTCGTTTCAAATGGATGTGGATGGGATTCTGATCCAGATGCGGAAATTTCCTCGCTTCATGGAGTCCCACATTAAAGATACCTAATACCCGTGAAAAAAGCCATCCAGCCGAAATCTAGTATTTCTCGTAGCATCAAACCATCTATACTCACCATCCTCAGCATCGTCGTTTTGACTCATCTTGACCCGCTCACGTTGAGCTCTGTTTAAACTAAATGTGACCGAACGAACTGTAGGCATTAATGGTACAAGAAACTGGCTGGATGCAAACACTGTATGTACTTATTATGACTTATACCCCTCTTATTATACTACATATACAAAGTTATGAATGAATAAGGAAGAAGTCGAAAGGAAGTGACGATGTGTTAATATTATGAAAAAGAAGAGTTGCAAAAAGAATTAGTTCGTTGTTGGGTCAATTTTTCCGCTGTCCCTTAGATTCGGGGAGGGAAGGTCTCCCTTGGCTATAGCTTTGACCAGTAAATTCATTTGTTTGAATTCAATACTGAATACAGGTCCCTTGTTTTCATTTAAGTACGAGTGGAGAGTGAGAGATGTACAGTCGACATAGTCGGCACTGATGCCTACTAAATTTTATGCCTTTATGAGCTGGGATTAAAATGACAAAGATTAGGATGGAGATTGGTATACATTATATAATAAATAGTGCTTCAATTCCTTATTTTAAAACCAAATAGCCCCAAATGTAATTAACGTACAGATAATCTCTTTTGTAATTAAGAAAATTCACTAGTGTAGAGTCAAAGTCATGGAAATACTAAGTTCAAATCGCAAACCTTTTCCAAGTGCATTATGTCATGCATCTCAGGCTTAAAATTTATTGCTTGTAGAAATGGAAAGAAAGATGGATGCTATCACTATCAGTCAATGCAGTTTAGGTATTTAATTTTAACTTTGTTTAGCAATCAAAACGGTGGTATAGCTTTAATCCTTGATTCTGTCATTTAAGTAATTATATAAGATCATTACTTGCTCATAATTTTCTTAGTTATTATAATTTTAGGATTATTATATTGCAAATACATGCATGGTTTTCGTTTCATCTGTTAATACATTTATAGAAGACTTAAGTACATGAAAGGTGACTACGCGGTAACTAGTTTTTATATAAATGAAGTATATACATAGAAAGAACTCATTACTCATTATAAGAACAGGATTGAATGAGAATTAGATCAAAAGATGCTGAAAAAAGTTCAAAGCTCCGCGTCGGCATGAAAGGGCCCAAGTATTGAAGACTCCTGCGGTGCGGGTCATGCAGCAAGGTAACCCGCTGCTATTGCCCTGTCTCTTTTGCCTATAATACGTGCACCCACTGCACTCCCCTACAAGGTGGTCCATCAAATTTTCCACAATCATCTTTCGTTTATTACTCTTCAGACTGCTCCTCGCTTTCCAAAAAGATCCTCCTTCATACACCCATTTGGTAATCTAACACATATAAGTATGTACAGATACAGTCATTTCTTTAAGGGGTTCTTTTTACTTTGTCAAATACTCATAATTAAGGTTACGTCGTTGATGCGCTAAACATTGGATACTTACCCCCGTGGGGAATAGAAACTTGTTACATTTTTTAGTGTAGCCTTATTCCCCAAAAAATATTTTACGGGGTTGCATAAACATTTATGAATTATTGACTCATGGACTTATAATAGTTCATTCTTTACCTCACCATTATAAGTTGGTTGCTGTCACATTTGGGTACGTACTCAGTAATTTAATCAAAGTGGCACACTAAATAGTATTGACAAAATCATGGCATTTTTGATCACCGCGAGAGAAATTGTACATTTTATGGCTCCATTAAATACTTGCATAATTACACGATAACCTTATATCATAAAAGATCTGGTTATATATGTATTCCACCATTTGAAAAATTTATTCCAAAAATGTTCAGCCCAAAGCAAGAGCCATTTAAATTTCCACTACAAGTATTCTTTTTTTAAATTGATAGACTATGAGTAACTAAACTATTCGTTATTACTAATAAAATGCGCAAAGTCTGCTCTTGCTATCATACTTCAAAAAAACAAACTTCACTTCATGTGGACACGATGTTGCAATACTAAAAGATTCGAAAATAATTAGGATTATGATATGGCATTGGTAAGCATGAGTCACAGAAAGAGATTACATTGGATTACATGTGTACGGACGAGAAATCTCCATCAAAAGTACTAATAAATATCTATAGACATAGGAAGAAAGAGGAGCCAATGAATGCAGGAGCCGGTAGTCGTCCCTTTCAACAAATTCAGAACTCAAATAAAAATGATATTGAGTACATAAGCTACTAGGAGGCCGAGTGCCTAAGTACCCACACGCATTTGCATTAAAGTGAAGTGCCTGATGGGGTTTGAGAAATAGATGCCGGTATTGATACTAGGATGTTAGTGCTTGGAGTCAAAGTAGTTTGCAGGGCAGAGCATATTTTGTATTGTATGTAAAATGCAATCAAAGAACAAGCCGGTACCACTTCAACTCCGTCGAGTACCATGAAAAATCTCTGTAAGAGGAGATGAAAGAGAAGCGCAACAAAGGACACTGCACAGCCCTCTCATCCTTTACCATTTTATCCACAAAGAAACGACACAACTTTAAATGTGTAGGAGCTGGCGATTTCAGTACTCGGATACATGTACATGAGCGACCACAATTGAGATCATTGCGATAATGGACATGAAATAAAACCAAGTAGTTCTTGGCTAATCAAAAATATTAAATACACGCCATACAATCATCACTAGTACCTATTAACTATAGTTCAGGTAATTAGTTGTGCTTTGGGGCGGGTGCGGAGTATTTCAGAGACGAAACGGTACACTTTCATCGGCTGCATTAATAACGTTTTCATGAACTGAGAATTAGATATAAATCATGAAAATGGTTGGTTCATGGGTTTATTAAAGAAATATTTTCGATTTCGGTTTTCCAGTTTAATATTTACCTATTTACGTTTTGCATAATTTGCTTATGTAGTAGTTTAGCATTTTGGGATGGATGGTATTTCGGATGAACTTGTGAGCAATTCGCATTCGTTGAAGTTTTAGATTTTCGGAATTTTTGTCAAGCTTATCCATCAGTTCATAGTTTTGAAATGAAAATCTACGGCGATTGAGTGCTGCATACTAAATTCATCACAAAAAATGTTCCACGGAATTATTGTCAACAGAATAGGGTTTTTATATCAGAAGATTGTGAGAGATTTAGAAGGTTTTCGATAGCTTGCAATCCGAAAAACCCTGGAAAGTCATGCTGCTACAAGCTGTTATGAATGACAAAACGCTTTGGAAATTTTCTATAGTACATTATGAATCTTACGTAGAATTGAAGGACAAACTAACTGTGAAATCAAATTTTGCTAAGCAAACAAATTCACAAATTAATTCTTCTAATTTTTGGTTTCATGGTATTATTTATTTATATTCTACTAATACATCACATTTGGTACTTCTACGACAAAAACACTTATATAAAATTCGTTATTCTGAGATTTAGCCTACACAATTAAATTCGGTATTAATTAAGGCTACGAATTTGTCTTATCGTTGGGTAACAACATTACGATATTGCTACATCACAATCAATATTTTACTGAGTATAAATATCTATAATTTGTAGACAATTGTGGTTTACAAATACAAAATCTACAGTGAAACACATTGGATGACAAATTAATAATGTAATTTACAGTTTACAAAATATCGATAATGAACACTATGAAATAACTGAGTCATAATTAAGTAACTCATAACAGTATGACATAAATAATGCGTAATACATAATTGAACAATAAATAAATTCCTCCATAGAAGGAGTCCTTAAGCGTAAGTGTGGGTAAGTACATTAAAAATTATACGGAGATGACGATGGTAGATAGGAGTTATAAATATATAAGATAAAGGACGGGTTTATTTAACACGATTGTTTATTAACATAACAACTACCTTTTATGATTACCTACTCCATATTTTTCATTTATTTTGTTTCTTATGTAATACTGAGACTTACATTCAAACTAACTACTTACTGTTTGGTAAACGATAACACTCTGTAATGAAAGTTTCCTTTGTCTAACTTACTTAAGTGAACACTGACTGAAAAAAGGTTTTGCAATTATTAATCTAATCACAAACTCCAGTTCATGGTTACCCAAATTATTTATAAACTATACTCATTTACTATACTTAACATGCATAAAACTTTTATATACTTGTACTACTGAACAGCTAATTCTAACATGAGTAATTAAACATTGCACTGCGTTTAGTACATTTGCTTTTCAGTATGATATGAAAAATGGACAGCTTATCAATCTGACTCGAGATTATCGATAATATTATATACTATATTATGCTACTTATTTTATAAAAACTTTTAACCACATTGGACAATAAAGCTAAATAATATGTCATTGTGGGTTAATGTAGATACTATCTACTAAAATTGTATATCTTGAGAATAATTGGACTTTATAATAAAGAAGCATAGAACTCGTAAATTTGTACAATAAAATTTATCAACATACAGTTGTTATCAACGAAATGTTTTACAAATACTCATACTAAAAATATTTCACATGCAAAAACGTAACTATAAAATAAATCAACAGCAAGTAAGGGGGTAGATTCTACAATGGTGCTTTAAGCTTCAAAAGGACTGAGGGCACTGGAACATCCTACTACCGTACTTGCAATACCGAATCATGCTACTACTACTAATATTCTACACCGCTGCTACAGATATATGCAAATTTTCTTAGGCCATAACACCTTGTGACAGTGAGAATCTCAGAGTAGAAGTAGCTAACCACTTAGTACCTATTAAAATTAACTTATAAAATTGGTTTACATTATTATTATTAACAATAGGCTAATCTCGATGGTATTATTAAAGTAATAAAAACAAAACCAACAATGTAAAATATCTCAACTAATTTTAACTGCTGAATAACAACAGAAGATAACCTCTGATACAACCGCAATAGCCTTGGCAGGACAATATTTACTTCTACGTATTTCAGTGTACTAGAAATTGGCTAACCATTTTATACATCCGTTTTCTAAACCCATCTGACCTTAGTTACAAACTAATACTCTAAACTAACCTAGTATTCCCCTAATTGCTTTTCGGTAAAACTACTAAATCTACATTTATTCCATTACCTTTCTATAATAATATACAAATATAATTGTAACTAACAGGATTCAAATCTTTAAATTCAAAGCTGCACTCCTCTCCATTACATTTTATACTTTTAGGTATCACAATATTGCAAAGACGTATTTTTATGCAACTAGAGGATATTAGTTGACTAAAACTATTTACCAAATCTACCTCTTTACGTAACTCACACGTTTAACTTGATCATTATCTCTTTTTGTGGATTTCTGAAATTTCTAAATATCTGTACCTAATTTTATTTTGATAAAATGTTATCTGGAATAATAGAACTATTGTGTACTTTAACCTCATATCATTTGGGGAATTTTATCCCAAGAATTTTTCCTAATCTCTGCTTAGGCGTGGCAAACCCTTTTTTAGGTTTCTTTACGGTTGGTGTAGTGGTAGTCTGAAATGCACATGGTTTATTCTGGCTGGTAGAGCTACCTTCACTTGCCGATGGAGGATTTGGTTTTGGTTTTTGTTTAGACTCTTGTTTTGAAGTCAACTTTTTTGCATTAATCACCTTCACCGGTTTAATTTTCTCCGTTGTATCTCCACTTGAAGTTCTGTCGTGTTTAGGTGGCTAGAAATAATAATAATTGGAATTACATTATTTATTTGTCACTTATCCTAAACCACATATGAAATGCACATGGTGGCTTCACTGTACTACACTGCTAACTCTGCTTCTCAGTAGTAACTGTCACAACGGATGACATTATTACTGTGCTCTGTGCTGAATTAATTGAAATGGGTTGCTGCAGTACTTTTTTCATTTATTTTGCTTTATAAGCAATAAAATTAGCCACTCTAAGATACCAAAATTTGAAGTTGTTAATTTTTGATAAAATGTGTGATTACCTTTTCAGCCAAAGTTTCCGCAGCTCTCTCAAGGCCCAACTTGACTGACTTACGCTTGGCCTTAGTTCTTACCGGTCTCTCATCTCGTACACCAACTTTTCCCACTTTAATACGGGGACTCCATGGCACATCTGTTTCGCGAGGGCGTCCTCTCTTTTTCCCTCGTTTGGAGGAATGTCCTTCGTCGTCAGATCCTCCAGCCAAAGGCAGGTAAACTAATAGAAGCCAATACCATGGTTATTGACCTTCAATAAATGCTAAGAGAATAGTTCACATAACAAATTATTACTGTAATCATCATCTTGGTGAACTTTTTCAATTCCCAGTTCAAAATCATCATCTTGGCTAATATTTCCGTTCTTCGGGTGTTTTTTCTTATGACCAAGCCTTTTTTTCAAAGGCAATATCTCATCTTGAATCTCCAACATATCCTTGATGGCCGTTTTCATTTGAGGCTTCAGAGTTCTACAAAGTTACAATCATTAAAAAAGGTCTTATTTAAAACTGTTTTGTAATTATTTAGACTTACGTGCAATTTTCAATACGTTCCGTGTAATTAGATGATTTCATAAGCTCGTCTATTCCATTTAGTGTACCGGCCAACTCGTCATCAATTGTCATGTTCCTAGCTCTCACCAAGTTCTGCTTCTTCTTGCATTTACTTTTATGATGATGCTTTCTTTTGCTTTTTGACTTAGATTTTGCATCCGCTGCGTGATTGGTAACATCCTCATCAATTTTTAAATCTTCCCTATCAGATTCAACAATTTGTAAAGTGTCAGATCCAGCGTTGGAATTGGAGTCCACCAGCTCAGCTTTGGATTCACTCACTAAAAAGGCATCAAAAGTTTCAGTGCCTGTATTGTTATCTTAATATATGTCAACACTAACACCACTAATCAGTTACTATTTACTATTAAATCTCATGATGATGGGCGGGGAATGATTCTGTGAAGTTTTAGAGTCTGAATCTACGGTTGATGCTATATCCAACGTAAGCGGTTGGCTGAAGTCAACGGAATCCGTCACCCTAAAATATTACAGTATCATCTTTTAAGTCACAGTTAGCATGCCGCATGATTTCTTTAGCTGCAAATAGAAACGTCGTTGCATACATAAATTGATGAGCAGGGCTGGTTCCAGAACTTGAACTTGAATTTCTTCTTATTTTAAGTTTTAGTGGTTGAGTTGTTAGAGTGGTGGCCTCATATTCTGAGCATTTCATCTCAGAATAGGTGGAAACTCCAGAAATGACCATTTTCAGCGCATCTTTGTTGGCGGACTTCTTTTTGCTTGATACTTTCTCTGATTTCACACTTTTTCCATCCAAGTTTAAAACTAATTTCGATTGTCCAGGAGTTAATTCTTTTCGATCCTCCTAATGCCAACAATAAAATGCTGTGTAGAATAAAATTAAAAGACATAGAATACATCGAATCAGAATTTTCCTAGCTAATTATTTTTACCGGCATTTTCACGGGATCTTTTTTATCCCCCAGTTTAATAATTTTATAGAGGCCTTTGAGGATACGAGCTACATTTACACAACTTGGAATAACTTCTCTCCGAGACTTGTTGGGCTATTAGATATGGTACAAATTTTTTTAAAAATGTAAAATCATCTCCACATATTAAGTACATGTAAAATTACTGTTGGAATTAAGACAGGATAAACAAATTTACCTCCTTTTCCATGCTCCAAACTTTCAAAGTGTCGTGTAGTGCCTTTACACCTCGCAATAGATACTGCGGTAAACGACCCATGTTTTGAAGGACTCCGTCCACAATTGTTTCAGCTGCAAACCAGTGAGTGACTTCGAATGATGGGAATGCATACTTGAGGGGAATTTTTAGATTCTTTTCCATGGAGTAAATTCTAAGACACAAAATAAAAATAATACTTAACGTTAATAATTAATATTAATATCAAATTATTAATATTTAAAACAGTTTTAAATGAAAACTTACTGTAACTGAAGATCCATATTGAGGAAATGCAAAAAGTTTCCTCCAAATACAAGAGAATCGACAGGCGTGAATACTGCATGAATCCATCCGGTTGGAATAAACAGGGTTTGTCCCTTTTTTAAGGTACACTCATAGCAGGCATCGCTCTATACGTTTTAAGTAGCAGATAACAATAACAATTTTAGTAAATCAATTTACTAGAACTCTAAGGTTACAAAGCTACAATTTTTGAAATACAAAACATAGACAAGTAACGGTTGAATAGTTTAAATTAAATTAAATTCAAGTTATTTAGTTTAAATAACTTGACTGATGAGTTAGTAAATGCTTAGTTTAACCCAGCCACGTTGGCTTGGTGGAGCACTCAGTCGTCTGACTAATCAATCAATGTGTGCTTCCACTGCCAGTTCGTGTCTTTGGCTGGGTGAAATGGCCGAGGGCTGTTTAAAGGCGAGTGTTTGAGTTGTAAATGTGGAATTAAGACAAAGGTTAAGAGTCCTGGTTACCAAGTCACGTGACTTGACCTCGACTATCAAATTAGCCCTAAACTTTCTTTCGGGAACTTTTAACTCTTCCGAGAGGAAAAAATGGTAATATCTCGCAACCATAGGTAAAATTTTAAAATTTTCCAACGTACTTGGTTAAAACAACCTTTTCTGCGTTTTTAGAGACCAATCTTGTCTTTCTACGACCAGTATTCTCGGAGGAGTTACAAGTTTTCCAAAAAAGTATTTTTCAGTATTGTCATATAGAGTAAATTTCTATGCCTATGCACTTTTAAAAAGTAGCCATAGATACTTCCCCGTACTTGACCTTTTTTAATGAATTTCTCCGTATTTTGAAAATACCTGAACCTTAAGCACGAACCCGCAATTACAAGGGCCGTCCTATTGATACCTCGTATGTGTAGGGTGTACGTAGAGTAGCTTTGGATAACCTGTCTTTGTTGGGCTAGTAGACATCCGATAACAGTCCCACAACAGTGACTCGTAAATGACAGCCTTTGGCTTCTCGGGCATACATGGGCTCAGATGCTTTACTCTTAAGAACAGATGTAGGGTTTGGAGCGGATCGCGCCATTTTTATCAGTAGAGGAGTAGAGTCAGTAGGGCAGTCAGGATAGTTGTTGATGGTGAGCACATGGTACTCCTCTACTGATAAAAATGGCGCGATCCGCTCCAAACCCTACATCTGTTCTTAAGATTAAAGCATCTGAGCCCATGTATGTTCTCGGGTATTAATTAACAACAATACCAGTGTTGAGGGAGTTAGCAATAGGCCCGTAATTGAGGCCTGCGCCCAGTACTATCACTTTGTAAGGAGGCAGTACACCCCATTTAACATACACATATAGTATATGTTTAAGTCGGACAATTAAGAGCTACATGACTAAAAGCTGTAAGAATTATTTGATGCAAATCGCCACCGACGAAGTTTTTTTGCAGAATGTCATTCAGAATTAAATAAAATCATACTTACTATTAAATCTCCAAGAAAGCTGGCAGCAGATCTATCGTTTTGACTCATCCAGCGATTATACGAAGCCAAATTTTCTTGTGTCGGTTCGAAAAAATAAAATACTTTCTCCCCCTGAAATTATAAACGATGGAAACCCTTTATAAGTAGTACATACAAAGCAAACATACAAAATTAAGGCTTTCAGGAAAAAGTATCCTTACCCACAAGACATGATACCAAACAGAAGTTCCACCAAAGTCGACATGAAAATCGGTATAGGATCCTTCCGGGCTTACGAGACAATACTTTGAAACAACTGGTTTTATCACATTCTCCAATTTAATGTTTTTCGGCCACGATGTGTACACCCAATCTAACTTCCGAGCTATATACGGCGGTTCCACTAATTTGCTCAAACTACATTAAAAGTTTTAGAAAACTAGTTTTAGCTTCACCATTAACATCGTCAAATAAAAATTAAATATTGATACTGCAGCTAAATGAATTTACTTGGTCTCCGAAAATTCCAAACTGATCAAATTATACGGTTTACTTCTCCCTGGCTTTGTAAAATATGAAGTAAATTGGCCCATGGTCATCTGAAAATCTTTTTGCAGACGCACGTCGATAACGTCTACAACCTTATCAGGTCCTGTTATTTAGAATACAAAATTAGTTGCAAAAAGTAGAAAAGGTAGTTTTAATAAGCTTTTATATTAATGTATTACACACCAACATAACGACTGACATCATCAACAGTGAACGATTCAGGAGGAAGTTTGATGTCCAACCCATCAACATCTGGAACTAGAATTGGGTGATTGAATCCCTTTTTGAAAAGCTCGGGCATAATGAGACTTTGACCTCTCACGGTTTTCACAATTTTATCCATGCTGAATCAAAGTGATGTACGCTAGTTACTTGACCATACTTTACACGAAATATTTAGGATCACAGAAATCAGATTTAGAAAATGCTCACCTTCCAAATGTCTTGTGCTTTAGTTCATTAATAAAACCCATAGTGCCAGGTTTTTTGTACCGTTCCAACGCAACCTCATCCGTATTAATTATGCTCGCTAGGAAAATAATTAAAAGGTAAATTTTTGCTAGGTCATATATCGGAATTGCTTTTTATTATATTGTCAACTTACTGATTGAAGGACCTTGAGAAATCTCACATTTAGAACAGTGAAATTTATCAATGTCCTTAGCCAGATATTCAGCCAACCCAACGCAACTGAAAAAAATTACATTAAATATGCAAAATAGGCTGCGATATAATATACTTTTCAATATTTAATACAATCAGTTCGCATTACCAAAACAAAACGAAATGCACATTTCTTCTATGAGTGCACCATAAAGATGACATAAATACTAAAACTACACTAGACAGAAGATAGTACCAATCTATCATTATTATTACCAGTAATCAGTAACAATGTATTATAGTTATAATCGACAAAATTCTACAACTTTTGGTTGATATCTGAGAAAAATCTACAGGTACTCGTATATTTCTTATAAGTATTTGAAAAAGGACTGATTGCCAAACATAATATATATTAAATATTTGATAACAATTTAGTATTGAATGGTGAATTTACAATTATTTTTAATATTTATGCTTATTAAATATATGACTTACTCTCCATGAAACCATTCTTTACAACAGTCGCATTGAATCATGAATTTCTTATTATTTTTGTCCCACGGTTGTTTACACACGCAATACAACGTTTCAGCTGTAACTTCAACTACTTCAGACTCAACTATCAGTTCGGAGTCAATGACCACCTCTTCTTCCGAGAAAATCATGATTGAATCTCACCGCTAGGTAATCTGGTAAAACTACGTAATTAACGTTAAACTTTAATCAGCAAACGTACAAACCAATATGAAATATTTAGAGCGTTGGTGATTACAAAAAAAGTGAATGGAAAATAAACTATCATAAAATATCGATTACAATTGAAAATGAAACAAACAATACAAAAATTTTTGCCGATTTTGATGATTAGGTACGTTGAAAAGGAAAAACTTTAATGACATTACATTACCCATCTACTCATAACACAAAAAAGAATTAAATAAAATATAATTGTATTGAAATGGAAACTAAATAAATACATGGCATAGAATAAGGCAAATGGCAAACCTAGAGATTCAGTTTTTATTTGTCCCCAGATTGATGGAAGTGATAACCAAGAAAGATATTTCCTCGGCAGCGCTGACGGTTCTGCTTAGGCCAGATGGTGTTAAATTACTGTGACAAAAAATAATTTTGCTGTTCAGGTGGTAATAATAAAAATTTAGAAAAGTAATAGCCCCTTCGGTTCTAACATACACTTCAAAAACGCTAGAAAAACAAAAAATAAGAAAACTACCTTGTTATTGACCAACCTGAACACATATGGTGTCTTGAATTGGAGATGATGCTGATGCCGTAATGTAATTGTCAGATGTTCTAGTCTGATATCAAGACGGCTCTACAATTCCAAATTCACAAAATTGAAAATTTTGAATCTAATACAATATTGAGATAGATAGTGTTCAATTATCAACAATGATTTGACTCAATTTTTCTGTTATACACCGCCAGTTTATTTATTCCTAAACACCCTTGATAAGTTTCATCTTCCAATATTTTTTATTAAATCTAGTCAATGCTTATCAAGTAATTCAACATGTTTGAATACACATGTTACATTTAGTGTTTACTAGGGTAACATATTAAAGAAAGAACGAATTTTGGCGTTTACTGTTAGTAGCTTTAACATTTAACTTTTAAACAACTTTTAGATATTCTTCACTGTTGTCATCCAAATTTAGCTTAAAAATTGAACAAGTGACCAGGTAAACTTAAATTGGCAAGAGATTGATTGTCAATTGTTGATTGTTTTAATAAAATATCATGTAGACAAAACAAAACTGTGCCATCTAAAAGGAATAATTTACCATTTATGGTAAAAGTCTTTCGTACATAATGGACTACAAATGACAATTAGAACTACAGAAATGATAAACCATGCTCATTAATTCTTCACTCTACTTTACATACAATTTCAAACTTATCGTCTTAGATATTTTCATTCATCAATGAATATTAAAAACACGATAAGTAACATTTAGCATTAAAATAATCCTTTTCTTTACCTCACCATTCGTCATCTACAAATTCAACATACCAGAGCTGACACCAAAAAGTAAAACCGATTAACAGTAATCTCTAGCAAGGCAAGTGGCAAGCGATTTCCAGTTTTTATTGATAGTATGATTTTTCTGTCCAGTTAGTACATTAATGGAACAAACTCAATACATTTTTACGCCTACTGTCAACTGTCAACAGAAATGTACTAAATTTTGAGCAAATTAATCTATGACGATGAATTGTCCTTTAATTGCTGTTGGTTTTTGGAATCGCAATTTTTGTTGAATAAAACGTGAAAAATCGCCTGCACTTTTGAGAAGCTGATTTACCACTGTTTAAAAGATGCGCGTAGAACAGATTTTGGGCTGTATGTATATTCAGGATTTAGCAGAAGTCTGTTCATGTTCATTCTCATACACAAATTCGGATAGCTTCATTCAGCTTCAGCTTGATAGGTTCGGTCGGTTGCTGGCTGTTAAAACAGCTACTCTGCCCAACCAAACTGCCAAGCATTTTTAAGCACCATTGAGATTTTATGGTACACCTACATTTTGCAAATCTTTCAAAATTAAACCAAATGTTGATGCATAAACCTTTTGAAATTCATAGCTCTCTTGGTGGTTTCTTCCATATAATTGTATGCTTACTAGTGAACCCAGCTAAGGGGCAAATCTAGCACTCAAGAGAAATTCAGCAGGCCACCCTTCACAGTAATAAAAACAATTTCGAAAACATTCCAATAGGTTATTATTCATTATGTTAACTTTGTAACTACAAAGTATATTTAAATGAAAATACTTTAATGTCTATAGTGGTGGATAAATTAGCTGCCGCCCCAACTTCCTGATAAAAAGGAATTTCCTAAACCAAAATAATAACCGTAGATCGTAGCTTCAAATGCAGGGAACAATGAAAGACTCCATTTTTGAAAAAAAAATCCCACAAAGTCACCAAAAGGCTTCCTTTTAAAGCAGAAAAATAAGATTCCCCCTGGGATTTTGGAAAAACGTACAAATTCTATGAGTACAACTTACGAATAAATATTTTTAAAGAATAAATTGTTAGTTACCCAGTACTGTTATTTAATTCTACAAAAAGGTGTGCCAACTGCCAAAAGAATCAAGAGAGTAGTAAAAAGTAAACCCAGCTCTACTAAAAAATGTTAAGTTTGTCGATATAGCATAACCAATTTGTATTAGAAGTTTTCAAAATGCTATTTGCCATATTACGATCATTACGAAATGTCGGTTGGATTGCACTAAACGGGGCCACTTTTTCAGAGTCCAGTAGGTACCCCGTATCTCAGAATATTTAGACGTGACCCCCCAATGTTTCAATGGATCTTTACCGGACATGACCTGGAGGGTCCGTTCCCACCCTCAACACCCCCCCTGGGGGGTCTGGGGCAAAGTGAGATTCCACCGGATTTTGATAGATATCGACTCCCTGAACAAAGTCCCGCCCACCCCGACCCCCTCCGACCCCCCCTCTGGGGGGTACTTTGAAAAATATGATAATCTAAGCATAAATAACATGTATTGACTACTGGAAATGACTCAAGGTACCTTCCTGCCCCTTCCCCACCCAAGGGGGGCACTGGGGCAAAATGAGATTCCACCTGATTTCGACGGATATTGGCCCCTTGAACAAAGTCCCGCCCACCCCCACCCAACCTAACCTAATAATTTTCATAAAAATTGTCCAAAATTTGTATTTATTTATTTTATTTTGGTTAGGTTAGGTTAGGTTTATTTTATTTAGGTTAGGTTTATTTTATTTAGGTTAGGTTTATTTTATTTAGGTTAGGTTTATTTTATTTAGGTTAGGTTTATTTTATTTAGGTTAGGTTTATTTTATTTAGGTTAGGTTTATTTTATTTAGGTTAGGTTTATTTTATTTAGGTTAGGTTTATTTTATTTAGGTTAGGTTTATTTTATTTAGGTTAGGTTAGGAAAACTGTCAAAAATCTGTATTTATTTATTTTATTTAGGTTAGATTAGGTTAGGAAAACTGTCAAAAATCTGTATTTATTTATTTTATTTAGATTAGGTTAGGTTTATTTTATTTAGGTTAGGTTAGGTTTATTTTATTTAGGTTAGGTTAGGTTAGGGGGTGGGGTTGGGCGGGACCTTGGTCAGAGTGTCGATATCTATCCAAATCTGGTCAAATCTCAATATCCCCCAGAACCCCTTTTGGTGAGGGTGGTCGGGACTTTGTTCAGGGGGTCAATATCTGTCGAAATCAGTGGAATCTCATTTTGCCCCAGACCCCCCTCCTTGGGTGGGGGTGAGGTAGGACGGTACCTTGAGTCATTTCTAGTAGTCAATTCATGTCATTTATGCTTAGATTATCATATTTTTTAAAGTACCCCCCAAAGGGGGAGTCGGAGGGGGTGGGGGTGGGCGGGACTTTGTTCAGGGAGTCGATATCTATCAAAATCCGGTGGAATCTCACTTTGCCCCAGACCCCCCAGGAGGGGTGTTTAGGGTGGGAATGGACCCTCCAGGTCATGTCCGGTAAAGATCCATTGAAACATTGGGGGGTCACGTCTAAATATTCTGAGATACGGGATACCTGCTGGACTCTGAAAAAGTGGCCCCGTTTGCTGCACTCTAACCCGAAAGGTCCCCTTTCGCTAATCATTTCCATTCAATCACGACTCACCACCATTCAGCCTTCCTATGTTAATTCTATTATTGATTTGATGTTATAATAATATGAAACGACATATCTCGGTTGTTTAGAGGAATTGGGCTTGCGCATTTTGCTATTTTTACTTCTAAGGTACATGCATATATTACGTGTGCAGTTGATGAGAGGAGGAGGTACTCATAAGTGTTGCAGTCAGCACTTGCGTTACACATTTACACATGGGGGAGTGGGTTTTGCGCTACGCAATATATGCAGGTTCCCTAGGCTCTCCTACCAGACATAAATAGTATGCATTTTAGTTTTCTGATGAATAAACCTCGAAACCAAAAAGATTGAAAGATAAGAAGACAATGAAAGCTCTCGCTCAACTGGGCTCACCGAGGTGTATGCGTACCTAGTGAAGGAGTGCACAGTGTGTCTAATCAAGCGGACTAGTGGACATAATGGCGCAATGTATTGAGTAATGAGTAGGGACTAGGAGATGGTTAAAGGGCATGAATTAAACATTGTAAAGTAGCACACAAATAAATAAAACACAAAACACTCAAAAATTAAACAAATAAAATTTATTTTTAAATCAGCAGTCTTAAAAATTATAAAAGCGATTTTCTTCGACAAACTCGCACAAAAAACGCGAAAAAACAAAAAAAAACGACGTCGTTTTTTGTGCGAGTTTGTCGAAGCAAATCGCTTTTATAATTTCTGTACAGTCGGAGAGCTTGATAATTGCTGCGGAAGGTAGTTCCCAAGTCATAGAATTGCCAAATTATCCGATTGATTTGCCAATATTTACATCGCTGTTTTGTCGAGATAGCCGAAAACCATTTTCTGCCAAAATGACGTCTAATTTGACCTAGGATCATATTATAGCTTTCTATTTAAGAAAATAATTTTCACAAATATTTTCGATGTTAAATGAGGGATGTAGGTAATTAGAGTAATTAAAATAGCTCTAGTAAACAGTTCAGTTGTAGTTATCGACAAAGATAGTGATGGGTGTCGGCATGGCATGAGTAAAGTCATGTGTCGGTTAGATTGCCGTTGCCGTCCGGTCCGTTCGAAGATAGGAGGCTAATGGTTTCCTCAAGGTTTCCCACTATTCATGTTGTGAATGCAAATAATAATCTATTTTCCGCGAAAGTACAAGTTGAATAACAAAACAAATAATAATAATTTCCTTGCCACATTTTAACATTTATATTTTATTTAGTTGTAAAATAAAAGAGTAAGCAGGTAAGTTATTCAATAATTTATTAATTATTGTCTATAAAACTACAACAAATACCTGTAATACATGACAGCATAGGCACAATAAGATTTTTATGATTTGTTTATTTTATTTATTGTCCCTAATCGTCACTATTGACAGTGAGTTGTTTATATCAAACCCAGATTTTTTGTAAAATCATTATTAATATAATCTTGATCTAAGCTGTCAGCTATACCTACGTGCGTTGTTTTTGATAACGTAGATGTCAGACAATTGCTCCTACATTTTATTTTTCCATTTATTTTGTCTTTAGGTTTGCAAAAGTGATATCTTGGCAGCAATTTGAATTCATCAGGTTTTTATTACTACCTTACCTGCTCAGTTGATGAAACCTTTTCTATGGTCAGTAAACACTTATCATACTGTGACATAATTTACTAATATAAATATTTTTTACACCAAAATTGCTAAAAATAAAAACAAATGCCAATAGCCAATTAGCCAATATTACATAGATAGATGATAGATTTAACTCGCAGTTCTTAGTTCTAACTTCTAGCTAAAATGGAAAGCAAATTTATAGAACAATAGAATATATATCAGTTCAATTGGAAAAAAAATAAACTTCTTCTGATTATGAATTTAGTTTTAATAAACTTGTAGTTATCTAAGTTTTGCATATCAAATGACAGGACTTTTATTTTTGTAGTTGTGTATATAACTACTTATACTATACCTGACACAAGTGGGAAAATTTGGGAAAGCTGGCAACTAGCTTTCCAGTAAATATTCGGCAGTAAATATAAGTCAAAAATTTACTATGCAATAGGGAGAAGGAAAGAAAAATCTGGGGGAAACATGAAAAGAGGAGGGAAGAGTATCTTACACAATCGATACATGTTTTAATTTACAAATAAAATCAGGAATGCCCACTAACCTTATTTAATAATTAGCCAGTTGGCTATTCACGCAGCGCCCGTTAAGCTAGACTCCACGAAACTAAAACATAGGCACCCGACTTTCGGTCGGCCACCGTGTGCGTAAATCACTAGGCGGTCGACCGAAAATCGGCTGCGGGTCTATTATTTTAGTTTCGTGGTGTCTCGCTGAATGGACGCTAGGTGAATAGTCAACTGGCTAATTAATTTAATTTATATAATTACCATACAGCAAGTACATATGGCTGCTCTGTTCCTGTGATGAACCAGAACACCGAGTTGAAAACGTTTTGGATGAAGTTTTAGAATATGGATTTTGAGAAGAGAAATTTTATGTGGGTGTAATATTCTTTTGATTAGTTAAATCAGAAATGAATTGCACGGATGAAAAGAATAGTGACGTGGAAGACGAAAATCATCTCATTTTGAGGTCGTTGTCAATGTCAAGGAACGTTGCTCAGTCGATGTTGGATGAAGTGCCTCATATGATTCATTTGACGGATCCAAATGCCTCAGGTAGGGACACAGAAAGCCGCTCGCAAAAGTTACCCGACTCGTTGCGGAAGTCATCTTCAGCATCGTCTCTAAACAGATTGAGAAACCTTACATTAACAAGCAGTTATTCAAACGAATACACAAATTTTTATCGAAGTGAGAACACATCAGTTAATGTTCCAGTACAACCTGAAAATGGGCTTAGTTTCGCAAACCGCAATCGTGTTTATGGGTACGGAAGGAGTTTAAATTCTGAATCTTTAAGTTTCTCTTACAATTTGCCGTCTTCGGATTTATCCCAACTATTTGTGCTACCGGGCTCCAGAATATGCAAGAAGAATGACCTGTTAGTTGGAATTGTGGTGTCTCGGTGGGATAACATTGTGGGTCCTCAGTGTGTTTATTTATGGACAGAAGAAGAGACTAGTACATTTTATCCAGGAAGTTTATCTAGACTTGTCAAATATGTAACTGACCACACAGTTGACCATCAAGATGTTGATGGAAATCCATCACAACCCTCAACGCAACGGAGCACATTGTGCCTCGTGCCAGATTTATGTTTGGCTTATATGTCTCTGTCAATTAGGGTCCCGTCTGAACACGACTGCATTGAGTCTTCCAGTTCCGTACTGCAACACAGTCCCGATCGGCCTGCCTCATCAGTTCCTCATGCTATTTCTGTATTAGCCAATCTTCAATTTTTAAAACAATTTTTACTTCTTAGACCTCTAATCTTCAATTGGCTCAGTGAATTTGCTCCAAAAATCGGGGTATTATTGTGTAAGGTAAGTTCATTCTCAGATTTAGTTATTGTAGTGTCAAAGGCAGGTGTTATTTATGAAAACATGCAATTTCAGAATAAGCTACAAAGCTCCATGATCAACTCTTGGTGTGCCGAACTTTGCAAGACAGTGACATCCGTAAAGACCTGCTGGGGTCAAGAGACAATGAAATCAGACAACAGCACGACCGCATCCGTTACCCTAGATAGTGGGAAATCGTCAGATAGTGGAGGAAGCTTTCAGGATGATAATGATTACCTGCCTCCTAAGTTTTTGAATAAATCTTGCTGGTCTTCAATGCTCACGTCCCATTTAACCACCTGCGGAACGTCCGTGATTGTTGGAGTTGACCATATGGCTGTTAATCAAGTTAGATTTACATTTATACTCAAAAAATTATTTTCCTTATTTTAAATAAATTTTAAATAATGACTATATCACAGGTGATACGATTTTTGCTATGTTTTTCTACGAATCAAGAAAGCTATTGTTCACGATATGTGCTTCCAACATTACCGGATACTTTCATGAAAGGATTATTTGTTCAGGTAAGAAGTAATTGAAAAATAATATTTTACATATGTTCATATAAATGGTCAAAATTGTGACACTAAGCTTATGTTTTTCATCTTAGGGCTTAATCTTAGGAGAAATAGGTGAGAAGAGTATATCTTTTAATCAAGTGACTTCAAATCGGTATCCTTCCACTCATGTAAGTAAACCAAGACATCATTAATGTTGTGCTATACCTTTGTTTAGTCATTATTACGATTAATGAATTGGATACTTATAGTGAAACTTCTTATACTTAGATTGAATTAGGACCAAAGTTTAAAGTGAGACAAATGCTACTTCAACTGCATCGCCAACATCGAGATTCTATTCTTACACAAGAGTTGACTAATTTATGGACTTGCAGTAGCTGTACATCACCACCTCTCGAGTAAGTCTCATCAAAATATTGTCGAATATAATTAATGCTGAGCGAATGGCTAGCGGAAATCATAAATTCGTACACTTAACATCTACATTTGAAACTAATGAATAAGGTGTCGTGTATCAAATTTTAAAGAAGATTAGAAATCTAATAATCAACGCCTACTTTGAATACTAAATGCTAATTCAATTTTGGTACACACTTTTGGGCAAAGCATTGTATAAACAAAATCGGTGTCATAATATTCCTTAATTTCACCATAATTTTGAACAACTTTTTATGCACCAAAATTGGACACCTATTTAATGAGAATTACCAATTAAGCCGATCTAAATCATGAAATAGTTTAATAGTTTCATTTAATATTCCTGTTTGACTTGTTTGAGTTGACTATTTTCAAATGATAATGACAGAACAAATTATAGCACAATTTCATGTCAAAAGAAAACATTAGCGTAATTTCTATGGGAATCATCCTGAAGCTGTCAGTTGCTGCGCAAACAGACCTAGACTTATCGGCTCCAACTTAACCTAACTATAAAAAGAATTAACATTTGAAATAATAAGAAAAGCAGATAAATATTTTTCAAACAAATTTTTTATCAAATGGAATATTCCTGAAATGATATCTACAAGTTTTGGGGGTTGTTTCCCCGTTGTTTTTGTCTTTATCTTTGTACGAATTATTATTTTTGCAATTGCACCCTAAATCTACTGAGCCAATTGTAATTTAAATAATTTCCGACAAATGTTTTATTTATCTACATTAGTCCATTCCCTCATCAAGTAAAGGAAGTTGCTGGATTTGTAAGCCAATTAATAGAAGAACTTTTACTGCTACCGTATAGCAAAAGATACTGTCGCCTACTGTTGTTCCGTCGCATGATCCATGCTAAAGCAATAGCTCTTATTGCTCACTTAAAATCAATAGAGTAAGCTCGATTACTTTTATGAAATTGTTTTGCATTAATGACCCATACAAATTCAAATACTTGTAGCGTTTGTGTGGTTTTAGGCACAAACCAAGAAAGGAGAGATTTAAACTACTAAATTCAATTCCTGAAGCACTTGGCTTAGATGACCAAGAATACATAATTGTCCAAGTAGCAGCAGATAAAATTCGTCCTGGACTTTTGCAGACAGTTCAAGCGAAGGTGTAATTGGAGATTATTCGCTGGGAAATGGAGTGACATCAATTTATATAATACACTCGTGCGTACGTATATCGTTTTCACATTAATATACAAATATCGGAATCGGAATACTAATAATCGTGTCATAAATTATAAGCGTAAATATATAATTTTAAATTAGTTAGTTTGAAGCGCATTGATTTTATTAATGAGCTCATACTTAGATTTTACATTATTTGACAAAATTTTAAGCGAGAAATAAAATACCGAATATTTATACTGAATGAAAATAATATCTAAACACCAATGTTTCAATTCACCAGTGTAATATCTATTTTATAGTCGAAATCGTTTATCAACGATGGTCAGATATCGGGCGGCAGACTCAGACTAGAATGTAGGGGAAGCCCTATCCTTAATTTCTGCCTAACAAGACAATAATGTACAACATGTATCCATCCATCTATCAAAGAAGCTTTGGCATATCATGATCATATAGACTGGCATGAATACTATTCTAAATAAATAAACGTAAAAAGAAAAACCTCTCAGTTTTCCATTTAAGGTCGGCGAGGAGAGTGTGTACAGCGTAGTAAGCTTCGTAATTTGTATTTGTTAGTACGACTAAGGGTTATGAGAATGAAATAGAATAGATTCATCTATTCATGCGGCTTCTAATGCAGACCATTATAATGGTCTGCCTTCTAAACGAATCGTGGGGTTTACATTTGTAAAGCGGTCAGGATTCATGATGTTTTACTTATCAGCGTAGCCGCTCACAAAAGAACGTTTACTTGGCCGTAGTCGTTGGCCCATTATCATTTCAATCTGAAATTTGTAACATGTCTCATAGAAATAGATAATTATAAGAAAATAATATCCCACGTCAATCAAAAATCAAACAAACAAAAGCAAACAATTTAGCCTTTTTTATAAAAATTTGTTAAAAGCAGGGCTTTTTTGCCTTTTACCTATTTTGATGTAGCAGCATGCCCCATTTACTTCCACTTGACATTTGACTTTTTATTTTACTTTTTTGTAAAAAAGGCCTTTTTGACCTTTTTTGTTCCCTGTGAAGGAGTAACAAGTCCATTATCTGCCATAACTAAGATTTACTTAGATTTTATTTAAGACATAACAAATAACAAAACAAAACATATATTGGCTGATAAAAGCTTACGCAAAACAAAGTATATTAGAATCCCTTATGTGGTGGAGGTCGATGTCGACTTTGGTTATTTTGATTTTGTCTATCCCGAGTGTGAGGAGGTATATATTTATTTTGGTTTTGTCTGGTCTGAGCGTGAGGAGGAACGTTTTTAGTTATTCTGCGTCGTCGGTGAGGAACAAAACTCAGCCGTTACCGCACCCGGTACAAAACTGTTACTACCGTTAGAAGAAGCTTGCAGCCCATTGGAATTTCTCCAAGAAGAACCGGCATTCCAGAAGGTAGACTGTGTGTTATGTGAGCTACTAGGCTGTGTACGTCAATTCGTAAATACGGTTATGGAGCTTGACCTGTTTGCTTCTTTAATCTTTACATTGAGCGATTTTAATATTTCTGCATCTTCGGGGGCTGTCCTGATTTATAATTTCCACATTTAACTTTTCAAAGATTTTGTCTGTACTCCATTCTCACTTGTTGCGCTTAGGAATAATAGGAATAATTTAAAGCCTGTGATAAATATTAAAGTTCTAAATGACCACATATCAAGAAAACAGTGAACGATATTATAAAATACCATTAGGTCAAAGCAATACATTAAAACCGTTTCTTCCATCCGAGGAAAAATTATGCCGGGTCCAGTACGAGACAGCTTTTGGCGTTTCCTCTATTATAACAAAATAACATCCTTCTAACAAACAAAAAAAATTTTTGTCCATTTCAGTCCAGAATTCTTCAACAACCCAAAACGATTTAAAGAAATTTTCAATTCGGTCTTGAATTTTTCTAGGAGACCCGAGCAACGTTTGATTCAAGTCAATCCGATCAGGAAAATTTTTGGGATCACATTGAATAGCAAGCTTAAGTATCCCATTATTTCATGTGCGGGAAAATTAAAAAATTTGGCTATTTACATGTAAAATCATGAAAATGGACCAGTTGGATATTCACGCAGCGCCCCATATGCGAGACACCACGACATTAAAAAGATAGACACAACAGTCGAGTTTCGGTCCGCCGCAGTATCCATAAACCATTAGGCGGTCGGCCGAACGTCGGATACAGGTCTATCTTTTTAATGTCGTAGTGTCTCGCTAATGGGGCGCTGCGTGAATAGCCAACTGGTCCATTTTCAAGTCGCAAAGGCTTTTTAACTAATTGCTTAATTGAAAAACATAAAGAGACAAAAAATGTTTTTCATATTGTCATCTAAAAAGTGAAGTATTTTTTGACGATAGTCCACTTCCTTCCCATTTTGGAAGGTTGAAAAAGATGTGCCCAAAGTGTACTTTTTAAGACGTCCGGTTTACTGTACTATGAACGCCACTTTTCTTTTCTGAATAGACCTCGAAAACAAAAAGATTGAAAGATAAGAAGACAATGAAAGCTCTCGCTCGACTGGGCTCACCGAGGTATATGCGTACCTATTGAAAGAGTGCACAGTGGGTCTAACTTATAAAAAACGTGGACATAACGGCATAGTGTAATGAGTAATGAGTAGGGACTATGCGATGGTTGAATAGCATGACTTAAACATTGTAGAGTGGCACACAAATAAATAAAGCACAAAACACTCAAAAATTAAACTATGTTTTGCTATGTTAACTTTGTCTATGGATTATTAACAGGGTTCAAAACTAGTACCTTTACACACGCATCTGCCTCACGAGTTGAGGCAGAGGCGTGGAAAGTGGGTGGGTGTGCTCTGGTTAATGCTTAGCTATGCTCACGACACGAGCTAAAGCCGATTTCAAAACAAAGTTGTACTTTGTACTTTGAACTACCAGCACAAGTGTGGCTGTACCATAATCATCAACCAAACAAAGGAAAAATCCTATAAGCTCTATGGTGCTCTTGCGATTGAAGTCATTTTCTTTACAAATTCACTGGTGACTGGTGGAAAGACGATAGCAAAAAAGAACTTCGAACATTGGAACTTACACAATAGGATCAGATTAAAATACCTATTCACACCATAAGGTACACCAAATCGGTAAGTAAATTCTGATTAACTGAAATATGATTTTATTGTAGCATACTTTTGAGAAACGTTTTGTTGATAAAAATTCTTGCAAATATCTGAGAGAATTTTAAATTTATAATCCTTTAATTGGTTTTATTTCCAGCCGAAATAGTTGACAGTTTTGATCCAGAATGAAGTTGCGAAGGAAGGATGTCGCCCAAGGAAGGTTAAACATTTTATTAGTTACATTATTGTATAGCATGTGTATAGTATACCTAAACTTTTTTGCCGGTGTATTTTTAACGAAGACGAAGCAATGAGTTTACCTACTATTCGTGATCTCATTTTCACTACTTATTTTTCCAGTTATAGAAGCATGTTACTACATAGGCCGAGCAACATTTATCTTACCAAGAAAAGACGATTGATTATAGAAGACTACATAAGACAACACCCAAGAGGACCTCGTGAGCCTGAGGGGATTTTTCGTTTCATGGTTAGACACGATTCAGATGTTCAACTGTCGGATGTCAACAGGTGGATTCAAAAACATTCTTGGATAAGAGAAGTAAGCATTTTAATGTTCCTAAGTCTTCAATAGTCCACTCTCCGTTTCCTACTAGAAATTAAAATATTAATTGCCTATATACCTACTACCTAGAAAACTTTCATGGTTCAAAACTGTATACTTTAGTAGTAGCTGGGTTGATCAAGGGAAATTTGGGCAGTGAAAGTTTTGCTTTTTAAAAAAATTAATCAAATTTGGACTGATTTGTCAACTAATAATCAGCATTTTATGGACTTTCAGATCCGCCAGGAATCTCCTGTGAGTTCACCAGCGTCGTTAATCAATCACCCAGGGAGCCCATTGTCAACTCCAAACTCCAAACTCAATGTCGCCCGTGCCCTTATCACAGGAGATCATGCTGCCCACTCCACCAAAGACTTCCGTACGTCGCGGGATATCATGTCGACCGGAAAATGGAAATCAAATGCAACGAGATCCAGAATATGTCTCGGGTGATCCAAAACGCGAAGTCCCTTCAACTTCTGCTCGTCCTCCTCCACGTACAAATTCCTTCCGTGATGACCGTGCAGAAAGGGAAAGACGTCGTGAACGCGCTAGTAAATTCTTCTTCAAATGTGAGAGTACCTTTTTGAGTCTCTACTACATGGATCGTTCTTTCTCATCATGCCCTCAACTTCGTTCCCTTCAACCGTCCCTGCAATATTTTCAAAGAGAATTCTTGCGATCCACTCTCGACTACGTCATACAAAATATTAATCCCGCTGTACTTGATGATTCGACTGCGCCTGGTTCGTCTCAACCATCTTCATAACCCTTGATTAAATGGACTACCCTGTTTTATAGCTACAATAATTTCATGAATCCACCTCGTTAAAGTTAGAATTTATCGACGGTATTTGATTACAATCCTTTAATTTGAAATTATTTTTGCAATCTGCAACTGATGTATATCTGAATATCATTTAATGTAAATGTATGAATTTTCTTATAAACTATGTTATTAGGCTCTTTATTATTTCTTAGATTTTTTCTTTAGCTATCTTTTTCACGGATTTATGATTTTGTTGATATGCTCTTGAGTAGAATATCTTTATTATGAAAAATATGTGGGTAGGTATATAGCAGTACCAGAGGTATAGTGATAAGAATAATGGATTGTAATTGAGTATCTGTATTTGTGTCCAGTTATTTATTTAATTTCTACATGTGGGAGAGCCAGTACCAAATCTATATTATGTGTAATTTAAATGTACTTGCAGAAAACAGTCATTTAGATGAATGATTTGGGTATACTAAAATTCTAGTATAATTAATCCATTTTTTCCGAACCGAGGTTCAAATCAGCATCTGAGTTTTCTATTCAACCATATTACAGATGCTACGGCAAAGGTAGCTTTTCTTTTTCTTATTAATTGAGCTTATGATTTTTTGTTTTGAAGAAACATTTTCTGTGTTTTATCATACCATAAATACTAGATTACCTATGCAAGTTTGCTTCATTTAGAGAAAAAATATCGTTTAAATGTCCCGACATAAATTAATGAATTTGATATAATGATTTACACTTTACACTTATAGGCATAGGTAATTATTTAAGATCTGCTGGATACTATTTACTATATACGTATTTGTTTACAACTTTGTACCATAGTCTATCAGATGAATTAAATATACTGGTTTTACTGTTAACAGACTCAACAAAAAGAGGTTTCCCACAATTGGTGACCGGTCAGCAAATTAACCTGAATAAGTATTGAAATTACTCCAATACCTGTCTGTATTATCCTGGAATTGTGTGAAACGCCTATTGTACTAATTGATTTCATTTGACAGCATTTGCTTGAGGCATTTTCTATTCTATGACAATGCTAATCTATGTAATGTATAGGGCATATTTTCAAATTATAATGGCATTAGTTACAATTTACTCGGATTACGACTGGCCTTGTTGGATTTAACTAGTATTTGTTAAAGAACGTAGAATTTGCTAGTTTTATTCATTTATTACATCTCTCCCGAACACCGAATCTCACACCCCTTTAAAATGGTTAAACCTCGTCAATATATGCATGTAATTTTGTTGGCCAATTAAATTCTTCCTTTGATTATAATAGTTAGTTACAGATTCTATAATAGTTATTCCAATTTAACAATTTAAAAAGTACAGATATTACCACACGGAGAGGGCCATAGGGTAGGGATTAGGGCTGGATTTAGGCAGCTGGCCCTTGTTTACCCCGTTACCCAAGTTTGGCCACTTAACCTATTACCTGAAAATATTTCCCCCCGTTGCCCCAAGTGCTATTAATGAGTTAACCTAATGTATTGATTACGTTGCCCCCGTTGCCCCAATATATTGCATTCGTGGTTGAAGTGGCACAGGTTGCAGAGCATAGGCGTCGGAACGTAATTTATCAAGGGGGGACAAAATGGCTTCTTCAGAAAGGGGGGCCACCAAAATAATAAAATATTGGCAAAACGAAGACATAATCGCGACATAAAATTTTTTGGATTTTAACCTTTTTTGACAAAAAAATCGCCTTTTCTGGTGCTTATGAAATATTAGTTTGGATTTTGGGACATTTTTAGGGGGGCATGTCCCTCCTGGCCATATTCAAGGGGGGGCATTGTCCCCCCGGTTCCGACGCCTATGTTGCAGAGGAAGGTGAGGGTGTGGAGGTGATAATTAAAAAACAACAATTTAAGGGTTTGGTACTAGTATGGTTACCCGTCCTATGAACGGGACTAGTAACACGGTGCTTGAAATTTCAAAAAACTTCAACATAAAATTTTTAAAAAATTCAAAATTTTATTATTTATAAAAATGTTTTAAATTTTTCTGTTTTTTGATAAATAACAAACCTAAAATTGAGTTGGAAGTCTTCCACATATGCTACATCTTTTAGGAATTTGAGTTGGGAGTCTCCCACTTGTGCTTCACCTTTTAGGAATTTGAGTTGGGAGTCTGAAGATTTAAGCAGACTTAAATTAATTAATTTAGATTTCGATTGATTAATTAATGTAGCTTTCGATTAATTCTAATATTATGGAATAAATAACGCTAGTTTTGACCAATCTAATGCTGTGATTAATTGTGATTAATGTAAATATTGTTATCACTATTTATGGATGATTATCATTATTTAAAGATTATTATCATTATTTAAAGATGATTATCATTATATAAAGATGATTATCATTATATAAAGATGATTATCATTATATAAAGATGATTATCATTATATAAAGATGATTATCATTATTTAAAGATGATTATCATTATTTAAAGATGATTATCATTATTTAAAGATGATTATCATTATTTAAAGATAATTATCATTATTTAAAGATGATTATCATTATTTAAATATAATTATCATTATTTAAAAATGATTAGGTGTCATTATTTAAAAATCCTTTGGGTATGATGATTGTCATTATTTAAACATTATTATTATTATTTAAAGTTTATTACCACTATTTAAAGATAGTTGTGATTATTTAAAGCCAACCTTTAATAATTACAGTATATTTAACAAATTGTTCGAGTTGCGCAGTGAAAAATTCCGTAGGTATGTTTGTTTATATCATCTTGTGTTAATTTGTCTCTCTGATAACGCAGCTAAACAGAACCCGCAATCTTAAACGTTACCTAATTGTGGTAAATCCCAACAAGTCCGTACCTCCGACTCCGACCCATCAAATAAGGAACCATGAAAAGTCCAGAAATACTTTCATCCCATCGTACAAATTGCTCCCGGAATACACAATAGCTTTATTTATAACAGGACCTAGGTCCTGTGAACGGCTGGACGTCACAAACGACACAGAAGAAACTAGGTCTCTCTTACTGTCAAATACGTAATGAGGTTGAAGTAAGACAGTGGTTGCAAATTTAAAATGTCGCGCCATGAAATACACAGGGCATGCCAGGACCCGCTTTCGAGGGACCTAACCTAACCTAACCTAATTAAAAAAATAACATTGATAGGTATTTGTGCAACCACTGCCTTACTTCAGCCCGTGATGAAGCTTGTAAGCTAGATTGAAACGGTAGATGGTGTATTAACTTTGATGCCCTGATTTGAAGACTGGTTTTGCGTCATGTAATTTTCAATTGTTGGACATAGTTAATTGAAGTAATAGAATTAGCTGGTCGTTTGCGAGGTCCGGTACTTACCGTATAATAAGCATTGGTTACCTGTTGGTTGGCTGAAGTGTACACCAAGTGTTTTATTTTAGCCGGTTAAAAATGATTTTGACCAGCCAGCCGGCAAAAATGGCTGAAATGGCCAGCCGCCAAAATGGCCAAAAATCATGGTTTTTTAAATTTCCCGCAAAATCAAGAACGATTTTCTTAGTTCACATAGCCCCATTTCACTATTTTTGGCCATTTTACCACTGGCTAACAAAGAATTTCAACCAGCCGGCCATTTTAGCCAGCCATTTTATTCGACCAACCGGTTGGTCACCGAACACTGTTTACACCGATTGAAGAGGATAGAAAATGTGGCTCACCTAATAGACAAAGGTTAACTAAAGTTTACATTATTACAATATATGTTGCTGGTTGATACTATATAATGTTCTAGTTATATTTGACTGTAAAATTTAAACTTCATTTCGACAGAACAGTGTTTCAAATCAAATTTGCTATTATAAAATCATTTTTTCCCAGGATAACTTTTATTTTTTGTTACTATTAATATTCTAACCCATTGAAATTGCATGCATGCTGAATGTAAATTACATTATTCTGCAGGAAAAAGCGAACTGGTTTTCGTCATTAACCAACTGATATTTGTCATTAACCAATAATTGGTCTTCGGCATTAACCAACTGGTCTTCCTTGAAGAAATAAAGGAATAAATGTTAGTCAACATAAATTCAACGGATTTGGTCATAAAAAATGAAAATATAGTCCAATGGTTGAGTTTCTTATTATAAGTCTCTGGTGGATGGGCGACCTCACTAAGGAATAATTCATCGTTATTGTGCTCGATAGATGTCCCACCACTGCATTTGACTGTACATGCACGTTACCTTCAGTGCAGTGGTGGGGTATCTATCGAGCGCAATAACGATGATTATTCCTTAGTGAGGTCGCCCATCCACCAGAGACTTATAATAAGAAACTCAATCATTGTTTGAATTAATCGGGTTATATCACTTCTTCATATCTTCGGGGAGACCAGTTGGTTATTGACAAACAACGAAGAGTTTACTTCTTAAATACCCAAAAGACCAGGTCTTGGTGGGCCTACTAACAACTAACTAAACTCAAACCGCTAGCCTCGCTCAAACTAACATGTGTTAGAAAAGAGCAATGTGGACATTGACATATACCAAGGAATATGTAATTCCCACAGTCAGCCGTCTGCTGATTAGTAGTGAGCGAGGAGTACAATAGTAGTACGTACAAGTAGAGGCCCCGACGTTTATTCGTGTACAATTAATGTTTTCGATAATGTACCCCAACGCATACCTCCCTGTACTAAATTTAGCACATGAAGGTATGCGTTGGGGTACATTATTGAAAACATTAATCAACGCACATTCATTCACTCAGCACAGCCAGTGTTCAGTGTCTGCCTTCATACATGCAGCTAGCTATAATCGTATTATAGTGATTTTAGTGATCATCAGCAGTCAGCAACTGGATTCTGAAGTCTACTCGTTGTATTGTGCTTACATTGTTGTTGTTGACTTACAACTTAGTTGTTCTTACTTGCTTGGACTTGACTCTAAGGTTGCTCTTGTCCACTTGACTACTGGTTTGGTCTGTAGACAGCAATTGCCATTATCGTCAACTATTGACCTTAGGTCTGAATGTCAACAAATATTTGATCATTGATCGTCGCAGCCAACATCTCATTCACTTGTTCTCTATACGACGTCGTCGTCGTGTCCATTCCAATTAGTCAAGAACGGAGGTGTGAAGACGACGACAAAATAACATACGATTCTTTAAGCAAAACTGTGAATTCTTAGTACATCTCTAAAGGTGACAGAAGCCAACTCACAATTTTTATTGTCCTTTTTGAATTTTTTATTCGAAAATTTATAACATGTTTTTTGAAAGTTTAGTTTGTTGGTGAACGTGAGAGGATATAAAACCAACAGCTCCACGTCTACAGCTACACAGTTTAATAAATTCTATAGAAATCCTTTCTTCCTATTCTTCCTGGGTCGTAAAATAATAGCTTGTAGCACAATCAATGATTTATAGTACCATTGGATTCGTTCACATCCCTAACACGTCATTTTTGTCGGTTTCAAATAACATCGAGTCCTAACATTTGACATTGTAGTGTAACATTGTAGGTTATCATTTTAAGATTTTATAATTCCATCAGGGAGTATAAATAATTGTAAACGAAATACTGATCAAATAGGAATGTGATCATATGTAATTTAAAAACAATCTTGTCAACCCCAATCGTGTTTGACTTGGAGCATTAAAAATGCAACTATAACGGATTGTTCCATCATTATGTTTATATTTCCTATTGCTAACTTTTAGCTATTTTGGGGCTTTCGAATTTTAAAACTCATTTTTTCAATCTCTGATTGATAAATAATAATAATTGTCTTTTTTTTTTGCTTTATTTTAGACAATAAGTAAGAAAATATTTGAATATTTACGTCTTGGATGCCAAAAAATCAGCGAAATAAATACATTACAAAAGTTGTCGCTTTGATAGACAATGAAGCTTAGCCGAACTTGGCGCAAAAGATATAATCGTAACACTGTTAAACAAGACAAAAAACCAGACAGCTCCAAAATGATGGATACATCCGTTGGATATACATTTAAGCCGTTTGTCTTTCAACAAATTGGCCCTGATTGCTCCCGAACCTGGAGTCAAAAGTCAACTTCTACTGGTAACTAAATAAAACTATAAACTATTTAAATTACCCATAAATTAGTAGTATTGGCTTATAAGTTTTTATTCTAGAAAAGAAATAAAAATGTAACCATATAGCATATATCTAAATGTGTTTCATGGTTTTTAATAAATGTTAGGTCTATGCAGGTTACAATTTTAAAGTTATAAACTGTAAATGGTTGTTATCTCAAATAACTTGATAAGTGAACGGTTTCAGGATATTTTGCTAGCAATTTTCTATATTTTACATGTATGTATATTTATTTTTGCAACAAATAGGGCAATGCTGGTTCTCGCAGAATTTAATTTGCTGAATATTTCTAGTTTAGATTTATTCTCAATCATTTAAATTCAAATCCGTTTTATTGCTGCTTAAATTTCAATTTTGTGTCGTACATGTTGTGTGGTAGAGTATTGTGGAAACACTATTTTTTACACTAATTGATTGTTATCTTATTCATATTTATCAGCGTTTCTGCAGCTATAGCATATAAAGCATTTTATGATGTCTGAATGTCTGATATAGAGGTAGACGTACACCCTACCTTGCAATGTATCTAATTTAATGATCGTAGATGGTATGATTAGTTTGTTATGTGTCTTTGTTAAATGAGGTGACGTGGTCAGCCACGTCCAATCGAACTACTATTTAAAAAAACACGACACAAGTATTTAGTATATGGGTTTATTGACATTTTGTGGGTGTGAGTTTCTTAAGTGAGGAAAATTGATTCTATTGCTGGTATATCTACACATTTAATTGTAGCATTACCAATAAAGTCAGTAGTATTTGTTGTTGTGTCAATTAAAAGGACTACAAAATAATATTGGCCAACGGAGATGAATGTACATAAGATCCAACTTTCTGCACCGAAAAAGTCAAAATAACTGTCTAGCAGAATAAAAAATCTAATTCATCTCATTATTTTTTAGTACTTAGATCAATTTGCAAGATGCAAGGAATTTTATTTTGTAAATCGGTATTAACTATTAATAAATAATTTAATTCAACAATAGTTTTAACGAAATCACAAAATAAAAACAATAATTTTTGAGCCGTAGTGGACTATTTTAAGTTTTTGACTTTTAAGTGCTACAGATTTTGTCTTTTGCAATATACATAAAAATAAATGCACATTGTGTTGTGAAAGTTAGATTTAAGGGAAAGGTCAAAAGTTTATCACTCTTTTTGTGTAATACTCACACTCAGTAATAATTTCTTAGCTTCCGTTGAGCGTCTTGTTTAGAGTACAGATAACATTCAAAACTTACACTTGGCATCTTTTTTAACATGTTTACATGATTAACATATTGTTTAGGAAATCATTTAATTCATTGATTTGCATAGGTAACCAATGCTTTTCTAAGTTTTAGAATAAATTGGTAGGATATACATGGTTATCTGTTATCGAAAAAATTGATAACGGTTCCACAAAAACCAAATACAAAAGGCAAAGAAGAGTCATTGACTTAACCGAATCACAATGAATGGGACGATAAAGTAATCTCATTATTTGAGTTAATATCGTATACAATGCTTATAATACGCTTTATAAATTAACCTGTAGGTGCAAGTGAACTTTGCACTTTATTCAATATGATGACAGCTGACATACTTAAAGTTTTCTATAGTGTAGATTACCATATTACACCACTCAGTCGGTCGTCCTAGTCCCAGATAAAATAAAAATACGCTCCAGTTCATTTAACGGCTCCAATTTTTGTGACACGACACAATCTTAGAATTATTTTTGTTTAAATTCGTTATATAATCCTAACTTGAGGAATCTACAATTTTTCTGTTTTTCACATTGTGAATGTGAATTGTGTAGGGAAATAACGAAATGAATGTTAGTACTATTGCAAATGACGTCCTTGTCGCGATATCAATGACAAACTAGTTATGTTACCAAATTAAGAGTAGCTCAGCTAAGGTATGCAATAAATTTCATGTTAGAAACGGGTAATTCAGTATATAGTTTGATTTATTAGTTAGAATTATCTGGCAGTTCTTTTTATACCTAGTTATGGTTCCAATCCAATTTGGTTCTAGTTCTAACATGATATGACACTACACAGGTCCTATGCCTAGATCTGGACATCGCATTGTATGCGACGATGGCAACTTCTATTCCTATGGAGGGTATTTGGAGACAAATAATATTTCCCCGGCTCCCATCGTTCAACAAACACAGCGTCTATTCGAAGAAGTTGGCACACAATAAATTAATTGTTTTTAACTGATATTCATTTTTTACTTAATATCATTGGTAAGAGGACATTAAAATGATACTTATTTATGGAGTATATTTATTAAATAGTTATGGTGCTTCAATTACGCCCAAAGAACTTGGAAACAAATGCACACCACCGGAAGTTCTCCCAAGGAGCTCGCCTCGCATTCAGCCGTTTTAGATGGTAACTATTTAATAGTTTTTGGAGGCACTGGCGTTCCTTTTGGCGGCTGTTCATCCAACAAGATAAATATATGTGATTTGCGAACGCTTTCCTGGCTACCTTATGAAACAACTGGAGAAGCACCTTCGCCTGCATACGGACAGGTATGGAAACAATTTTATCTGATTTTAAAATTAATTCAAAGAATATCGTATTTTACGTACGATGGTATATTTCTTAGATAGTATTCAAAACATTCAATATTCATCAAAATATCGTGAATAATTTAATAATATACTAATAATTTATTAAAACCTGTTGTACCCGAGAATATTTATATCGACTTAGCTAATGAATAAAATGTTTATTTCAGGCTGTAGTAATGGATGGTAAATCATTTTACGTCATTGGCGGCACTACAGGGTACGACTATTGTATGGATATTCACAAGCTTGACTTGAATACATTTTGTTGGGAGACCCTATTTATTTCCAAGGGCGACAGCTCAGAGCCACCTCCAAGGTAAAATTAGTTTGCATTAATTAGATTTAAATTTGAACTTATTAAATGTCCACCTGACAAATGCGTGTAGATTGTAGATTACAATAATATGTTGTGCCTATCCTAAGATAATATTTTGGTTATCATTTATGAACGAAAATAGTAAATACATTAAATGATGTACCATTAGCACAAATATTATTTTATGTGTAGTTATCGTGACATTGGAAGTCTCAGTAAAAATTAGTGAGGTTATCTTAAGTAAATGTTGAATTGGCATATTCTTAGCTGATGTAGCTTTGAAAAATAATCTGTATTCGCAAAACCTTTGCCACCTTCATTGAAAAATTTTTAATAATTATTTGGATAAATTTTTTTCAGTCTAACTTAAGTGATGATAATTTTATCGCGTACTAACTGCCTTTGCTACATTTAAACTCTTGCACATTAAAACCATTTCAGACAGACAGTTTAATATGCATCTCTAAGAAATGAGGATTCTGTTATATGATTTTTTTTCAAAGGATGTTTACCAACTTTTCTTGTTTAATCTCTTTTTTGTGCTGTATTACACAGTAACCCATTTTCTCAGTAAATTATTTTAAAAGATTAGGACATCAAAACTAAACTATTAGTGATTAAAAAATAGTATATAATTGTAATTTCCCCAACTACATACATACAAGTTAGGCAATTCTTTTTTAAATCCAAGTTTATTATGGTGTGGGAACAGATACAGACATGAAGTTGCTTTTGACGGAAAAAATATTTATGTGCTGGGAGGTGGAACTGCCACAAGTGCTTATGATTTGACATTTGTTCCGGCCTTCGACATTAAGACTCGAGAGTGGTCAATTATTCAAACGCACGCAGACCATGACCGCTTTCCCAAACCCCGCAAATGTCAAGGCTCAGTTCAGAAAGATGACGGTAATTGCTACTTTGTTTTCTATTTAAATATTATTGCTTTTGAAACCATGCGTAGTAGTATTTATGTTGAACTGTAAATATCACTAATCTGGGTATTCTAAGATGAGTCTAGTAGAATAAATGGATTATCATTAGGCCATCAATCGGCAAAGACTAAAAACTAAAAACTAAAAAATTGTGCCATTTGTAATAAATAATTTGCTAAATTCTTCATCTTTAGAGCTGAAGATTAAAACATATGCAATAGGTTAATATAAATATTTAATTTGTTACCTCAATACAGATGTGTTCATTGGAGGTGGATACGACAGTAAAAGTATATTTATGGATCTCTGGAAACTCAACCTTCCAACAATGCAATGGACACATTTATCTATAAAGATGCCAACACCTTTATATTTTCATTCGGCCAGTGTGACTAAAGTACGAACATTTATCTTACTCTCCTTGTTGTTAATAAATAGTGTCTCCTCTAACCATTAATAATGTACGTTTTGCTGTAGGTGGGCTGCATGTATATGTTTGGAGGTGTAACAAATATTAAAAGTAACACTCGTACTAACGAGGTGTTCAAAATATGGTTGGGTGTCCCGAAACTGAAAGAGATATGTTGGGAAGCAGTAACTCATTATGCGCCGTCAACGAAGAACCTCTCAAAACAGACTCTTCTGAAGCTGGGAATACCAAAGGAGTATGCTGAAAGGGTGTTTCACACTCCCCCATGTGCGTGCCCATGTATCCCGGATGTCAATGTACAATGGAAACTGGGTAAAGCGGCTGAGTTATATAATTGAAATCGGAATATATTTAACGGACCTTAAAATAATTTAAAATGTCTCTCAAGCTGATTGGAAAGGTAAATAATTATAGTGCGCTTAAAAAGAAGGCCCTGAATGGATGAACACTGCTATGTTTACCCAAATTTTTTCCTTGTAATGTTCGAGAACGATAGCACTATTGCATCTTTGAAAGTAAATAATGCGCTTTTTCTAGCAAATAGAAATTTTAACCCTAAAAATCAATAGCAACACTGGTCATGTGTATTTACTTTCAATGAGGCAACGGGTATCCTGTCTTGAACTATTAATTTATCTTTCTTATATGTGCAGCTGCAGACACCAATCAATGTTAAGCCATTTCAAGGCATCACTAGCTATAAATATTAGCACTATATATATAGCAAAACTTTAAAAATTCTTTTTCGTCATTTAGAGACATTTTAAATTATTTTAAGAGCCACTAAATAGGCATTCATTGAAATCTCATGTAAAAAATTTTCTTACTATCGAAATAAGTAAGACCACTTAGTTTTTACTATATGTATTACTATTCTACTGCTAATTAATATGGCACGTCTAAACTAGGCTAAAATTTGTTTAAGTTCCAGCCAAATACGTTAATGATACAAACCGCACGGTTTAGAATGAAATGGAATTAAATTCAAAACCGTGCAGTTAAATTATTACGTATTTGACTTATAAAAATTTATTGTAAAAGGTCGAATTAAAATTTGTCAAAGTCGCAATCGGTATCGCAGTATAGTGAAGAATTATTATAAAAATGGTATTTCCCGGACTATAAATAAGTGAATACTTTAAAACTAATCTAGTATTGTAGGCACTCATTTTATATAAACAATCTAAAACTTGTACCCAAATACTGACAAAAATTCATCCGGAGGTTTTTCTGGAATTGATGCTTGCCATTGCCTCTTGTGCGTAAAAACTCGTTTCTCATATGCTATAAAAACCTACACTAGTAGTATAAATATAAAAGCTTGTATTAACTTGTGTATAAAGTGTTGCAATTATTTTTGCCCTAATTACCCTATCCCAGAGGCGGTGGGTTATAACAGTGTGTGTTAGTATTGACTATGTTCCATAGCTTTTTCAATGACTTGTGTAAATGATCTGAAAGATATTTTGGTGCGTGCAATTTCCCACCTTTTTGAGGAACATATAATATTTAATAACTTGAACTGGCCATGTTTAGATATTTTCTGTGATATCAGAAGATGGATTTGCCTAGAAAATTTTAAAGCATAAAAAATACATACTGGAAAGTTCATTAGAACCTACTTCCTGACAGAGTGTTCTCTATACACTTCGCCTTCTTTTAGATTCATAAAAGCAATAATAAACTTTTAACTTGAGCACACCTAAAAGAAACAAGTAATTGTTCTTTGTTTGCCACGTGTTCAACCTCAATCCCTTGTTATATATCTACATGAATATAGCTTCTGCGTCATTTTATCCTTCTACGAAATCAATCTCAATCAGCAAGTAGCTAAATGTTACTGCAGGATTTCTTTCTTATGACTAGGATTTTTATAATAACCAGGAAAAATTTAATTTTCTATTTAAATGTATTAAGTGAAGGAGGCCTTAAATATTAATAGCAAGTGTTTTGGTCCATTATTTATAATCCATTATTTATTGCTAACGCTTTCATTCAGATGTTCCATTGATTCAGACTTCCTTACTGTTGTGTGAGTTCAATTGTTAGTTAAAAATGTTTTGAATAGCTTAACAAGCATACTAAAATATTTTTAAAATGCTATAAAGAGTATCCATTTTTATTTGTTAGCTCAATAAATGTACTTAATCAGTTTCTCTTTCAGCTTATCCACAGGTTCTATCTCGGCACAGAACTATTGTTTTCCAACTTAAATTCATAAAAAATCGTCGATAAGTTTTCATTGTTTTGTATTTTGTTGTCTGTTATTGTGTGATATTTTTCGCTTCAACTTTTAAGTTAGTAAAACTGGTCATATCTTAATTATTTGTATAATGCCGTTTAAGAAAGCTTTGTAAATTGCAGTACGTGCGACGTGCACAAAATAATGACGACCAGCGATGTAGCAAAATGTAGCCATGAAATATAAGCTGACCTGTTTAGATGTGCTTAAAAATGCAAACCAATAAACGTCCAACAAATTTTATTAAAAAAATATTGTTTACAGAATCCAAAAATATAGCAAATTATCCACATACTTTAAAGCCCTTAATTAGCATCTTTCAGTCCAACACATGCGGATTATCAATTTTTTGCTGTTGTTATTATTCTTTTCTAAAACATTGACTGTTGGAGTTTTGTATTTCACTGATATCTGTCGCCAAATTAAATTGCTTTGTATTATTTTCGATGAATTGTTAAGAAAATGCATATTGTAAATTGCAGTCAACCCTCTGAAAAGTATCCAATATTAAAGGCAATTGCTAATCCATTTAAGGTGGAATACGACAAAATTACCAATGTAATAATATCAAATAAATTATTCCATTACATTGCCTACTCCCTATTTCATTTTAATTCATAACGGGTCTAAACACATCTTTTCATATGTAGGTGGGCATTCACATTTTTGCAGTGTAAATCTGTATGCCTTTTTATCATTTAAATTGTAAATGTGATAGTACCATGGTAGTACTTTAGTACATTTTGCTCAATAACAAGCTTGCAATTTACACACAAGGATATTATCATTGATTAAAGAAACTATTGGCTTATATATTAGTAATTGGCAATAATACAATTTTACAGAAGGCTCAATTTAGTAAAAGTAATGTAGTAATTTGTTGGCTTCGTGAAGCTTCTCTTTGTTTTTTAGTTCAATATCTTTTCATATTAATCTGTGCTTTCTCTTATTCTTTGTGTGGCAATAAATCAAAAAGGAATTCATAGTTAAATTATTTTTACTTATTCAGAGCTGGGCTCTAAAGTGTTTGTAACTATAAACTCTAACTCTGAATATTTATAAATGGCAAAATTAGCATATGTATTACATTAAGGTTGGAAAAACCAATGCAATTAGAATGTTGAACATAGAGCCCAAATAATTTGAAAAAATTCATAGAAGTAAGTAGTTTTTCATGCCCATAATATAATATGGTTTCTTTACCTGTCGGGAAAGTTTTTGTTCACTACCTCTTGATATACCAATACAAAAACGGATGGGGAAGTTGGTGACATCAAAGTATATCTGATGATATCGCAATAAATTTTTTGATTTGTATTTTTCAGATTTATTGATTTTGATGTCAATTTGTTAAATGAGACTTCTGTGAAGTGCCACAGGGAGCCTGTGTCATAGTCATAATCTATCGTTGTTGATCATCTGTCAGGCATCATTAAATTAGTTAGATCATAGCCTGTTTTATCACCCGTTCTGTAAATCAATACATTTACTACAATTAATTTTAATCCCTGAATTATAGTTAAGTACCAATTTAGAATACTAATTAGTTAGTTTTCAATTAGGCTACAGAAAGCACAACTATTGACGTAAAAAAGAAATAAATTGGGGATAATCTGTACTTTCTGTAATCTTCATCAGGTGATCTACGTTTATTCATAATGCGGCTGTCGCCATTAAAGCCATTAGTAATATAATAATAGTTACCTGGTCTGCAATGTGTTGGGGAATTGTTACTGATAATTGCTTCACTGGGTGCATTGGATTTGAAACAATGAATTTCACCTGTGTACGAAAAGACGTTTTTTACATAATATAATGTAAATAGTAGTTATAGCAATATACGACATGACTATTGATTACCGATAAGTAGCACTGAAAATGCGTTGATAAATCCTATGTTGTATGGAAGATTGAGACAAAGGTCGTCAGTATAACTAATGAAATCAACCTGCTGACTATTCCACTTATCTCCTTATAAAATATTCTGTACTCGAAAATAGGTACTCATGAACAAAGGACACCGATGTCCTGAGACAACAGAAATTAGTGGCTAAGTTGTCAACATGTAGCAATAATAGGATTGGGAACTGTCAGTCTCCTGTGACTATAATTATTTAATGTTAAAATAGATAAGAAAAAGTATATATTAATTAGGTACTGTACCAGCAACTAGCAATACTAGCAAATATTTGACGATGGTTAATGTTTGTGATATACTATTCATAACCAGCCAATTACTGTTATATAAAAATCTCTTTCTCTAATCTATAATAAATAGCATGTATTACTTCAGTAGTAAAAATCAAATCGAAACTTACGAATTGTGAATTGTGAAAATGTTATTAGCCAATAATATAATATAATCAGTGACAGATGAACGGTACAATCTTCATTTATACATTATGTAAATGGTTTATTTAAAAATAGTGAGTACAATTTTCAACTTTCAATTTTATTTACATTGCCTAAAATTTATAATGTGTGTGTATTACATATGATATTTGAGATTTTGAGTGGTATGAACTAATCAATAATTAGTAATTACATGAGTTTAATGGCAGCCTTAACGAGTATATAATTAGCTATAATACGATTATGCAAGATGTTTTATCCTGGATATTAGTTTAAGAAAATAACGTGGCTGCTCTGGCGAAATAGCGAAATGCGAATGAATGGTAAACAATTCGTGAATGAATGTCCAGTTATTTTTCTTAGTCTACATAAAGATGAAACATCCTGGAACATGTAATGAGCTGATGTAAATTATGGTGTCCTGCCGAAATATCACCTGTCATTTTTTGTGTACTTTCGGTATGGAAAATGACGAGTATTGTTGTAATGATATAATAACAATAAAAAAGAAAAAAAATGAGACAACCTTGCTAATTATTAGTTTATTTAATTTGCATTTGCTACAATAGTGTTTACCATAGTACTTGGATTAGCATCTAAATACATTTGACATTTGTATATCCACACTAAATATTAATTAACGTTTTCACTTACAGTGTGTATCCCAACGCATACTTTCATGTACTAAATTTTACTTACGAAGGTATATGCTTTGGGGTACATAAGGGAAACATTAATTCCGATATTACTATTATCAATTATTATTAGCAACTGATTACAGCGTTATCGATATAACACATGTTGGACATTAGAAGATGGTGTTTGTTATTTGTATCAATATATCAATTATCATTGGTTGTTCAATGAGTCTACTCCAAAATAAAATAGTATTAAACGGCAATACAGGCATAAACTAACCTTAGTATTCAATTGTAGGTAAATGTCGGATGCTGCCGACATTTTTGACTTCAATCCGCCCATGGTCAAGGACGTTATGGGCTTTACGGGCTGAAGTCCCCACCCCCCCCCCCTCCCCGAAATCTAAGAAAAGGGCATTTTTTTCCTCAAAATAGCAAAAAAGGCATTTAAATAATTTGCATGTAAACTTATGTGGAAGAATTTTGTACATATATTATATAGGAATACTTGTAACTCATTCATCTCATAAATTGAACTTGTTTCACTATAAATGACCTCGGATGAACTTGTGCGCATAAATCCAAGTCATTTGCAACATTTCCTCGAAGAGCCGATTGTTTGTCGAAACCCAGCGGTCGTATTCACATTAAAGGAATTCTTAGAGCCACAAATGTCTTTTCAAGGCCGTCAATACTGTTTCGTTCTTATTTTTCTGTGGGTACAAAAAATTTGAATCTCATTTCATTCGAAAGTTATCGTGCTAAAGGACAGACAGAGAGATTGAACATTCCTATAAAATGGTTCACATCACTTAATAATTATTGTCAATCAATCTCGGTCCACCATTTATCCACTTCCACATTGACAAATACAGAGTTGGATTGCAGTTTTCATAAATATCACGCTTAATCATTATATACACGAAGATAAAAAGTTATCAGAACCTGTCGGCTCCCAACTTGTTTTCTCATTGACAGTGGTAGACAGTTACAACGTTTAGTCGATAATAGTTTTTACTGCTCTACTATTAGTATTCTCATAAACCTACAGATAACATCAATTACCATCGGAACTTTAGATTCAGGACTAACAACCACAGTCTTCACAAGATATTTATTATTTATTACACTTTCTACATTTCACAGGAACAGGTGGCTGCGCTGTTACTAATTAACTTTCATATTGGTACCTTTACTTGTATCTAATTTATAATTTAATGAGTTAAATGTCATTTCCATTTGGCTTTCGATTTTATTGAAATTTCGATGTGCGTCTATTTTTTATTTCAGATATTTCCTTTTCTACACATTGCCAATTCAGTTGAACCATCACTTGGTTCTGATTGCCCCATCTGGTTGTTCAAATCTTTACAGTAAAGAAAAGTGACAAGTGAAAAGTGAAATATGGATTCAAGTCAGAGGTAACTAAACTCCAATGATATTGTAATGTATATTACTGCCATTTATATTCGTTAATTAGTCGATAAAATTAAAATACTCAAACCGCATGAATGTGTGTGTAAAGAACAGAGGAACTATGAAATGTAGAGTCAAGGCTAGGGGTAGAGTATAGGTAACTTAGGTTTAGGTTTTCCTATTTAATTGGCCATGAAATGCTACATAGACTGTATTCTTTTATATTTATGACGATTTAAACCTTTGACAGAAAAATGAAATGACATGAAATGATAACGCACGCATGCATTTTGATTGCTGTAGTGATAATTTTGTTACCACACAGTATAATTATATAAACTATTTTCTTTTTGTCAATGTTGATAGTAACCCTGAAATTAAGGAGACTGTCAATTTTTTCATTAATGGAAAAGCGTATGCCGGTAATTAAATCTATTATATGGTTATTTACAAATGCTAATTTAGCTTTTGTATGTGGTTTAAAAGTTTTCAATTTTCATTTTGTGCAGTTACTGCAGAAAATGACCAACTTAGCCCACAGTCTGTTTTGGTGGACTATATTCGAGAAAATGCCGGGTTGAAGGGAACAAAATACATGTGTCGAGAAGGGGGTTGTGGTGCTTGTGTAGTTACTGTAAGAGTAAAAGATCCTGTGACTGGAGAACAAAACGTGAAATCCGCGAATTCAGTAAGCCACCTTTCTTCCCATTTTGATATATTTGGTATATATGGGATTCCTACAACTTTTGGTACTTTACTGCAACATGAAATAATTATTAACGAAGCAATCTCGTAAATAGTAAAGTCACCTAAATTTTAGTGCCTGATTCCAACATTAAGCTGTGATGGTTGGGATATTTCAACCATAGAAAGTCTGGGAAATCGCCGTGATGGATACAGCCGACTTCAAAAGACACTTGTCCAGTTTGGGGGCACTCAATGTGGATTTTGTACTCCTGGAATGATCATGAACATGCATAGGTAGCATTTTGTTTTTAATATTCCAGTTAGTAAAGAGGTTTCAGTACGAACAGGTACAATAAGAGTTTCTTAAATTGATTGACATAAAATATTATTTGTTGTGCCACTGTAGTTTAATGGAGTCTAACAATTCTTTGACTGTCAAAGAAATAGAAGATAATTTCGATGGAAATATTTGTCGATGTACGGGATACCGGCCAATTTTGGACGCTTTCAAAACCTTTGCTGGAGATGCTCCAGCAGAATTATTGAAAAAATGCGCTGATATTGAGGCAGGAAAAAATATAAAATCAAATTTTACTTAATTGCACATGAATGGTTATTGATTTTCGACATTTGCTGTAAATTGTAGAAATATAAATACTAATATCACAAAGACGATACTTGAGCTAAGTGTGAATTCTCACCCTAATCTAGCAAAATTTATAATATTATAAAAACATAATTAATCCTGTTTGATTTTCATTTAGGACTGTTTACCATGTCCCATTAAATTTCAAAATCAAGCTCAAGGTAAAGGCAGCAACTATAATAATATTGTTCCCAATTCTCCGTTGTACCTGAAACTGAATTCAGGCGAAATTTGGATTAAAGCCACTTCTTTGGAGACACTATTCCAAGCTTTGCAAACATTCCAGTCTGAAGGTTATAAATATCGGATTGTTGCCGGAAATACTGGCACAGGTAAAAATTGTTTTGAGCAGAAAAAATGATAAGAAAGTTATAAATACAGAATAATACTAATACTAATATTTTTACTGCATAAAGGAGTTTACAAGAACGACGGCCCATATCAAGCGTATGTGGACATTTTAAGTGTTCCAGAACTGAAAAAATCAACTTTGTCAGATAGTTCTGTTCTTATTGGAGCCGGCTCAACTTTGACTACTTTCATTTCCACTCTTAAACAAGCATCAACGCTTACAGGATTTTCTTACGCAGGTCGAATCAGTAGGCACATTCAAAGAGTTGCTAATGTACCCGTGAGAAATGTAAGCGGAAACGCTAAAAAATATAAATATAATACGTTTACTTGTAATTTTGTAATTTAAAACTGCTGAACAGGTTGGAACAATAGCTGGGAATTTAATGTTAAAACATACTCACAATGAATTCCCCTCCGACATTTTCTTAACACTTGAAACTGTTGACGCGGAACTAATAATCGGTATATTTACTTATCTAAGAAATGATTGTAATTGTTACCTTTTTAGGTATATTAATCCGAAATAAGTCGATGTGTAATTTTTGTTTTGATTTGCAGCCACGTCTACGACCGAGACAACCTCTGTGTCCCCGAAAGACTTTTTAAAACTGAATATGGATAATAGAATTATTTTAGCGGTGAAATTGAAGCCTTATTCCGAAGGTTACTCTTATAGAAGCTTCAAAGTATGTTTCTTTTTCCATTAAATGCCATTTCTGTACAAGTATTATATTGCAAATCAAAGCCATGACTCAGAATATTAACGATAAATTTTCTATAGTGGCAATTTATTTTTTAACAGATTACCAGGCGTTACCAAAATGCGCATGCTTACGTCAATGCTGGATTTTTGATGAAAATTGACAAATCAAATAATTACCTTGTGGTTGAGAAGCCACGAATTGTCTACGGTGGAATAAATCCTTCCTTTGTAAGAACTTGGATTGAATATAATTTGTTCACATGATGAAATAATTTCAGCTCATGCGTTTCTACGTTATTTCATCACAGCTATCTTATTATTAGGCATAATTATAAACTAATCGTACCTTGTCTAATTTTTTCAGATCCATGCTTCTGCAACGGAGGATATACTAGTTGGAAAATCGTTACTGGACAATAGTACATTGAGATCTGCTACTGATAGCCTTAATAAAGAAATAAATCCAAATGATAACCCACCAGACGCTTCACCTGAGTATAGAAAAAATTTGACTCTTTCTTTACTATACAAAGTAAGTCCGTTTAACACTATTTTATCTTTTATCAGTTTCTCGTGTTTTAAAATGACAAAGTTAAGTAAGATTTACAATGACTTCAACTTCATAAAATAGTATGTTCTCGGGGTTTTGGGCCCTGATGCCAAAGCCAAAGTGCGTAGTGGTGGAAAAAATATCAAACGGGAATTGAAATCGGGACAACAAACTTACGAAACGGACAAAGAGTTTTTCCCTGTGGGTAAACCAATGTTTAAGCTTGAATCTGCCGTCCAGTCTTCTGGTATTTCTTATAACTATTTTGAAAGTAATACAAAACTTCATTCAAGTCAAAATTCTAATGTAAAAATAACTTCAAAGGTGAAGCAGAGTACATTAATGACATAAATCCACAACAAGGAGAACTTTTTGGAGCCTTTGTGACGAGTACAGTCGGAAATGCTGATTTGCATAGCATTGATGCATCTGAGGCATTGGTTTGTGTCTCAATAGTGCCATTGCAATATTTGATAAATTCTTGTTTCTTAATTTTGATGTTTTGTTTTATAGAAAATACAAGGAGTGGTAGCATTTATAAGTGCTAGAGATATACCAGGTAAAAATAATTTCATGACCTTGGCCGACCAATCTGAAGTGGTAAGCAGAAGTAAACAATTGCTTAACTATAAATACAAAATATAATAACAAACTAAAAGACCCATCTTAGTCCCACCCTTAAAATAAATTAGGTTTGCAAAAGGTTTGTTAGACGGGTGGTAGCGTCCCACTCTAAGGCGGGCCTTTTAGTCTCACCGGTTAAAACAAATTATTATAGTACATCAAAATTTCAGATTTTCGCCGTAAATTCTGTTAAACATGCTGGACAGCCAGTTGGGATGATCATAGCCCAAAACAAATATATAGCATTTAAAGCTGCAAAAATGGTGAAAGTGAAGTATGTCAATATTCGTCCTCCTGTACTTTCAATTGACCAGGAAATTGAAATTGCAAAATCTAAGGGCAGATATGAAACACTTTTCACCGAGTTTACGAAGTCTGTTGAAGGTAAATGTATTTTTTTGTGACAGACAGGTACATAATATTATTAGTAGATACTAGATAGCAAAGTCAGTCACTATATTATTTCGTTTTTTATTATCCTGTTAAAACTTATTGATTATTTTGTATCTATGGTAAAAGGTTCATCAGAAAAAGCTACTCATACCGTAATAGGAGAATTTGGTTGTGGATCGCAATATCATTTTACTATGGAGACGCAAATCTGCATCTGTGTTCCGAATGAAGACGGAATGGACGTGTTTTCCTCTACGCAGTGGATGAATCAAATACAATCTGCGATTGCTTCAACATTAGCAATCCCAAATAACGAGTAAACTTTTAAAATTAGAAACGGCCTAATTGATTGTATTCTCTGGTACCGTGGTACCTTATAAATATTTCTGCTTCAGGATCAACATTCGAGTTCGACGACTTGGTGGAGGCTACGGTTGCAAAATAACTAGAGCTGCACAAATTGCTACTGCTTGTGCAGTGGCTGCTTACGTCACCAATAAACCTGTCAGAGTTGCTTTGGATTTGCAGACTAATATGGAAATGATTGGAAAGCGGCCACCGTATTTAATGAAATACGAGGTTTGTTTTTTGAGTCGTTATTCTTTAAAATTATGTATATAGAAAACTGTTTATAATATATTAAAAATATCTTTATTTTTAGATTTAAAAAAATACAAGATACTGATGTAATTGTAGGCAACGTACTTAGGAAATATTTGAACTTTATATTTACGCTAGTGTAAAGCTCGCACAGACGCTAGTTTAGGTTAGCGAGCCGAGCCCTACCCTAAACCAAGCAAAAGTTTCTTGAAATCGTGCCAGAAATTTGTGAGTGAAAGCGCAACAACCCACACAGTTGAGATTTCGGAAAGCATAATAACTCACCTCAACTCAAATCATTTTTTGCCCAAAATCGAGTAACTCATCGCAACTCAACTAACTTCAAGCTCTGACTCTATGTAGGTCGACTCCAACTCACTTCTTTAGTCAGTTTGACCGCCGACTATGCGACTTAAACTCCACTAAGTGTCCAACTTAATCCCACTATACACAAAATTCTAAATTTCGTAATAATAATGCTTGTTGTAGCCATTTCAGACTGTATGTAATCAACTAGACTATAGCAAACGTACTGGGTATAGTGTAGTGTGCCCAAAACAATAGCGTATATTACGTAATATTGTTGATAATAAAGAAATGTCAAGGACATTTTTAGGAACTCACATTAACTCACACTTAACAGAGTCAGTAGCCCGACTTAGAGAGTTGCACGGGTACTGGATGCCCTTGCGGGCAGCGCCCTGCCCGTGTACTGGTATGGGCGGGCACGGGCACCTATTTAAGATATTTTGTCCCCAACTGTGGAATTATTGCGATATGGGGAACTAAATCGATCAAATTGGAATTTATAATATATTGTCAAAGTAACCATAAGGATCACAAGTGTTCCCATTCTCCAAGTGCCTTCAACAATGGGATCGCTAAGTTGCGGTAGCTCTCAGTTTGCGCTAACTTTGTGCAGATTTTTGCTATGATATGATGTGGCAAAAATTATGAGATGAGAATCGAATCGTGTATTGTAGCAGCGCTATGGAAATTCCTTACTCCTCAGGCAACGATAGCAAAATTGTTAAAACAATAATGAGAACATGAACATTAGTAACTCCTGTGGTAATAATATTTGCCAGCGATTTGCTAAGGGGATGATGCTATGAGGGCTAAGGAGAATATCGTCTTTTAGCTGACTCAACTCAACTCATATATACTACCCTTAAACAAGCTATTCTTGACTCAACTCACAATTCCATATTCCATTGTTACCGACTCAACTCACAATTCCATATTTCATTGTTACCAACTCAACTCACAATTCCATTCGTACCGACTCAACTCACAATTCCATTCGTACCGACTCAACTCAACTCATACATCAGTGCGGAAAAAGTGGTACTCTGTCCAACTCACTTACTCAAAAAGTGAGTTGATTGGCTCATCACTGGTCGAAAGTGGGAATACTTACTTATTACGAAATTCAATCTATATTATAATCGCAGACTTGATTAAAGCAATAAATTTACTTGTCTATGTCTATTTATGTCTGTACGTGTGGTAGGGTGACCCCAAATACAAAATGCGCAAGCGCTTATGTTAGCCATATTACATAAAGCAATGAACTCCACTCTAGGTTTATGCCGCGCATATTACAAAAAACAATGAACTATACACTCTGGGTTAATATAATTAGCTTATTTCGAAATTAGCCAAAAATTGTTGACATTGAATTTATTTAACAATTACTAATAATTCTAATTCTGCCATTTTTTATGGATGCCTACTTTTAAAACTTTAGTCCCACAATGTAATGGGAGCCTATGATATCTACTGATATATTCATTGCGATATTTGATAGTGATATTTTGTATCCGTAATACGAATTACGAATACAAAATATCACTTTTTTGATACACTAACTATGACATAAACACGTACATACAATCATAGAACATTTTATTGTTCTATTTATTTTTATTTTGATTATGCAGAAATAGTTCCTCTTGTTTATGACATTATTGGCAATATACTGAATGGGAATACTCATACACACATAGATCTATTTAACTTGAAACTTGAATTCTATAATTAGGTTGGGGTTGATGATAACGGAAAAATTGTAAGTCTAAAGGGACAACTATTCTGTGACACTGGAGTAGCATCAAATGACGAGACGGCAGAATTTGGTGCATTTTTCATTCAGTCCATGTACAACGCAGTAGGATGGGAGATATCGACAACAAATATAACTACTAACACACCTGCCAACACTTGGTGCAGAGGACCAGGTATTTTCTTCCTTTCCCATAAATAGTTTTGAATTCAGTTCACTCTTGTTAAAATTTTATTGAAACTCTTATAATTAGGATCGACTCCTTGCATTGCCATGATAGAAAACATCATGGAGCACATTGCATTTGTAATTCAAAAAGATCCTACTGAAGTTCGATTGGCTAATATACTCTCAAATGGACAAAAACTACTAGTAATACCAATAGGAAGCGCAGACACTTTTGATGGAGAAAATCTTATTCCTAGAATGCTAGAGGAACTGAAAACGTCAGGTAGTATTGAGAGCCGTGCACAATTTATCAAAAAATTTAATCAGGTGAGGAGTGGGCTATGACAAAATTGGTCGTATTGTATTTTCAAGCTGACTGATAATGTGCTTTATTTTGTACAATGTCTTTTTCAATTACAAAAAACTTGTTTATTACACCAGATTATATAATTTTTTAAGTACTGTTTTGTAATAGAATAATCGTTGGAGAAAGCGTGGAATGGCTACGGTACCTATGAGGTATCCAATAGAGTATGGTACAAAACGTAATACCGTTTATGTCGCGATTTATAAAAATGATTCAACAGTTGTTGTCAGTCACGGAGGAATTGAGTGTGGCCAGGGTCTTAACACAAAGGTGAAGACTAAAGTATATATACTATCTAATCTCAGTTATTATGCTTATTTAATTAAATTAATGTGTCCTAGTATTCAATTTTGCTTACTTAGGTTGCTCAAACGGTGGCATATGCGTTGGACATACCCATTGAAATGGTTGTAGTAAAACCAACGAACAATTTGATTGCACCAAATGGAGATTCAACTGGAGGATCCATCACAAGTGAACTCTGTTGCCATGTATAACCATTTCACAAACAATTAATTTTTATAGTACTATTCTTGAAATTAAAACTTTTAATTTTTGGAATACGCATAATATTTAGTATGGAAAATGCAATCTAGTAAATTCTCAATGATATTTATAAATATTTTCAGGGTGCATTAATGGCATGTCAGAAGTTGAAGGATCGAATGAAACCCATCAAAGATTCAATGAAAAAGTATTCGTGGGAAAAATTGATTCAACTGTGCCATAAGGCCAACATAGACCTTACGGCTTCACATATGTTAGTACCTTCATTTTTAATTCTGTACTGCTATTTAAAAAATTAGTTTTTACAATACCTACCTACCTCTACCACCTATAAATGTGGAAATACTCTAAGGAATTTCGTAGAATGTTATTTAAACTAATAATAATCATTCACTTAAAATATACATATTTATGATATTAATGTTTGAAAACAGGCCAAACGGGTTAGACGGAGTGAAAACGTATGACATTTGGGTACTTAATCTAACTGAAGTGGAGATTGATTGCTTGACTGGCGAATACAGGGTGAGTTTTTCATTCAGTCAAAGTTAGTATACGATTGGTCATGTAATTTGTGACATTTTTGCAGATCGTAAGGATTGATATAATTGAGGACGCTGGGCACAGTTTGAACCCCGACGTTGATATAGGTCAAGTAGAAGGTGCCCTCATTATGGGATTGGGGCTCTGGACAAGCGAAAAAATTGTTTATGACAGAAATAGTGGACAATTACTAACCAATGGAACATGGGTTCGTCACAATAATCAACAAGCAAAGTTTTTACTCGCTAAGATTTTAATGGAGAAAGTTTATTAATTTAGGAATATAAGCCGCCACTGCCAAAAGACATACCAGACGATCTCAGGGTAACTCTGCTGAAAAATGCACCGAATCCGAACGGCGTACTTCGCTCTAAAGGTATATTCGTAGATCCATAATGGATAATGCAAAAGCATAGAAATTATTTCTTTATATATTTTATATTCCCTTACGCTACCGTTGCATTCTTTCCTTTTTGATGTATTGATATAGGAAGTAAATTCCATATTCTACATTGCCAATATATATCGGAAATGTAAAATACGGATATTTCTATATAAATATCATATTTTGATTTTTATGATTTCAATGAGATATAATTTTATTGTTTACAAAACGGAATCTCATAATATTTATAATTGAATATAGCTACTGGTGAACCGCCCCTCTGTTCCAGCATCAGTGTGCTATTTGCTTTTAAAAATGCCATTTATGCTGCACGTCAAGATGCTGGTCACAATGAATGGTTTCAACTCGGTAAGGCTTTTAAAACCTTAGAGAAACTTTCTATAATTTTCATTTGTTTCCTTTGGTGTTTATTTAAATTATTTTGATTGAAATTATGAAGATGGTCCAGTTACACCTGAAGATATTCAACAACTTTGTTTTTGTGATGCGTCCAAATTTGATGTGTAAGCAGAAATTTTGTTTGGAATTTTTAATATTTTGGCAACATTATTTACATGGATCATAAATAACTAATGTATACTAATTCCATTCTTCGGACAGATTTTAAAATGTATTTTCCATTGTTAGTTGTAGTAAAATGTTTAACAAATGTAATCCTTGTAACTTGACAAACTTGTAATAAATTAAAACCTACAGCAAGCCGTAACAGAAGCTCGCCTGAGTAAAGGGGACCGTGTGCACATCTTTGGTATAATAATAGTGGAAAAGATACATTAACAAACTAATGTTGTTGGCAATTAATATTGACTATTAAAATCAACAGAAAATCAAAATAGATTAATATTGACTATTAAAACCAACAGAAAATCAAAATAGAATAATATTGACTATTAAAATCAACAGAAAGTCAAAATAGATTAATCTTGACTATCAAAATTAAAAGTAAATTAATGGATTAATACTGTCTATCAAAATTAAAAGGAAATCAAAATCAGTTAATACTGACTCTAAAAACCAAAAGAAATATAAAATATATCCTTCAATCGGTACATTCCGGTTGTTGTTGCTTTACTATGAAATCTAAAGTCCGCTAAAAGCGATATGAAATATTTTATACTGCCTAATGACTAACAATTAATAGGAAACGCAATTGAAATTTTTAATGCCCATTTTCTACTTTGACTATCAAAATGAATACAAAGTGAGCGCGCGTTATCTTGGTAACCAGTGGACCAGTGTGGCCTATTTTCAATAGGGGTTGTCCGTGGTCCATAGGCATTGTTTTCGCCAAGTTTGGTCAAAATCTATTAATGCGTTCGAAAGTTATCGTGTTCACTAACGGACGAACGGACGGACGGAATGTGAGAATGTGCGGTTCTATAAGCTGCCTTATTCAGGCGAGCTAAAAATTACATTATTATTAGCATTGTGCTTTTATTATGCAATCTTTGACAATATTAGGCAGTACAGTGCAATGTCACCAATAAAACAGTCTCTAAATAAACGAATAGGAGCCAGTATGTAATTAAGTCCGTCCGTATACATATATGGTATAGTATAAACTTGCATTTGTGCCTATAGCTATATAAAAAAACCCTTAAACCCAAAAAACCCGGGTTTTTCGATACCTTGGTAGTGTTTAACTAAGGCCCCACTCTTTTAAGCACTACGTTTGTGCTGTTTTACTTAGGCCCTACCCTGTATGTTATTCGCCCCATACTGTTTTACTAACGCTCCACCCTGTAAAACATTGGCCCCATTCTGGTTGACAATGACTCCACCCTGGTAAACAATGGCCCCATTCTGGTTGACAATGACCCCACCCTGGTAAACAATGGCCCCACCCTGGTAGACATTGGCCCCACCCTGGTAGACATTGGCCCCACCCTGGTAGACATTGGCCCCACCCTGGTAGACATTGGCCCCACCCTGGTAGACATTGGCCCCACCCTGGTAGACATTGGCCCCACCCTGGTAGACATTGGCCCCACCCTGGTAGACATTGGCCCCACCCTGGTAGACATTGGCCCCACCCTGGTAGACATTGGCCCCACCCTGGTAGACATTGGCCCCACCCTGGTAGACATTGGCCCCACTCTGGTAGACATTGGCCCCACCCTGGTAGACATTGGCCCCACCCTGGTAGACATTGGCCCCACCCTGGTAGACATTGGCCCCACCCTGGTAGACATTGGCCCCACCCTGGTAGACATTGGCCCCACCCTGGTAGACATTGGCACCACCCTGGTAGACATTGACATTGGTAAATTTCGTCATGATAACCTGTTATTCTAGGGCGTATCTAGAAATTGGATCTAGGGGGTGCTAATTTCTAAAAATGAGTAATGCATAAATCAAAAAAATAAAAACGCCACTGTTTATTGATAACAATAGTACATTTTCGCGCGAAGCGCGAAAAAATTTGCGATTTATATTCTTTTTTGTTTTTCATAAAATCCCCTATACATCGAGATTCATTCGATAGGGTTCAGTAGGATTCAGTACCCCTTCTAAATATGTGTCCTGTCATCACTCACTTAGTTTGGCGCATTTAATTTTAGGTGCTTAAAACAGAAAACCTCATTTCAAAATTGACCCATTGCTACGTACCTTTTCATTTTGTAACCATATATTGTAAGATAATCTTAGATAGTAAAAGTTTTAATATAGGAAAATAAGTATTCGAAAATGCTCAAACAGATTACAGATTAAAAAATGCTCGAACAAATTTGAAAATGCTCGAAAATAAGATACATGCAAATGCAATTGTGTCATTTGAAAACAAAAATATGTTTCTTCCAACTTGGAATTAAATAATTAATTAAATAAAATAAATGGTGAAAACACGATAATATCTAGTGTGTTTTCAAAGTATTTAGGGGGTGCTTAAGCACCTTAGCACCCCCCCTAAATACGTCCTTGTATTACCAATCAATTCAAATGTAGGTAATTAAATTTATGAAAAGGTTTTTTTAAAAGAAATTCAGCCAACCCAAAATGGTCAATAACTGCATGCACTCTTCTCATTTACGTCAATAAATTCACATAATGCAAGTATAGTAAATAAAAATATTACTCTATCATCTACTGACATAATATTATTGTCATATTTGTATACGAATTGAATTATTGACTTCATATATTGCTACAATTAATTTGTTGAACGAAGGCAGTAAATTACACAGCTTTATGTAATGAATGACCCAAGACCTGGGTCTTTGTACTCGTTCAAACTGTCATCATGAAAATAGCATAAAAACTGCCCATGGCCATGTTGCCCTTCTGGCTCGGACTGCTCAAAGTAAACAAATTCTCTCTATTCTCATCGACCACTTATTCTTTCTTACATTATTTATTTAGTATCTAATAATATAAACTATAATTTATATGAGACTTATAATCTGAGAAAATAGTATATGGGATTGTATAATATATTATTAGGATCGAAGCTTTGCTTAGTATCCTTATGAATTTGTCGCCGTCACTCTGGCGATCGTCTGTACGTCCACTAATTTTATGGGTGTTTTATTGGCACGTATATCTTTGCAACGACATAACTTATTCCAAATCTGTTTTTTGCATATGGTAGCATATATATTCAGGATCAACCAGTTATCATTAAAATTCAAATTCGACGCATCCCCTGCTTTGTGGAAATTATAAAAGTGCAGCAGGTGAGGCAGACAGTAATAGTACGGCAGGTGAGACAGACAGCGTATAACATAGAGGACTGTGAATGAGCTGAGCTATCTAAGAGACTACACACCGCGCTGGTATTAACATGCTCTGAAACTGCGGGAGACAAATGCAATATAAAATAGCTTCTCTAGAGCAACGATTAGTTGAATACAATTTTCGTTTCATTGCAACAATATTGTCACTGCATTGTAACCCAAAAGTGAAAATTGGCTAAAGAAGAGGATTTTTGTCCATTGTGATTAGTTAAATACAGTTTGAAACATTTTATCGTAAAAATTGTCAAAATATAAGAGTTTGAAACATTTTAACGTGAAAATTGTCAAAATATAAGAGTTTGAAACATTTTAACGTGAAAATTGTCAAAATATAATGGAAAAGGTTGTCAATCTTCACTTCATTATGAATACATGCGTGGGATTCATCAGTGGTGAGTGCAGTTAACTACAATTATCTCAAATCACTATTTAGGTATTGTTTAAATCACAATACTACATTCAATTTGTATTGCAATCCAAAAAATTATTAATCGGGTATAATCCTAATCGTGACACTCGATTCTTTCCAGCTTTACAGTCACCTGGTGCGGAATTGATTGGGTTGTGATTAGTTTGAAACATTTTATCGTAAAAATTGTCAAAATATAATGGAAATGGTCGTCCATCGTCACTTCATTATAAATACACGTGTGGGATTCATCAGTGCTGAGTGCAGTTAACTAGAGTTGTCACAAATCATTATTTAGGTATTGTTTAAATCACAATACTATATTCAATTTGTATTGAAATCCAAAAAATTATTAATCGGGTATAATCCTAATCGTGATACTCGATTCTTTCCAGCTTTACAGTCACCTGGTGCGGAATTGATTGAGTTCTGCATGTTGACTCCAAACTTATATGAATACTCTAATACCAATACCATCAACTCCTGCCCAGACTGTTGGACCAAAGACTCCAACTATAACCCTGGATTTTAGATGGCGTAGTGAGTGGAATCTACAAAATCGACAAGATATTACTATTTAGGTATTGTTTTAAGTCGCGTTACTATATTGAATTTGTATTTCCAGCTGACTTGCCGAATGCATCCCTACTCAATATTAAATGACATATTCCATTCTTTCCAGCTTTACAGTCTACTAGGAATTGATTTAGTTCTGCATGTTGACACATGGTGAAGAATTGAAGTTAACTATTTGGAATAAACATTTTATCGTGGAATCTACAAAATCGACAAGATATCACTATTTAGCTTGGTGTTAATTGACTCCTGAAGGGTGGATATTCATGACTACCTGCAGTTTGATCTGGGACAGGAATGGGATTCCGGAATGGGACTAATTCAAAAGAAAGTCCCATATAAAATTTCAAACTATTTTATAGGACTTTCTCTACAGAACCCACCTGATACGGGCAGGGGATGGGGGGAGGAAGAGACAGGAATCTGTCTATTTGCCTTGATTCTAATGATAACTGATTGTGGCTGAATACATGTGCTACCATATGCAAAAAGCAGATTTGAAACAAGTTATGTCGTTCCAAAATATGCGTGCATTTTATTATCGAAGGACAACCAGACCATCAGAATTTTTTTTTAAATCTCCCGCTTCGATCCTGCGTATACGCCTGTTGCCAACAGTTTATTTTCATTGAATCTCTGTTCACCATTCATCCACTCATCCACATCAACACTGACAAAAACAGATTATATAAATATCACGCAATCATTATACACGAAGAGAAAAAATTATCAGAGAGCCTGTCGGCTCCCAACTTGTTTTCTCATTGACAGTGGTAGACAGTTACAACGTTTAGTCGATAATAGTTTTTACTGCTGTATGATTAGTCTTTTCATATAACATACGGATAACGTCAATTACTTATTTTCCGTTGACAAACAGAATTTTAGACTAAATGCCAACAACCAGGCAACCACAATCTTCTCAAGTTATTACACTTTCTTCACAGGAACATCGAACAGGTGGCTGCTCAATAACTCTCATATACTGGTACGCTTACTTTACTTTACTTACCGTTACTATCTAATTAATGAGTTAAATGTCATTTCCATTTGGCTTTCGATTTTATTGAAATTTCAATGTTTTTTTTATTTCAGGTTTTAACATTGCTACACATTAACAAATCAGTTGAACAGCCACTTGGTTCTGATTGCCCAATCTAGTTGATCAAATCCTTACGTATTCACTATATATATATAATATAATACATCTTTTTCTACTTAAATGAAACGTAAAGAAAAGTAACTCAAATATGGGTTCAAGTCAGAGGTAAATAAACTCCAATAATATTGTATAATGTATATTAACTACTATAATACTATTTATAATAACGTATTTATATTTATTGTTAATTCATAATTTAGTTGATAATATTAATATGCAAATCGTATAAGTGTGTGTGTGTAGAGAACAAAGGATTTATGAAATGAAGCGTTTACCTTAGGTCACTACGACGGCTTACTATTTAAAAAGCCATGAAATAAAATACATATATGTTTATATAAACTATAGGTTCTTATATTTATGACGATTTAAAATTTTGACCGAAAAATGAAATAGTATGAAATAATAACGCACACTTGTATTTTGATTGCTGTTGTAATAAATTTTGTAACCACGTTGTATACTTATATAAAACTAGAGGGTAACAGGGCAGGGCCCAAGGCTTTTGCTAAACAAAGCTAGTGAGGTGACGAAGTACCATATTTATTTACTACTATCCAGCACACCATTTAAATTTTGGTCCGCTTATCAATTATTATTGCTTTAAGAGCAAAAGTTATTAGCAGTAATCGTAATGAAGAAAATTCACTTTTAGGTTGGAGTTATCATCTTTTATAATTAAACCTTTTGAAATTCAATATCTGTACGGTATGCAATGGCTTAGTATATGATAATTAAGAAATATTCACTGCTAAATTTTGCATCTTTCGCCTTGGTACATACATACAAACCTACACGGGTACACATACGGAATTATCCGATTTCGCGTTTATATTATAGTTGAAATTTTCTTTTTGTCCATGTTGATAGTAACCCTGAAATTAAGGAGACTGTCAATTTTTTCATTAATGGAAAAGCGTATGCCGGTAATTAAATCTATTATATGGTTATTTACAAATGCTAATTTAGCTTTTGTATGTGGTTTAAAAGTTTTCAATTTTCATTTTGTGCAGTTACTGCAGAAAATGACCACCTTAGCCCACAGTCTGTTTTGGTGGACTATATTCGAGAAAATGCCGGATTGAAGGGAACAAAATACATGTGTCGAGAAGGGGGTTGTGGTGCTTGTGTAGTTACTGTAAGAGTAAAAGATCCTGTGACTGGAGAACAAAACGTGAAATCCGCGAATTCAGTAAGCCACCTTTCTTCCCATTTTGATATATTTGGTATATATGGGATTCCTACAACTTTTGGTACTTTACTGCAACATGAAATAATTATTAACGAAGCAATCTCGTAAATAGTAAAGTCACCTAAATTTTAGTGCCTGATTCCAACATTAAGCTGTGATGGTTGGGATATTTCAACCATAGAAAGTCTGGGAAATCGCCGTGATGGATACAGCCGACTTCAAAAGACACTTGTCCAGTTTGGGGGCACTCAATGTGGATTTTGTACTCCTGGAATGATCATGAACATGCATAGGTAGCATTTTGTTTTTAATATTCCAGTTAGTAAAGAGGTTTCAGTACGAACAGGTACAATAAGAGTTTCTTAAATTGATTGACATAAAATATTATTTGTTGTGCCACTGTAGTTTAATGGAGTCTAACAATTCTTTGACTGTCAAAGAAATAGAAGATAATTTCGATGGAAATATTTGTCGATGTACGGGATACCGGCCAATTTTGGACGCTTTCAAAACCTTTGCTGGAGATGCTCCAGCAGAATTATTGAAAAAATGCGCTGATATTGAGGCAGGAAAAAATATAAAATCAAATTTTACTTAATTGCACATGAATGGTTATTGATTTTCGACATTTGCTGTAAATTGTAGAAATATAAATACTAATATCACAAAGACGATACTTGAGCTAAGTGTGAATTCTCACCCCTAATCTAGCAAAATTTATAATATTATAAAAACATAATTAATCCTGTTTGATTTTCATTTAGGACTGTTTACCATGTCCCATTAAATTTCAAAATCAAGCTCAAGGTAAAGGCAGCAACTATAATAATATTGTTCCCAATTCTCCGTTGTACCTGAAACTGAATTCAGGCGAAATTTGGATTAAAGCCACTTCTTTGGAGACACTATTCCAAGCTTTGCAAACATTCCAGTCTGAAGGTTATAAATATCGGATTGTTGCCGGAAATACTGGCACAGGTAAAAATTGTTTTGAGCAGAAAAAATGATAAGAAAGTTATAAATACAGAATAATACTAATACTAATATTTTTACTGCATAAAGGAGTTTACAAGAACGACGGCCCATATCAAGCGTATGTGGACATTTTAAGTGTTCCAGAACTGAAAAAATCAACTTTGTCAGATAGTTCTGTTCTTATTGGAGCCGGCTCAACTTTGACTACTTTCATTTCCACTCTTAAACAAGCATCAACGCTTACAGGATTTTCTTACGCAGGTCGAATCAGTAGGCACATTCAAAGAGTTGCTAATGTACCCGTGAGAAATGTAAGCGGAAACGCTAAAAAATATAAATATAATACGTTTACTTGTAATTTTGTAATTTAAAACTGCTGAACAGGTTGGAACAATAGCTGGGAATTTAATGTTAAAACATACTCACAATGAATTCCCCTCCGACATTTTCTTAACACTTGAAACTGTTGACGCGGAACTAATAATCGGTATATTTACTTATCTAAGAAATGATTGTAATTGTTACCTTTTTAGGTATATTAATCCGAAATAAGTCGATGTGTAATTTTTGTTTTGATTTGCAGCCACGTCTACGACCGAGACAACCTCTGTGTCCCCGAAAGACTTTTTAAAACTGAATATGGATAATAGAATTATTTTAGCGGTGAAATTGAAGCCTTATTCCGAAGGTTACTCTTATAGAAGCTTCAAAGTATGTTTCTTTTTCCATTAAATGCCATTTCTGTACAAGTATTATATTGCAAATCAAAGCCATGACTCAGAATATTAACGATAAATTTTCTATAGTGGCAATTTATTTTTTAACAGATTACCAGGCGTTACCAAAATGCGCATGCTTACGTCAATGCTGGATTTTTGATGAAAATTGACAAATCAAATAATTACCTTGTGGTTGAGAAGCCACGAATTGTCTACGGTGGAATAAATCCTTCCTTTGTAAGAACTTGGATTGAATATAATTTGTTCACATGATGAAATAATTTCAGCTCATGCGTTTCTACGTTATTTCATCACAGCTATCTTATTATTAGGCATAATTATAAACTAATCGTACCTTGTCTAATTTTTTCAGATCCGTGCTTCTGCAACGGAGGATATACTAGTTGGAAAATCGTTACTGGACAATAGTACATTGAGATCTGCTACTGATAGCCTTAATAAAGAAATAAATCCAAATGATAACCCACCAGACGCTTCACCTGAGTATAGAAAAAATTTGACTCTTTCTTTACTATACAAAGTAAGTCCGTTTAACACTATTTTATCTTTTATCAGTTTCTCGTGTTTTAAAATGACAAAGTTAAGTAAGATTTACAATGACTTCAACTTCATAAAATAGTATGTTCTCGGGGTTTTGGGCCCTGATGCCAAAGCCAAAGTGCGTAGTGGTGGAAAAAATATCAAACGGGAATTGAAATCGGGACAACAAACTTACGAAACGGACAAAGAGTTTTTCCCTGTGGGTAAACCAATGTTTAAGCTTGAATCTGCCGTCCAGTCTTCTGGTATTTCTTATAACTATTTTGAAAGTAATACAAAACTTCATTCAAGTCAAAATTCTAATGTAAAAATAACTTCAAAGGTGAAGCAGAGTACATTAATGACATAAATCCACAACAAGGAGAACTTTTTGGAGCCTTTGTGACGAGTACAGTCGGAAATGCTGATTTGCATAGCATTGATGCATCTGAGGCATTGGTTTGTGTCTCAATAGTGCCATTGCAATATTTGATAAATTCTTGTTTCTTAATTTTGATGTTTTGTTTTATAGAAAATACAAGGAGTGGTAGCATTTATAAGTGCTAGAGATATACCAGGTAAAAATAATTTCATGACCTTGGCCGACCAATCTGAAGTGGTAAGCAGAAGTAAACAATTGCTTAACTATAAATACAAAATATAATAACAAACTAAAAGACCCATCTTAGTCCCACCCTTAAAATAAATTAGGTTTGCAAAAGGTTTGTTAGACGGGGGGTAGCGTCCCACTCTAAGGCGGGCCTTTTAGTCTCACCGGTTAAAACAAATTATTATAGTACATCAAAATTTCAGATTTTCGCCGTAAATTCTGTTAAACATGCTGGACAGCCAGTTGGGATGATCATAGCCCAAAACAAATATATAGCATTTAAAGCTGCAAAAATGGTGAAAGTGAAGTATTTCAATATTCGTCCTCCTGTACTTTCAATTGACCAGGAAATTGAAATTGCAAAATCTAAGGGCAGATATGAAACACTTTTCACCGAGTTTACGAAGTCTGTTGAAGGTAAATGTATTTTTTTGTGACAGACAGGTACATAATATTATTAGTAGATACTAGATAGCAAAGTCAGTCACTATATTATTTCGTTTTTTATTATCCTGTTAAAACTTATTGATTATTTTGTATCTATGGTAAAAGGTTCATCAGAAAAAGCTACTCATACCGTAATAGGAGAATTCGGTTTTGGATCGCAATATCATTTTACTATGGAGACGCAAATCTGCATCTGTGTTCCGAATGAAGACGGAATGGACGTGTTTTCCTCTACGCAGTGGATGGATCAAATACAATCCGCAATTGCTTCAACATTAGCAATCCCAAATAATGAGTAAACTGATAAAATTAGATAAGGCGTAATTGGTTATATTCTCATGTACAGGGTCATCACTTATATTATTCCCCCCCCCCACAGCCCAACTAAGAATAGTTATCAAAATGGTCTGTATACCATTTTGTATACAGACCATTGTAGAGAATCTTTTTGCGAATCTAACCGACTCCAACAACATCCTAATCGGTTTAGAAAAACCGGGTAAAAAATTTTTGAAAATAAAAAGTTTAAAATTTTCAGATATTCTGCCTGGTTTCCATCTTTCCGAATTTCCGCAGGTCCCTTTGAATTTTATTTTGGAATATTGTTTCCAGAATCATTATTAGAATCGCATTTGTGATTTTTCCACTAATTTTCATCAAAATCGGAGGTGGTCAATTTTTCAACTTTTTCGAGATTTTGTCAAAATTAGAGTAATCCACAAAAAAGTTGAAAAATTGAACACCTCCAATTTTGATGAAAATTAGTGGAAAAATCACAAATGCGATTCTAATAATGATTCTGGAAGCAATATTCCACAATAAAATTCTAGGGGACCTGAGGAAATTCGTAAAGATGGAAAGCGGGCAGAATATCTGAAAATTTTCAACTTTTTATTTTCAAAAATTTTTTACCCCGTTTTTCTTAACCGATTAGGATGGTGTTGGAGTCGGTTAGATTTGCAAAAATGATTTGATTCACTACAAGGTGGTACATAGACCATTTTGATAACTATTCTGAGTTGTGCTGTGGTGGGGGGGGGGAATTATATAAGTGATGACTCTGTACATCAAAATATTTCTGCTTCAGGATCAACATTCGAGTTCGACGACTTGGAGGAGCCTACGGTAGCAAAATTACTCGAGCTGCACAAATTGCTACTGCTTGTGCAGTGGCTGCTTACGTCACCAATAAACCTGTCCGAGTTGCGTTGGATTTGCAGACTAATATGGAAATGGTTGGAAAGCGGCCACCGTATTTAATGAAATACGAGGTTTGTTTTTTACGAGTTGTTATTCTTTAAAACTAGGCCAACAGCACTCCTGTTGAATTTCAAAAGATTTTTGCGTCAACATTTGGTTTAATTCCGAAACATTCTAATATCCCAGATTCATTGCTTCATGCATAAGCGCATTTTGGATTATGGCTTTACCTACCACATTAGGTGGAAATATACATAAATTAAAAGTTTTTCCAAGTCTGTGTTTACAAGATACTGATTACTGATGCAACTGTAAACGACGCATTTAGGAAATATTTGAACTTAAAAATTTTCGTAATTACTACGTTAGCGTAAAGCGCAAGCCAAGCACGTATCCAGAGGGGGGGCCGGGGGGGTCTGGGCCTCCCCTAAGCTACCAGAAAAAGACGATTTTTTTGTCAATAAAGGTTAAAAATCCAAAAAATTTTCGCGCTTCGCGCGAATATGCCATAATTTTACTAATATATTTTGGTAGGCCCCCCCTAGGTCAAATTCCTGGATACGTGCTTGAGCGCAACAACTAACACGGTTGAGATATAGGAAGTGGGAGTACTTATTATTACTAATACGAATACAAAATATCACATTTTTTACAATACCCATGACATATAGCTTACATGAACATAAATAGTAGTAGACTGGGAGGGATATAATGGCTCTCTCAGACTAGACTGGGAGGGATATAATGGCTCTCTCAGACTAGACTGGGAGGGATATAATGGCTCTCTCAGACTAGACTGAGAGGGATACCTTTGGTCATAATTGCATGATATTTACTAAACAATAATAACTAGAGAGATGATAGTATCACCATCGATTAAAACTAGTTCCATTAGCCTAGATTTGAAGTAATATTAAGATCGGACATCCCTATCAAAAGATACTGCAATAAAAGTTTTAATCGATGGTGCTAATATCATCTCTCCAGCTATTACTGCTTGGCAATTATCATGTAATTATGATCAAAGGTATCCCTCCTAGTCTACTATATATATGCACGTACATACAATCACAGAAAACTTTTATTGTTGCTATTTATTTTTATTTTTATTACGCAGAAATAGTTCCTCCCATTTATAACATTATTGGCAATATATAGTGAATAGCGGAATACTCATGCTCAAATAAGCCTATTTAACTTAAAACTTGAATTCTATAATTAGGTTGGGGTTGATGATAACGGAAAAATTGTAAGTCTTAAGGGACAAGTATTCTGCGACACTGGAGTAGCATCAAATGACGAGACGGCGGAAGTTGGTGCCTATTTCATTCAGTCTATGTACAACGCAGTAGGATGGGAGATATCGACAACAAATATAACTACTAACACACCTGCCAACACTTGGTGCAGAGCTCCAGGTATTTTCTTCATTTCCCATAAATGGTTTTGATGACTGTTTACCATTTTTAAAATTTTATTGAAACTCATATAATTAGGATCGACTCCTGGCATTGCCATGATAGAAAACATCATGGAACACATTGCATTTGTGATTCAAAAAGATCCTACTGAAGTTCGACTGGCCAATATCCTCTCAGATGGGCAAAAACTACTGAAACCAATGGGAGATGCAGACACTTTTGATGGAGAAAATCTTATTCCTAGAATGCTAGAGGAATTGAAAACGTCAGGTAGTATTGAGAGCCGTGCACAATTTATCAAAAAATTTAATCAGGTAAGTACTACTAGAATTTGTAGTAACATAGTTGGTTGTAATATTTTGTTCTCGTATTGATTGTGCTTTATATTGTAAAACCCGGTACAATGTAATTTATGGTGTTACTCTTTTACAATTTCAAAAAACTTTATTATTTGAACACTATTATAGAATTTTCTTACTGGTTGTTATGTAATAGAATAATCGTTGGAGAAAGCGTGGAATGGCTATGGTGCCTATGAGATATCCACTAGAGTATGGTACAGGACGTTATCCCGTTTATGTAGCAATTTATAAAAATGATTCAACAATTGTTGTCAGTCACGGAGGAATTGAGAGTGGCCAGGGTCTTAACACAAAGGTGAAGAGTCAAATACGGCTATTATATGGTTTTTTATACAGAATTTCAGTAAGTGAGCTTACTTTATGAATTAAATGTGTTCTATTATTAATATTGCTTATCTAGGTTGCTCAAACGGTGGCATACGCGTTTGACATACCCATTGAAATGATTGTAGTAAAACCTTCGAATAATTTGATTGCACCAAATGGAGATTCAACTGGAGGATCCATCACAAGTGAACTCTGTTGCTATGTATGACTATTCCACAAGCAATGAATTTTTATAGTACTATTCTTGAAATTAAAACTTTTTCACTTTTTTGAAATACGCATAAATATTTAATATGAAAAATGCATTCTAGAAAATTCTCAATGATATTGATAAATATTTTCAGGGTGCATTAATGGCATGTCAGAAGTTAAAGGATCGAATGAAACCCATCAAAGATTCAATGAAAAAGTATTCGTGGGAAAAATTGATTCAACTGTGCCATAAAGCCAACATAGACCTTACGGCTTCACATATGTTAGTACCTTCATTTTTAATTCTGTACTGCTATTTAAAAAATTTGGTTTTACAATACCTAACAATGGCTTGCTACTCTATCATCTAAGAATTTATGTTGCGATATAAAACTAGAAAAGCTAAATGTGTATTTCCAAATAAGTAAAGAGAGTAAAGAAAGTAAACTAATGTGGAAATACTCTAAGGAATTTCGTGGACTGTTATTTAAGCCATTCCTATACATATTCATTTAAAATATACAAGTTTCTAATATTGATGTTTGAAAACAGGCAAAGCGTGTTAGACGGAGTGAAAACGTATGACATTTGGGTACTTAATCTAGCTGAAGTGGAGATTGATTGCTTGACTGGCGAATACAGGGTGAGTTTTTCATTCAGTCAAAGTTAGTATACGATTGGTCATGTAATTTGGGACATTTTTTGCAGATCGTAAGGATTGATATAATTGAGGACGCTGGGCACAGTTTGAACCCCGACGTTGATATAGGGCAAGTAGAAGGTGCCCTCATTATGGGATTGGGACTCTGGACAAGCGAAAAAATTGTTTATGACAGAAATAGTGGACAATTACTAACCAATGGAACATGGGTTCGTCACAATAATCAACAAGCAAAGTTTTTACTCGCTAAGATTTTAATGGAGAAAGTTTATTAATTTAGGAATATAAGCCGCCACTGCCAAAAGACATACCAGACGATCTCAGGGTAACTCTGCTGAAAAATGCACCGAATCCGAACGGCGTACTTCGCTCTAAAGGTATATTCGTAGATCCATAATGGATAATGCAAAAGCATAGAAATTATTTCTTTATATATTTTATATTCCCTTACGCTACCGTTGCATTCTTTCCTTTTCGATGTATTGATATAGGAAGTAAATTCCATATTCTACATTGCCAATGTATATCGGAAATGTAAAATACGGATATTTCTATATAAATATAATATTTCAATTTTTATGATTTCAATGAGATATAATTTTATTGTTTTCAAAACGGAATCTCATAATATTTATAATTGAATATAGCTACAGGTGAACCGCCCCTCTGTTCCAGCATCAGTGTGCTATTTGCTTTTAAAAATGCTATTTATGCTGCACGTCAAGATGCTGGTCACAATGAATGGTTTCAACTCGGTAAGGCTTTTAAAACCTTTGAGAAACTTTTTATAACTTACATTTATTTCCTTTGGTGTTGATTTAAATCATTTTGATTGAAATTATGAAGATGGTCCAGTTACACCTGAAGATATTCAACAACTTTGTTTGTGTGATGCGTCCAAATTTGATGTGTAGGCAGGAATTTTGTTTGGAATTTTAAATATTTTGGCAACATTATTTACATGGATCATAAATAACTAATACATACTATTTCCATTCTTCGGATACATTTGAAAATGTATTTTCTATTGTAGTTGTAGTAAAATGTTGAACAAATGTAATCCCTGTAACTTGGCAAACTTGTAATAAATTAAAAAATTACATTATTATTATCCTTGTGCTTTTATTATACAATATTATGCAATGCAGGGCAATGTCACCAATAAAATTTAATAGTTAAACGGAATAGCAGTCAGTATGTAACTCTTAGCAAGTCAAGTACGCGCAGAGTACAGAATTCTTGTGATTATGAATGAACACAAAGGAACGGTTGAGCTCTAACATTTTGTTCAGCTAAATTCAGATGCTAGATTAAGAAGCGGGAGAAAAGTTTTCCAAATTTTGATGATTAATAATTTCTCTTGGTCCTAGTCTAGTACTAGTCAGTAAGCGTAGAAGTATGCAAGAACGAAACAACGACCTACAAAAGTTGAAAGTACAAAAATCTCCAAAGTAAATGTTGCTAAAATTGTCGAACAAATTTCAAATTCTCACTCGATTATTTGCACAAGGGATTTTGTGAATGGGGTTTGTTTTAGGTTCCGTTTGAGCTCTCGCAAACAGCAAACAATTATATTTTAAAGCCATAGAAATGATTTCATGTGTGAATGTGTGAACAACGGGTGACGGGTGCAAACCGGCGACCAAATAATAGCAGTAAAAAATCTTTAACATTTAAAAACATTTAACCTTCAACCTTGTTTTTTTTGTTCTTTGTCAAAACATTCCATGTAATTACATCATTGTATCAAGTAATATCAATATCTGAATCTGTCACCTATTGCCCTCTTGTCACTTGTTACTAACAACTTATTGATTGATGACTTAATGGCAAACAGTCAATTAATAGTCAACAATATAATAATATTTGTTTTATAGCCCGATATGAAGTAGACTTCAAATTTCGATTTTCCAAACTTTGAAACGTACAAAATTTTCACTATAATAATATCGGGTTGACTTTGCAGGTTTCAAATGTGCAACGATTTGTAGGCGAGGAAGACACCTTTTAAGGACAATAGCTTGCTAAGCTATTTGGTATTATCGGTAACAACTTGTTCGCTGGTGGGTGGTGACGACAGTCAGTTGCAAAATTGAAGCTACTTTTATCCAAAATGAATTCTGCTCTGGCAATTTTATTTGTGTTTATTGGCTGCTGCACCAACGTAATATTCTTGGAACTGTTGGTGAAGTAAGATTTTTATGCAACTACTAAAAATGGTGTTCTTACAAATTATGTGTACATTTGGATATCAAATTTAAAATTTCTTTGTAGAGAGGACCCTGGCAGTGGAAATCTAATTACCTTTACCCAGTTTATAGTCATTAGCATTGAAGGGTTTCTGACTACTTTGAGATGTGGCACAAAGAAGCCAAGTGTTCCCATGAGGTATGATATCAACTGCAATGTTCATTTCATTTTTGCAGTATGTTTTTGATTTTTATGACACCATGAATATTAATTATTAACTAATTGAGTTAATTTAATTTTTTGCAGGGAATATATCACATTAGTGATATTTTTCTTTCTTGTCAGCACTACCAACAATTATGCATTTAATTTTAACATTTCAATGACTCTTCATCTAATTTTCAGAGCAGTAAGTTCCAAAATTTTCTCAATTATTTTTAAGGAAAATTGGCTTTCTGACCTGGCATAAAAAGCAATTATTTGTCAGAACTAAATTTTTATCTGTCGTAACAGTAATTTTGCTTATCTGTTTGTGATAGGGATCTTTGATGGCTAATATGATACTAGGGATGATTATAATGGGTAAAAGATACGCAGTCATGAAGTATATTTCTGTGGCCATGATTTCTGTTGGCATTGCGGTGTGCACCATAGCATCCGGGAAAGATGTTGGCGTAAGATTCTTTACATCTCCCATCACTATCTGATAAATAATTTGCTAGATTGGGATTAAAACAAATGATTTGTGTTCTTACAGAACTCATCAGCGGAACCAGTTGAAGGAGCATTTTCTGACTACTTTTGGTGGGTAGTTGGTAAGTTAAAATTTGGTTCAGTTAAATTACAAAGTAATTTTAATAGTTATTGGTCTTTATTGCGATTACAGTTATTAGGAGTCTGCCGCTGCTCTACTGTAGTAACAGCAAACTCATAATAATTTTAGGGAATGTGTATGTAATGTTGTATGTGTATTACTAAATATTATAATAATAATATAATATAAAATATGAATTATGATTCAATGTATCTCGGGGTTAGGTTTCGTGCTTGCCCAATCAATCCAATTGCCAATAGACTTCCGTAGTATAGTTTAAAGTAGCACAATTTAATATGACAGTTACTTAATTGACAAAGATCAGAATTGAATTTAGAATATAAGAAATACTGGAGAAGACGAGGTTCTCAGTGTTGGTGCAATGGCTGACCGAATGGATGTGTAGGCTGAAGCTGAGCAGCATGTCGACTACTACGACAATTTGTATTTCCTTTGCTGGAAGGAATGTTAGGGTGGAGGGAACGGCGCACTAGACTGTTCGCTCCTTTTAGTGTATGAATTGTGGGGAGCTTTGCTCTCTAACATTCTCCTCCCTCGAACGAGGACATCTTAGGATGGACGATGTGAAAAATCTGTAGAGTAGACTTCAGAAATAAATTGCATGGGTTTATAATTAAATCAAGTATTTCAATCAATTTGGTTAAGTCATCACATTGTAATGTTACTTTTTAGACATAATTTAGAAATGTAAATCAATCAGATTTTAACTTTTGAAAAAGGAAACAAAACAATTTGGTATATAACATTTAAAGGTAGTCAATTAGAAATGTAAAGATTATTATTGTCCATTAGTTCAGATGTTTGTCACAATGGTAGCAATCAGATAGTCATTAACGTATAGAAAGGTCAACATTGGTGTTTCGTGCTGTTTCTGGAACTGATGGTATATATGACCAAATAATACGGTACAATATACGTTTCACAGCTTTATAGGCTTGAGGATGTTGTTTCTGAAATGACAATGAACTAGAACATTATGATTAATCTGTCTGTGTGTTAGTTTTTGTTTAGTAATTGTGCTGTAAGAGAGAAAGTAACATTAACCTAGAGATAAAGATAGGACTATAGCTAATTTTAACTTTAGTATTAGTAGCTGAATAGTAACGCAATACAAACACACGATAGATAAGATTTTAATTTAATTTTCATCAAAATATTCATTGTTAATATTAGAGGTTGGATGCAATATCCTACTCTGGGTGCGAGTGGTTTATACCAGCTGCACTACCTGTGAGAAATGCTACAGGATTTTTAATCTATCTATCTGTGCGAGTGATTTACTACTATCAGCTGCACTACCTATGAAGGGTTAAACCGTTATAGGATTTGAACTATTTATATGTGCGAGTGATTTACTACTATCAACTGCACTACCTATGAAGGACTAGGCCGTTATAGGATTTTTATACAATAATTACAATTTATACAAAATTCCATTCTAAATTGCATTGGTTGTCGTGAGAGACTAAATCTTCCTTTCCTATATATTCCATACATGATGATAGCAATTAGGCGAATTTACCTAAAATCTAGCATGTAAATGTTATGTATTAATTAATATCTATGTGACAATTAAGATGAAAAATAGGGATGCATTTCCCTGCCATGATTGTTTGATTTACCACTAACACCATCCTGAGAATTATGCAGGTCTTCTGTTAGTCGTTCTGTTTGATTTGATATGTTGTCTCTTTGCTGCGAAGAAGACCAAGTAGTACGGTCAATGTTGTGTTGTGATGATGACCAAGTATTACGGTCATGATAGTGATGAGGAGCCTGAGCTGCACAAGAATTACGGTCGTTTGAAGCCTGAGAAGTCGAAGGTTGACAATTATGGTAGCAGTTTTCGTTCGCTGATGTTGGCCAAGTATTACGGCCATCATCATGAACGAGTGTCATCATAACTCCATGTGTATTTGGACAATCTGGAGTAGCATGCCCAAAGCCAGTACATTTTCTGCATTTTACGTCGTAATTCGGATTGTTAGCGGGTTGGCGAGAGTTTAATGATGAGTGAGCCCCTCTGATTGACTGTGATCTCGAGTTATTATAACGCTCGCCTCTGTTGGTGTTAGAATTAGAATGATTAATGTTATTATTTTGTGTATTATTAGGATTAGGATTATTATGATTGTTATGAAAATAGCCATTGTTATTATTATAAGAACGACGAGAATTGAATCGCCCTTTGAAGCTTTCTTCGGAGTCAACGGAAGTATTTTCTTCTCCATGAGGATTTACATCATGGTTTTGAGGGTGGTCTGAGGAATTTTGTTCTCGAAAGCGCTTATCTGCTTCTTGCTTGGTTGCTGGAGGAAGGCCTGCTTTATACCTTTCTGCATCATGTAGATTCTTTAAGGCAACTGTAGCGGATGTAATGAGGTCATCGGCAGTGAGAAATTGTATGTTGCTGACTGCCAGTCTTAAGCGAGGGATAAGGCCGTCTCTTGCTCGGTTGACGGAAACGTCCATGGCTTCATTTGGATTTATTTGTTGAGCCAAAGTGACCATGTCGTAGACATATGTCTCGACAGCTTCATTGGATTGCTGGCGTCTTGTGTAAAGAGTTATTTTTCTTTCGTTCTGAATGGTTGGTGAGTCGTATTTTGCATTAAATATGTCTCGGAATTCATCCCATGTCGCTATCTGATTTTTGATAAGGTCGTACCACTGCTTATTTTCTTTAGCTAGAATACTCGGAATTAGATTAAACCATCTATTTCGTTCATAATGCTGAGCTTGGAAATAAATTTCCACATCATTTAAATAGTTATTAGCTGTGGTAGTTTTAGGATTGTATTGTGGTATCTTTAGGTTAGGATTAGGAGCATTTATGATAAATTGTCTGTCTCTTGGTGAAGGCTGAATGTCTAGACGATTTTGAATGTGACCTGGCTGTTGGATTTGATTAGCTACTGGTTGTGCGTTATTGTTACGTACTAATACTTCAACTGCATGAGCAAGATATCTATCTAGCATTTGTCTACGTTCTTGTGGAATGATAGATTGTAATTCTTCAGGTAAATCAGGTAAATTATCCATACTGTGATTAGAACTATTAGAATAAACTAATATCTGATGTAGTTGGATGAGAGTCTGAAGTAAAGATATGTTAAAGTTTGTTGAATATTACTATTAACTGCGTGATCTAGCTCTAACGTCTCTCTATGTCCTCTTTCTACGCTTCTATCCCTCTCCATGCAAAGCTATCTAAATAATTAGCATAATTATTCAAATGTGGAGTGGAGACAGCAAGGTAGGTAAATGACAAGATAAATTGTTAAAACTTTGTCGAAAAATATTATACTAGTAAGTAGGTAAGTTTTAAATAAAGTAAATGAAAATTACTGACTGTGATAATAGAATAGTAATATCGTCTCCATACACAATGATAGGAAAAATGAATACTAAAATAGCATTGGAACAAAATGTTCGATAGATAACGTATGTAGGCGAGGAGTAATTATGCTGATTGAGAAATAGGAATGGAATGTTCTGAAAGTTCGAGGTCATTGAAAGGAAGGTAGGCGTTTTTAGGAAAATGTCTGCCAAGTAATACGGCAAGCTTAGGTAGGTAGGGGTTACTTGAGACAAATAGTTTAGAAAAATTTTGTTAGATTTTTTGAAAATGAATGATATATTAGTTAATTTCACTGAACTGGACTGAATAAAATCTGTATCCGTTCATCACACAATAGAAAAGTGTGGTTGATAAATCGGATGTATTTTATAAAAACAATTGAGAATTAAATAAGTGTTCGACACCGATACAGATTTTGTATTCAGTCAGTGTCATAGGCAATTCTTTTGGAAAAATTTTGACAAATCCATACGTAATGAAATCAGGGTGAATTAGTTCTGATAGAGAAATAGGTACCATACTAGATAATATTATATTGTGTTATTTACCGTTTTAGTTAGATGTTTTGTGGTAGAAATTGAATAGCCCAGTGTTCCAGCTCGATGAAAATTGGAGATCCAGTAAGTCAACTAATACGACTTATTTTGATGATGAAGGATAAGTCAAGTATTGCGACTTATGTTGATAGATGATGAAGAATGCAGTAAGTCAAGTAGTATGACTTTGCCGCATATGCCGGTGACGAAGACAAGTCAACTAGTACGACTTTTAGTAGTAAAGATGAATCTTCGTTTTTTTTTGAAAAATTTTCACTGAAGACGTCTTGACAACGGAGAGATTGAAAGCAATTTATCGTTGGGTGTCACTTTATTAGGAGTCTGCCGCTGCTCTACTGTAGTAACAGCAAACTCATAATAATTTTAGGGAATGTGTATGTAATATTGTATGTGTATTATAATAATAATATAATATAAAATATGAATTATGATTCAATGTATCTCGGGGTTAGGTTTCGTGCTTGCCCAATCAATCCAATTGCCAATAGACTTCCGTAGTATAGTTTAAAGTAGCACAATTTAATATGACAGTTACTTAATTGACAAAGATCAGAATTGAATTTAGAATATAAGAAATACTGGAGAAGACGAGGTTCTCAGTGTTGGTGCAATGGCTGACCGAATGGATGTGTAGGCTGAAGCTGAGCAGCATGTCGACTACTACGACAATTTGTATTTCCTTTGCTGGAAGGAATGTTAGGGTGGAGGGAACGGCGCACTAGACTGTTCGCTCCTTTTAGTGTATGAATTGTGGGGAGCTTTGCTCTCTAACACAGTGTGTAAAAATCTAGTTACTATTACAGACAGTTATGACAAATAGTTGTTATTGAAATATCAGGTTATCCAAATGTTGATAAAATCGAAGAATGTACTAGTTAATTACAACCAATCACATAAAAGTCTATAATCTACAATATATATTTTACTTTCAGGAATCTCTATTTTAACGTTTGCATTATTCATGTCGGCACGAATGGGACTATATCAAGAGGTCCTGTACCAAAAATATGGGAAGCATCCTCGGGAAGCTCTTTTCTTTACGGTATATAAAACTGTTATTAGACTGCTAAAAGTCTTTAAAATGTTATTACAATTTGCATAAAAATATTGCTATATTGCCCTGAATTTAGTAATTCAATTATATATTGTTACAGCACTGCCTACCACTACCCGGTTTCATTTTACTGTATTCAGATTTGGCTACTCATATAGCAATTACGAATGCTTCCCCAACAACTGAATTGCTGGGATTCACTTTACCACGCATGTGGGTTTACATATTAGGAAACGTTCTGACACAGTGAGTTACATTTTTATGTAGTTTTAGAGAATAGTGTCGAGTTATTTTGTCATTATAATCTGATGTATTTGTGAAGTTGATGTAAAGGGAGGGATTGTTTTTGTATAGGTGTGTCTGCATCAACTCTGTTTTTGTCCTCACCACCGAATGCACCTCTTTAACGGTCACTTTAGTTGTGACGTTGAGAAAATTCTTAAGTCTGTTGTTTTCAATTTTCTATTTTGGAAATGCATTCACAGCAGCTCATTGGTTTGGCACATTCTGCGTTTTTGCTGGAACATTTTTGTACTCAGATATACCATCATTAGCTCGACAAGCGCAGCAATCCAAGAAAACAGACTAATCGCTTTACATATAGTACTTAACAGAATTTCTGCGATAATTAATGCTAGTTGCCGAATCACAATGTATGAGTCCAACAATAACATAATAACTCTAGTACCTATACGAATATACATAGTCATTTGGAATAGTTACTTGATAAAAGATCTGATAGAATAGATATAATGGAACATATTTAAAGATCTGCTAAAATTTAACGATGTACAGGGTGTCAAACTAGGATTCAGGCCCTATGTATCTAAAGAACCGTAAGTAGCACGACAAAACCGTTGATACCAATCGAAAGCCCGTGCAAAGTTACATTGAAACACCGGTTTTCATCAACTTATTCCTACGCATTCGCTTACACCAGCAGTTCTCCCAAAAAAAGTAGAAAATATAAATAAATTACTAGCTAATTCGTGACCGAATCTCTCGGGGGGCTGAATTTAGGCAGCGGTACTGTGTTGCCACTGTTTCCGCTGTTGCCGCCGTTGCCGCTGGGAGGTATGGGGGTGAGCGGTAACAGCATTATAGCGGAAACAGTGGCAACAACGGCAACAGTGGCGACACGCTAGAACTCTTGGCGGCGACACGCTACAACCACTTGCGGCAACAGCGGCGACACGCTGCAATCACTAGCGGCAACAGAGTCACATTAATCTGATTTCCTCTGTTGCCGCTAAACCTAATATAGGCCAGTGCACTGTTGTTATGAGCTCAATGCTCTAAGACAAGAGCAACACAGAGGAAACCAGAATAATGTGTCTCCGTTGCCGCTGGTCAGTGTTGCCGCTAGTGGTTGCAACGTGTCACCGCTGTTGCTGCAAGTGGTTGTAGCGTGTCGCCGCTGTTGCCGCAAGTGGTTGTAGCGTGTCGCCGCTGTTGCCGCCAAGGGTTCTAGCGTGTCGCCACTGTTGCCGTTGTTGCCACTGTCTCCGCTATAATGCTGTTGCCGCTCACCCCCATACCTCCCAGCGGCAACGGCGGCAACAGCGGAAACAGTGGCAACACAGTACCGCTGCCTAAATTCAGCCCCCGCGAGAGATTCGGTCACGAATTAGCTAGTAATTTATTTATATTTTCAACTTTTTTTGGGAGAACTGCTGGTGTAAGCGAATGCGTAGGAATAAGTTGATGAAAACCGGTGTTTCAATGTAACTTTGCACGGGCTTTCGATTGGTATCAACGGTTTTGTCGTGCTACTTACGGTTCTTTAGATACATAGGGCCTGAATCCTAGTTTGACACCCTGTACTTATCTCAACTTCATTTGCATTTTATATTTCGTTAATTATGTACTGTTTAATTGTTCAAGGGAAAAGACTTATTACTATTTATGTATTAAATAGCAATTAATTTGTAAGTGTCCAATATATGTTTCTCAACTTATTTACAGATATTACTTGATATTATTTAACTGATTGACTTGACTTGACTCATTCAGATTTGCAATGCATAATAATAGAGGAGGTAGCGTATATTCTGGACTTATTGATCATTTTCATGCAATAATTTCCATTTAAGTCAGGTACTTGTACTTCCCATGTTTATACTATTATGTCTAAAACTAAAGAATCACACATTTCACAGAATCTAAACAACGTCATAACTTTTACCATTTGTAAACTTTTGAACCAATTTTAAGGAAATTGTTTTTACAATTGAATTTTATGTACTTCAACCTTTCAAGGCTTCTCTTGGTTTAAGGTATATCCTAACTTTGATTTCTCCGAATCTCTATTTAATCTAATGATCCAAGAACCGAAAATATATAGAATATTATAATTTGTAATATTATTGTAACTAAGATCTGATTTTAATACTCATTTTATTGGTTTATAATCTCTGCTTAACTTCTGCCAAAGATAGTTTGCCAATATTTGTGTTAACAAAAAGTTTAAGCTTACTATATAGGTAGTTATTATGCAAAATAGCACTGTTATATATTGTTTTTGTTAATTGTATAAATTATTATATGTTATAAGTACATAGTAATTGCTAGTTTGATTATAACATCTTTCTACTCTTATAATTAACTTATTTGATCAACTAATTGGTTTGGTAATAATGCACTAGATATTACCCTCAGCTATTATTCAAAATATTATAAAAATGTATATCGTTTGGAAGAAAGAATGTATTTATTGAACAAGTTAAGTCGCATCTAGTTTACACTGTTGGGCCAGTACTTACAATACTACAATGTTAGTTACTGACGAGTTTTAAAACCTGATATATATAGTAATAAAACTTTGAATCAATGCAAAGGTATGCTGCAAGCCAGAATTCCTGGTTTTGTTAAGCATTGTCATTGTCACTGCTATCAGTTGCAGCTTATGTCTGACTGTAATAATATGTTTAGTAAGTTAAAACAAAAGTAAGTCGTGATTTATCTAGAATTAGATCAAACTCTAACTTATTGTTAGTTGCAAATTTTTGCCAAGCAGTAAAGAATGTAACATCATCATCAATATTTGTAGCTACTTTTTGTTGTACATGTGCTAAATATGTTTTGCAAAATTACGCTATGTTTACAAATATTTCATAATTCGTACTATCAAAACAAACTTGATATAATTAGTCAAAAATCTTGATATACATCGGGTGCCGAATAAAATACACACAGGCAGAATCTTGAATGGAAAACCAGCTTGTAATTGCGTATGGCATCAACATCAATCTATTCACCCCAAGGCAGAGGGCCATTGTCCATTTAAAAGCAGTTCACTTAATTGTCTTAAAATTATCACTTAATCTAATTCATTAATTTCGTTTAAACTACGACTAGCATATAAAATACCGAGTTACTAGTTGTTATTGCTTCAAACACATATGCGCCTCTGATACTCTTTTGAAATAAAATAAAATCATTATTTTGCGGTGACATGTATTTGTACTTTCTCCATGGACCCATTGATATATATGATAATCCCTCTTCCATGTTTTAATATTATTAGCATAATTATCACTGCCAATTCTAGCTTTTTGTCAACTAATTATAGGATTCAAAGTGGCCATTAACCTGTCTTTGTCTGAATAAACGAATCGAATTGTGATATAGGTAGGTAATTATTGCATCCAACATGAACCAACCAATTCAAATTATTGCACAGAAAAGCAATTCCGCTGCCTCAGTCGACCTTCATGACTTGAATGCATGTACATATGTAGCAAAAAGGTACCGGAGATATCAAACTACTATATTAGTTTAGTTTTTAGGAGAAAAAGTTTTTCCTGCGAAAATGGAAACTCTCAATGTTGGACGTATTTACTAATTGCTATTTCACTACGGATACTATTATAGTATTTCCTACACATCATGGATGGAATTCCATTTTCTAATATTTATTGCAGAATGGCGATTGTTTTATTTCATGTATGAATAAAATCTATCGATTTATAATAACAAAGAAGACATTGTCTAGTAAAATAGTCAAATGTAAAGAAAATTGGTTAAAAAGGAAATTTTGATACCATTATTACAATACCCCTTTATATTTACAGATTACAGACTATATTTTTCATTATCTCGACTTGTGGCTTAATATCATGAAACAATAAGACTTCACTTCATTTTTCACATCTTATCAGTCAAATCCTTCTTTAATAATAGTAAACACCACCTAAAGCAACTCCAATTTGCAAAACGCTCATTTCTCATCATTGGAAATCCAACGTCACTCATTACTGACGCGCTGAAAATTTTTGAATTACGTTGAGGCATAATATAAATTATTACCACTGACTTTGCAGAAACAAGGTAGAATAAAGATTGTATGATATGAATACGGTGAACTGCGAACACATGGATGGAATTATGGGATAGATCCTAAGATGGCTATGTACGCAAATATGTTCGATGGCGTGGCACCTGCACTTGTGTGATGGTTGGCTAAAGAGAAGTGGTAGACTCTTCCATACATACAGCTTTGTTTTCTGGTATCCTAGCCTAATTCCCAAACTTTGGCAAAGACGGGCACTACAACACGTTTGTAGGCATGGTCGATTTTGTTGTTTTCATCGTATGCTTTCAATCCAAATATTGGCAATAATTCCATTCAAATTAGGAAGATGAGGAACGCCTCTTTTAGAAAAAATGAGTTGTTATAAGAAACCTAGTATAGATCAAAATTTTTGAGATCATTTTGAAAAATCTCCCCTTAAGCCATTTAAAGTCGATTAGATTAAAGTTCTAGTGGCCAAAGAATAAGATCTGAGAGTTTTGATAATTAATTTAAAATCGATTAGATTCCCAGTGTCCCCAAACAGATAATTTAAAAATGAACCCGGTGACCCATGTATTTCAATCACAAATGGATACCATAATAGCTAATAACTGAAATAGAACAAAGACTGAATGTAATTTCTCAGTCATACTTAATCCTTACATGGGGCCAGCATCTAAAAAAATTTGAAGTTGCTTTATTCCATGGTTTTAAAAATCTGTAAATAAAAATGGACGGTGCCCATCTCTGAAATATGCCTACTGTGACGGAAAACAATCTACATTCGGACCTCGGCACATTTGTTGTATTTGTCTGTACGTGGACGACGTTGAATGAAACTGAAAGTCTAATAAAATATCACCCACACACCACAACAGGCTCAGCCATCAGCTCAACCAACACTAGTCCTAGTTCTTCTAATCCTAGAGGAAGCCAAAAGTTTAGTTAGAGAAGGATAGAGGATCTACCGGATTGAAACGTAATTGTTAACGTAAACAGCAAGACAAGTGTGTGTAGTTGGTGGGTGACAGCATTGACACTCTGGTAAATCAAACATTTATTTTTTGGCTTAGTTTTTTTCAATTTTTTTAAAAAAGTGGTAGGCAAATAGTAAATAAGTGCGCTTTCGGATATTCAGCTAAACCCACCGAAACTGAAACTAATTGTAATACTACAACAATTAACATTTGTCAGTCACCAGAGATTGCTATTTGTTTCGTTTCTTCATTTTCATCTACGAATTCAATATTGAGAATATTGATATTAATCTAATTTATTTGTACAGCAATGTGTGCTTCAAGTTGTATGTTATAACTAAAATATTTAGTTTTAAAGGTGGTGGAAAAAGTGTAATACGATAATACGACTGTATCTTACATTCAGAAACTATACGTGAAACTGCAAAGCAGGTAACTAACTATAATGTCTAAATCATTCATCATTAATTTATGTCACATGAAAGGCTTTTATTCTATTGCAACTTGCAACATCCAATTGATAAATGAATTGCAGTTCATACATCACATGTAAACAAAAATGTATTATCATTTGTCATCGGGCAAAAATTATTAATAATGAGTTAGTGGTTGGTAACAGTAGCCGTAAATAAATTTGACTTTGCTTTGAATATTTATAACCTTTACCCCCACTAAAGTAATATTTTTACGAGTTTAGAGTAGAAAATCAGAGGCAGAGCCATAAAAATGGAACTCATCCTCTCTGCGCATTGCCTTCAACATCATGGAATATGCATAAACATTATTCCATGTTCAATTATGTTTAGGTACCGGCTATGAATCTATGAATAATGATTAAAGTATTTCTATTTCTGACGTGGCTGTGTTGCGGAAGTTTTTGTTTTATGCGTTCGCTGTCTAATGAAAATTACAAATTGTTCCTATCAAAAATAGTTTTTTAGTGGGATAATGAAACAAGTGGCACTATTTAATTCCATTACCAATTATTTACATTTGTAGTATTAAACTCAATTGATAAAATAAAAATTAATTAACTGAAAATTACTCAGAAGTGACACAACATAAATATATTTAAAAATTATTAAAAAATCTTGTACTTCGTTTGAATCAAATTGGACACAATACATTTAAAGTTAAGTTTACTCGATGAAAGTATTTGTATTATTGTAATGAACTGCTAGCATTGTAAAGCGAAGATAGGTGTAATTCATCAAAACTGCATAGGCGCTACCAGTCACCAATTCTCTATTATAAGTTATATTGGTAGGATTTCGTGATATACATCACTTTTAAATGTGAAACTCAATTTTAATCGATTAATTGTTTTCTTTACTTTTAGAATTTGCAGTTCCCGTTGGTGGGGATCTGTCTTGTGTTCCAATTCTAAGGTGGCAATACTTTTGAGATGTCTTCTTCAGCTGTATTTATTTTGGATGTCAAGGGAAAGGTATGTCAAACGATTTTTTTGTATCTTAATTTATGAATACGATAAAGAGTTCATCTGTTATTTTTACTACAGGTGCTTATCTCCCGGAATTACCGAGGTGACATTGACATGGGAGTGGTGGAAAAGTTCATGCCACTGTTGATGGAAAAGGAGGAAGAAGGTTGTGTTACTCCCATTCTTCAGACATCCGAATCGACGTTTGCGTACATCAAACACAACAATCTCTACATTGTGTCCATCACAAAAATGAATGCAAACATAGCCTTGGTGTTTGCTTTCCTCCACAAACTAGTTCAGGTCATGATGGAATATTTCAAAGAATTGGAAGAAGAAAGTATAAGAGATAATTTCGTTATCATCTATGAACTGATGGATGAACTGCTCGACTTCGGTTATCCTCAAACAACGGATAGTAAAATCTTACAAGAGTATGTCAAAGACTGATGATTATCAATTTAGTTACTCCGTATTAAAGCCGGTATTGTTAAAAGTTAATGAAAATGTTTCGTTGTCTCCAGGTATATAACTCAGGAAGGTCACAAACTAGAAATAGCACCTAGACCTCCTATGGCTGTAACAAATGCCGTTTCGTGGCGATCCGAAGGAATCAAATACAGAAAGAATGAAGTGTTCCTGGATGTAATAGAATCAGTCAATTTGCTGGTAAGTTCTTTCCCAAAAGTATGCAAGTATTTGTGCCTTTCAGTGGATTATATTGAAATCTTGTTTTTCCATTTAGGCTAATGCCAATGGACACATTTTAAGGAGTGAAATCGTAGGTGCTATTAAAATGCGAGTTTATTTATCTGGAATGCCTGAGCTACGTTTGGGACTTAATGACAAAGTTTTGTTCGAGAGTACTGGCAGAGGAAAATCAAAATCTGTTGAGTTAGAAGATGTCAAGTTTCACCATTGTGTTCGCTTATCTAGGTGAGGAGAATTTGCCAGCTGGTCCTTTTTAATAAATACTCAATTTGTTATGTGGACCGACTAATTAAAATTCATGGAATGTTCCAGGTTTGATGTTGACAGAACTATATCTTTTATTCCGCCCGATGGAGAGTTTGAACTGATGTCCTACAGGCTCAACACACACGTAAGTTATTTAGATCATGGCATACTATACCTCCCAATTCCGAATTGGTTGCAATAAAAATTAGCAAAATTCGATCAATTTTCCTATGAAGTACTCACTTGGTGGGATGTTCGATTTTTGCACAGGTTAAACCACTAATTTGGATCGAATCAGTGATAGAGCGGCATGCTCACAGTCGAGTAGAATATATGGTCAAAGCAAAGTCTCAGTTCAAACGTAGATCAACAGCTAACAACGTAGAAATTGTCATTCCCGTTCCGGGTGATGCTGACTCTCCAAAATTTAAAACGGGAATCGGCTCAGTGAAGTATGCCCCAGAGCAAAGTGCCATTATTTGGACGATTAAATCGTTCCCTGGTGGGAAAGAGTACTTAATGAGAGCTCATTTTGGTCTGCCGTCTGTAATGGGAGAAGATACCGAAGGAAGACCACCTATTCAAGTCAAATTCGAAATTCCATATTTCACAACATCTGGCATACAGGTAGCTAAAGTCGTATTTGTGTCATTAAGATCGCTTTTAATTCAATCAATATTCTGAAAAAGGAAAATTAAAATAATATCATCAAAATATTTTGACAGGTGCGCTATTTAAAGATCATAGAAAAAAGTGGATATCAAGCTCTGCCTTGGGTAAGATACATAACCCAAAATGGTGACTATCAATTGAGAACGAACTAGTTATTTTTATGAAAAAGTTATTGTACTTTTAATGTCTTTAAAATATTTTATGGCTACTATAATGGTAAAAATTTCGTAAGTTATTCTCAGTATTTCAGATGCACCAATTGTAATTAGTATTTAAATGAGTACTAATTGTACTAATGTTGGCTAAATCAGTCTTAATTACTAATAAATATTTACCATTAACTACCAATAATATTGTATTACTATGAGAGTGCGTTGTAATGGTTAATATAAAAGACTAAATAATAGTACATGAATAGCATGCCAATGAGACGATTCCAAAATAAATTTTGATATCGATAATTATCCGCTAGTGTGGGTGGATAAAAATTAATGATTACCAAGGTTGTCAATTTTAACTTCCAAGCGTATGCAGTTTGTCTGGTTATTTATGTATGCATTAGTACTCTTTACATTCAAATATTAAATTACTACCTGTTAATTAGTAATTTCTCTATTTCTCTTTTCATGCCAACCTCGTTCGCCAGTTAAATAGTTATTCATTATGTTGGATATCTTAGATTTTGTAGATAACGTTACACAAGAAAAATAAATTCATCATAATGTCGAATTATGTTTGGCCATTTTATGCGACAAATTTTATTTCGATTAATGTTTGGATCCTCCTTATTTATTCACTAATATTTCTTTTTAGGATGATAAATAAGACTCCAATTATAGTACATATTCACGATTCACGAACAAATACGTATTTAGGTATTTTTATATGTACAACTGTTTTATTGCCTACAAGTAACTAACAATTAATAGGAAACGTAAGGTCTATTTAGATTTAAGACTGAACTCAACTACATATTATGGAGTTTAATGTGTTGTTTACAACCAACATAGGTAGATCCAGATGAGTGGATCAAAATCAAAAATGTCTTCCAATTATAACATTTCCTATTATTCATTACTGCACATGGATTAGGTTTCCTCTAATTTGATCATCCTGATTGGGACAACGATTTCTGTAAACACAATAATCAAACCATGTTATACAACAACAGCAACAACAAACAACAACAATAAACCATGTTATATACGGTACGTCATATCATGAAATTGCGGCAATCGGCTTACATTCGTTTGGCGTTCTACACAGTGAGTAAACTGTTTGACTACATCTGAACACCTCAGAGTTTGTGTGCTGTTTGCTGCATAGCATTGCGAAACTTTTGTAGCCAAGTCAGTGCACCCAATTCTTCTTGATTTAGGCATTAATTTATCTAGTTTTTCCAGTTCTTTGCTGAATTCTTCTTCGGCAACAAATGCAGAGGAGATATACTAAAATGATATTCAAAAATTGCACTTCTATTTTTCTATTATTTCATTTTGCAATAGAAATTAACACAAAATACTTACCCTGGCTTCTAGCTCCTTCAATTTATTGCTCCAGTACGAGTCATTTTGCCGGAGTTCAATATCTTTTTCTTGACGAACTTGTAAGGCTGTTACAGTTTCTATCACTGGATATCCTCCACTGCCAACGTTAAGAATGCCACCCTGTTGAGGAACCGGGACACTGGCCATTTGTCGTTGTTCGGGTTCTGCAATATCATATTGACATAAATGACCGCACAGCAATAATAAGATCAGGGATCATAGTCCACAAATTACTAAGAGTAGAAAAATGAACCATCCACTAAAAAATGTCAAGAAAGTAGACAGTAAAAAAAGCCCGAAATAAAAGGCATCCTTACCAACAGGGTTTGGTACTGTGGCTTCCGAAGTTTGTCTAGACTGACCACCTTGTGACCTTAACCTTCTAATGACGTCCTCAGACACCTAAAATGCAGAATAGAACTAAGTATTAGGGCTCCGTTTTCATGTAGGTAAAAACTAAGTAAATATCAATTGATTAAATCAAATATTTTAGCACTTACCGAAATAATTCGTGGTTCCTCGTTCCTTACAGACAAACGACGAGTACTTCCTGCTGCACCCATTCCAATAGTGACCTATACAGTTTAATACAATTTTTAATTCATAATTTACTTCAACAGAATGAAGGTTTATTAAAAGTTTGCTTTCCTTAAAACCAAAATTTTTAAGTTGATATTTAGGTAATTAATTGTTAAGTTTGGCAACACTTACGAAATGTTTTTGACAAAGTAAGTCAATCTATTGGAATTTTTTCGGCACAAATGTACACAATACTATGTTACGGCTTCTGACCAGTACAGCAAAGTAAAAGTTCTGTGCCACCCTTATAGTTACAAAAAAGAAAACAAAATTTATATTGGCCGTTTGTTGTTTGCTATGTGAATGTCTACAACTTATTGACTGAACGAAATTAGCACACCCGGCACATTGGACTTTTGTATGTTCATGAGAATTTTAGCAAATTTATTTTTCACACAGGTTAATATTTTAATTTTTGGATTTGGATCGGAAAACTAAATGGGGTGTGAATAATTGATAAAGAGTCATTTTAACTGGACTAGCAAGTAGCAAGTTAAATGGGTTATTTGATACCTAAGATTACTCCGATCAATTATTGATGATTGTTCGAAACGAATATATTAATACTTACCGGTGGCTGTAAAATTTACTAATAAATTTTTTTGCTAATTATAAAACCAGAACTGCATTTTCTGTTTTTGTATAAATTATTTAAAAGTTAAAGATTTAGTGACCATATTCTCGTAGTTGGATTTTCACTTCATTCATCCAATCTTCGTGCTTTAGAGAAAGATATGTAATAAATAATCGCAGGCTATAGTTATTAAGACAATACAGCGCTGGTATTTGTAGATTTGAAGCTACTGGAATAAATCTTCAGAAGAATGGATAAAACCATTTCAATTTTTGATTTTGAATTTACCGTTCATACTGGATTTGGGTGGAGTTCAAGAGTAGAAGAAAGTTACGGTCCAGAGTTGTCGAGTACGGTCAGAGAGGTAGTTGAAGTTGCTGTGGAGAAAGTTTAAGCTTCCATCCCAATAGAAAGTTATTAGAAAGTTAGAGTTGGTGTGTTTTTGCAGAACATATAGATGAGTCGTGTCGTTCTGCATAGTGCAGTGATATGAATTGCTAAAAGTGGATGCTGCAAAATCAAGCCAAATTATTCTTTTCTCTCCAGGAGATTTCGAACAAGAAATTGAGTAACTATCTTTCTTATTTTGGTATGAAATAAAGCAGAAGTTTATCATTCTTTACTTTTTCTTATTTTCACCCCAGGGAACACAATCCCATCTTCATATCATTTTTGTATTAATGTTTTTTGACATCAACGTGAATAATATTGCTGAATGAACAAAGTTTATATACATGTGCACGTAACAAAAATTTGTATAGCTTCATTACTATGTATATGTATTATAAAATCTGTTTTGGTAAGTAAAGGAAAATAGCTTGGCACTGTTGGCACGGTGTGATTCCAAATAATCCTCTAGGTACTTATAAATAAAGCAAGCTCCAAGAAAAGACGAAACTTAAAAACTCTAGTAAAGTAAGCGTGTCACTTTTTAAAAGAAGTTATCAACCGACTTAGAAAATGTTGGCTATAGTTGTATATAGAGTTAGGTTGCATAAGATATCCGCAGGTGAGCACATTTATGGCCAGCATTCGAATGCAAGGGAAAAGAGTGCTGACAACTCCAATCATGGATATGCTATGGATATGATATGATATGTCATACAAAGAAATAACGAATACACGGGCAATCAATATATGTACAGATATATATTCTCGGGTCATGGTTTGCGGGTTTGGTAGGCCCTGGCATTGTTGCTATTGATGCTGGCCACTTGGAGGTTTAAACTCTGCGTAATATACTTTCTCCCACGTCTTCACCGCTGTTGAATAACGCCTAATAATAAGTAAGTCAAGGTAGTTGTCATCCCTTTTCTGTGACCAAGTAATGTCCAAAGCCTGATGTATCACGGACATAGCTCCAAGGCTATTGTCATATTCAAGCTCTGGTGTCAAGGAAGTGAGTAATGCGATAGCTTGGAGTTGGCACGCTGATGCTGATTGTATTCTTGTACTGCGATTGCATTTGACTGACCGAATGACGGACGACGTACTAAAAAGTGCATTATATTTTTACATTGTTGAATTTCACCATTATGATTTTAGCAAACGGTAGTATAATTCTGGTAAATGGATATACAACTAAGCAGTGAAACATCATACACGCTTCTTTTTTCACTTTTCGCATGCAAAGTCATGCGTCAATAATTAGTATTATCAAAACCAATAATTTTCTTACTTATATATGCAATTGTCCTCAATGACAAGTTCTTATTATGAATATGCAAATGGCATACAAAGCACAACATGGTTGGTTATTAATGTTATCTGACGAAGCTATATATTCTTTCTTTATCAATCCCGCAGTTATGCATGAATAGCATTATAACATTGATATCCATACCCGTAGAGAGAGTTTTAACGCAGAAAACAATTGCAAGCATAACGACCCAACTTTTAAAGGAGATGCTAATTTAAGTAGTTTGACAGCACTTGCCATATTATTTCTCTGAATGATAATTAAGTTGTTTTAGCAGAAGGTCTTGATTAAGGATCAATGAACCAAAATTGTTACCAAAAGGTGGTATTGATTTGCAAGCCATTATAACATGTAATGTGGACAAATTGAGTATACAACTGAAAATGTAAAGCAAAGGATAAATTATTTTATAAATAGAGATGCTCCCCATGTCGATCTTTTAATATATTCTTCCCTGTGATTGTGAAAGGTACATCTCTATGATTACAACTTTGATTGCATAATATGTAATACGGGAAGGTATCTTTTGACATTTCATAATGCAAAATGTACCAGATACATAATCAACTAACTTTTCAAAGCAAGGTGAGCAGGGGTTAACTGGGAGTTCTTAACTGCAATTTCAGTTTAACATCAATTTGATGCAAACGGAGATTACTGTTGTCACTAGCTGACATTCTTTCTTTAGAAGTATGTTACTGATTACCATATATATTACTGTTAAAATAGTCGTCGCGTAGAGTTAAAACTTTCGTTCAGAACAAAACCAATAAAGCACTTTGCATTGCAGCCTTGCAACATAAATTGCATGATTTGGTATTTTAAAATTATTCTTGGTTTCCACTCCTTATGTTTTTCTCCGAAGATGAAAGATTTTTAATAGAAGGAGAATTGTACTCCAAATTCACAAGTTAAGTGATAAGTCAAAGCGAAGGAGACTTTGAGTAGCCCAACCATACTAGAATGATTATGATGGCTTTTGTGAATCATCGATGCATGAGCTATGTAATGACCCTAGAACGATTACATGAAACGAGTTACCAAAGATATCAAAATAACCCTCCAATTTCCTCTATACGTAAACAGCAATAAGAAGGTTAGAATGAAGAGAGTCCATAAATAAATCGTGTTTTCTTTTAAGTGGCCCATGTAAACCGTGTGTGCTGAGCTTCAGGTACTTTTGTTGGAAGGACATCTCAAGTGCATAGCATTATGGAAATTAATTTATGCTCGTGTGAATATAAGTAGGATCATTTGACTCTAAATTTAGTTTCAATAAGAAAAGAGACACATTATACGTATTATGTAACAGTAGTGGGGTACATTTAGTACTAAATACGTCAATAACATAACAACTTAATCGTAATCCCACATATGCAGTAACATAAATAACTTCAAAATACTGATTTAGTAACGCTTGTTCTGACCCAATTATAGTGTTCTGAAATTTTAGTGGTCAAATGGCAAACTACTCTAAAGCCTGGCAGCAAAGATGTTTTCTCTTGCCTCAAAGTTTGATATAGATCAAGTCTGTAATCTTGAGGCAAAAGTTTTGCAATCGAATATTACATGTAATTTTGTTACGTGTTGCATAAGGTGGTTATACGTAGATAGTTAGGGCCACTTGCCACCTTGTAATCACTTGCAAACGTGAAAGGACAAAAACAAGTCCTATCTCTACTCAGATATTCCTCCTTTTTGACTATAATATGTCAGAGTTCCTCATCAAAGACAAAGACACCCAACAACAGTCTCCACTACCATGTAATCAGTTCACTCATTCCTTTCCTTGTCATTCAGTCATGCATAATACATTAATGTATGTAATCAAAATGATTTAATGCAACGCATAGCCATACCTACAACGACGCTACATTTCTAGCTTTTCTACGTCCTGCAAATATTATATTTTCCTCGAACTATCTATTATCATATTTTATACATTTCACTAATTCATGAACTCAAAGATTAGTCTTTTCACTCTCTGCATCAAGTGAGACAACATACTAATGTGTAGAGTCGCAGTTAACACTCAATGATAATACTATCTGCATATTGTTATATGGCATAAATTAAATTATTAAAAGGTACTTACTTTATTAAAATAGGAAGTGGTTTACTTTGAAAGGTACTCTACTCTAAACCTAGTACATATACCTTTGCGTTTGTTGTTGCTGTAACTGTCGTCGATGGTAAAGTAATATATAGTACTGTATAACAACTACGAGATTAGTTCTTTATACGACTGTTTTCCGTTTTCTCTGTTGTAAGTCGTATAATAATAATTATATTAGCTGGTTGGATGTTTTCGTGTTGAATTTACTGGTACTTAAATTCAACTCTCTAGGCGTTGTGAAGAACTCAACAAGGACGTATTTAGGAGAGGTGCTAGGGTTCTTTAGGATTCCTTAAATTTCTCAGAGACACTCTAGATATCTTCTCAAAATTTAATAAAAGTATTTTCATACATAAGAGAATTCTTGTTACACATTCAAGCACCTCCTAAATTTGTGTTCTGGATACGCCCTTGGATCTCACTGTCTTTTCATTGTACGTACTTTGGACGAATAATCGTGTATGATAAAATTAGAAGCTGCCTTTTAAATGCTGTAGCTTTACCATACCATCATAATATTTTTATCTTATACTAATAAAGGAATCCTTTAATAATATAGTTATGAAGTGATGCTGCTATTTGGGAAATGTAGTATATCCTCATAATACATTAGGTATTTTAACTAATCAACGAATCATCTATAAATATAGCTGAAAATGTGGCGCAATTAATTTTGTTGGTTTAGGTACTGGTACCAGAACCTAATTTTGAACAAGCTTGCAAAACTTCAGGTCCCTTCTCAAAAGCAAAAGATTTCAACTTGAAAATCTTTTATTGAAAATCTTTTATTCTATTTGTAAAGACGTTTTAGGTTTTCCAGTTCAAAGAATCAAGATGAAAGAAACTCTGGAAGCTTGTCCACCTGTTGAAGTACTTGCCACGTTTGTAATGTAGGCGTACAATGTGCATAGTGCATACATATGAAATAACATGTTTACTTCAGTGGTGGGTAGGAATAGATTCTGACAAATTAGTATCTAGCACCAGCCTACTCGAAATGATTCGAACATTGGAAGGTCCATGTAGACACATTTTCTATGCATCTTTCTTTAAAAATATTTATCGACTTTCTCTTTGAATACGGGCTCTTCATTGAAAGATAAAGTATAAAGTACATAAATGTGGCCTCAGTTCAATTTAAATCCACCCACAGGATTTCGGTATGGATAATGTTTTTTTAGTTTACAGTATTAAAAATGTCAGCAAGCCGTATAATCATTGCAAATTGCATCCTTATCTAGAACTATGCGGAGTAGTAAAGTCTGTCTATATTTATCCTGACAAATATGCTGCGTATCATAGGAATCCTCTCCGAACAATAATATTACCAAAATGCTTGAAGTAGGGAATGAAATACTGAAATGAATGTTAAGAAGTTAATTTGACACAACCCAGATGCATATTAATTTATTACGACAACCATTACAATAGTATTTCAGAATATTAATACATACACATACTTATTACTTACTAATTTACATTATGTTATCGAAATAATAGATTTTAAGTAAAGTTATGTTTAATTGAGAATTTAAGAATACAAATTTTCACAGACACGATATTACAAGGTAAACTGTATTAGACACTCTCTTTCCGAAAAATAGGTGAAACACAATGGACTGTCTAAATCTACTTTACCTTTTCAACTATTTATTTCCACTCCCAGAAAATACATTTGATGATTAATATCACATTTTACTACACATTAAGTAATTACCAGGAAAGGAGCTTATATTAAGTATGATAACTGTTTGAATGCTGTAAATATAACTGAGAGTATTTCTTTGATAATAAAAGATTACATCGTCATTAGTCATGATACATTTATATATTTAGTCAGGTAGGTATTGATAGTTTATTGTAGATTACAATTTTGATTGTCTCGACACAGTTATGTTGCGATGATCCAACTGAATATAATAATTGTCTAATTTAGATAATCAAGAAAATCGTAACTTTAGATTTTTAAAATTATAATTTATAATGAGCATTCATATTCATATCGTAACATAGTTTGATATACATCATTACTGCACGTTTCCAGATCGCTTAACCAATAATTATCAACTTTAATTAAACAACCTTTTATTCATTATTCGCACTCAGATAAGTATTTATTTTACAATACATATTAAGTTTATACATATCTACTATGTGCTGAGAATTTCGTTATACATATTTAATTTTTTTTTGTTTTTGTTTACTTATCATTTACATAATTACATTTAAATAGTTATTTATCACTTACACACAATTAGTACACAAATGCATGCCCAATATTATGTCCATGACTTCTTTCTTAGTCAAGACATGCGACAATTCTATCGTTCATTGGTCTATACAATTTTCGGATGGGGATAGATCGAAATGAGTCAAAAAAGTATAAGCATAATTTTATTCCGCGTATCACTATTCACACAAAATATTGAAGCAAAAAATCAGAAGTTATAAGAATATGAGATCACAGTACAGACATTCATATTACCTTGGTTTGGTGTTGATAGCTAAAGATAGTTATAGTTAAACATCATGTTTCTGCTGATAACGTTAGTCGTCAAAAATAGCAAAAATTCAGTCAGCCGAACCCGAGCAGTACCATTTTGTATTTTACTTTCTTACAGAGAAACTTGGAAAATAGCAACGGGCAACTCCAGCACCACGTCACTTATCCTGCTGCCTTACCTACTCTGAGGAAAAACTGTATCAAGATACAGGTAACTTTGTCTCCAAGCGTGGACCTATTGTATATATATATTTAAATTAAGACTCCAACAAGAGTCTCCAAGTAAATTCATGGCTGACTGTATTCTTCACGGTTCATCTGGCAATTGCAGAACTGAATCAGCAATACTGATCCACTAACCCAAAACTGTATAATGTGGGTTTAATACCTATAGTACCTACTTATCTATAGTTTGCTCTTCACCCACCCAGAGAAGGCAAGAGATTAAAGATTAGACACACCCATCCAAGCATTCCAATCTTGGAAAATGTTGAAGAGATAAATAGATAAAAGAGCGAACATTTATTTAAGTTTTAATTAGCTTTTTGGATTTTATACGTTTTATTTCACCCCTTTGACAAACACTTTTCATAATAACTATTTTTATCTATGCCAAGCTTGGCTATAAAAATGAGTAAATTCCTAGCGAAGGTGATATTTATCTCCTTGATAAAAGTGATTATATAGCAATTCTCTCCTTCGTTAATTCTATGCTAACTCCAATTGTGGAGCGGCATTTTCTCGTTGGTTTCTTTTAATAGGTGTGATCATTACCATAACTTAGTTGGTTGATTTCTTATGATTAATTATGATCTAATCTCCCTACACGCTAATTTATATTGTCTAGGACAGGTAAGTATTTATAATTATCGAGTAATTTGTCATGAAATATCCAGTAAGGAATGATAAAAGAAAATTGTGAGCTATCTTATCCTTAGGTTAATTTATATTGTCCAGTACATACAAGATTTGTTTTACATTATGGGTTATTTGTCAAGGAATAGTAATAATGGATTTTGATAAATAGGGATTGACATTAGGAACATATAAATATATAGAGAGCGGTTAGAGATATAGAGAGATTGGCCATGTAAATTGTCTTAGATTTATTTTCTTAAGAGTCCTTATGTCCCTTGGAAATTCCTCACTGTGTTCCTTGGGACTCGCACTCTTTTCAACTACTTTTCGCCTATATATTGACTGGAATCACTATTCTGTAATCGCGAGGAGAGAGAGCGACTAGATGGATTTGGTGATTCCACATTCCACGGAATTCAGTTTTGTCCTTCTATTTGGTTTGAACACAAAGATCATAAAAATCGTCGTCACAATCAGATTATTTTATACTCCCTTTCGCAACTGCAGAAGAAGGGCAAATTCCAATGGAAGAAATGGCATGGTCATGCTACTATGTGTGGGCGACCTATGCTATGTATTTATTTAGTATACATTTATTCTTCTATTTATTATAACTCTCAACACGCTAACAATATTAAGTAGGTTTGCCACTACATTTTGTTTGAAAAACATTGTACAGTCTGTTTAAATACATCAAACAACTCGAACAGTAACGCCATAAGATACAATCGGAGAATCAATTACTTAACCTAGGTAGTACATTATCTGAATTTCCTTTGTGAGAGATTTTGTTATGGATCCCTTCGGGAACATTGTCTAACTTAAGTTGGTTCTTTTCGTTTGTGGTTGCAATATAATAGTTTTTCTCCGAGTTAGTACTCTGTTACTTTGATATCTTCACTAGCATTTTTAATGCATATAAAACACTTTTATTAGACGTTATTTCTTGGTCAAAAATAAATATGGTTACAATTTGGAACTCTTTGTTTTCATGGCAGTCATCAAATACTTAAATAGTTTCCTACATGCCTACATGTACTACAATTTCTTAGCATTTCGTCACTATTTACTGGTAATTCAAATCAAACCTGTAGCAGTCATGTTTCACGGTCTCGTCTCTCCACGTGTAGGATAAAACTGAATGTAAATTGTAAAATCGTAAAAATGAGTATAATAATAAGTCAAAGAAGTATAAATCGTTGAAAAATAGTTATCAGTACTAACAAACTAAATCTTTCAGTTACACATACTACAGATCAGATGCTACTACTCTACAATCTCGATGTTTCCTGCCAGTTGATTTGTTTGTTGATTGTGTAATTGTCAAGATTTTTGCAAAATTCTTCGGACCGTATCAATTTTGAGCAGCATGGTTGGCTTTCACAATGATGAAATTGTAAAACAATAGTCCTGTTCCTCCCCCGATGAAACCTACGTTTTTTCTTTGTGGTCAAGTAGTCCTGCCGCAACAAATTACTTTTCATGAGTACTTATTATAACTTTCTGATGCAATTCGTTTAATTTTTAGGATATCTACCAATACCTAAGTTAGCCACTAATTTCAAATTCGTCCTAGCCTTAATGTTGTTGAGCATCAACCTTGGACCAAACTATTACGACTTATGGGAATAATAAAGACACCATGTGTGTCCCGTTTTAGCCTCAAGTGCATTAAAATTGCGGATACTATTATACAATTTAGTACTTTGAACTTTTCTGTAGGGATATAGCAGCTCATTATAATAAAACCAGAATAAACTTTCGCTACAATATAAATTACAGGATATGTGCTTCGGTGCATGCAACAGACAACAGAACAACAAATTAATTATACATGGAGAACTACTTCAGGGTTGAGAATGAATGAGGAAAGGTAACTTGCGGAGAATATTTCTTCGTCACAAATAGACTAATTCCCCTCGGGGGTAATCGAGGAAGGAAGAATGTCAACATGTAAGTGACATAATTGCCGGCAATTGACTGTTGTCTTTTGTTTACGCAACTTGAGCTTAAACAGACAAACAGACTGAATTATTCTAAGGCTGTCTCGACTGAAATCGAAGCAAATTTTCGGGCTCATTTCAAAAATTAACATGGTTTTCAGAAGGCGACTCTTGCCGAATATCTTCATATACTGAAAGCTTGTGAACTCCGCTTTTCTAAATTATGAACAGCAAATTTGATCTTTCAGGTTTAATGTATTAATTTATGTATCTGCAACAATACTTCAGTCTTAGCTCGACTAAGTATAGGTAATAAGTTGTATAAGAGGGGGCTATAGAATTGCTTGTAGATTTGTGAACGTGATAACTACCGAATACAATGACCGATTCTGGGCAAAATTAATTGCTTATGGGCTGAAAGCCAACAAACATAAGAAAATGGAATGTATGGATACCCAGGTAAATAAAAAAATGGTATTTCGTCAATAAAAAATAGTCCAATAGCCAATAGCAAGAAGTAATCGGGGCAATAAAAAAGTACTTACAAAAGTCAATGAAAAGGGCAGTATTTTTATTTAGTCAATATGAAAACATTTGTGTTATCTCTTTTGGATCCAATGTCGCTATAAAAAAATAATAAGATCATAAGAAATCATTTAAGAATGATAATATATAACCTGGCTATAGCCTACATATGTCTAGCCATAGGTCTAGGTCTAGATGTATGCACCTTTGGAAATCATAATCGCTGGGAAAAGTGGACGAAATTTGACGGTTTCTTTTCATCGGAAAGTTAAATGCGGCATGTTATAGTCGAGAAGGTTTTATAATCCACAGCAGTCATCACTTGCTTGTATATCATAAAATTTCCATCCGAGACAGCCTTAGTTATTTTATTCGTGCTGATTGCAACTAATGTGGAAGAAATGTTACACTTTGCTCAAAATTAAATCCTAATGGTTGACAGTCATTAGCCAGACATTTGCTTAATACTCAGCAAAAAATGTAACGCAAAATAACAGCATAATACTAGGTTTCTGAGAGGCATTTTAGTCAATTACGCTAGCACAAGGAAGGAGCTAATAGCAAGAATTTATTTCCAATTTCAGTTTTTTGTGCCATGTAATTCGGTATTGGGAATTCTCACATCTAAAGTTCTACTCCCTGGGTAAATATGTTGTGGAATCGATTTCAATTTCCCCCAAAATTTGCGGTTAATCTTTTCAGTACTGTACTTTATTATTCACCATTCACCAACATCAGCATTTGACGCTGTAATCATGGTGATAATGGATATAGTACTCAGAAAACTAACCGTAAGACGGCCGTTTATGTCATGTCGATTCCCCAGAGAAAAAAATCAGAGAGTACTTCTATTGGTACTATTTGGTACCATAGCTTTACAACCACATACTTTTATATCCAACAGCATAAATAAGTTAAATCGATTAAAGATGAACCTAAATTAGTTAATTCGCTTACAACTTATCATTAGAACCAAGAAAAGTACCAACACTACTTGTTGTGAACGCAGTGCTTGGTGATAAGACAATATGAGAATAAAGAGTATGTAATTGTAAAAGGGATACTCATGGATATAAAACTTTGGAGAGAATACATTTACTACATCTGATATCATTTTTCAGGTACAAACAGTTCGACTTAATAACAAAAATTTATGTTATGTATTTAAGCCATTTAAAATAACGTTCGATTTTGTTACTCAAGAATAGTTCTCTGAAGTCTATAGAAACCACTGTATCTTAAAGTAAAATTTAAAATATAATCGACTGTTTATCAGGAAATCTGTACACACAGTGGAATGTAAACCTACCACTATGCACTACCAGCTACCACACTCACATACGCGTACGTGAAAAGACGTTTTGCCTTTGGCATTGTATTGCTTGTTTTGTTTGGTATACTAAGTGCATATTACGTACTAAATTATGTAAACAGGAAGCGGATGTCAGGCAAAACCTTTCCAAAAAACATCTAGACTTTCTTCGTTATAGTGCCCGTCGGGTCGTAGGTATATTACTGTTTATGTATTAATTCTGGACGCGTGCATGTCACTTGACTTCACCACCTAACCTGCTACTTTGCTGTTTTCACACGAGACATCAAGAAAACATTGTCTCGTATCATTGCAGACTGTGCAATCTCTATATTAAAACCACAGACTTACATAAAGCAATAATTTACCAACCTATCTATATATCTATCTACGTCTGTATATCTGGTAGGAGAACCTAGGGAACGAGCACATATTATGTAATGCAAAATCCCCTTTCCCATGTGTAACGCAAGTGCTGATTGTAACACTTTTGGGTAACTCCTCCTCCCACCAACGGCACACGTAATATAATGCACGTTCCTTAAATGCAAAATGCGCATGACCACTACCTAAACCATCGAAATGAGTTGTTTCGTATTATTATAACATCAAAGCAATAGAAATTTAAATAACGTGATTATTGGTGATTAAATGGAAATAAATAGCGAAATGGTTTTAATTTGCGTATTAATTGGCATTTCGAAACTTCTAATCCAAATTGGTTCTGCTACATCGGTAAGCTTATTTAGCATTTTTAGTAAAGCTGGTTTTACTTTTTACTTCCCCCTTGGTTCCTTTGTGCCAGTTTGCACGCCTTTTTAAGGAATTAAATAACAGTCTGGGGTCCACTAGTAATGAATAAAGCTAATTCGTGCGAAGCGGAAATCTTTAAGATTATAATAGACTAGTTGAATCCTAGCACATAAAGTGTGCTAGAAAATGTTGAAATCAGTAAATTTCTAGCGACTGCGCATTGGCCCGAATTTCATAAACCGTTGATTGGACTCTGGTACTGATAGCCTAGTCCTTGCTCATTAATTACAAAATATTACCCTTACTCATTAATTACAAAATATTACGGACATGGATACAAACATTTATTCAAGAATAGTGAAAGAATCCCATGCGCATGCCCCAATTTATGTTTATGTAGAGTAAAGATACCCAGTAACTTGTCAGTTGTTACGAGTTACGATACTACTTGCAAGATGCGAATGCACTGGTAATATTTCAGGATCAAATTCTGATACTGCAGTAGTCATAGGTGTGCAGTAATTATACCATTACTTCAGATGTAATAACAAATACATCTGGACAGGTTGCAACAGTCTCAGGTTAGTTACAGACAATTTCAGACACCTGCAATAGAAACGGTCCAGGTCGCTCTGATTGAAGCTAGCTGTAACTAGTTCATGCATTTCAGTAGTAAATTTGGTTTTAGTGTCAGGCCAATTTTAATGCTCCCAAACGACACATCCTTCACACATCCTTTGATTTTGATCTTATTGGTTCTGCAATTGGAAAAAGATTGCGGGAAGTGTAATTATGAAATTTGAAACATTAATTATTTGCACTGGTTTTAAATGTTGGACAGTTTTAAATTGCAAAAATGGCATGACAGTTTTACAGAATTTTGCAATACCTTTCAGAGGATATCAGGATTTCCGTCATAGCTTTAATGTTAATTTGTCGTTTACTAAATCGGAATTTAGAAGCCGTTTAGAGAATCTTTAAATACGGATTTGATCCTTCCGATTTGAAGAGGGCATTGTGCTATATCGTCCCTTAAGGATGCAAAAGACCTCAATCCACTTTTCGTTGGGCAGTGAAAAGAGCCTCCCTTCATTTTTCGTTTGGCAGTGAAAATGGCCTCTTTCCAGTGTATGTACGTTAGATTAAGGTCTTTTTCACTGCCCAACGATCACTTCTTCTTGTAGTTCAGGCAGTGAAAGTTGCCCATTATTACGCCCCTGATCAAGAGTTTGTCTAGCACTAACTGCTCACTCGACTTTTACATTTGACAATAGAGCACTCTACATAATTTTGTGTGTGCAATTAAAATAAAACTCTCACAAGGCAAGCTGTTTCTTGATAGACGAAAACAAGAGCTTTATTTACTGACTCACATATTTATGTATCTATTCACACTCTGGTCTACGTTGTCTGTCTATACCTATATCTGTGGTGTAGATGGTCCACTAGACTTACGCACTACATATCCATATACACCATTTCCATAATGTTGAATAAGTTGACATGTCTATAGACTGGAATCTCAATTGACACCCTACTGGATAATTTGGTCAGCTCCAAGGGGCTTATACCACACGCAATTTCTCCAAACTAGCCAATTCATCCTTGTAAAAGTAAAGTTTCAAACATTTAAAATGGTGATTTTTAAATTCACTTACTTGATTATAAAACCTAACATAAGTTCATTATTTGTATATTTTTATTTCATGGTTTAATGTGCATAATATTTGCCTCTGAGCAATAATCCCCGACTCCACGATAGCATAAAAAGGTTATAATTGGCATTAAGCTTTTAAATTTTAAAACCCATCATAGCCCCAGGAACATCAAAATATGACACTAAAATATTTGTTAAGGCACACAACTTTTGTCTCAAATATAAACTTAGTAGTAGATCCCTAGATCAACCGACTGAACTTGTTCGACTGTGATGAATGACATTTGGTCGGGGGACTTTGCCAATGTGTATTGTGTCTATCTACTTTTGTAGTGAAAGTACAATGAAATATCCTTATTGCCAGAAATGCTATGTTACGAAATTGCATTTTAGACGTTACCTATATAGCATTAGTCTGCGTTACTTTACTTAGCAGATGTGATATTACATCTGCGATCTTCGTGATATAGCCCATTCAATGAAAAGTAACAATTAGGTACACTCACTGTTGATGTGCACTTTGCTGTATGGGCTTAATGCGTGTGCTTTCTTTTTTCCCTTTCATTGCTACTTATATTATCATATTCTTAAAAGTTTCTGCGCACTTTCATTTCATCTTTTTGTTACTAAACACAATTACTTATTCCGTTGTATTCTCTACCATTCCATTGTACTACTCTATTCATTTTGTTTCTACTTTTGCTCAAATATTTCTTTGTGAAAGCTGTCAAAATTCTGTAATACTGGTATCGCAATATCCCTGGTAACCAGTCAAATTGTCCAATTCAAAAAATAAAAATCTAGTTTCCCAAATCTATATTCATTACATGTATTACACTTACAATTGAATTTCGAAGAAATAGGTAATTATTTATTAATAAAGATGGGTACAGTACTGAACCCAACCAAATAAAGTTGCATGCTATAAAAAACGTGCAAGTGAGTGTACGGATACAGTGTAACAAAGCCAATACAATCAAGAGTTCATGATATCGACAGACTCCAGGAAAAGCAGCAGAGTAGTAGGATGCAGGAAGGCATTAGTAGGTCACTAGTAGTAATATATTTGCCATTATTGTCTTTCAAATGGTGACACTGCCACGGCGTCCTTGATTTTATAAATCTGAAGACGGAAACATAAATAAACTGACTCCTTGCTTTTGGACCGTTTAAAAAGTTGACAGATAAAGCTATAACTGTTTCCACATGCCATAAATAATTAGCACAGTACTAAATAAATAAAGTGTACTATAAATACGTATCAATGACAATTCTTCATATCACTAAACAAGCATAAAATGTTGAAATAATTATAGACAGACAATTAAGTTGAGAGTTGAGACAATGTCAATTTAGAATTAGCAAGGCTTTCACATTTTCATCCTCTGCTTAACTAATAAAATTTTCCATCCTGAAGTATTCAAGCTGCAGTGAGGGTGAAGTAATAGATATATAACTTATTATAGTACCTATTGGTCCATTAAGACTGATAGGGTAGTAAACACTAAAGTCGACATAATATTACCGGAATAAATCACTTAGGAATGATTTTCTGTTGGAATTTGCAAATAATCTTAGTTCATTTTTCTCTGAGCGGTGTATTCCTTGATATCCACCTACCAAAATACTACCTTTAATTTTTTTGCTGTGGCTAGCAACTTTGTGGCTGTGGCTTTTGTTTGCGGATTCAAATGTCGATGCGCATGCAATCCCATTGCCTGATATTTTGTGGAATGGAGCACTCTGATTGGTTATCTCTATGATGAAAATTTCATAGATTACTCAAAGGGGCCATTTAAAAAAATGTGAAAAAATAAAGTCACATTTTCGCTTCTTTTATGACCTAACCTAATAAAAGATAAACTATTTTTAATTAGGTCAAAAAATACGAAAAAATAGTGACCGACATCACCGGCAACACAGTCAACGAGATATTGATACCGATTGTTACTCTATGATGATTTAGAATTACTTTTGATGATATAGTCTGCCTTCCGTAGCTTTTTGGAAACATATAAAATGATGCTAAAAAGTCACCGGTGACTTTCTAGCACGTGTTATGGAATTTCTAAGGGGTGCTAGAAAGTCCCCTAGATTGCTTTTGGATGGTAAAATACAGATCAAGCAAAAAGTGTTTTCTCGAGCTTTTAATCTATATCGTATTCATTTCTTAATATTCTTTCTTTTCCCACCCGGTTAATTGACTATCACTGACTATTAGCCTCTGCCCTTCTCATTACTCCCGGAGTTTCTATCTGCTCCTCGCTTTTAGTACACGATAGATAGTTTAGTGTACTGTATACAAGTAGCAGTTAGAGACTTTAGTGGCCATGCCTTCCATCCTCATAAAGGCAAGAGCGCGCCCACGACAATATGGGTATATATACCAATACCGATATATATGGGCATGGCCGCCATCGCCTATATATATGGGCATGGCCGCCATCGCCTATATATATGGGCACGGGCGCACCCAAGCCCATATGGGCAGCACATGCCCAGGCAAGTCTCTAGTAGCAGTATCAGGTAATGGTCACTAGTTTTTCAATGCTTTAGCCTGTTAAGTATCCCATTATTTCATTTGCGGGAAAATTTTAAAATTTGGCTATTTACATCTAAAATACTGAAAATTTTCAAGTCGCAAAGGCTTTTTAACTAATTGCTTAATTGAAAAAAATAAAGAGACAAAAAATGCTTTTAATATTGTCATCTAAAAAGTGAAGTAGTATTTTGACGATAGCCCACTTCCTTCCCATTTTGGAAGGCTGTAAAATGGGAAGGAAGTGGGCTATAGTCAAAAAACTACTTCACTTTTTAGATGACAATATGAAAAACATTTTTTGTCTCTTCATTTTTTTCAATTTTAAGCAATTAGTTAAAAAGCCCTTGCGACTTTTATTTTACATGTAAATGGTCCAATTTTCTTTTCCCGCACATGAAATAATGGGATCCTTAAAGACTTTGGCCAGTGAGCTAAAATGACTGGTGGCTAAAAATCGTGATTTTTGAATTTCTTTTCAAATAAAGAATGTTTTGCTCAGTTCAAGTTACCCCATTTAGCTATTTTAACCAATTCAGCCTAGTACCCCATCTGGCTAGCAATCTTCTGGCCATTTTAACCGGCTGGTCATCGAACACTGGTAGTCATATGCATTGGTGCAAAATATCTGTCACAGATGCATAGCTTAGGTTAGACAGAAATATTTTCTTGTCCTTGTTGAACTAAAAGACTTCTAATAATAATAATTATTTTTCAACGTAAATCCAACAACAAATCTTAAATTCAACTTAACAACTTGTTTAATTGTTGTTTTGCTGCCTAAGGGGGATATGCTATGTTATTTTGAAATATCTACTTAAACAAAACCTTACAAAATAATATTATGAGTATGAATAATTAACAGGAGCAAATTTCAACAGAGTGATTTAACATTCCAGGTGCATATTATGAATATCTTGTTCTTCTGTACTAACCTATAGCCAGAGGGTAGATAGAAGAGCAAAATACAACATTATGTATTTACCTTTATGTTTCCAGGAGAAGAATTTGAGCTAATTGGCACTCTACTGTGCGAATTAAGAGTTTCATTAACGTCGTTGAGAACTCGACTGCCGTGTACACGAAGATGTCCGTGAATATTGTTCTGTCCATTTGAGGTTATGCGACTTGTGTGTCGTTGGGAAGATATACTGCTTTCGGTCGAAAGTCTGGATTGATTCGAACAGTGTCGCAGTGAATCCGCAATCATTATAAATCCCTGCAAAAATATTACAAAAAATCAATACCTAATGCTAGCCATTTACAATAAAAATCTGGTAAAGTCGCTAAACGGATTTTCGATGCTAGTGTGCATGAACGGCAAAGCAAAGTAGGTCAATCGGTCAATAAAATATTATTGAGAGGGGAAATGGTTGTGTCAACAGGAATAGATCCCTCACTTAAGGCATATTACAGAAACTTGATTGTTGATTATTTACCTTACGAAACCGTGCACTCATTGCAAAGTAGACAAAAGGATTGACCGTTGAGTTGGTAAAGCACAATAAGTTAATACTCAGCATGGTGAAGAAGAACTGGCCATTCTCGAAAAAATTGTGGTATTGTGTGATCACGGAGACAATGAAATATGGAGTCCAACAAACAGTAAATGACAGCACTATGACCAAAACCATTTTCGCAACCTGGAATCACATTACATTATCACATAAGACATTGTCACCATTCATTTCATAGCTCTGTATATGCAAGTGGGCGTTGTTTGATGCTAATTGTTATTCCTGCTGTATAAAATGCTTATGTAAGACGGACACATCCGTCTGCCTGGGTCCTTTGTCTTTTCAGCGAAAACTTCTTAAGGAAATACATTACGATTTCAATAACAAAATAATATTCCAACTGAAAGCATCTTCAATATCATATCGAATATCAACTTCATACAAAAAATCAGTACAGCGACTATAAATGTAAATATATAAAATATATACCTATCTATGTATATAATTACAAGTTTGTAATTCCGTTGACTTTTTAATACAGTTGCAGCTAGCGTAATTCAAACGAGCTTAAACTTTTGATGATGGTCCAGCTATTATTGTAGTAAAGATTTATACCAAACAAAGACTTTAATAATATTATGCTGATTGTATTTACAATTGCAGTGTAGAATGTACTCAACTACTCAGAACCCAGAAAAATTGACATTCAGTGGAGAGAAGAGTATTACAAGTTTAACTAGCAAAAACTTAGGCAAGGCTTTCATGTATGCACTGCAGTTTTGTGATACAATTATGCATTTCCATTTCTTTGAAGTACTTTTCGTTGATATAATGTAATTCGTTGTTATTTGTTTTTGTTTGAATGTTTTCGCAGGAAGTTTTCGTTGAAATGTTGTCGTTGAAAAGACCGGATACGATCTGTCTGCATCATTTAATGCAATGATGATGTCTTTGAAAATGTATGTTGACTATTTATATTATGTTCACAATGTTAGCCTACAAAGAGTATGAATGAGCTAGTTTTGTTATTATCAGTGAAACACAGGTAGCTTTTGTTTAATTAGTATAATATTACAAGTGTCAGCCTCTTTCTTTGTCACAGAATGCCTTTGTCAACTTTCATCTTATTAGAAATGTGAACTTGTATGGTGACAATTGATTTGCTTAATGTAACTTGACGAAAACAAAGTATATTGTTTCGGGTTCATTAATTTTGTTATGTAAGCAAATACCTAAGTTTCATTATACACTATAATGTACATTTTTTCACATGGTAAAATTCCCATAGCAGATGCTATAAATGACATTAAGGCATTTTTTCTGTTGTTTGGAGAAAAAAGTGAATGGAAATGCGTTGAATGGCAATTACACGAGGGATATAAGTGGCATGGCACAATGTCTATGCTAAACATAGGCGGCTACTAAGTACTCAATGGATGTTGTTTACAACAGAACAGCTACTCAGAAAGTTTTTGTTTTATGAAGGGCTATTCTAAAAACAAATGTCTAATTTACCTTCCGGCGACCATGCTCCATGCTAATTGCTCTTGGATCTCTGCGTGTTTGGGCTGGGATTTTTTTCATGAGAACTCTTGTAATTGAGAAGCAGGTGATCACAATGAAAATGAGAGGTATCATGTACATTGTGACGAAGAGAAAAATGAAATATCTGGTTCGAAATTCATTGGTGAACCTTTAATAAACAAATATAACAATATTTATGCATTTTTATTTATTGTTAGACAAATATCTTATAGCAATCAGGTTTGAGTTCCACTAACAATTTTCATTGAAATAATTTAACTTCCCTAGTGACAATTCCGAAGTGCAAAGTCTTAGTGGCACATAATATAAGAAAATCAATATTTGCGTAAAATAGCGTATTTGTGGAAGAAAAAATGTTGAATAGTTATTTATTTAGGATAAAGGACATAATATCTAGATCTACATATTTAGCCTGACTTTATAGGTATGGAAAAATCGTGACAAAAAGGCTTTTCCAATGTCAATTATATTGTTCATTTTTGGATTCAGTAACCGGATCAATATTAAAGAAGTTGTATTGTATTCTGATTTAAATTATGATTTACTAGTTACTGACGGTAGCACTTGCTCCTATCTATTACAGAGATGACTTTCTACTTTGCTTAACAATTTTGTCTTATAAGCACCATGATACAGAAGAAGAATTATTAGTGCTATCATTCGGATGAGATTTAGTTCTCAAAAAATGCTTATTAACAAATTCGGAGACTTACGTGTCGTGGCATGTGAGACGTGAGAATTCTCCGAAATCAGAGTAAAGGTAATGAGTTTCGGCATTAGAAGGATACCATATGTTGGGAGCAGCCAAAATACATGGTAAAATCCAAACCAGAATCAGTACGCGTCGGATGCGGTAATCTTTTAGGTTAATGCGAGAAAGGACAGGAAAGACAACTGCATAGTATCTGCATGTCAAATCAAATGCAATATTTAATATTCGTAGAAAATACTATAGTTAGGAAGATATCCCTTTGTAACGTATTTTATTTTACCAAGTGTATATTTGAGGTACTGAAATGCCATTTAATCCATTCAATAAATCCATGACTTTTACTCCCGTTGTTAAATTGGAGACAAATTTTATGTACCATACTAATTGGGGATATAAATGGCTCCCCCGCATCAAAATAGTTACTCAAATGAAACTTTTTTTGAATTTGAATAATGGCAATAAAATTGACAATAAAACCATCTTTATCAATATGTTGACCAATTAAATTTTTAAGCTTAAGACAAAACATTTAGAAACTAACCTTTCTGCACAAATTGCTACCAATGTCAGGACACTCGAAAAAACCAGAATGGTTTCCACGAATCGTACAATAGTACATCCCTTACTGCTGAGAAAGTTTATGTTTGCTTCTGCCGTCAATTCAAATAGCTAAAACAAATTATTCAAATATTTCCTATCATTAGTTTAGCCTTTTCTGACTAGGATTTATTTTTTCATAAAAATGTCAATGTGTACTTTATATTAAAAGTGTTTCATCTATAACAAAAATGTTTTAGGTGGTGCAATAAATAGTCCATATTATTATTTCTGAGTCTCACAATTGTAATCTAATGAAGAGGTCCATGATTCGCAATCATTACTAGATTAATACGGCGTAGAACATCAACATACTGAATACTCCTTATGGTATGCTTTCAAAGCATTTTTTATTCTTAAGTATGTAATTAATCTTAACTACATAAATTCTCATTGTTATGGAAAGGGATCAAGCTCATTTAGAGAGATTTAGCTGAGTCGGGTGCTCTACTTTCTATTTGTTTTAATTACTACTCTTGACTAACACTAGTTTGATATACAACTATGTATTTTTCTTTAGTTGCACTTTACCAAGATTTGTAGGCATGGATTGCGAAATGTATATCAACAGCAACTGTAGTTCGACATTTTCCCCCTGATTCTAAGAGACAATTAACATGTACATCTGTTCATTTAATGGATCTTTCCTGCTTAATTACATACTTACAATAATACCTCATTCCTTAATTCAGTACTATTTCAAAGGAAAAGCTACCTAACAATAAACATAGAATCAATATTTTGATTTTAAGTATTTGTTAGAATGGGACATGACACGTTAAAGAAGCCCCAATATCATTATTATACTATCTAAAATCTGAACCCACTTGTAAATAAACTGACAAGTGTGTGCATATATTTTATGCTGTCTTACCAATAAACTATATCTATACTCTGGTCGGAAAATGAAACTATTATGACTAGAGTATACATATTTTTTACTTCGAACCTGCAATGCAAACTGTATAATCCCTTTAAATGCCAACTCCAACTCACACCAAATAAATTTTAAAGAAGACAATTTGGTTTTATCCTGAGTTATTTGATTGCTGCCATTATTATTAACTTAGTTACTGAATAATCGATATTTGAAAATCAGTTCACTTTAGTTTAAACATTAACAGACATCAATGGATCTAAAGAATGATCTGTGGTCTCTCAGCATTCATACATTCATGCTATTAATAAATCCTGACTCCGATTCCTTGTTCCAGGCCTTCTTTTTAGTCTTTATTTACAATATACTGTGCAGATGAAAGTTTCTAGTACTGCTAGTTAATACACTAATAATTAGCAATAACTAGTCAATCCTTTCATCAAAATCAATCTTTCCCCCAAATCATGCCTCTAAATTTCGTTCGAATCAGGCTTTCATTTTGGCTGCGTACTAATATGCTTATGTACTTGTTCATTTTATTTTACATGGGTACCTAACTACTTAAGTACATTTGAGTCAACGTTAGGCCATACTAAAGGAAGCAATAATACAATCTAATTGGAGTGTCAGTAGGGATTTACGTTAGATACTTATCAGTCAGTTCACACTTTAGAGTAGTCTCTGGCTAAATATTGCGACTACCTTTTAATTATATTATTATGTTGCTTGTAATATATCATGATGACTTCCTGAGGCTTAAAAATGCTAAGATAGCTCCCCGTTCATCAACATCCATATCTAACCTAAATAATATCTTTGCAAGAAATATATTTAATGCGATTAAAGCTTCAAAAATTCTACACATTTATTCATTCGAGCTTCCACTGTGCACACTGTTCTGTATGTAGGAATTTAACGGTATTAAAGCTTCTTACGAGTTATTAAATAGACTCGGCTCAAACCTGCAATGATAAGCTGAAAAGTAAAATTTAATAGGCTTTCATTGACTAATACCTTCTCATGTCATATCAACTGTAGGTACATTAGCTGATTGAAAATTCTAAAAATGACATCCCAAAATCAAATGTATGCTTTGCTTCTTTTATTGTCTAATTTTTCCATGAATTATCACTTGGACGAACTACCTACGAATATTTATCATCATTATTCTCATTTTAATGTAAAAAATTTCTACGGAATATCGTTTTATGCTTTATCTACAATGCTCAAATAGAGCACAGTTTCTTACTGCAAACCTTTATCTCAAATATTTTAGTTATAAAATGAATGCAACTTGGACGCAACGGACTATTAGAAATGGAAATGTGAAGAGGAAGATGTAATTATTCTGAAACACATTACATTCGCTCCCGGTTGCACCTGCTCCCGGTGCCAAAAATAGGGAGCAACGGCAGAACGAAAATCAAAACTGGTGTACATTTTGCTATTTACATTAATAATATTTTTTTCAGAATTGATGCCCTGTTAACGAAGCCTGCCAGCTTTTCTACTCTGCACAATAGTAATAATTAGAGCAGATGCATATTATTATCAAGTAATTAATAATGGGTGCCAATTAATTTGTATGGCACACACATGACTTTTGTATGGATGATTTTTTGACATTTAGTGTGACTTTGTATGGTGGGTTATGGCTTACCTAATGAATTTGCATGGAAATAATTACATAATAATAATAATGATTATGTATGGTGATACAAACATGCGTAGTATACTGATACACGATATATATCCCCACAGGTTGGTAAATTGTTCAATGTTAATAATATATTGTGAAATGATACGACCCAAGTAGAAATTGCACAACCATGTAAAAAGAATGAATCTATTAATTTAAATTAACTTACCTTGCTTGCATATTCAATATTGCCATACGAAGTCATAAACTGCCATACAAAGTCATACACCACCATACAAAGTAATACTATCTATTTTTAGTTCTCCCATACAAAAGTCATGTGTGTGCCATACAAATTCCTATTTTCCCAATTCCCATTAATAATCTCGTTTGTATCATTGTTCCTTTTCCTAGTTTCCTTCACTACCATTTGGGGGGGGGCAATTACAGCAAATATTTATTGCTTTCTCTATAGTACTTTTTTGTAATAATTAATTTTTAATCTAAAATAGTTTAAGAATGCATGACTTGCACAAACAGTGCAATATTGGATAACCGGGAGCAAATTTAATAAGGAAGCAAGTGTAAGAGGGAGCAAATGTGTTGATACCATTATGTTGAAGAGTTATTATTCAAATAAGTAGTATTGCAAAGGGACTTGAGAACGGCTTTAATAATAAAAACGTTGCTGAGGATATTGAATGTAGGTGATGGCTATTGATCGTCTGAAAACAAGCTTTAATTATAGGCACTCATGAGCGAGCAAGGCTCTTTCTTTTCATTAATATCATTAATATTTATGGTGGAACAAGCATAGATTACTTTGGAACTCCAATTGAAGTCATTAAAACTTTTTAGGATTTTCAAACCAAAAATCTTCAGAGAAATGAAGTTACAACTTAACTCTAATGTCGCAATTACATTCTGGTTGGTCACATCATCACTAGCACCTTAACGACATGTACAATCGTGCAATGTATTGTCAGCAGTCGCCATGTACAGTTCACCGATTCCATTACTCCGTCAACTCCAGACATACATCAGGCATTATACTATATAGAGCTTCCCGACTTTCAGAAGTTTTCGAGTTATTATTATCACATGGCAATATCAAATAATATTATTGATATAATTGAGATGGATACAGAATCAATAGCGGGTAAAAATAGGACGCTCTGGTCTAGCTATCTCTTCCTTTTACAACCAACATAACATGAAGTCTATAGCATACACTGTTCATTTGCACTGACTGAGCGAAGCACTAACACGCACGTAGTGAGTACTGATTGTCGGAAATACCGTGTATCTCGTCGTTGCAATTTTACTATTGGATTGTGAAGGGTTGCAGACATCTGTACATCAGTACTGCTACAATGTGCTACTCTATATTGTTGAAAATTAAATATATTTTTATTTCATATGGCACTAGATTTTGTTTTAGCTGCTCAAAAAATTAGAGCATTGATTGTCTTACTTCCTATTTATTATTAGCGACATTGTATTGCTCATCAATATCAATCATCAGAGAATATTATTTAAAATAATTGATAGGCGACCCTGACATATTAGCTAGGCAACTACTAAAAGAATGCGACATATGAAGATTTTCATTGCTACAGTTTCGGTTTTCATGACAGTTTGCACTTATGTAATTTCCATAAGAACTGTGTCCTTCTTCTGGCCATATTTAGTGGTACGACTTTCCGTAATTGTAACCCACGTATTAAGTTAATAATGTACAAGGTCGACTGTGCATAACTGAATTTCCAACCATATGAGACTTGACAAAGTAGATCTCAATATCACCAACTATTTCAAAAGAAGTAGGCGGAAGTGTATATGTGGTAGTCCAGAAGAGCTGGGGTGCCAGTAGCGCTAATGGCTAGTCCACAGGAGCACTGCTCTTGGGGCTTAGCCATAGGAGCTATCGACTTTAGTCCATAGGAGCAGTTCTGATTTCTTTGCATTAACAGTACGTATTTATCAAAAATATTATTATTAGTCATTATATAATTAGTCAGTAAGTTAATATTGCATGAAAATACTTTGAACACAGTAAAATTAATAAGTAACATCATTAAATTGACAAGTGAATCAGAGTAAAGGAGATTAATCGCAGTGAACATTAATACTTGTGTTGCCTGCATGACACTTGGCTTAGTACTACAAGGTACTTTCTTTTTTCTGTATGCGCATTTTAGTTCCACAACTAGTCTTACATTTACAAATAGATTGACCATTGTGGGAAGTGAAGTTCCAGCTGACCAAGGTCCTACATTAGATTCGTTTACCCATGAGTCTATGATTCCTTTACCACATTGTAATTGAAATTGTAATTGATCCATTTGTACTCACTGTCACTTTTATCGGACGTCGAGTATTGCAAGTACAGCATATTTTAGAGACTTTGCAGTTGTGGAACTAGAATAAATATGCGCATGCAGAAAAAATATACCTTGTAGTACCAAGTGTCATGCAGGCAACACTAAGTATTAATGTTTACTGTGATTAATCTCCAGTACTCTGATTCACTTGTCAATTTAATGATGTTACTTATTAATTTTACTGTGTCCAAAGTATTTTCATGCAATATTTACCTACTGACTAATTATATAATGACTAATAATAATATTTTCAAGAAATACGTACTGTTAATGCAAAGAAATCAGAACTGCTCCTATGGACTAAAGTCGATAGCTCCTATGGCTAAGCCCCAAGAGCAGTGCTCCTGTGGACTAGCCATTAGCGCTAATGGCACCCCAGCTCTTCTGGACTACCACATATATATCTACTAGAAGTACCTACTAGCATTCAAAGGAAAATTAGAAGGACAATATAACACGAACAGGACTATAGGTTTGATATAGATATGTCTACGTATTCATCAAAAATTACAGCGCATGAACAATTAATTTGAATAATAGCTTATACGTAACCGAGAGTAAATAAGGAAGCTTGAGGAAGTCTGAATACATAATTTAATAATACAATAAAGGTTGAACCACAAAATCTGAATCAACTATGCTGCCTTTGTCTGTTCTGTTCGTATAAAGTTTCTAGACACTTTAGGTACATTGAATTGCTTGTGACGTGTATAACAAAGTATTTACTCTTCACATCACTACCCTACTTAATGTACTTTCAATAATGAAAATGCTAATTGTGTATATCTGATTATAAATAAGTTGCTAGTGCAAGCTCTATCTATACGCTTATTAAAATTCAATATTCTCTTATACCGGGCTTTGAAAAAGCCCAATCTGGTTTGACAAAGTTATAGGTTAAATAGAAGAATTCCTACTTAAAATGAATGAAATCATTCCTACAGATAAACCCGGGTATGCTATAATATGATATCCAGCCACTTTCACCCAAACTTTTTAACAAGCATCATCACATAAGTACAACGGTCTACTACGTTACTATATGGGTTTTGTAACTCAACACCCATCTATAAAAAACAGCGGAGGAGGGGCACGGGACCAAAATAACTTAATAGGGTGATAGCGCAGATGACGTAAATGTAAAACGTAAAAACAAGTCATGTTCTAAAGTTAGCGCAGAGATAAAGCAAAGGTGTGCACTTCAAACAATATTCTAAATCGTTTAGAATTCGCTCCTTTTTTTCAAAATCAAAACTGTATTGGAACTACTGTACTTGGTTGATTTGGACATCTCATCATTAGTTGTGAGCATGCTCCAACGGTTCTTTTTGATTCCCCTCTCAAATTATTTGTGTCTCAAGAGGCTTGGGACTCGTATCTGTAGTTACGTCGACATAAAGGTTGATGTAAACGTATAAGTTTACGTCGGCGTAACTGACTTTTGAGACATAAGACGTAATTTTACGTTTTTACTACTACGTCATCTGCACTATAACACCAATACTAGTCTCAATTATTATCTAAATACAAATACTTATTCTGAAGTAATGTTTTTTTGGAATTAGGATGAAACTTTAGAGCGTTTTAGTAGACTATAGAATAACTCATGAAATGTATATCACAACACTGTAAAACTAATAGCTAAAATACACGCTGTAAACTATTTGTTGTTGGCTTAAACTGGATATTGTTAACATGCACTTAATATGAGTACAAAAACTAAACTGTGAATCTCGGTGAAACGCCATCATACCATCAACACTACGTGTAATACCATTATCTGTTATCAAAAACTAAACTACGTTGTAACTGCGTAAAAAAGTAATAATAGCGAAACCTAATACTTCACTAGTCCCAACTAAACAGAATTTGAAGTTTCATGAATACAACACGGTACCACTCCAAGTGAATTACTTTAGATGATTATGTTTAAAAATAGCTCAACAATGATGGTGCTTATTATAATTATTGGATGGAAAAGTCATTCTGAAAGAGTACTACAAAGAATAAACAAAATGCTCCGTTCAGTCGTCAATATAAATATTTGTAAGTAGTAATACATTAATATATCACTTCATGCAGTGACAATGACACAGCAGGTACGATTAAATAACGATTCCCTTTGGCAAATTTTCGAATTTGAATATTTCTCCCTTATTACATTGTCCACGACAGGACATTTTGATAAAATGCTACTGTTGATTAGGTCTCTAAAAGGATGAAGACAAATGATATATTTCGGACACTAAACCTACAAGAGTTTTACATCTGCGTTGGCAATATTCTTAACATTTCCTGTAAAGTTTCATTGCATATTACTTTCTCCTTCTGCTTAGGACTAGTAAATAAGAGTAAATAATTTTGGTAAGTAGAAATGCTATTGTTTTGAAAAAGTGTGAAAGGAGGACCTTGAAGGGGAGAACGAATGCCTGTACTAGGAAATCGCAGATTCCCAAGTTGACAATGTAGTAGTTGACAGGGGAGTGCATCGACTTGTTCCGGTACACCGTGAGACAGACCATGAGATTCCCGATGGCTCCAACTAAGCATTCAATGAGAAACAGAGTGACGAAGATGCCTCGAACGAATGGAATCTGATGAATAGAAAAGAGACAGATCATCAAAGTCAAGTCAGTCCAAGAAATGCCCGAATCAATGTTTTCTTTGTCACTGTTGTCACTATCAGTTCCTTTTCAAACAAACAAGTGATGCTTAAAACGAACAAGCAGAATGACATTTCAATTATTGTATCTATGGCCTTGTCCTCCTCACCAACATTCATTGTCTCCACAGAAAATCAAATTCGGGATCGAGTCACTTCATTCGTTATGTATAAAAGCACTTTCTTCAACATATACACAACATAACCTTTTGCTACTTCATCTCATCTCAAGATCGATTCTACTTGCTTTGCTGATACGCAGTATATTGACTAAGCACTTGCACTAATAGTAGTTGACGGGTGTTTACTCTTTTGGTTTTCAAATATCAAATTACTAATGACATTTATATTTACTTTTAAAATGCTTATGATAAAATATCTGCGAACTACTTCCTAATAACAATAACGCCAATACAGATCATTACACGGTAATCAAGGAAGGGTACCAACTTCCCGGCCAAGTTATTTCTCCACCTCTTTGTTGTTTCCGCTAGTGGCGGTTAAAATTAATATGCACTTTAATTTGAAGACAATATCAATTACACATTATTTTAGGATGTTTATATGTAGGTACTATAATATGCATTCACTATTAACATTACCGATTGCAACAGAACCTTACATAAATTTATATCCATACTGATTAAATTATACATCCTAGCATGAGTAGTGTATGCCTTAACCCTTCTAATGCCGCATGTTTTTACAATGAATGGTCTTATGCCAGACAGATTTCATCTACCTATACCTACAATAAGAATGTAATTATTTAGATTGGGGAATTAACAAACGTCTCCATTTCATAAACCTTTTAGTCTTAATGTTTAATGACAGTTTTTCTAAATAAGCAAAGTCACAGAATCGTTTTCTGAGGCCTAAAAAATATTTGCAAGCGGTAACAAGATTTTCATGTTTACTTGAACTTTGACAGTAAAGATTAAATATCAAAAACGACTCGAAACTTTTTATGACCTTTTACCCCGAAAATACGTTGTTTGATATTTGTTTGTGTGGTATCCTGCCATACATACAATTTCCTTTCGTTAGGTCGGGTCGAGTAGCATTGTATTGGATAGCTATAGTATATTGTTCATCGTATATTTATGTTTTTTATGTGTATGATTTAGTTAGTATTAAGCAATAAGTAAATATACCTGAAAATCTACAATGTTTGCACTAAGTAAACAAACTTGATGGATAGAACCCTTTTAGATATGAAACTGTACTACTTGAGCAACTTACATTTATTACATTCGGAAAATTCAACTACAAACATATACGTATACGTTTCATTGTGAAGTTATTACCCGTTTGTCTTTAGGTCAAAATTTAATGGCTAATGAGCTTATTTGTTTGTATGTCAAAAAGTATAGCCCTAAACATTGTTTAAATTACATTTGTATATGTATCTAATGTATATAATAAAAATAAATTACAAGAGTTAAGGGTTGATCTATGATATTTCAATTAATGTTTTCAACAATGTACAAGGGAACTTACCCGACAAAGGCACTTTGCTAATAGTGGACTTCGGGTAAACTGCTTTGGCGTACATATTGAAAACTTAACGAAAATGTTGAAGGTGTTGGCAAATGTATTCTTTGTGTTTGTTAATTCGGTACACAGTTTTCTCATGTGCTTATAGTTCGAAATTACTATATTACTATAGTGATAGAATAATGGCTAATATTGACATACACTTTTAATAATCTCAGCCTACAGCTTGTTTTAATACTGACTAATAAAATATTTGCTGACTAATGCAAGTTTTTCCGTATGCAACAGACTTCGGAGTAGAATGTTTAACAAGAAGAGTTCGTGTCAATAAGCACAATGTGCATGTTCTACAGGTTTATAATTGAGCAATCAACTTAATTACTTGCATACGACTAATGGCTTTTATATTTCTGGCTTTAGCTCTCTTCAATTTATGGCCTATGGGACATTGTTTTAAGGGGCTAATTAAATTAATTTGACTTGTTTAGCACAATTAAGTTAGCTAATATGTTATTACATACTATGTCAATAAATATATTTCAGCTTTTAAAGCTCGTTATTATAAAATACGACGGACCAATAGGCTGACGTCCAACAAGTATTATAGGTATACATTACTAGGAAAAACGTCTGATCTTTTGCCGTAGTTGATTATTGAAATTTCGTATAATATTTTTTATCGTGAAAATGAATTGACGTGTACGATTCGAATATATCGATAAGTAAATTAAAATGGCATAATTATTAGTAAATAATAATAAACTGGAACATGGGATGTTTCTACCTGTTATTTTTTTGATTTTCATTACTCGACTCTCTAGCTTCAAACAAAAAGGCTATAATGTAAATTAATGAAAATGTTATAACCACCGCAGTACTTATACTTGTCTTTGTACAGCCACTAAATATTACCCTAGCCGCTTTTATTTTTGCACAGTAGTTGTTGATATTGTAATCACAACTAATTAAAATCATCAGAAAAAATATCGCAATTTTTCCAGACCATAATTGGGCACGGTTAGTGTGGTTCACACAAAAGATATGAATATTTCTTTATTTAATTGAATTATTATTTGAATTCATATCATATCAGCATGGTCTCTATCTATACCAAGATATTTTTAATATTTCCAGACCGAAATTAATTTTTGAGGTCGGAGGCCATATAATCATACGTACCAAATCAAAACGTGTCGAAAAAGAGCCAAAAAAGTCTATTCGTATTTTTTTAAAATATATTTGCCCTTATCAATTGTGTTTAAGGCTTTCTTCCAGCGAAATCGGCACACTTTCCCTAAACTGACGATTTTTAAACAATTCATTATGCGCAACTTTGAAAATCAGCAGATTTGGTGTCTACATGAAGCTGAAGTTAGGAGACTCTATAATTGGAACATCGGCAGCTTAGGTAACCTTCACCATATCATTTTATTGAAAAGGGCAATTTATCAAAGAACTATAATTAACGTTGAAAATCCCGTGATTTATTTTTCATCCAGTCTTTTCTTGAGATTGGATAACAGAGCCAACCGTGTAATGCATTAATGAATAAGTATCTGGTTTGTAATTTGCGTGCGGCCTGAATGAATACGTAATAAATAAATGTGGCATCACTAATATGGTATGAAGTTGACGGAGAAACATTGTGAAATGAATTCGATCAAATAATAATAGTATGCGTGTAAACTGTTCCTCATAACAGTAAGGATATAAACGTTAAAACTAAGGAATAGCGACTTCGAAGGGAAATGTCGATAAACAAGAATCGTGGAGGCAAGGTATTTGATATTTGGCGGCATGTCGTTAATGCCTTAAATTATTTTTGTATTTTTTAACAGGTTTACATATAAATTGATATGGTAGGTTGTATGTAAATAACAAATCAAAAATGATTTTACACATTAATATTGTGTTTTCTAATCATTATATTATTATGACACTATTAGCCTTGAAAAGTGAAAATTCATTGGCATTACACATTTACATAATTGCTATCATACATTGTTAAATGACAGAAAATACATTGGATATAGTTCAGTTAGTTTAATATTACTGTAACACTGTTTTTGCTATATGTATGTCAGACGAGTAAATTTAAGGGGCTAACTGAAAGTTCTCAATTTACGGGCGGTGAAAGTCGGGGAAAATAGTGTTCACAGTATATGGACACTCCTTTACTAATAACGCGTTCAGGGTTAGGGCTTTCTTTTGCAATAGTCAGTCAGTCAACCGATTATTAAATTAGGTACACATATGAACCAGATTGTCGTGGGTGCTCTATTTTGCTGCTCATTGCAGAAACATCATTCATCTATTCAGTGTCAGCAAAATAACAAGCCTCACATTCATGTGTGCCTGTTTTGTTCGCTGTTTTGAATGTCATGGCATTGTATTGTTATTCTTGTCCTCGACATGTAAATTCTCATTGCCTACTCATCGTCAGAATAATTAATGTAATCAGCCCACCCTTGGACAATATAGTAATAATAGCGAATTTTCTGTTCATTTAAAAAGATGATACATCGTTTCCGTCTAAGCTAACATATTGCCCCAATTTTAAAGGATAAGGATGCATCCAACTGGATCCAACATCCAACTTATTAGTAGATGTTCAAATGATTTATAGTTACCATAAGCTTTCCATTAGACGCCGTACCTACTTTGGTTACATGCCGGATTTAAAAGTAACAATTATTTTATAACCCATTAACAAGAGTTAATGGGTTAAGTTAATTAATAAGTTTTTGAGTATTTTATACAAATACTCAAAACCCGTCCTTACAGTGCAGTCACTCTACCTATACTTATAAATACATAATTTTGTACCCTGGTAGAGTATTAATTATACACAAATGCCCACATCCGCTGTCCGTTAATATATTTACTACTTGGCTTAAAGAACGGGATTTATAGGACAATATTTAGTAATTTTTTTAGTCAAATATTCAATTATATTTCAAATCCATTAACAAATTCATCTTTACAAATGTATAAAAACAAAATATTGCACCAATGTTGCATTGAGCAACCATGTAAGATGATTTATTTCATCATGGAAACTAAATAAAAACAATCAATTTTTGCTACTTTCATTCAGTACATTTGCGCCTTACCACTTTATCCAAAGCGTTACGCATGCAAAAATTTCAAATTGTTTAAAAAGGAAAAAAAATTCAAATTGTTTAAAAAGGAATAATTTAGTTTTCCTGATAGGGACAAGGGACGACTACTAGACTTCTTTAAACAAGTGGAACGGCCCAGCAATCTGTGTACGTAGGGATAGGAATATAAGTAAGTTACTATATCCTGTGACATTGTTACATCGCTAGGTTTATTACGTGGATTAGTAATAGCCAAAGTGCAAGCCTTTGATGTTCACTGTACACATGACCATAAAAGGATACTTAGTACTTTTGACAGGAAAAAAGCAAGCAGCTTTTGTCTGCTTGTACAATTATTAAATTATGCCAGGCAATAATTCGGCTAACAGAACGGAATGAAGATGCTTCATTCCTAGTCTGATTTAGTTGAAAGTCGCAATGGAAAACTAAGAAATCCTAATCAATTAGGAATAATAATTTTACTATCGGATTTAAATGACAAATTGGCGTAGATTTGCTTAGCCCAAGAGTTGGGATTGCCGTCCATACATTAAACTGCATATTAACGCTTGCGGTATAACCACTTCTACCTTTTACACTTTCTACTTGCTTTTCCATTTTTGTAAAGAATCCATAAATTCAACGCTCACTTGATGAGTATCCCGTGAACTAGTGCATAGTGGTAAGTGGTAACTACTTAGTATTCTTATTAAAGGAAGAAAGTATTAAAAATTTAGAAGTTAGCATTAGGTACTTAGTGTTGTAGTGTACAGGAACACTACCGTAATCGAAGTTCAAGATAGCGTCAGTCAATTCGAACACTAAAATGAAAATTTATTGTCACATCTATTCGAAGTTTTCACCTAAAATTATATAATCAGTGAAATATTTCCATGTGGTCTGTAACATAATTTTTATGTTCCATTTAAGGTATATTACACTAAAACGCTAAGTACCTAATTTCATCCCCTTAAAAACTGTAGCGCCCAGAAATTAAGCCTATTTTTTAGATATGACTGTATTAAAAACAGGAGCGCTAATTAAGCGGATTATTTCACAGCAGTGATTTAATATCATTGAAGGATATAACCAACCGTGAAGTAAAGAAAGCCATATAATACGATATTTTATTGTAATCTCTGAATTGTAGGCAATACATCATAGTCTATAAATGCTGCTATAACCAATTTCGATTCATTGAAATGCTTAATTGTCTACTTGAGAAAGAAATATGTTACAGACGATAAGTAATAGATTAATTGCTTCTTGTTTCCTTGTTCTATTACTCAAAACTTTTTAATTACCACTCTAGCTGCTGTTAATTATGTCTTATCATTCTGGAGTACATCAAAAGCATCTAGACATCTCCTTTGTGAAACGAAACCTTAGCGCCGCTCTCTGCTTTCATTTTTTATATATAGAGATTCGTTTCGGTTTCGAGTACCATAAATTGTACGACTATTTTTTACTGATAATGTCACCATTTAGGAATTGGCCAGTTTTTATCGCTAGTTTAGTATAGTTGGTTTACAACGGTTTGGGATAAATACGGACAAATTATTACAGATCGGGATGATAGACGTCAATCGTTTAAAAGTTGATGTTCCAATTTCAATGCAGTTTAAAGCGTAAAACAGAAGACTGTTAACAGTAGTGACAAAAGAATCGAATTGATTCCCACCTCTACCTAAAGTTGGTGATCATACTTTGGTTATACAAACTTTGCACATTTTCTCTTCTCTACCTCAGTCTCAGCAAGGAACTACTTTATATGATTGAAAAACTTTCTTCTTTTCCAAGAAATGAATAAAATTGTACCTTAGCTTAGTCATGCTATAGCTAGCTTTTGGTTGAAGTGGCAATGCAAATCCAATTCTTCATGGTGTTTAGTGCTATTGCAAAGTGACGTTCTATATTACTTGTATATTTTGCAGTGCATGTGCCTATAAATTATACTAATTTCTTTTACTTTGAATGTATATGCCATATTTTCTGCAACATTAATTAGGTTTATCAAAGCATTTTACAAAGACGGATGCCCTTTAAAGAGACGAAAGTTTGATAAATAAGCAAATATCAGCGCAACCGAAATCTAAAAAAGTCTTCATACTTAGTATTATTGCTTGAATACAGAGTCAACATTAAAAGTTTTCACACGTTGAAAGGTTGTCGGACACCATTTGAACTTTACTACCATTATGCTTGGGCGTATGTATAATTTGTATAGCCTGCTTGCATTGTATGGATGTAATTAAGTTTCCATTTGTGAAAGGCCTTGGCTTTGTTGATTATGAGGGTTGTCATGTAATGGTAAAATGTTATGTCAAGTGATGTTATATAATCTGCAATATTCTCCAAAATCAAAGTTAGTTGAAGACAGAGACAGACACAAATGTTAAAATTAGATTTAGTGAAGATGATACGCATTTTATTTAGCTCCAAATGGGCATTTTCTTGGGCTCAGGGGATTCAAAGAATTCTCTTCCTTCATGATCAATTCAAACTCTCAGAAGAAATTGACATTGCAATAAATTAGTAAATAAATCACGTGATATGTTTGTGAGACTACTTGGGTAAGAAGGATACATTATTCCATTGTAGTAGGATAGGGATGTTACCTAATACCTACAACGCTGTACTGTTGTGCTACTATACTGTGTTGCAGCTTAATATAAAGTAGTACTAATCATACAAATGTATCGTCTTTCAATGAGCTTTCTGTGACGCAAATGGTAGTATTTATTGTATGTCTGAGTTGAAGCAAATGTCAAATCACGTAAAAAGGGTTGGTTATCCGGTTGGAAACTTCCAGTCTAATTTAATCATTTCCGAATTTAAATTGTTTTTGACAACTTCTTTATTTATAGAACTGAATTCCCTGGAGTTTAATAACTAAAATGGGCTATGAAATTTAACAATCTTGGCCAAGTTCTTGAAAATAATCTTTTCCTATTTGGAGATGAAATCATTAATCTGTTTACTCCCTCACCTCTTAAGATATTTTGTTTACCTCATTTTATAGCCCCAAGTTACATAATTCATGCATATAAGTAGCCCGACGAAACCTTGAAATAATGTTCCTCTGCTAGATAAAACAATAATATACTAACAAGTATTTATAAGGCATAAACTGATAAAGAGACTTTCTTGTAATTAGCCAAACGCATACGAAACTAGTTTAGAGAAAGTAATATTAGTTACGTTCCTTGTTTCACTTCTCAACTTGACAATTATTCAGAGCAGCGTCACCTGATCTACAAAATCTACATACGATTGCATAGCATTACTAAGTATGTTTGTCTGCATGTCTGGAAATCCCTTTTCACATCTATTAGAATGGATTATAAGTAACAATATTCATTGTATGATGTCTAAGGGTCAAAAAGACTATTGAATTAGTTGATAAGGAAAATCGAACACATTCTATGTCCGGGGAGTCGCTCAGAACAATTCACTATAACTTTATGTTTGTCCATCGTAGAAATTCGTAAGATATCTTATTTGAAAGGTCACATGTTTTCCCACAAGATGTAAATGTCCATCCTGCATCAAAAAATATTGATACATTTTTAAAATCATTAAAGTGTTCTACTTCTTCTATACAATATAAAACAGAAGCTTTTATTATCATGAGAATTATAAAAAATTGCATCTAAAATTCAAGTCTTTTAAATACAAAATAACGACATGTTTGTCGCAGAAATAACAATTTTTAAATAAGGAAAATCGTATTATTTGTTACAATGTACAGATTGGTAAGTACGTTATCTCAAAGTTTCGAATATCCCCATTTCCACTCAGCTTATGTTGGACACTGGGAAGAAAACGGGAAATTACTGCTAAATCTATGAGTCAGGATTTTACTATTGTATAGTATGATAGAAATGGCTTTAAGTTACAAATAGCGTATCCCGTAGAATTTTTGCTGAAATTAAAAGGTAGGTACTGAAATTATGATCAATTGTCAATGAGAAACATAATCTGAAACTTTATCCATAATGCATATCTAATCTGTAGTACTGGATTAACTGGATGTATAATTGGCCAATACTTCTGCGGACATTGATCCTTGAATGAAGTTGTTTATGTTTTTCATATTATTGATACAGACACGTACTTGACTGTTAAGTCCACAACAAAGCATTTCTCTTTCGGATTGCCCTTCTAACATTTCCGTAGACAAAGTGATAAAGAAGGCGTGGCTACCTCACTTTGTACTTCAGGTAGGCATGTAAAAAAAGGAGATTGTATTTTATAATATACATTATTCATAATATTGCGACATTGCTCTCACAAAGAATTAGCACAAACTGCGATGCAGTCTAGCAGTTTGCAAAGACATTCTGCCAGTCTTTGAACATTTCGTGTTTCACTACCTTCAGTGCGTCACAGAGTCACTCGACAGGACTTCTTCTGTTGCACTATTTTACTCATTTCTTCTCCTCAGTTTCCCATTCAACATTATTCCCCAAAATTAAAGTACTACTCCTGTAAACTGTTATTACTAAAATTTGTTCCGCCATTGATACAAGTAAGCAAGGTGTGGTGGGTGCATATGCCATATATTACAGCAAAAACTATATCGCTCTCTATAGACATTATTATTATGTTCTATAACAACATCTATATATTGACTATCGAGAATATATTAACTGCAAGTCTGTATTTAGGGGGGCATTGGGGGCTAAGGGCCCCCCTTAAATCCAAGAAAAGGAAATATTTTTTAATTACCAAAACCTTTGCGCTACGCGCGATTTTTTTTGATTTTAGGCTATTTTTGCCTCATTTTCGACAAAGAGAGTCTAAATTTTTTATGCTTATCGAAATCGACTTATAAATACGGTACTGACATTCCATCTAAGCCTAATAAACAAATTGTACCACCAGACACAAAATAATAATCATTTACCTCACTTCATCTGCATGCAATATTTAATAATATGTATATACTTATAAACAATGAAAGTGGGTTTGGTTTTGGGACTGGCTGATAGCACACGAAAAGCAGCAAACCATCAGATAGAAATTTTGTCGCAGTAGAAATACTGTCACAGGAGAAATACTATTGTAGAAATAGCCGGAGAAATGCTCAGCGCAGATTCATAGATTATAGTGTCTGTATCAAAGAGCACAAGAACATAAATATTTTATTTATTTGTCTTCTCAGTTTTCTCACAGTATGCACTATCTCAAATATTATTATGTGTTTAATTTTTCACTAGAAAAGTAAGGTAAATAGGCAGAGTGTAATGCCAGAGCAAGTGCTAAGGAGAAAATTCATATACCTGCAAGTATTTAATTTGAGTGATTTTAACTTAAGATTTTATCCATCTAAACAATCCTCAACACAGAATTGTTCATTTCTGCACAATTCTCTTAGCAGACAATAATTCTCCAAACCTAAATTGACAATCGAAGTTCAATTTGTAACTTTTAATTTTTTAATTAATAGAAAACAATGAGAAAGAAATTACTTTACCAAAAGTTTTAGAAAGCTATTAACAAACAGAGTTAATAAGAGTTCGATTAATTCTGATGCTAATGCTAAACATGTCTAAATAGAATTTAATAAAGGCATGTTAATGGTACACTTGTATGGACTCGTATGGTACGTTTGGACTTGTATAAAATGTACATTATTTTCATATAGATATATATAGATAGGACAGGACAAAGTAATATATAATAATAATAAATCCTAAAATCAAATAATATTAATTTATAAACATTAAAAACGGAGAAATATTGTAAAGTCATAACTGATGTCTGGGAATTGTATAACAATTCAGAAAATGTAAATCCTACATTCAAAGACTTTTGTCTATTGAAGACAAAAATATTATTTAACTAAATAAGAATCTTTGCTATAGGTACACAACACAAACTACGCATTATGAACCAGCATATCGTATTTTCTTATTTCTTGAATTTTAGGCAATTGTCATGAACAATAAGCCAACTTCACCTTTGTAACAAATCAACCGCCGTTGAGAAACGAATGTGTTCTGAGTAAATCACCTTAATGTGTTAAACCACTTAACCCAGTCTAATGTAAGTGTTGTGAATGCAAATGTAACGCTCTGGCAGGGTTGGGACACGTGCCCCCCCCCCCCAATCAAGAAAAATTAAACAAATTTTTGCAAGTAGCTAATAAATATGTATTATATTATATGCTGACTTTACTGACCTTGGCATTGACCATTTCAACCAAGACTGTCTAACGAGTTTTGAATTGATACTTAATCCATTGTTGCTAGCTTAAGAATTTTGACCAACTCCTTATAAATGATTCTTGGTGTCAAATGGAGCATTTATTCCAAAAATTGAATGCCAATAAAGGGACTGTTTCCCATATCAAGCAAGAGATCGAGCTGAAGACTATAAAGATTGTATAACGAAGTTTGAGGCAATGAAGACGACCAAAAACATTATCTTAAAATGTGTGATAGGTTCATTCATTATAATAGTATTATCATTACTCTTGTAATAGGATTCTGCTCAGGCGTACTATATAGATCATGAAGCCTTATTGATGATGTTGTACTGTAGTTGAAGTCCATGTTGTGAATTTGTCAGATTTCCATTTTTGAGAGTATAACAAACATCAGTGCAACTTCTCTGTCACATATAAAAGTTAATTATCCTTATTAATGAGATGCGATGATGAAAGCAATACTTTGTCTCTGCTAAAAGGTGACCTTAGCAAAAGTATTACTCGACAATGCACACACAACAGTGCAAGAATGTAAAATTTCCAACTTTTACCAGTTTGTTCTAGTATATACCAAATATGGCATAGCTCTGTACAAACAGGTGCAAACTTTTACAAACTGTCTCTAATTTACATATTAATTCATATCCCCATGCCATCTAAAATGACGTTTATTTTCCAAGGTTTTGGCCTGCCTTCTTACACATGTGTAGTACATTTAATTGAAACGATCTTAATTTTTTTCGTTGGCACTTGGCAGAGAACAAAAGGAAACCAAACCTACATGCATACTTAACAAAACAAACAAAAACATTTTCAACAATTTTTCACAATATTCTGAAGCCTGATACATTTACTACTTCTATATCATGATCACATGTCTCCATATGATATTTGTGCACGCTGCACTAACTCCGCCAGGCATATGTTAATAAACAATTGAATTAAGTCATTTCCAAACTCATGGTAAAGTTGGTGTACACTTTAATTCACAAGAAGTCACCTGTTTGTAACGTTAGAATCTACAAAGCAGCTTTGACCAGGACCGCAGCCAGGGGGGCAGGGGGCCGGGCCTCCCGAAATCGAAGAAAAGAAAATAATTTTTGCATTAACCCAAAAAAATTGTATATACTTTCAATTATTATTTGTCGCCCCCCCCAAAGCCCCCGTTTTTTTGGCTGCGGCCCTGGGCTTTGACCAAACCTATACCTATCATTAATGGCAAACTACTACTGTAAACTACTTGTGCCGCGCGGTGAGGACATAGAGTCTCGAATTCGCCTTTCCCATTCCAAGCACCGTTGTTTTGAACGGGGGCTTTGGAGGCTGAAGCCTCCCCCGAAATCCAGAAGAAAGAAAATTATTTTCTCAAAAAGCCAAATTTTTCGGGCAATAATATATATATTGTATTTTAAGGCGATTTTTGACTCACGTTCGCAATTAATTTGACTGAGAGGGCAAATTATTTTGCAAGTCGGAGTTTGATCACTAAAGTGTCTGAGTCTTGAGGGACTTTAGAGTTTGGGAGGATTTATCTCCATGTTGACGAATATGGGACTTTCTCAACGTGACACGTGACAGGGAGGACTTATGAGTGCACTTTTTATCTATGCAAAAATTTGGATGAGTCATTCCTACTAGACCTTTATTTTGAGTTGAGTTCAGAGAACTATCGAATGGCCCCTGAGCTCATACCTGTTACCTATTATAAAATATCTTACCTTACTATAACAACTTCAGGAATTCATAAAACTTTTCTCAATACAAAATATAAGAGCTATTATAAATAATACAAAACACAAAATATATAGTGCTGGATGCGAGAAAATGACCATAGGGACATGAATAGGCAGATATTAAATAAATAGGTGGCGGACAATGGCTTTTTAATCATTACACACTAATAATGACATGTAATCCCTATGGTCACTTTCTGGCTTCCCGTACTGTATTTTAAATATATACTTTCCCCGTTATAAATACATAAATAATGTACTGGCTGAAATCTAACGCGTACAGTGTGCTAAAAAATGTTGAAATATGTAAAAGCTATTCCGAAACATAAAAGAAGTAGATGCATTAGTCGAAACCGGAATTTAAAAACAGCTTTTGAATAGAGGATGTATCAATAAAAAGGTTTTACCTGCATTCAGACGCATGGCTTAGTAGCCTTAGGTAAAGTATTTTGAGTTTTAAAACTAGTAAACCTACTTACAAATAAAACAGCTTTTTCGGCATCTTTAAATTTATTATTTAAATTTATGGTCATGAAAAATATTAAAATCCTAGCCGTTGGACGGGCTTAATATCTAGTCCAGGAAATATGCAAGATTTAACCTCAGGCAATCGGCAATTGTATTTGTCTAAGTAAAAGCTTGAGTAGTTTATGCGTGGATGGTTATCCCAGTCTCGAGTTGCGAAATTTTCTTGCTCAAGGAGATTTATATTTCCATTCACAACGTATAAATCAAAACATCTCGGAAAAGCATTATGGAAACTTACTGCTTCGTAACACAGAAGTTAAGAACGGTTCGAAATGCTCAAACATTCATTCACCCAGGAGTTGTTGACAAAAAAGCATATCTAGAGTTTAATATATATCGACTGCGTATGAAAATCTCTTGCTCTGCTCAATTCATATCATTGTTATGTTACACAACTGTTGTAATCCGATATTGCCGTTAGTCAATAAATGCCAAGGTGAATACTCAAGTTTGATGGAGTGTAAGAAATTACAAGAGAGAAGTAAATAGCACACATAGGTACTTTGAGAAGTAAAACTAAAATAAGAATGAGAAAAGTTTTCAACAAGAAAAACAACCCTGGAGGAATTCTTACCTGAGTGAAATCAGGATACGGTGGAATGGTTCCGTTATCAATTGAGACAACTTCGGCTGACTCATTGAATGTAACGTTGCTATTTATATCCGTGTTGTTGTACAAGAGATCAGTTTCTGAATCAAAAAGGTCGGTACTGTCCGCCTCCATAGCTGAGATGTGCAGTTGAAGATTCCAATCGTATCGTATGTACTAAGTCACAAATGTATCAATGTGTTGACTACTTGAGAAAATTTTAATATTGAATATAGATCAAACTCATCTACAGTGACTGTGAATGTATTTGACTCAAAATTTTGAAATCGAAAAATCGTATTAACAATACTTACTGCTTGTAGATGGAATTTGGTTACTTTAAGCAAATTGATTGTTTCTAAGAAGTATTGACGAACTGTTTCACAACACCAACTTGTGGAAATTGAAATGAAAAAGACGTGTTTATTTATTTATGTTGGAGAATGCAAATAAAGTAATGAAATAGTAGGGGCGACTGTAGACACGGGTTGGAGAGAGCGAGAGAGAATCTGTGAGTGTAAAGCTGAAAGTGAGGAGAAAGCGAGTGATCTATTTGAGGAGCGACTGTGGAGATATATGTGCGGTGTGATGTGTTTGAGAAGAGAAAAACATTTGAGAGAGAAAGCGACGTGAAAGGAGCACTACATCGTATAAACGGTGTAATAGCATCTTGTTGCATGCTCGTGACATGTTCATAGGGCCTTGTGCACAGTCCTCGCACTTAAATACATGACATGGCTGTGAGCGAGAGCTGCCAGTGTTCGTAAGTAACAGTAAGCTAAATACGTATATAATCTGGGAAGTAAGAGCTACATTACATGTACTCAGATGCTTATAATAATGATAGGAATCTCAACTCTCTCACTCACTCCTCCAACTCGGTCCAAGTCAAGCCAAACTACATTGCTTTCTCCATTTCTTCCATTGCCGGCTTAGCCAAGCTTTCTCCGAAAGATGCATGGGAATGGGAAAGCAAGCAAGCGCAATCAATAGAAAAAAGTTGTGAGTGTCATAGCCATGGTCAGAGAAATAAGCAGAGACTGGCATCAATGCAAACACCATCCCATTTACAGCATTGACAGTCTCATTAGAGGCCTACTGTGTGGAACCATTTACAGATCTTGATATACCTTCCAAGCGTACAAAGCTACAATTAGTTCTTTTTACAACCTTTCATCTATATGGACCAACTTTCATGTAGCCGCCAGCACCAGTTTTAGGTTTTTTCAACTTGCTAAGGTGACACTCAGTTGCATCATTAGCAGTAATTATTAAAGGAAATTCTCATTAACTCTTCAAGAGATTCATAAAAATATTTTACTGCACTGCATCACTAACTGTTTTTATGTCTACTCTGACGATTGCTTCCCAGATACTTTCCAAGGTGACTCCTCTCTGTGTATAAGTCACAAGTAACGCAGATACTAATTAAGTACCCTATCGACCTAGATATCTTTTATACATAATGACTTGGATTTATGACATGGTTTATTCCTCCCCGAGGGTAGTCGGCGAAAAAAATCTCTTTTCGGGAGGGGAGGGATTGGAAACCAGCCGGCGAGCCGGTTAAATTGACCGGTTTAAATCTTTGTTATAGTCCATCCGTTTTCTTTAGGCAATTTATTTTTTTAAAGGTTATCTGAAAATGTCTTTTCGTTTTTCTTTTATCAACAACACAAACAAAATAAATTTCAGGGGGGTAACTGCTTACATCCTTACAGTTACCATGGGGGTATCTGCTTTTTGATAAAATTCTTGTAATTTAACCTTATGTAATTGAATACACGGTAGAAGCCTAAGAAAATTGTCTAAAGAAAACGGATGGACTATAGCCAGTGACTAAAATGGTCTGATGGGCTCCTTAGTTTAGGGGAAGTTCAAAACATTACGATTTGTAGCCATTTTAGTCACTTACTATTTCAGCTATTTTAACCGACTGGATTGCTAAAGTGGAACACTGGATAGGGTAGAAAGAAACTAGGATGGGGGTTTTAAAAATGTTGACGGAGTTAATTAAAACCCTGTGGGTGAGGTGAAGAATTTATAGATATTTCCATAGATAGTTCGATAGTTAACTTAATAAAATTAAAATTCAACTGATGACTGACCGTCAGTTTTGTATCAGGACCATAGTTTATATATTTTTGCACACATTTGATCTTCGCCTGCATAGGACCATATTATGAACAATTAATAAAATAACAACGCGTAAATTTTCAGCAGCAGAAAAAACTCTTTTCAAAAACGGACAAAAAACCAAGCCTTCTTTTGGTTTGGCATGACATGCAAGAAAAGCTACGCTTTCTATTCCATTTGGGTTTAGAGATGTTCAAAAATGAATAATTTGCCGTTTTGATTATGACGACGTCAAATACAATATTTCACTTAAAATAGAAGGTTTCGACGGCCCACCTATACGCCAATTTAATTTCAATGTCAACTTTTGTTGGGTTAGGTTAAAAAATAACGACATGTCAAAATAAAAGAATGCTTTAAAGTAAGTGCTACTTTCATTATAGGTAGTTACAAGCAAGTGTATGCACATATACCTTTGAGTATGAATACAAAAACAAGAATGAAAGAGGTGACAACGAATACTTTTGAAATGAAACATAATATAGCAGACACCTGCCAAAAATAATGTACTTATAATATAATATTAGTCTATTACCATGATTTTCATAAGGTATTTACAATTAAGTCAGTCTCATCTTTAAAAAAATTTAAATTAAAGAAAACATTGATTTAAACAATATCTTTTTAGCAATTCTACTTATGTACTTATCATAATTCATACATATATAAGATTAAATTGAATAAACTAAATAAAAGTGAATCTGTCCGACTACGTACCGTGACTGATTTCCTCCCGGTTAGACTTCCTCCCTGGTAGACTTCCTCCCGGTTAGACTTCCTCCCGGTTAGACTTCCTCCCGGTTAGACCTCTTCCCGGTTAGACCTTTTCCCGGTTAGACCTCTTCCCGGTTAGACTTCCTCACGGGTAGACTTCCTTTGGATACAAAAAATAACGAGATACGACAGAACTAAAATCGAAACTACAAAACTTAGTAATTTGAGTTTTGCATGGGGGAGAATGGGACATGAAAATGACGTGACTATAATATTATGGGATTCAATGCCTCACTCTAATGATGAGTCCAATGTAATGAAAAACTTTTCGTCATTGAAGACGAGAAGTTTTTCATCACATTGGCGGAGTGGAGCATTGAGTCCCATAATATTGTAGTCTCACCATTTCCATGTCTTATCCTTCCACATACACAACTCAAATACCAAGTTAGTTTTGTAGTTTCGATTTCAGTTCTGCCGTTTCCTTTAATTTTTCATATCGGGAGGAAATCTACCCGAAAGGAAGTCTAAGCAAGAGGAAGTCTACCCAGGAAGAAGTCCAACCGGAAACAATTCTACAGGGAGGTAGTCTAACTGGGAGAGAATTTGGTACGGGAGGAAATCAGGTACGGGAGGTAGTCGGGCGTTCCTAATAAAAGTGTTGAATACTTTATTTTTTGGTGTTCTCAGGGAAGCGTTCATGTATTTATATATAAATATATTTTATATATTTATTCAATATATATAAATTTGGATCCTGGTTTCCATAACAACGTTGCTAGGGCGGAGCTTCAAAAAATGGGCTGAGTAAGGTCCGGTTTTCTATGAAAATGAGTTTCTGGATGCCTAGCTTGTGTCCCTATACACATTGTAGAGTGTAGCCTGAAGTTCCACGTTGATAGTTTTCCCATTGCAACAAAAAATTGAACAATACCACAATTGCAATACTGATTGGAAACAAACAATAGGAATATATTCGATTAAATTCGAATTTATAAAATTATATTAGATTTGCATTGATTTAAAAGGCATTATTACAGGTAGTAAAAAAACTATTGTTTACGCTTCTAAGCATTTAATTATGTTTACTTAAAATTAAACTTAAAATTGATGGATAGAGATTGACAATGATTGATTGATTTATTGACAGTAGGTGTATAATGTATTATTTATTCTTGAGATTACTTTTATGTAGAATATGAAAGTAGGAAAATGAAACTGGGCCAACGACCTATTACATACAATTCTGGTATAGAATTTCACAGGAATCAAAGATCTGTGATCCAGAGGTATTTGGCAGTAAATTTGTAGATGTAAATTGGTAAATGCCATTCCTGAATGCAATATATCTTTCTTAATAGAAATTGAAGATGCTGCTTAGCTGTAATTATCATACTTCAACACTTTAATCATATTTATTCACCACAAATCTGAAACATTTCTTTTCCATCAAAGTATTTACAAATTTCAGAATATCACAAATTAAGATCATTTAACTCACGGACAAGATCATACCTTATGCTATGCTATTGAAATTAGAAATGGCAATCTCCACTTCATCAAAGTGATGGTATAAGACATTTGTTTTATAACTATAATGTTTTAATTTACATTCATTTTCATTTAATCTAGATAGTAGTACTATAGATTCCAACTAAGTTTTATTTAACATTACACATTTTAATATGCTTTCTTAGTTATTTTCAAGTGTTATGCAGAACATGAAATAAAATTGCAACTATAGCATACTTTTCCCCAAACTATATCTTAGGATTTTAAAACTACACAAGAATAATACCGTATTATTACAGTGTCAAAGAAGTACAATCAATACATCAGCTCAGGGTCAGTAAACAAAGTTGCTTGGCTGCACATAATTGTCGTAACTAGTACTACTACTTGCCCTTTACTCCATCATCAGTTGTGTCACTGAATCGGGGAATTTAATATGATGGGTTTGTTTGGGCTATCAGATTTCATTGCCTTATTCCTCAACTAATTTAAATTCCTTTTGTAACTATGATAATATCTACAATAACTATATATTAAAACTTGTGTGGGATTTCCTCCGAATTCACCATGCATAGTTAGTTATTTATTTATTTACACTGTGAACAGCGTAATTTTTTTATTGATAGCATACTGTTACACATAATAAATACATACGCATATAAAGTGGGAGATTTCCAGTTAGCTGTATTTATATTTTTAATCATTTAATTGTCATATTCCATCATCAGTCAATATCCATACAATTGGCTCATATTAATATAGGAGAATTTGGCTTAGGCTGTTGGGGTTGAGGGCTCTCAAACTTTGAAGCTTTTGTTTCTGGGTAAATGACAAACGCTAGATAGCTAAATAGTATTCCCAGTTTATGGGAAACTAGGTCTTGATTCTTGAAGTCGTAAGCTGGTTATACAGGAGATCATTGAATTGAAAAAGCAAGAATTTAGTAACTATCATAATTTTATATGGATACAGCTTATTACATAGGTACTGAAAGTTATAATATACCAACCATGCAATTCTCCAGTCTAAAGTGGAATAAATATTTTGTGATTTAATATGAGACGAACTTATAGCATTAATTGATTCGCTTAGAAAATTGGAAACCCTATTTTTCAGTTAAAAATACGGAAAATTCCAATCCTTGGGGTTTATTATCACATTCTGTTTCTGGTATTTCCCTTTCTATCAATACTAAGCTTTTCTAATTTATCTGACTACAGATGAAACAGAAAATGAAATAACGGCTACGTTACAACTTGCAACGTAAATAAATACCAGGAGGAAGTATTTTGCTAAACATTTATGTTGTGAAGCATATATTTGACTAGAACGCCTTGTTCTGCCAAAATATTATAGGTGAAGATTTATAACCTCATCACATTCACCTCAAATAACAGCATAGAAAAATGTTAAGAATTATTGCATTGTATCATTTGATGGAGTACTTCCTGGTTTATGTTGATGCACTGCACTAATATTCGCCCCAATTGGTCCTTCAATTGCAATCCATCCATGTAAATTTTTATTTTTTAATGAACTGAAAATTAATCTATTATGGAATTAGTAAAATGTTATTGAATTTTAAGACTGTCATAAGTAGGTGTATAGGGAGTGAAATATATTATTTTTCCCTACACATTAAATTATAAAGAATAATATGTACAATACAAACAAATAAGTTGGCTGTTAATTATAATATAACAATTAAAATATAACATAGTATTTTACTTAGTTCCTAAGCGGACTTTTGTCTTAATAGAGAATACGATACAAAATTAGCTTTTATTCTTTATTACCTGTCATCTGGCATTGTGCTAAGTAAAATATACGTAACACTAACCAAGAGGCTTTTCATAATTACCCTATTTTACATCTCCTTAATATATATTCTCATTAAAAATTTCGAATATTTGAAAGTTTCAAGTTTCTATACTTCAGAAATTCCTTCCAATTTAGTTAAGTATTCGTGAGACAAAGCCTTTTTCTTTATTGTAGTCGTACAATTTTCATGTAGTGCACTCAATGGAATTAGCTGACTTGATATTGAAGTGCTTTCACCGTTCAAATTCACAGAAACGGATCGTGGAGTGTCTTCTGACTTCCAACTTGCACATCTGCAGTCCTGTGAAAAATAAATGCACATGCTGTATAATACGTATCTAACATCGACGTTATACATAAGTACTCAGATATAATTATTTCAACTTGAACAAGTGCTTCTGAGATATATTCATTTATCTGTATTTTCCTGAAAGTTGTTCAAGAATCGAATTCTCATTTCCAGAAAATGCGATTTAGTAAATACATTTATGTAGTAGGTCTACAAATGCAAGATAATGGGCAGACTACTCAATTATATTTCTCAATTGCTATAAAATAGGATCAAGTCATAATACTATTTTTGACGAATAAGTTCTAAGGTTAATTGTATCTGTTAAAAGTTTCACGTTGCACGCGTAGTAAAATTCACGGAAATCATATAGATACGAAAACTGCTGGCAGGGATATAATTGAATTGTCAGCAATAACAAGAAAACACATAAACATATAATATTGTCGTAAAAATAGTTTATTACCAGTTGACCAAGAGATGTGCAATGAGCAGACGGATGTGCGTGATCTGCATTGTCTTGAATTTCTATCCCAGGGCGATTTAGCAGACAACGCTCTGCAGAGTTGCTCAATTGACGTTGGTATAAATTGCAACTCGTTTGCCTTGTGTATGTTTGACGACTTGAGTGTCTGAAAGACAATGGACTGTTTTCGGGGCGAAAATTTTGTTTTTTTGAACAGAAGCAAACCCATTTAATCACGCCAATGAAACCCTTAAAATAAAATCATTTCATTCTTACTTTCTCATAAATTAGAAATACACTTTTAATTGGGGATTACCTTGCGAAATCGTGTGCTCATAATGTAGTAGATCAAAGGGTTAATGCAGGAATTTAAAAAGCACAGGATGTTTATGCAAAGCATAGTGAAGAAATAATGTCCTTTCTCGAGGAAATTTTCAGCTTGTAATTGTGTGACGATCGTGACGATAAAGTATGGACTCCAGCAGACGATGTAAGTCAAAATTATCACCAAGACCATCTTAGCGACCTGTGTAAACACATAAACATGAATAAAGCACTGAAAAACTAATATTGGTAGAAGGAAACCATCAACAAATTCATAAATTGTAAATGCGCAACAAGTATGTACTTCATACGTAAATACTTCACACATCTCGATCGTAAACTGTGCTAGACGTGATAAACAAGATCCCCGTAGTAGTGGTAGTCTCGTAGTCTACGTAATTGCTGGCCCTATTTGGTTATATTTTTGCGTTACTTCAAGCGAGTAATTCATGAAGCCTCTGGAACTAACGAGCTAATTTGCACTCGCCGTTTTAGCACTTACCTTTTCTACGACGCGGTTATTACCTTTGTATTACTGATGGTTATCATTAAATATAATCTGTATGCAGCTCGTCAAAAATTGATTGACTACATCTACCTGTTCACTTGAGTAAAATTAAATATAAACGTGGATTTAATTCATAAAAATTCTTTTACCAAAGAAGTAATAACTATTTAAAAGTTTCTCATGAATGAAAATGCGTCTCTATAACTATAGAGGTAATCTGCCTCCATAATCCAACCAAACCCCTGGAAAATGGATGAAAGGAGAGCAATAATAACGCTTACGCAGATCAAAATCCTCTTTACTCTATTCTTGAACATGATTTGGAGTTTGGAGTAGGGAAATTGCATAAAATGTTTTTAGTCTGTAACAGAGAACTGTGATGAACTATTTACCTTGTGTCTTTGATGTTCCAAACTGAGGGCTCTTGGATCATTTCTGGTATGCAAACTGGTTTTCTTCATCAGGACCCGCGTGATGCAAAAACATGTTGTTACAATAAAGAGCAGAGGGATGCAATACATGAAGAAAAAGAGAAACATGTAGTAGTAGCGACGAAAATCATCAGAAAAACTGGAGGAACATAAAAATATTATGTAATGATGTTTATTAATTGTAATTATAACTAAGAAATAAAAACTAGTTTAGAAATTACGTTAAGCTAAAATTTCAACATTGATGTATGTACCCATCGCCACAATGTAAAAGAAGTCTTTTTGCACTAATTTTACTTAAAGATGAAAATTCGCAATTATTTATACATGGTGTATGAAGTGCTACCCTACTGATATCAACACCGCAAGTGGCACACACACGGCCAAGCAATAGAATTTATTTATCGTTGAATTATACTTCTGCTGTAAACCGTTTTCGAACCATTTGATGATTTTTTTCATATCTTCCTCAAATTCAGAGGTGACTTTTATTTAAGTACAAGTATTTAAGTTTACTTAAGACAGTTCGACTATTTTGCAATATTCAGGGCAAGGTGAATAAAGTTATGATTAGGTTATAATGTAAAGTTTTAAGTGAAGTTGGTCGAGACCCAGGGAAAGATGTCTCATCTCAATCAGATATATAGTCAAACGTCTTTCATCCGTTGAAATTAAACGGGATCAGTGGCAAATAACGTAAAGAGAAGAGCAGCACCAGTGACGAAAAAATATAGGCAGTCATGAGCAGGGGTCGGACATTTATTTTTAAAAAAATTTGTTTTGGCTACTCGTAGCAAAATTTCCTTTTGTATTTTTTCGTTTCATAGTGGTGGGAAAACAATATCAAAATAATTTCGTAAATATATTCAAATATTTTGAGTTTTAAAAAATGTAATATTTACGTAAATATTTTTCAAATAAAAAAATATTTACATAAATATTTCAGGCTTAAGATACATATATATCAATATTTTAACTATTTTTCCCTTTTTTCATGATAAAATTAACAAATTTTTATCGCATGAAAGTCTCATTGTTGGGACTTAATATTATGAAGTTAAAGAGTCATCACTCAATTTCATTCTGTAATCAAGAATTGGTACGAAATGAAGGATTTTTTTAAGTTATGGTGGTAATATATGCACATGGTTAATTGAAACACCAAAGTCAAGTAGTTTAGTCAGCAAAATTGTGCATTTTTGCGTAATTAATAACATACTTGACCCTCAAAAAATTGAAGACGCAAAAATAATCATTCCAACAGCACATGAACAGTCAAATACACAAAAAATGCATCCACACATCATGCCTGGTTGCATTTAAAAAATTTTTTAAACCGACAATATTTTTTGATTTTATAAGAATTTTCTGGAAATCCAATTTTTGCTGACTTATTACTGATATTCCGTGGAAAAAATTATCGAACCCTATATTACGAGACTACTCAGCTAAAAAAGCTAGTTTTATCAATGCTCTTATGATTGGTAATGCAAATTATTTAATTGAATTGAATTTTTACTTTTTATTGAAGTAAAAATTCATTGATTTAAAAAAATATTTCACCGATTTTTAGTAAATATTTTGGGCTTTTTTAGTAAATATATATGTGCATATTTCAGAAAAATAAATAAATAAATGTCAGGCCCCTAGTCATGAGTCATGGAAATATTTACTATTTCATGAACAGGAGAGTCAGTATTAAGAGCAGTACAAGTAATTAAAGATCCTGCATCAGAAAATTTCTTTCACAGGTAAAATTTTGGCCGGATAAGGTTAAAATTCTCGATTGAAGACTATAAATATGATTAGCTTGTAATTAAACAGACAGCAAAGGGAAATCTCATTATCTTAATTTTCCTTATTGCGATTTAGAGCAGCGACGTGCATTCAACGAAAAGTCTGCGAGGTTAATTTAAGGTGCTGAAACGTGACGCAAGTGATGATCCATTCTTACAAATCTTATTGGCTTACAAAACGGGTACAAGTATAATAAAAGAAATGTGTGAAATTATCGTACTTGTCAAGACAGGTCAATCTATCAAATGTTCCATATTCTGAAGATAAGTAATGTGCAGTAGCAACAGCAGGATACGCATTCGGAGCAGCCACAATGAAAGGAATCGTCCATACACAGAGAAGTACACGAATGGTTCGATGCTCCGTCATGTGGACTCTCGAGTGGACCGGGTAGACGACAGCATAATACCTAGAACCATTGAAAAACGCTTGAAGTAAATTCTTAATGAATTGTTTAAAATGGTTATACTATTATGTACCTTTGTGTTATTAGTTACTCATTTCTGGGAGACGGTAGTTAAATAATAGAAGCACATGCCTGGTTGATTTACCCAATGTGGTTTACAACGCTCTATAACTTTCTATCCACATTTGAAAACCCTTAAAATGACGCCTATCTATTAAATACATAGGCTCTATTAACAGGGCAGCCAAGCGTATATGTAATAATGGGAATATCCGCTTCTGCATAACTAGTTTGGAATCAATAGCGGTTGCATTTTATGAAGTAGCAACTTAGAACGGTGTCATGTCAGCCACTCACCCAAGCTAAAATTAGAACATCTACTACTTGGTATCAAGATTAATTCGAAAATCTACATGGTCCTATTCAACGATTTGAAATCTAGCATAATATATTTTCCTACCAAACTTCAGTGAGCGAGACCCTTCCTTAAAATGCCATTCGTGTTAAATCTATTTTACTCAATTTAAAATTTCATTCAATTTGTATGTACTTTGCTTTCAAAAAAAACTCAGTGACCATAGATAACTAACGAAATCTCTGTTTCGTTTTTCTTCAATTCTACTGAAGCTGTCAGTCACACGAGGGCTCAAAAAAGGTGATTTAATAATTAAGATAATTTCCCTTGTGAATTTAGTTGTGAATGTGTGAATTGTGATTGGTATGTGAGTAATCGAATTTAAAACCTTTCAACATGTAGAATTTCATCGTTTCATTAATTACACCTAGAAGATTTTCTAAGGGAGACAACAGAAAAAGCAAGTCCATGTAAAACAAAGTTTCGATCCATTATTTGTTGTACATTGGGGTTTGATAAGTGTGATTAGTATATTCTGCCTGATCTCCTTGTCCATTTTATGCCTTCAATGAAAAGCCTCAACTCTTGATTTAGTAATAGTAAGCATTGTTAAAATTAGGTAACTTGTCGCTACTTCAATTCCAAGTGCAAGACATACATTTTCAGAATTGCGTACACAAGCATAAGGGCCGTGAGACTCAATTGACTGCAAATTAACGATGGTTTGGTTGGTACTGTTTCCTAATTAATTAGGACATCCAGTTTATGGCTGGTAGTGTAAGTCGTAATTCCGTCAACACCAGTCTCGTCTCATGTCTTGTAATATTTCCTTCCAGTCAACAACAGAGTGGTAAACAATATAATATAAATGATGATAAATAAGCTGATGAAACCATGTTTCAAAACTTCCGTTGTTAATTAATAGTTCTCTGAAGTCAGCTATCTTTGTAATGAGGATGTCTTCTATAGGGCATAACACTAAATGTAATAATACAGGAGATCACTGTGAGTCTAGTCATCTGCAGGAGGAAACTAACTGAAATGGCGTAATATTAATTACACGTCTATACATCTATCGAGATTTTTGGGAATGTAATACAATATCGAATTAAGTGGTACCACGGTGTTGAATCAGAACTAAGGCGCACAGAGAAAAGTCAACAAGTCCATACATCCGTTTCCGTACTTTCGCTTTCACTTTGTATTGTATCAACCTAATAAATTGGCGTCCGTAAAAAGACGTTATTTTACCCGTAAGTTGAACGATGCATTTTACCCATTTACACTCTTATCTTATGTTATTCACGAAGGCAGACGGCAGAGACTCTAGTTGCCTTGTGAAAATGACGAAAGGGAAGAGCAGTACACTTCATGCTCATGCTTCATTGGGCTGGGCACGGTTTTTCAGATATAAGAATAAGAAAGACTAAGGAAAAAATTCCCATTCTACTGAAACTTGTACTGAACTATTATGGTAATGTCTTCCTACTTAGTACTTAATACATGGTGACTGTGTTACCCATCATGTAATCAGTACTAGGAACACAGAAAAACCTATTTACTATTTATCGGTTCTTTTTACTACTAAAAGTGAAATAAAAATACTATTTACTGAGTACTGTCTCTAACCCTTAGTTTGACTAGATACGCAGAAGTGACAGTCAAAAGACTCATAAATCACCCAAATGGAACTAACAAAATTGCAAACATCCACGCACGGCGTTTCACCAACAGCCACCAAATGATGAAAGATAAAATAATACATTGACTTTATTTAAAGCATCACAAAGACTGAGCGTAAATCGAATAGCATACACGATATTACTTCGAATTCATATACCGTCATTCTATAAAATGTTAATAATTTTCACTGGTAAAACTTTTTCAGGGAACTTTACCCTTTAGTTGTTGTAAATTGAAAGGTAGTAAATGGTCTATAGAAGAAATAAATGATAATACCCAGAGTTCATTTTCAATTGTATTTAGAAATCATCCATTATTTCTACAGTAAAAATATGGAGTAAAAGAACTTAAATATGCTTACCTCTCCAAACAAATGGCAAGTAGAATGAGGACGCTTGCGAAAACAAAATAGGTTTCCAAGAATCTTACGGCTGTGCACCATTGGTCATTTAACACGTTCAAACTAGCATCGGCCGTCAATTCAAACAACTGGATGATCAAAGGGAAACAATTTAGATTGCTACATTACTAAATAGTTAATTTAAAACAATCGCAAAAGTTGGAAATATAGGACGATCAGCATCAGTATCAGTGATATCTTATCTCATAGTCATCAATATGAACATAAGATTTCCTAAAACTGTAGCCTCCCATACTCCCATCATACCGTATCGCCACTAATTTAATCTGGAGCTGTAACAATAACTATATTGTGACCTTTTAAAAATCCAATTTTCCCTATCCTTAGTCTGTACAATAGAAGTACCGGTTTCGCTGATATGAGACGGGAGAAAAATGTACCTAACTTTGGGAGAGATATTCCTATTTTTGCAAAAAGTCAGTAAAAATCGTTGACTTCTCCGAATATTTATCTCATGCAGAGAGTGATACATCGACGCCTGTCCATAGGATGGATTTATTACTAGTAACTTAATAGAGCAACCATTAAAATGACGAATTTTACACAGCAATTTTTGCTTCTCTTCGCAGAACCACGACATGCTTTACCATTTGGAGACTTGGAGTTCAAACTCTTTTGTTACAGCACAGCATAATTTACCCGGAGTACTCTTGTGTAATTTTTGTGCAAAAAACAGGAAATGAAGGAAAACCACTAGGGTACAATAATTACGATGAGCAGTCAAAACAAAGTATAAATACAGGGACTTTATGTTCTGAATATGGGAATATTCAGCATTTCTGTGCCATTATATCAAGTTATTGTATTAGAATGTCAATATTCTGTTATATAATGGTATGGTGTGCTCCATCCTCTTAAAATAAGGAAAAGATAAATAGGATTGTCTATGCAGTTCTTTCCATTATTGTGAAATATGCTCCGTTTAAAATAATTTCCACGAGAAAGCCGTACATTTTAAGTAATTTAGTGTACTACACACTGAAATGGTTTCAATATTATTTCCACATAGACTAGCAAGCTTAATTTGCTGGTAGAAAGAAAGACTGCATGCCGTATAATGAATGAAAACGGAAGATTATTTTTTATTGTTCGAGCTAATTTAATAGCTTCCTAGATTATAATGAACGATAGTGGAGATGAAAAGAGCTATCGTGCTGTCTCCGCGCGTTCATACATGTACATGTAGCGCAGCATAAACTTTTGCAATAGTGAAGGACGAGTACTTGATCTTCAAAGACCTTCGTAGTTTGACTACATGTCATGCCGTCGTGTAGGTTCTAGTCTATAGGCACTGAATATACTTTGTGCTACATAAAAACATTGCAAACCTTTACAGTTTCAACATGAACACATAAAATCCATTTCAAGGAGTAAAACGCTTCTGTAGACTAGACTGACATTTTGAGATTAAAACTATACCACTTAGCTATAATTAAATGAAACTCCCACTTCCATCAGCGAATGTTTTAGCACTGTTACGTATATTCCCATAAATCACGATTTTACGACAGGTTGCTATATTTCAGTGTTCAAACTCTGCAAATATTTCTAACTTATGCAAAACTTATGTTATGTATCAACATGTTCAATGGAATATATGGTCAGATTTTTACTGATTTTCCATAACAAAGACTGCATATAATACAAAACGTCGTTTGTACTAAATAATTACAAAACTTTAAATTATTTAGGTAACCCCTCATGTCAACAGTCAAATACCTCATTACAATTATAAGCTGGCTCTGTTCCCATTCATAATCTCATTGAAAAATACATTTTCTTTCATGGGTATCGTTTGAATAACTTGAGTATCATTAGTAGTAACTCTAGCAAACGTTTGCCACTTTCTTTGAACACTAAATATTTAAAAGGAAAATGTTATATATCTGTTTCGCCTGATTTATTTAGTTAATTTATTTAATTCTAGGCTGGTTCTATTATGATACACAAACACAACTATATCTGACGCCTTGTGTGGCTAGCTGATGTATGGTGAACAAAATTTCTCTAAAACGAAAGTAAATACAATGCCACTTTTGCATAGCTATGCTCAGCTATGTATCGAGTTTTCGCTGTACTGTTTGATGACAGTTTACTCAATGGTATCAATTACCCCTTTAAACTTCTGAAAATCTTGATTTTATCCTTTGAGGTATGTTTCTGGAAACCAAAATAGCAAGTAGGAGAATAAAATACCTTGAGAATTACCGCCGTGTTTAATCTTTTTAAGTTTAAAGAATTTCAAAATATGCAATTTATTGCGATTTATAGGAAAAACGCGGAATTTCAGATAAGAGTCTGCGGAGCTTTAGAAATTCTGACATCCCTCGGCTGGCTAAGTCGCTTTAAGTTTATTTATTTATTCAGTATTTATTTGCTATTTTAGTTGCAATTGTATCACAACTTCATGCTTTTATTAACGTAAATTACACTATGATCCCGCCCTATTACTATAGCTTCATTCGTATGCTTAGCCAAGTCAAAATATTTGAGCCTATTTAGCGCACTCGAAGAAGCGTTACCTATTTATTAATAATAATAACGGCGTTGAGAAATGGAAAGTATGCATAGAGCTTAATGTTTCAAAACTGTAGTAATTTATTTTGAGTGATGATTCCTAGAATAGTATGAAACACGAGGAGGTGAGGTCCGAGTCGGGCCTTTGCTGGTTGGAGGTGTGACAATATGTTACATTGTCGTCTTTGCAAGAGTGACTGTCACTACTTACTACTTCCACTTCCAGAGGACCCAGATCTGCGGAAATGGGGAAAGGTAAACAAAGAGAAATACATAGGCAAACAGACCTTGATAGGCAGCACAAAGAATCCGACTAGGAAGTCACATATTCCTAGATTTACGATGTAGTAGTTGATGGGGGAGTGCATGGACTTGTTGCGGAAAATCGTCAGGCAGACAAGTAGGTTGCCAAGAGTCCCGAAGATCCCCACCAAGATGAAAGCGCAGACAAAAAGACCTCTTATGACTGCATTCTGAAATGTCATGCAGGTAGGCACCATTAATTGTCATGTCATATTTATTCCATTCATCCAACATTAACCCACCCTGCGGATAAAGTAGTGCATATCTATACATACTCTGATACTTTCGGGATAATTTCCGTTGAGTACTAATTCTGTCAACGTCAAGTTGAATGCAGTGTAGAATAAATGCGCATAGGCTTGGCAAATAGACATGAAAGATATCCCGTGGGACTGTTGTTGATCAATGCTCTTAGCTATCTGCATACTGTCCTAACTGTCCTTCAACTGAAGTGCGGGTTGTGCTTGAACTGCCATTATTATATCCTGTGGAGACCTCGTAGCTGCCATTACAGAAGTAATTGAGGAAGGACTACTGATCTACTAATCAATTGTCAGAACTTACCTGGATAGGTTATCACTAAAATTTATTTCACTTCTAAAAAATGTCCCATGTGAAACTTACAACAAGTTAAGGCTTCACAGACTCAAGCATTTAGGTACATTTACTTATTTAAACTTTTTATCCAAATAGAAATTAATGTCTCCAGTGCGTGCTAGCATCTTATGTCTGGGGCATTCACCAGTACATACTCCAAAGTAGTATACTCGAAAGTTGCAGAATTTCGTAGGTAGGTGAATAGAATAGAGGAGCAAGTGTACTTTTAGCAAAATATTTAAGAGAATATACAGAAAATACAATACTGTACAGCGTACATAAAAATACTAAGGAAAATGGAGAAATTTCAGAAAGCAAATATGAATAAAAGTATTAGTTTTCTAGGTCAGGTCAATTATCCCATTGATATTTTCGGCAAAATTAGTTTTTCTAATTGGGCAAAGTAATTTGGTTAATCAGCCAAACGCTGTAATCCAAGGCGAGAAAACTTTCTGGGAAGTTCACAATCCACTATACGTACGCATTACGTACAATAAGTATTTAAGCAGGAAAGCAGAAGGTTGTCATTCTCTGCTACCAAGTTTCATCATTTACTAAAGTTCACAGGACTTTGTGATCTAAATCGTTCTAGGAAAAAACTGGCGCAGAGAACTATGCCTATTATAGATATATTCAAATAATGAATACCCAAGTTAGAAAAGTACGAAATTGGCATCATCATCAAAATCTACCATCGCCCTCCGATAGTAAAAACGTTTAACTAAGTTAACGATGTATTAATTACTGCCGTACAATAAATATTCATCTTGAAATTATTACAGCGCAGGAGTTTTCCAATCAAAATTAGACGTGAGTTGGGTTTCTATGGCTTTAAAATTGTCGGTTGTTCTATGATATTAAAAAATCAATTAATGCTATCTAGACAATTCATAAGCGGTTCTGTGGAAAATTTGGTATTTACTAGATACCAGAAATTTACTAATGGCCTTTACCACCTCTCTGTTCTATTTGCCCAATATATCTATTAACAATTAAATATTTATCAATAGATACAGATATCTGTACCGGTTTATTACCGTTTGTATTGGGACTCAGGGCTTTTACTCAGATACAAACGGCAACGTACCTACTGCAAATATTCCGTCTGTGGATGTTATTATATAAGTTTCTACAGATATTTTTAAAGAGAACTCCCCCATAGTAACCTTAATTGAATTACGTTATCTGTTTCCCTTAATACATGCAGGTAGTCAGAACAAAGTGCTCAATAGCGTGTACACCCTGAACGGACTAATTGAATTCAATTACATTCTCGTCCCGTCTCTCTGGCTTTGTACTTTGTCTATAATATGGACTCACTGAGTGTCTCTATTACCTATTAATTGGCTTAAAAAGCCACTGTCAAGTCAACTTATTCAGATGGCATTCATATTTGCACTGGATTTGGTGATATTTAGAGTAAAATTAGCTGAGAGATTAACTGCTCCTAAATATAGTCATTTTCAGCCAAGGGACAGATGGGAAATGAATGAACGCCATTTCAGCAATTGGATTCAATTATGTAAATAAATATTTGTTGCTCTTTACAGACACTTTTTCAATGCTGTGGGACATACCTAGTGCATGCTAAAGAAAAATGTTGCTAGTTGAGTTGATATTATTAGCTGTCAATAAAAGTTCTCAAGCTAGTGTGTGTTTCTCAATACAAGTCGAAAGTAACATGACAGGTAGTCTAAAGAACTGTTACAGCAAGTTTGTTGCTTATTTTTAGAATATTATGTGTGTGGGTCGATATTAAGGGAATATTGGATCTGTCATCACAAGGACACCTACATACAATCCGCATGAGGTTACTATGTTACACCGTACTACAAAATACCTATATAGTCATATTATTGGTCCTCCTAAATTTTAAACAGATAAATCAGGCTCGATTTATCGAATGCTCAGTAGAAACGAAACTTGTTTAATATTATTCACTGTTCAAATGAGAGAGTGAGAATGGCATTGGCATCAGTTAACAGAAGGAAACAGCCAAAACGAGCAAGAAAAAACGGTTTAATAACAAGATTGCAAAATTACCACGACGGGATTCTATAACACTTTGCTTGGAAATGAAAAAATAAGAAAAAAATAACCCCTTAATATTATTGTCATATTTTAATATTCATATTATTATATGTGTAGTAATTAATTATGCAATACGAGTCCCGCTACCACAATATCAACTTAGAAGTTCAAAATATCCCAACACTCATCAAATGAAACACTATACACGACAAAGTCATATTGACTGGTAGGGTCCTGTTATACAAATGTTAGGGCTCTTTGGGATGAAATAATCGGATAAATTCGGGTAAAGTCGTTGTAAATTTCAAAATTATTTTACATGTATAGATAAATGGACAGTGTCTCAGTTCAGCTAAAATAACGCTTTCAATAGCTGGAATAAATCCGAACTACTGTAGCAGTTAAGCTTTGAATAGGACGAATAAACACTCGCTTACTATTTGGAGAGGAGTAGACAAGTTTCTATAAACAAAGTGGTTGGGGACGCATTCATCTAAATAACTTAGATAATCCTGTTTAATAAGTTATATCTTGGATGATTAATAAAGCTCTAATAATCAGCAACTCGACATTTATATTTGCCAAGAGCAGTTGATTATGGAATTGAGAAATTCACACCATCATGACCAGAGATAGTTCTAGTTGTATGTGAAATAATTTAAATGCTACTGAGTACTGCACTGCCTAGGGGTACGCGCAGGGACTCGAAAGCAGTAAGGATAACTATTTCTCAACATTTTCATGGCTTACGCCTACACGCCAAACCACAGCTCAGTTTAATTCAAAGCTTTATCGTCAAACTTAGTTCAGCTAGCACTCTGTACTATAGCTGGTCCCACCAAGGTCATCACAGTCTGAAACATTTTCGGGAGAAAGAGATAAAAACCAATTCTTCCAAATCTATTACATAGTGGATTTCTTTACGTAACTCCAGCTGCAAACAACATCGTCTACTACAACCATAACCTGGCCCTGCCTGGGTTGCCTGTGTTTGTCCCATCTGATAAATCCTGATTGGTATCTGCACATCTATATAATAATAGCTGCACAAATGTCCTTTAACATCAAGATACGACTTTCAAATTTTTACTGCATGGGCACATCATAGTCAGAACCCCAAATTTCGAGTTTCAAAACGATATCTTTCATACAAATCGTTTTACGATTTTTTGAATTTCGAATTTTAACATTGAAGGAGTGGGAGAAAACGCTCCGATCTGTCACGCTTTGTTCAAATACTCCTCCTACAGTTTTCATCCGATATTTACCAAACTTCTTCCTGACCTACTCGACTAAGTAATGAAGACCGTAGCCACTCCAGTTTTTTATTTTTCAGTAGAAAATATTTTGCCAGTGAACTTCAAAAATTTGACAAAGTCCTACTCTTTAAGCAGGCAGGCCTCCGCCATGTAAAGGGATTAGTGTCCCTTTCACCTCGAACAGGACGACCGCAGCGGAGTCAATCTATTAATAGCAAGGCAACGTTTATATAGTTAGTATCGATTGGTTGTGGATTGAATAGTTGAATAGGTTGACTTGACTTGACATAGAATTGGTAAGTTAATGTGACAGGGTAAGAAAATAGATACAACGAGGACGACGAAAATAGTGGTAGCTAATTAAAATAACAGAGCTACTTAAAATGAAGAGGTGAAAATGACGGAATATTTAATATATAGAGATTATTAAAAATCAAAGGAATATTTAAGATGACGGGAATGTTTAATATAAAAAGATTATTTAAAATGACAGGAATGTTTAAAACGACGGGGTTATTTAAAATGACGGGGTTATTTAAAACAACGGGGTTATTTAAAACAACGGGGTTATTTAAAACGATGGGGTTATTTAAAACGACGGGGTTATTTAAAACGAAGGGGTTATTTAAAACGACGGGGTTATTTAAAACGACGGGGTAATTTAAAACGACTGGGTTATTTAAAACGACGGGGTTATTTAAAACGACGGGGTTATTTAAAACGACGGGGTTATTTAAAACGACGGGGTTATTTAAAACGACGGGGTTATTTAAAACGACGGGGTAATTTAAAACGACGGGGTAATTTAAAACGACGGGGTTATTTAAAACGACGGGGTTATTTAAAACGACGGGGTTATTTAAAACGACGGGGTTATTTAAAACGACGGGGTTATTTAAAACGACGGGGTTATTTAAAACGACGGGGTTATTTAAAACGACGAGGTTATTTAAAACGACGGGGTTATTTAAAACGACGGGGTTATTTAAAACGACGGGGTTATTTAAAACGACGGGGTTATTTAAAACGACGGGGTTATTTAAAACGACGGGGTTATTTAAAACGACGGGGTTATTTAAAACGACGGGGTTATTTAAAACGACGGGGTTATTTAAAACGACGGGGTTATTTAAAACGACGGGGTTATTTAAAACGACGGGGTTATTTAAAACGACGGGGTTATTTAAAACGACGGGGTTATTTAAAACGACGGGGTTATTTAAAACGACGGGGTTATTTAAAACGGCGGGGTTATTTAAAACGACGGGGTTATTTAAAACGACGGGGTTATTTAAAACGGCGGGGTTATTTAAAACGACGGGGTTATTTAAAACGACGGGGTTATTTAAAACGGCGGGGTTATTTAAAACGACAGGGTTATCTATGGGACGTCTATTTACAATGATGGGATAATCGAGAATGACGCAGGGTGATGTAAAATGATGGGGTGATTTGAAATTATATATTATGTCTATATAATATTAATGATAATATAATGAAAATCAACATTTACTTTAATTTCGGTGTTTAGTTAAATGATGTTAAAATTGGTTCACTATTATTATGCTGATTCGATAAGCATTGTATTTGTTCGCCGTCCGTATGATGTTGTAGCAATGCAGCAAGCAATTTTTTAAACATTTTTATCTGTTAATTTTCATACTGTTCTAAATGCAAATGCGTACCCATGATCTACCGTCCCCATTTAGGGGTTATCCATTTCCCGTTCGGAGAACGGGCCTATTACTAGTAATTCCAATTTCCAATACAAAGTGCTCATGACATTTGACAAATGTGAGAGTCCGAGCAAAAATTATTAAAACCATCAATGTTATTCTCCAACATTTGACCAAAGCATGCCTAGTTAAAACGCAATGCATATTATTGCCTACGCATATTTAAATTCTAACGTAAAATTTGCTGTGTGGTTAGATGGTTAGGGTTATGCATTATTTTTGGCACGTATAATATGTGGATAGCTTCCTATTCCATTAACTATTTTTGTATGTACGCTTCGACATTGTACACTTGTTGAATAAAAAATTTGAGTCTTTGGATGTAGATTAAAATAAAATTATCGTGATATCAAAATTACAATATTTCGCCATGATAATCTTGATTAAGGTAAGACTATTAATTGTGTACCTTTTATGAACTTTACGTGGAGTTTAAATATGACTATACAAATTACAAGGTCAGGTGGCATTGGTGGTGGTATTGACAATCATAGACTGGACATAGAAATTTTCGAGGTCCAATTTGTGAATTGGCCAACTAAATGAATTCTTAATTTCATGAATGCTTGGTAATTTTCATTGACGAAACTATCAGATAATTTTTGTTGTCTTTTGCCCAATGAGTATTGTCGTTGGAACTTTAATCAGTATTTTACTAGGTACTTTTTGGCTTTTTCAGGCAAATTGCCTAAGCTGTAGCCTAATATATTATAACCAAATAAATACTTTTCAATATAAAATAATATTTTTTAAATATTAAATATTCAAGTTTCTTTTAACAGAATTTTGTATCATAAAAATCAGAAAGTATAACAATAGGCATACCATACCTGACTAAAGTCGGGGTAGTCTGCAATTGTATTGGAGTTAGTTGAGAGATAAATGCTTATGTTGCTGGAACAGTTGAAGTCCGTGGGGTAACTGTAGGAGTTTCGAAAGTCCTTAATGACACTGCCACAGGCATCCGAATTCATCTCCATTCCTTAATAAAATTCATTAGAAAGTAATTGACTTCCGTGTACAGATTTCAGAGATTACTGAAATGAGCACACAGCGATGTAATCTGAGAATTGGATGCCATAAATTATTAATTAATGCATGCCCACGCACGCCACAACGCTCGTATACAGCTATACTACTCATATAATGTCTATGTTTTAGATTGAAAACGTTACAAAATTGTCGCATGACATGGTTAGTCCAAATCCGAAATTTCATTTTATTACAATTTATGCATTTATTTTAGAAATCAATCAATATTACACTGTGGACTATAACATTGGGTGGTTGCAGGATACACACATACACGAGGGCATCGACCATCGACTACTTTGCGGTTGCCCTTTCGCCAGATTCATACTTAAAACCATCATATCGTATGAGTAAATATTTATGATTCAGTCAGTCCCAATTGGTTCTGTAAAGCTTGATGCTCCTTTTTTGAGGTTGAGGTAATACATTCTGAAAACGTAAACTGAGTAACGTTTAACTTTTCTTCTACTTATACCTAGTGCACTATCGAACGGAAAGCAGGCAAGATATTCCTGCAAACCAGACTATGAGAAATTAAATTAGACCACAAAAACTGTCACAAAAGACAATTCTTTAATTATTTTCCGTCCAATAAAAATGACCTTGCGCAGGCTTACTATATCGACAGGGCAGCCTTAACGAGATTTCGGAAATGGTTAAATGCGTAGTTAATCCCTTTAAATTCGTCGAGCTGTCTATTTAGTTATCTACCCGTAGTATAACTAGGTACATCAATCGTAGTTCAATGAGGTGGACTTCCACAGGCAACTTCCTTTGAAGCATCATCGTATATGTAATGATAGGAATTCTCGGAAGTTTTTCTCAATGTGTGTATAGACAGAGCTAGAAGAGCTGGTTCTACACGACCGTAATGTAACATGCAGCTCTAATTCTCCATCCACCTATAAAATTAATACTTAATCCATTGAGATTGTCAATTCCAATATAAATTGGCGTGTACTTTCGCAACATGATAGAAATGTAGAGAGCCGAAAAGCTATCAATAATTTAGATAACCGATGTCATTCGCAACCTGTGGTTTTAGCAAACACCGAACAACATCATAATATACTTTTCATAAACTACCCAGAACTTTCGTAGGTTTATTTACACCAGACAAACACTGTTCCAAATTTAGCAAATATCCCCAGTGTGTCTCTATTACCTCTGAAATGGTGCAGTTTATACAGATAATTTTATCAATGGCATTCTACCATGAGATTTCATGTTCATGGAAAGCTATGCTCCTAGATTTCTAGGTACGCTTACATAATATGCTCTAAATTCATCTCTGCGGTTCATATATGTACTGTAAGAACGTGAGTACATATAAAAAGGAGACAGTAAATGAATCCTAAGGGTATTCCATCATTTTTGGGCACCGCAGCTAAAGCAGTACGTAACGTAGCGCAAACTGCAAACGATAAAACATCTACCTATGTACACAAAACTTACGTAACATAGATTTGCATTACTTATATACTTTATATGTGCACATTAGTTATGAGCAGCGGTCTGGGTTTGAGACCAGTTACATCGAAGAATTTTTACGATAATGTCCTTGTATATAATTTCTAGTATTTCTGGGCTACATTAAATCTGACTAAAGGTTGGCTGGCTACGCATAGGGCAGCATAGACATTCCAGGACGTTCTTTAAATACTGTATGTCAATATTTAGAGAAATTATGTCATAGTATTTTATAAACATGTCTCAAAGACCTGCTTTTTGTGTAATTTTTTAGAAATGATATCGCTAGTGCCCTTCGGCTTTCTACAGATTATACTTAGCTGAAATCTAGAAGTCTTTCGGGGCGCCAGTTATTAAGATTTAATTTTAAACACGGCTGACATTTTTTGACCCATACGGATGTTAAGGTTATGAGTTGTGTTGTGAGTGCGGAAGTAGATCAAAAATAGCAAAACCAGGCACTCTATAATATTTATAATTTTATAACCTTTTACACATATAAAATGACAGTATATATTGGTAATTACTACGCTACTGGTGGCTGGTAACTGCTCTTAATATATCCTGAGTCGAGCAATGGGAGAAACCAGTTATAATTAAGAAACCAAAATGCCACAGCATCTACTTATACACAACAGTAACTTGTACTACTTATGCGAGGAAGTATAACACGATTATACAACGTCTTAATAGCAAACGAAGAGTTTTTCTATCTGGCTAAGCAATGCTTATAGAATGAAATAGGAGAGAGATTCCTAAGCAGATGATACTGAGGATGATGAAGTAGCAGCTATAAAACGTACAACCAATTATAACGATTCATTCATGCACATGCAAATCTATTTATGTTATATTACTTAACCATACCAATAACTTGCTGATCTCAATGAAAGATAAATGCTTGAACACATGTATCTGTCATTTTGCTGAGCGAATCATTTTTGCAAGTCTAAAGAAATTGATACTGAATATGTTTACACTACAATTAAATATAACATCGTGACACAAGACAAATGAAACACGTACCTATAATTTGTTGATAGTTAAAATGACAGATATGGACGGGTTTGGTCGGAAATCCAGTTGGTCGAGATCCTGGTCACAGTTAAATAATACGTAGTTGGAGTCTGGAACTGGCAATGCGGAGAAACGAGCTTATCTGCACAAAAGTGTGGTATCTGTTGTGGCAGACTAAAAGATTTTATCACGAGATGTTGATGTAGAACCATAAATTGTGTATGGACGTTTAAGTGCTGGAGTAGTAGTTCTGTTGTCGGTGTACATGAAATTGAAACCGAGATCTGGCAGTATTATTCAGGAAATTGGTTTGATGATAACTTGAGATGCACAGACACAAATAGAGCGAGCGAGGAGAGATTACAGGTAAGTAGAGAATAAAGTATGGAAACGGCTGGATAAATCGCAGTGGAAGACTGTTCACTTTCGGAAGATGTGAAGAGTCTCGACAGCAATCCACAAGTGAGGGAAAAGAAGAGAAATCCACCCGGGTAGTATGCTCCACCTCATTGTTACATGGCACATAATAGCATTGGGCCTCCAGTAAGGAATCCACTTGTACTGTAGCGTCTACATATATGTGCCTAACCCGGTTGATTGAAAACTTTATTCATTCCAAGTATTCCCCGTATTTCTTCCACTGCTATCCATTACAGTTTTCCTATGGAAAATAATTGTATTTGCTGAGAAACTAAACTAATAGCTAGCCGTAGCTTAGCGCAGTGCAGAGTTGGGATCTCTTGAAATGACGACCCTGACTTTGTTACTGTTACTCCTCAACTGATGGACAGACTATCTCTCAATTCACTTACTATTATCTTTCCTGTTCTAAGTAAGCAACTTTCTTGTCGTCTCCAATGCGGTGCTGTTGCAGCCACCACTATCACATCTCTGTCCTCTCCAAACGTATACAGATTTGCAGATCACACTCAGATCACTCAAACTCAAGGAAACGAATCCTAAAGTAAGTAAACCTATATCTACTGCGGATTTCAAATGGAAACTTGCCGACGACAGGACGATGCTATGCTGGTCGGTAAACCACTTCAGCATTTAAAGGCGTCACGTTACGAGTTCACTAAAGGCAAAGCAAGTGTTTGTCTAGCTAGATCCACAATGCCACGATGCCGTGCGAGATGAATGGCTCCTCTTGATCGTCAAACATTATTATTGACGTTATGTTAGCTTTGCGTCTCTTATTTGGTTTCACAAACCTGTCGACGCTGTACTTCTGTTTGAGCAATTATAGAATCCCAATTTCTTGTATAAGCCTGTATTTTGTGTCATCTTGAGTTATTCAGCTGTTGAATTATTTACTTCTTGACTGCTAAAAATTTAATGACTAAAAGTAATCATTCCGAAGGTTGTGATTAGGGGCTATTATATGTAAGTCCCCTAAAAAATAATTTTTACCAAAAATTTCGGCCATTATAATGCAGATGCTATTATTAAAAAACTACTGCCTCCTTACTACTTATACTACCATAACATACTTCAATTTACAGCCTTTACTTCATAGACATTCTGCGCAGATATGTACCGTACCCAATCACAAGGATTAATAATTCCATAGTAAACATATTTCAGAGCTGTTTATGCCATAACGACTTGCTTAATGCTTGCTTAAGTTGCTTAACCTACATTTATCTTAATTGTTGAAGATTGAGAGTAATAAAATGACATTGTCAATATTTTCCTAATGGCCAACATTAGGTACTGTATATAAGAAAACCTGTGCGGGTCGATATCCAGACTTACAGAAAAATTTGGGGGAAGGGGTAATATATTTCTATGGGACTACCTTTCTGTCAGCGCCTTTTTGTTAACAGGTTTGTTTGGGTTTGATTAGAATACCTAGTTTACAGTGCTGATAATTTTGTGTTGACAAAAAGAGCTGAATCATTTCTACCAAAAATTTGACATAACAAAAATGTACCTTACATCAAAAATTAATTATTACCGTAATAATCGATATAATTCCCCGGAAGGGGAACTATATCGATTTCACCCCCGTAAATAAAAGCCTATAAAACTATTATTTCCCGTATCGAAATAATTCCAATTCAAAACTAAGGACATTTGTTACGTGTGCACTTACAGTAAGTACATGTTGTGTACTAAAAGAGAAAAGAAGCAAAACCTTGGCATTGAAAGGTAGAATAGAATAGTTAGTATATCGGTACAGTACATGTTCTATTAAAATAATATTATTGTTAGCAAAGCCTCCTTGCCCACTTACCCTATAATAAAGACCTTATTCCACGAGATGAAATTCCAAATAGAACTACTATAGAATTACTATGTACAAGGAATAGTATTATAATACTAATACTATTTGAAGTTGGAAACGCTGATAAGTCAAGATAAGCCCCTCTAGTGCACGCCTTTTCCCAACTTTTGTGCTTTTACCGCCCACTCGCCTTTTAGATACGGGAGACTGTTAGAAATATGAGAAAACCCACTTCTTTTGAAATAGCAGGATACCTTAACGGTCCGTATTCCACCTATTTCCACTTTCACCCGTTGCCCCCATGTCTAACACTAAAAATCCTTAATACACACGCTGCTTTTCTCCTACACCCTCAAGGGAGATCTTACAGTGCACATTGTTCACTAAGGCCTACTGAAATGGCCATGCATTTCGTGCCAGAAAGAGTGGATTTGACTTTTTCCTATCTTTCTAATGTTAAATAAACGAATTTCAAATGGCTATAACATTAGCAACGGATCTATGCGGATCTTGTAACTTACATTGTTAATAAATTACGATAATACAAATTCTACTGATGTATATATCATTGCTCCAGTTCGTACCAGTATACGTCAAAAACCGATCGGAAATATTTAAGTAGGGAACTGCGTTGTTAAGCAGTGTGGTTCTATATGGCCACCAGTCCCTACACTAGCTTAAGTATGTGCAGTGTAAGCATGAGTCATTATGTAATTGAATTTTCGAAAGTGACGCTGGGTGATACATGTAGTTTGCTTGTTGATGTCATTGAAATTTAAAGGTGGGTGGTTGACGCACATACTCAAGAAAAGTAAGTAGAGTGATAAAGTTTATTTTGAGATCTACCAGTATATTCTATCGAACCTGAAGTCCCAAATTAAAAAATCAAAATTTGATTTAGGGGAAGTACATTAACGTATTATTCTTCAATTTTATTTCTCATGAATGAAAACCGTAAAAATGACTATAAATAATTATTACCTTTTGTTGTTTTTTCAAACTCTTGCTAAAATCTTGAAACTTTTAAATTGGGATTTGATATGTAAAATTTTGTATACCAAACCAATAGTAACAACTGCGATTTTATCACGAGGGTGAGTAACCAATCCAAAATGCTTGGACCCTGTGCATTTATTTTGACGAACCTCAATGTAAATTTAAGTTGTCACCATTCCATTCCTTAATTGGTATAATTTGGTACTAGCTGCCGACCTAGCCTAATGTGCTAGAAAAATGATAAAATAAGTAAATTTCTAGTGATTGTGCATTGGCCCAAATTTTATCGATAAACGGTTGATTATTTAGTAGACAAATTTTTGATGCCTTAGCTTGTTGAAATGTAAAGCAAAATCAATACTGGTAGTCTAGTCGTAACAAAACGATACGGACATACATACAACGGTCAATTAAATAAGAACACCGACAGTCCATGAGCATGTCCCAGATTACGGTTATCTAATAGTAAAGATACGCCTAAATACATTTACATATATACCAATGTGTGGTATTTGGAGCTAGCGCCATCATATCGTTGCTTCAGGATCCAGAGTTTGACCATGCAGGGTGATATCAGGTGAACTGTCAAGTGTCAACAAATATAATGCTTGTTCATTGTGACAATGTACACTGGTCAGTAAAATGTTTCCCTGCAAATCAAAATATTTTATCAAGTGGAAGAGTGTGTAAGATAAACGGAATTAGATGGGTGGAAGTGAAAGACGATATTTCAGTAAAAATTAATGTTACGTGTACGTATGGTTGAGCAAGACCAATGTTATAATAGTCTTGAAAGATACGTATATTACGGAGGCGTTTTTTGTAAAGGCCGATTATGTTTTTAGATTACCAATCGACACATTTTATTCTTCATGTATATAGGACATATTAAATAAGGATTAACGAATAATGAACTGATTGTAGATTTGTAGAAGTAGTAGAACAACAAATATATTATTATAAACGTTATAGATTTTGTTAGTGGGTCCGACACCTACATATTGTCCTTTGAATAACACAAGCCTCTGACGCATCTGTTGCTTGAAAATCTAACATCATAAAGCAAAACTGTTTCTTTCATCTTTTGTTTGTATCATTTAGTATTTAGTAATATTCTGTAATTAATGATAGGCTATGAAAATTATTTGCAAGGCAAACGTAGATCCCTGAAATGCACTGAGCAACTAAATATTATGATCCGCATGGTGAATCGCACCAGCGGTGAGAAGTCAATTTAAAAATGTACTTAATCTGGAATAAAAGTCACATTTGGATGATATAGAAATCTTTATCACAACCTAAACATTCTCCAGGACATAGGAATCTAATTTTCCTATACCAACTTCCATTAAATAAAAGCCAGTGTAATACAATACTATTAATACGCATTTAGGTCTTTTACAGTGTCATTTTTTCAAAGTCTGCAATTGGAGAAATACATTTGGGTAGAAAATTAGATATAGTAGATTATGAACTCAATCTGGCAAATCTGCGATTCATTGGAAAGATTCTCTTCCATTTCGCTATGTGTCACTTCTCCTTTTCTGTCTAAGAATTGCTACCGTACGCTGCAGAGGTGGGCGTCACCCATACTTTAGTCATCCAAATATGGCCCATATCCATATCTCATTAATTTTGTGTTCTTGCAGGGATGGAAATGAAAGTTACTTCCAAACCAAGTACCGGGATAGTATGGTTTGTTTAGTTTTATATTATATTCCAAAGTATATGCCGTAAAGATGGAAAGCCTTACTGTCAAGTAAGTCGAGACGATTACTACGCGTAGTAATCGCGTAGTAAGTCATATCGTAGCTACGGTATGGCTTCAGGTAAGCTTTGTGTGGTTGGAATGAGTACAGGATGGCTTGAATCTAGCTGGTGTGGTAGGGATGATTATAGTATGGCTTGAATCTAGCTTCTAATAGAAGAATACTTAACCTTCTTACTAACTTGTATCATTCATTGCCTAACATATGGTATGTGTAAATCTGGATATAAATGGTCCAATTTTGAACTTAAGCAGTATAATTACGATAAAATTACGATAATGTTCCTTAATCATCTGGTGCATTTTAGCTTGGCTATCGGGTCACGAAAAATCAGACTTTATACTCTGTTTTACGATGGGGCCAATTATTATTAGTACTTCCATATAATATTACTGTAAATGTTGTCTGTTTCTCAAATAAAAGCTAGTCACCTTACTCCAGTAGTCAATTTCTGTTCATACCCGTAATAGTAAATAATAAAGTAATAAAAATTCACATAATATCCAGAGTTCTATTTTAGCCGGCTTTTTTATATTTTGCCCACCCACCCGGGCAAAAGGGGTAAAAAGTCTAAATCGTAGTTCATCTACCAAAATAGATATCGCATCGATGTCATCTTCGTTTATACGTACCTAAAAACAGGCTTACTAGAATATTATTAACTCCGATTTTCAATGACAAACAGTTACTTTACAAGTTTACGTGCGTGAGTTATGTTTGCAATTTTTTTGTGCTATTTTTAAAACCTTAATTTTACTTTTGCCCACTAGCCACCTGACATTTTGCCCGCCCACTAGCCACCTGACATTTTGCCCGCCCATTAGCCACTTTTACCCCCTAGCCACCCGCCCACTAGCCGGTGGCTAATAAAACTCTGATAATATCCAAGCGTTGGATATCTTTAATATCCATGCGGTAGTGTTACGTTTTAAGCTTATTTGTCCACTTTTGGTAATCTTTAGTCAATAAATTTCTGAGAATTATGAAGAGGGAAATCCGGGCTAGACTGAAAGAGTTCCTAAGCACTGAAAATGACTGACTGACAGCCATCCGACAATGACGGGCAAGGACGTATTTAAGGGGGTGCTAGGGTGCTTAAGCACCCCCTAAATTTCCCAAAAACACACTACATAATTCTCAAAAATTGAAAAAAAGTAGTTTTATACATAAGAAAAATCTGCTGGTATGTTTAAGCACCCCCTTAATTTGCTTACTGGATACGCCCCTGATGACGAGGGTTCCTGACCAACTGGCGAGGGTGTCGTCGTCTCCTTGAGTATATGGAGTTGTTGTGGGTGAAACTGGGAGTGGGAGGTATTTGCATGAGAAGTCTCCTCATAGAATAATTCAATTAATGGAAGAGTAATAGGCATTGTATTTAAAAGGATAAAAATAACATGCATATCGGTGTGTTTATTTATGTGATTATAGCATACTTTGAATCTACAAAAAAATTAACTAACAACGTAAAATAAAACAATCCATTATATTCACATGTCTTTGGCCCTTATTTTACGGGCAAAGTACGGTGGGGTAAGTTATGTTTTGTTAATTTACGAGTTGAGTATGGTAGGGTAAGATATGCAAGTACGATAAAGCCCACCTATGGTACGTTGGTTCCGTGTGTTTTCTATTCTTCGGTCATTTTCTCCTCTGCTTTCTCTTCCAGTTGTAAACTTTCCTGCCCACTATCTACGCATTTTTGTACTATGTCGAGATGCTATTGCTAAAAGTTGAATACTAAATTTTGGTTTCATAGATGGTATCCACTATAGGTTGCTGGACGCAGAACAACGAAACAAAAATATATAGCAATTGAATCTCATAGACAGCGGGTTTTAAGAGACCTTAATACAATAATTGTTGCCTCGCCTTTTTTATTAATTATAGTTTGAAGAACTTCAAGGCATGGAAAAAATCGTAAAACCTCACAAAAATATCAAAAAACGGTTATGGAAATAAGAGATAAATAAATAAGAGCTAAAAATGGTAATAGTTAATATTATTGGTTGTTTCAATACAATATACTTATTGGCACCCGTTTTTGGAATATTTTAAACTGGAAGCTGTGCTTCAAAACAGAATGCCGACATGCCGAGACTGAAAAGATGATAAATTCATATTTATGGATTATTTCTGAATGAATATGACATAGATCTTTGATATACAGAGTCTACGGTGGATAGAAAAGTTTGCATATTAATTGGCATCATTGGTTGTATTTAATGCTTATTAATTTTTAAATGTCGTGATACATAGTGACAAATTCGAAGTTTGGGTGTATCCGATGTGATAGTTTATTCAATGACATATATCAAAGTAATATAATTTATATTTTATTTTCTATATACCGTAAGCACTCGGGAGCTTTTCTAACGACCACATTTATCATTTGTTATAGCACAACTCTCACCATGAATTCTATTTAAAGTTATGTGTGGTACCTATATACCATATACTTAATTATACTGTTCCAAACAAATATACATTGAGCGAAAGAGATTAAGAAACATCTTGCAATTCAAGTATACAAGACATAAAACAGAATAGTGCTATAGTATTTAGTACTAGTTGTAAACGCTCCCTCTCGATATATCGCACTAAAGGTGAGACTTGTTTTGATTTATTGAGGGAAGTTTATGGAATCAGGTAGATTATGGGAAAGGGGAGAGGATATTAAATCAAAATAGGGTCTATGTCCCTCAGATATTGTCATTTTCTCATACTTTCTCTACTTCCTTTTCCTAATAACATATTCTTCTTTCTCTATTGTCCAAATCCAAAACGCCCAACCAATCTTTGTCATCTTTAGATTTTTAGGTGGATCCCTTATTTCTGTACCCTCTCTTATTTATTTGCTATTAATGTTTTCCATATACACCCCAAAGCAGTTTACCCGAAGTCCAACACACGTAATGTGCTTATGTCGGATGCCTTTCTAAGTTACCTCTAAAGTAAAGTCTATGTAGTGGACTAACTTTTAACTAACAATTACTAGATCTCTCTATATTATAACCACCGTTTTAGATAAAGCAATAAATTTACCTACCTATGTATGTAGTGATCTATGTGTGGTAGGGCAAATCCAGGCGCGTATATACAAAGAGGTGATTTGGGGAAGCTGCCGCCCCTCAAATCACCTCCCAGGGGGAGTCAAATTCCTGGATATAGCGGACTATAAAGTCAGGGTCAGGTTAATACCAAAAGGGAAATACTAATTTTTCATAATATTTCCAACTACCTAGGCAAAGTGAATAGAAATGTTTCATAATAATAGAAATTAACATAAGAAGGTTGAATGGTGGTGAGTCGTAATTGGATGGAAATTATTAGCGAAAGGGGACATGTCGTAATGATCGTAATGTGGCAAATAGCATTTGAAAACTTTCTAATACAAATTGGTTATGCTATATCAACAAACTTAACATTTTTTAGTAGAGCTGGGTTTACTTTTTTACTACCCTCTTGATTCTTTTGGCAGTTGGCGCATCTTTTTGTAGAATTAAATAACAGTGCTGGGTAACTAACTTTTCTCAAAAAATAATTATTCGTCAGTTGTACTCATAGACTTTGTACGTTTTTCCAAAATCCCAGGGGGAATATTATTTTTCTGATTTAAAAGGGAACTTTTTGGTGACTTAGTGGGATTTTGTTTCAAAAATGGAGTCTTTCATTTTTCCCTGCATTTGAAGCTACGATCTACAGTTAATATTTTGATTTAGGAAATTCCTTTTTATCAGGAAGTTGGGGCTGCAGCTATTTTATCCACCACTATAGACGTTAAAGTTTTTTAATTTAAATATACTTTGTATTTACAAAGTTAACATAATAACCTAATGGGATGTTTTCGAAATTGTTTTTATTAATAATAATATTTATTGTGAACGGTGGCCTGCTGAATTTCCCTTGAGTGCTAGATTTGCCCCTAAGCTGGGTTCACTAGTATATATATGAAAGTATAAAATCATAAATAGACTACATTAGTTTAATAGATTATATATTTAAAAGTTGGTTCTGTGTATCAATAATATTTAGAGTAGTCTGGAATTGCTATATTCTACTATTTCTAAAATGTAAACTATTATACTATGTACATAGTACAGTCCACCTTAGCTTGTAATTGTATGATATGTGATTTATTATTATAACATTCACGTCAGTAGGTACTTGCCCGCCCGTAATAATATACGGATTGATATATTCAGTGTTCACTGTTTGGAGTATAATAAAACACTAGCTTTAAATCAACTTTTTCTGATACTCGGTTCTCTGTCACTCTGTCTACGAATATGTTTTCAACGTAAAATGAGTTTCCGATCATGTAAAACTCTTAGTTTACATTATCATTCCACAAGTGCACAGGCCATTAACCATTGAGAGCATTGTTACATGAAATATTACCCCTTGGGGTAGTAAGTAGAAATCATATAGAATTTCGTCATGGATATCTGCAATTTCATCGGCTAATCAAAAAATATTTCCACCAATCAGAATCGTTTTTGAGTATGGTCGGAATTTGAAAAAGTATACGAAAGCTCTGAGGTAACAGTACACGATTTTTGTTTGATCTACGGCAATCAGGGCAAGACATCCTGGCCATAGACAAACAATCTTGGAAGTTATTCCTTTGTAAATATATACAAGGTTGCCTAGTGGTAAACGATATTTGTTACGAATACGACAAGTGCTAGGAGTTGTTGGTTTTATTTTTCTGGACTCAGATTGCCGATTTCTCCTCCTCATCCATGGCAAGTGGCCGATTTTAATAGTAACCACGTGGTTAAAATGGCTAAAGTAACTTATTAGGCCATATAATATGGCCTGCGCTGATGTACAGGGATAGTACTAAGTTCCAATACACGTTTGTCGGCTAATAACTCAAAAACTAGAGCAGATAGAGAAATGGGAGTACTACCATTGGAAAGAGGCTGAACTAACTTAAAGATTGGTATATGACAAGTACTTATTTGAAAGTAATTAATAGTCAAAAAATAATGATGAACTAAAATTTAATTTATACATGGGGAACTATAGGGAACAGATACTTGACATTTATTAACTTTTGTAAGTCGTAAAGAATATTTCATGTGTAAAAACTACCGGGAAGTGATTCGTCGTGTCAAAAAGCGATTTCTGACCATATTACTTCCACATCCAGCTATTATTAAAAGTGTTGTTAAAAAGTTAATGTCCTAACTCTTGAGACATTTCTCCACTGTAAAATGGTGGTTTCGATTGGTCCAGTACACTTGATTTCTTCGATTAAAAATTTCATTGAGATTAAAATTGCACTCATCACTCCACACTATGTCTTCCAATAATTCGGATTTTCAGCAAGAAGTGATATGCAATCGTTACAGAATTCACTCGGTTGATTTGATGAGGTCTCATTCAGTGTTCCATTTTAGCCGGCTTAAAAGCTTTTTGACCAGCCGGCTAGTCATATTAGCCAGCCAGCCGGCCGGCTAAAATGGCCGGTCTCCGAACCCTATAGTTCGATTTTAGCTGGCAAACAAGCTTTTTGGCCAGCCGGCTACCCATTTTAGCCGGCCGGCTGGTTAAAATGGCCGGTCACTGAACACTGGTCTCATTTTTCTGGGATTACTTCCTTGACTTTGGTAGGCCAGTAACAACGATACAGACTTTTCTTTAATGCTTTTTGGACATTAAGCCCACGTATTCATGAATTTTTAGAAATGTCTCGAGTGGACTGACTTGGATTACAGAGTACCGACTTTTCAATTCTTACTTTATTTTATTCTGTGAGGACAATTGGGGGGGCCAGCTCGCGATCGGTCATCTACTGCATTTCCAGTTTCTTCAAACTTTTTAACTACACTTTTAATAATAGTGTGAGGTGGGGGTAATATGGTCGAAAATCGCTTCTTGACTCGACGAATCACTTCCCGGTAGTTTTTACACATTAAATATTCTTTACAACTTACAAAAGTTAATAAATATCGGGTATGTTTTCCCTATGGTTTCCCATGTATAAATTAAATTTTAGTTCACCATTATTTTTTGACTACTATTTACTTTCAAATAATTACTTGTCATATACCAATCTTTAAGTTAGTTCAGCCTCTTTCCAATGGTAGTACTCCCATTTCTCTATCTGCTCTAGTTTTTGAGTTATTAGCCGACAAACGTGTATTGGAACTTAGTACTATCCCTGTACTATAAGAGAAATGAGCGGCAGAGAGAGAGGAGGAGCAAATCAAACAACGACGACGAAACCCAACTGACACTGACTCAGAACACTCTTCTTCGGGCTTTGGCCTCGACCACTACTCTTCGGCTCTAGCTCCTGCAACGACAATCTTGTTGTGGTCTGCCTGTCGTGCTTCGCCATTCCTTCGAATCATATTTGAATTACAATTGATTTACTAATTCTTTATTCTTTCAGTTAATACTTATCATTTCCTATTGAATCTATATTGAGTGCAAATATCTGGCTAAATAATAATTGAACTGTGAGATAAACTATTATTTGCGTTGAACTGGCATTACTGCATCGTGGCATAATAGAATTCATCCCCCGAGAGTCGGCAATCATACTTGCACCGCATCCGTTGACTTTATATTATATAGTTAGTGACTGGTTTGCGAATAGTGTGCATATCATAAACTAACAAACTTAAATGAAGGAAAATCATAGTTTTGAAAAAATGATGGTGACATTTTAGCTGTTATGAATAAAAAGCTAAGGAAAGTCTGGCAATGGGAAAAATTAGAAGTTTACTCTGCATTGTATTAATACCTACCAAGTTCCTAGTCGAAAAGATGAAGATGCAATTTAATTGTCCTTTCACAACAGTTATTAATGAAACTCTAATAGGCGCTACCATCATTTTTAACTAAGTGGCAATTACTATAGTTGAGGCGAGACTAGGGCCTACTGCCTACTTACACGTTATAATTTTGTAACGAAAGGTAGTCAGTGGCGGTGGCCATGCACGCGTTCCTAATTGTGCAGGTTGTGTGCTGGCTGACGGTGTAAAGGCCGTAAATGAAACGAGTAATAAAATGTGCCACGTAGCCTTTTGTCATCGTTTGAATTATTAAATCCAATTCAAAATTCAATTTCATTCCTTCATACGGCCATTCTATTTAATTGGAATTCGCCTTTTCTCTCTTTGTTACTGCTCGAGCTATATGAGTCCGCCCTGCATGACTTGTACTGTCATATTAAATTGGCACTTCCTCTTTATATGTACGCATGTATGCCTCTTCTTTCAAGAGCTCTCTTGCTTATTTTCCACTTGAGTAGAATAGACCAATATACAATTGGTATACCTGTAGACAATTCTAAACAGTGAAAATATCACAAGCAAACAGCTATCATCTAATCAAATACCTACTATACAGGGAAACATTATAAACACCAAAAATGTCCAATAATGTTTTCTAACACATGAAATTGCATTATCTCTAAAAATCTACGTATTCTTAAATGGATAAAAATGTAATTTATCTTTACCATATGCATATAACACACTTCGTTGTACTCAGTTCTCACTATTACATAATGAAAATAATGGAAGACAGTCATAAAATTTAAGCGAACAATTCAGAAGAAGAATACCTTAATTGCTTCAGTAATTAGAGTTTTATTAAGTTTCAAAAAGTAATAAGTCGCGTTATAGGTTTTCCATTGTGGTGTGACCTGTGAGACTGTGAGACACTTTATGTTCGTTGTTAGCTTATGCAAGTAAGGGTAGCTGCTCCAGTTCGTTCATTGAGATTTTCTTTCATGGAGACATGGAGAATCATTGTCCATACCCTTCTGCAGCGCGATTCTTTACTTTGGTCTTGGTCATAGTCCGTCTCTCGGCAACCCATACACCAGTTTCTTAAGTCGAAAAGGAGGAACTAAGATTGCAAATCACAAAACAATCATGTATGGTATGATACAACTTGGTAGGAAACATTAATTTACGCGTGACTCATGTAAGACGGTTTCTAGCTTTATAGCAATCTGATGTGTAAATAAAGTTATTCCTCTAGAAAGGTATAAGATTTACGGGATGCAAAGCGAAATCTTTAGATATTGCCGCATGCGATTTTATTTTATGAAATGGAGATTTTATCTAGATGTTAAAATCTCCCTAAAAGTTTTAATTTTATTTGAAAATGTTTATTTAATTGTAAAATATGGGAAACTTAGTAGTAGGTAATCAACATTAAGCAACAGCTTCAAATAATATTATAACAATGAAAACCTAAAGATTATTCAATTTTTCAAAAAAACCAATAAAATTTGAAGTTTAATGTTTCAGAAACCCAAATAGTACCAATAACAGACTGATAGCATAAAAATGAACACAGTAGGCCAAACCATATTTATCGTGTGAAGAATGGCAAATAAAATATTTAGTTAATGTAGGGCCCGTTGATATTTTGCCTAGGGCCGCGCAAAAGCTTGATACGGTTCTGCACCGATTGGACTTGCCTTGCTAGTGCACTAGCAAGGCGGTAGCGAGGAGGGCGCCAATATAATATACCGATATAATATACATATAATACCCCCAATATACATTTTTGATGACATTAACTTGTCCCCATTTTCCAAAGCACTGAATACCAATAGCGATAAATACATGATCTACAAATCGACAATAAACTTAGATCCACAATCATCATTTTCTCAATGCACTTAAATTCTAATTCATTCACTTTGTCAATTCAGTTAAATAGATGTTTCACCTCTTAGAATTTTCCATGCAGCTGATATATTATACATATAATAGGAATGGAAAATTCAGAGAGGTAAAACACATGAATTTAATCGAATTCTCAAAATGAATTATTTTGGGTTTAAGTGAATGGGGAAGTGAGAAATGAATATAAACTATTGAAAACTTGATGGATTGAAGATTAAAGTAATAGTAAACGTTGTGTCGAAATGTAGATATTTTGGCCTGTATATTCACATTTATTTTTCAGATTTTTAATTTCGTTAATCCTTGGGACGGCTAACTTTTACTATATCCTACCCAGTTTTGGCTAACTTTTATTTATATACTTACTGCAGGGCCGCCGCCTGAAAAAAGAGAGGGACCCTGTAAATTACAAGTGGAAATAAACACCATTTGAAATTATTTTTGTTTTTCAAGAATATTTACTTTATTTTATTATTTACACATTCTTACATTACATGACCCAAAGTACTTTCATTACTAACTCCTATTATTTATATATAATTTGATATATTTGTATTTTCTATTGACTTGTTCAAAATTTATGAAGTTGTTTAGGTGCGTTATCCAAGAATTTCATCATCAAACCAAAGATACTCACCAAACGCTATTGACAACAACTTGAATTATTCACATTTTTTAACGATTTTTAGCCCATTTTGAAAGCAAAATATTTCAATTTTGAAGGAAAAACAGCTGCGCCCCACTATCCCCCTCTAAAAGCGGACCTGGTCCCAAAGTCTATATATTTATTGGCTAATAGAATATATGATAGATTTGTTCAAGTTCAAACGCAAATAGCTAGTGACATAGCCAGAATATCATTCTTTTCCTTTGTGAACTATATTAATTTTCGACGGACATGCATTTTCTTAGTTACATCTCAACACAAAGCTATTTTCATTATATTTCTTCAGCACCCTAGCACCCCCCAAATGCGTCTTGATCTTTAATATTGTTGGTAATTTTGAGGTCGAATAGTAAATGATAAAAAATTCTGTCGATCTCTCCTCCTGGTGAGTTCCATTTTATTGTATTCGCACTTTTTGTTGTTAACTAATTCGCGAATAATCATTTGCAAAAAAGTGAGATTTACTACGTGTTAATAATAATTTCTACGATTGAGTTAAGAATGTCGGTTGGGATTCCCGTTTAGCAATTATTGCATAACTATGATGAAGATGATCATAAACTATGGTTACTGCTGATTATATCTCAATGATGCCTAATTTTTTGTGTAATAAGAAACTGCAACTAAGGTAGGAAGATGAGACTTAAAACGTTATTATAACTTAATACTAGTGATAGTATTCCTAAAATTATCGCCTTAATTGCCACCATAATAATAATGTGTACTACAACAGTGCAATGGCAATAAAGTTCATCCTTTGAACTTCGTAAAATGAAAAACAAAATAAATTATTTATTAGATTCGCTTCACAAAGAATCAAATAATTTCAAACCAAATGAGAAAAAATTGTTATTAGCGTACTTGCGTGAGTTAAATTAACTACTCCAATTGCATGTATTTTTGTCTGAATATATATGTTTATAACCGCAATAAAAACTCTCAAATTATAATGAAATTATTTAAGTCGATTGATTTTTTAAGTAAATATCAAATGGTACAAGTAGACTTAACACCTTAACAGGTTCCCTTGTATCAATAGTAATGTTGATGATCTCATTATAAATTTTGTTAAAAAGTTCAGACTGAGTTTAAGATTGTAAAAAGCAGCTTTAGGTAAATATTATTTGGTTTTTACTATGTCATTTCACCACATTATGCAATTACATTCAACATACTGATTGCAAAAAAGAATGGTATTTTTGTGTTGCATAAACGTCATTACGATTCGTAAAACTAGCACTCAAGACTCAAGGGGAATGTATTCTCTAAAATCAAAGGCCTTCCTTAGAACAAGTTTTTAAGATAACACTCAAGATGTTGTTGATTGTTCGTATAAAGCAAAAAGGTAGCAGAAATAACGCCAAGCAACTTATGATTTCCTAAATATACCCATTATGCTTTAATTTACGCTGATGAACAAGTGATGACGAGGTATACTTACTGACATTACTATTGATATTATGATTGGTAGGTACCTGTTTGGGCAGACGAATAAAATATTTATCTATCCATCCATGTGAATGTAAGCATTTACCTGGTGAATCATTCAGGTTCCATGGTACGCATATCAAGAACATTCATTCCAAATGCAATTTGCCAAGTTTTTCTGGCTGTAATTTGAGAGGAAAACCATTTCTTAGTGCAGCAAATGGTATTGACGTCCTTCTTTGTTCTACGTGTGGTGATGCATCACATCAAAAAGATATAATTCCCACAGATGCCTATCTGGACATGTATAGTAAATCATTCTCAGAATATTTAGATTAGCATATGTAGCAACCTGAATATAAGGAGTAAATTTTCCAAATTATTATAACCCTAAACAAGTAGTATCCCACAATGTAATCCAGTAAGTGGTAATAGTAATATTATTATGAACAGGCAAGATAGTCTCGACTCGCTGGGCTGGGTACATATAAAGGCTTAAAGGATTTCATTCTCATTCATTCTCCCACAGTATCTTGTGCAAATTCCTGGACTAATTTTTAATCCCTGTTTAATAAACATTTGAGCATTGCAAATAAAAATTTGCTGAAATGAATTTTTTATTTTCCGTGGCAATTTTGGTTGCGGTTACTATATGTGCCCCTGCGTTTAGCAATGGTGCTTCAGTAAGCCACCATCGAGTGGCTCGCCAGTTACCTGCTATTCCAAGAGAATTTCAAAACATTCGAGTCGAAAATTATTTAAAGGTACAAACATATTCTTAAAAATAGTTTCCGTGTTTTATATTTCGGAAATTTGAAAATAATTTAAATGGTTTAATTTTTCAGAATCCCAGAGCTGTCAAATTTCAACTTAACTGCTTAATTTATGATGGTAAGTTTCCATTATGTAATATTATAATAAATAATACTGACTGACATTTTCAAAATACTATTTACAATTTCGAATGAAATACTAAATAAACTATTTATATAGGGCCTTGTGACACAATCGGGAAATATTTGAAAAATAACATTCATGGATGGCTCCACACTCAATGCGAAAATTGTGATGACGAACAAAAGAAATTGGCTGGTAAATTAATTGGGTTTTTCCAGAAAGGCTACCCAAAGGAGTGGAATGATGCAGTGAAGAAGTACAAAGTAAGTCTAATGTAGTCTAATCATTCAATGCACTTACCACGTTACGTGACACCGCTTTGAGAAACATATCACGCATCTGGCGTATTATGTGCATTATATATACATTTATTTTCAATGGTCATTATTTTGTAGTGAAATTTTCAAGAACAAAATTCCATTGCGTTGAGAATTCAGTGAAAAATGTGGGAATTACAAAGGTTTTTTAATTTTCAGGGAGAGTTTTCGGACGATGAATCTGCAAGATTTGAAGAAGAATTGGGACTCCCATTGTATGTTGACGTGCCAGAAGGAGGGTCGTCTGGAAAAATTGACTTTGAGGGGTTATCGGAAGTTGTGAAAGAAGCCAAAGAAGTCTTGATGGCGACCAAGAAGCCCCTTATCTTATCACAAGGAGGAGTACAACTGACAACTCCCAAAGGATTCGACGCTGACGCTGCTATCAAAAGAGTTGAATCGCTGGCAGAAAAACATTTGCCAGCCTTGAGAGCAACTTACGGTTCCAACGCAAAACCAAAGGTCACTACAACGTCATCATCAACGACAACCACAACAACCACAACTGAAGCTCCTAAGGCATTGGAAACTGTAGTTGAGTCAGAAACTGATAAACCCGACGACGACTTAACCACAACTGGGGCCACTATGTCCTAAATGGTCGAAATAAATGCAATTTTAGTAGTATTTTATTTTAGTGTCTTGAGGCGTTGAAACAATGAAGGACTTCTGGATATGATTGAAACAGCTATATAATGTTAGACTATCAAGTACATGCATACTCAATTCAATGTTTCACTTTCCTATCTCATTTCTTCATTTATAAACTGGCTAAGCGTTATTTATGATTTCTTTGACTACTAAATGCTTTAAATTTTAAAGCTATATCAATTAATAATGTATGTATCTGTATTTATTTGTATTTTTAAAACAGCTTCTAACGGGGTTGGAAATAACTGGGAATAAATTAAAGCGCACACTAACACAGAAATCTTTACTGAGACCGAATTCTTTAAAATGCATAAAATTCTTAAGTAGCATATTGTTCAATAATTTTGCATAATACTATTTGCTTAATTTAATACTAATTCATTTAAAAATGGTAAATAAACAATATAGTCTAGAAGGGTGATGAAAGGGACAGTATTTCTAAAACCGAAAAAAATGGATTTCTATAGTGGTTTGGTTCCACTTATCCGATTTGAAATTGTATGTTATATGCAGACAGGTCTCTTAAATTTCTCCTCGATAATAAATAATAGCTTCTTATTCATTACTAGAAACACAACAAAGCACAATCACAATGAAAGATGTTGGTAGTTTTGAAATAATCACACAACAGATCTTAACACAGAAGTTGCATTTTGAAACCTGAAGTTGGAAAAAGTATAGCATATATACGGGCAGTGTACACAATATCATTTACCACTTACCACTGGTTTTTAATGGTATTTAACGTTAAATACCACCAGATAAAAACTAGTGGTTAGTGGTATAAATTGGTAAAAATGGTAAAAAATAGTTTCATTTAAATTTCGTGTTTAAATTTTGCATAAATTTGGGTGCCAAATTATGAAATAGCTTAGCAGCTGATGATTGTTGTCACAAATTGATAAATGTCCATTCAATCAGAGTTGGATTCAACCGATGGGGACACTAATCGCCCTTATTTGAGAAAGTAATTGCAATTAAATTGGCGCATTCATATCAATTTTAAATGAGATTGAAATGAAATCTTGGTTTTAGTAACATTTTTTATAACTTTCGGGGAACAACCAAATGAATAGGATTACTTTGATTAACTAAAGGGCTAATTTGAAATATTTCGTAGAAAATAAAGTTTCAAAACCTATATTTTAGTAAGTTTTGTGTATCTATACTAATCTGTCTAATAAATTGCTGAAATTTACCATTTTTACCATTAAATGCATTTTTACCATTAAGAGCATTTTTACCACTGAGATGGTAAAAAAGCCTAAAAAGTGGCACATTTTGTACACTGTATACGGGCTTGCGCAATGCTCATTTTAGGGACATCACCCAAATGCAGACAAACTTCTTCACTAAATTTTTATTAAATAGATTAATACCGCGTTTGCCATTATTCTACACAAATAAAATTTCGCTATTTTAATTTTAGCTTATATTCTAACTTTTCTAAGATAACATATATATTAGTAATATAATAAAAAATTTATAAAATTTAAGACTGCATACTGGGATCTACCGGAGACCCGAAAGCCGAATGCTGTAGACCCGAAAACCGAATACCCTAAACCCGAATCCCCCAGACCCGAAAACCGAATCCCCCGGAATCGAATCCGAACCCCGGACACCCGAAAATGCCCGGAAACCCTCAATTCCACCACCCAAGTGGTCAAAATGGTCAAAACCTCCAACATGACCACCCAAGTGGTCAAAACCTTCAACTGGATCCCCCAAGTGGTCAAAACCTCCAACATGACCACCCAAGTGGTCAAAATGGTCAAAACCTTCAACATGACCACCCAAGTGGTCAAAATGGTCAAAACCTTTAATGTGACCACCCAAAAGATCAATAGGTTTTGACCATTTTGACCACTTGGGTGGTCCAGTTGGAAGTTTTGCCCTTTTTTCCACTTGGGTGGTCCAGTTGGAATTTTTGACCATTTTGACCACTTGGGTGGTGAAATTGAGGGTTTTCGGGCATTCGGATTTTCGAGTGTCCGGGGTTCAGATTCGGGTTTGGGGGATTCGGTTTTCGGGTCTAGGGTATTCGGTTTTCGGGTCTACGGTATATGATTTTCAGGTCTACGGTATTCGGTTTTCGGGTCTACGGCATTCGGCTTTCGGGTCTCCGGTAGGTCCCATTGCAAACTGAATAGTAAATATTTATAATAATATATCCAGCCACTGTACGTGCATAAAAGCGAATGTGAATTACCTGCAACATACATACCTATGAATATCCTACATTATATTACTACGTCAGTAGTGTAGTGTATAGTGCACCTCTTGATAGTCTTACTTTGCACACAAATTAATGTTTTCAATAATGTACCCCAACAACGCACACCTTAATGTGGTCAATTTAGTACATGGAGGTATACGTTGGGGTACATTATTTAAAACATTAATACAGTAATTAGTACTACTAGACTAAGTTGGTTATGACTACGACTACCAGCTCGAATACGCTAGATACACATCAGCTTATAACTTCAGGTTTCCACGCTTCTATAGCGTCTTATGGTTAGTCCCTACAGTTGAGCAGATAAGTAAATATATCATGCAATGCAATTGATTCATGCACACTATAAGTACGTAATAGATATCATTATTTATCTTATTTCCCTGTGGAAACTCAAAGTATGCTTGCAAAAGGATAATAAACATTAATATTTCCCATAAATGTTACTTATTGGTAGTAGTGACCTTGGGGTGGTTGTATATTATAATGGTATTTTTTGCCAGCATGACGAGCAATAACTTTAACAACACACTTAAGTGTATTGCACCTGCTAATGGCTATGCATGCTACATGAAATTCTTCTGCTTCAGTGAGAAGTTGAAGTGCCTGAGTAGCACACATTTAAAGACACTAAATTTGGAAAAACCAACTTTGCAGCAGATGCTCCTTTCGTTCATTATCATACTTAACATATTTCCATTTAGAACAATTAGGAAGAATAAATCCTGCAATGCAATTATGATAATGATACTTTTTGAGTCGAAATAGTAAATGAACGAGAAGGAAGAATCAGTACAGGGAATAGAAAATTTTTATTTTATACATCCGTGGCTGCCAATAAATTAAAAATTATCAAGTCTCCCAAAAAGATAAATTAATGACATTTTGCACACAGCACCATTATTATATTATGCCCAACTCTTATCCTTGAAGGACCTTACTCAATATTCACAACAGCATGAACCAAAACGTGCACAATTATTAATACTACAGAAATAATTTGGATTTTTGATGACTTTTCAAGAGAGATTAGTACTACAAAAAGATCAGACAAAAAGAACATGTTTCTTTAATGTTGTGCTATTTTCAAATATTTTTTACATTTTAATTTCTCATCAGACAAAGTACCTAAGTCGACAGAGTATATTATTCAGTGTTGTGATTTTCTTATTTTCATATAACAATTCATGTTTAAATACACAATATAGTAAGTTTTTATCACACAAGTCACTCAATACTCAATATTTACACATATATGTCAGCGCCTAAGAACACACTTTACGTAGATAGTACATCATTATGCAATCTCTCCGTCAATTACAATTTTTAAAGCAAAACCTAATAATTTTAAGCCGTCAATTGTTATGAATTCATTTTCACCTTTAAATTTGCAAAAGCGTGCAGTAATCCACGTGAAAGACTTTTTCATTCCATTTCCATGACTCTTTATTTACAGCTTGGAATACCAAGAGTTAAAAATTAGAATCATTCTACTATTATCATTGAATTATTCATACCAATTAAAGATATCGACCTTGGTAAACGTTTTAATACTACTTAGTCAGGCATACTTTAAAAATTTTAAAAGTCGGAGCACATAAGGTGTATAAACAGGTAGTGTTAACAAAGTATGTTTAGTAGAAGCTGACACATACAAGTAACAATTACAATTACATACTCTAATAACAATCAATCTATACACATCAATCTATGTGCAATGCAATAACCTAATTACATGTTACATTATTACAGCGGTTCAAAGGGTTTCCTCTCTAATTGTCAGATCATTATCGTAATGGGAAGAATACAGTATTAACTTATTTTGTGTTTTTATGTAAATGTCCACGATGAAGACAGAAATATTTCTTCTTCATTGGTTATATAGATATTTAATTTTGCACACAGGAGAAATATAGGTATGCTCATTTTTCACTTTGTGTTCTCTTTCCTCTAACTTATGTACTAATATAATTTATCGGCTACATACTTATCGCATTTGTACGCAACTAGTTTGTTCTGAAGTCTACACCTATCGAAGCACTAATATTTATTTATATCATAAGATTATTAACATAACTTAATTTCCAGGTGTGTACATCGATGTGTGTCGTAATTAACCTGATTTGGTTAATTGTTTCAATCATCTATCTACCATAGGAATTAAAATATTTCGTTGAGAAAATTTCATAGCAAGAAAATATAACTGCACATTAAAACTAACAAACCGGGAAAGAAATCTTTGTTCGAAAAGTGTAACGCAATCAAACCTAAAATACTTTTTAAAGTTTGTTGAATTCTAACAGGTAATTTTGCTAAACGCATTCAAATCAAATATGAGATTAATGCTAACATTAACCACAAAATATTATTACACAAAGTGACATTTCCTTGTTGATTATTGAATGTTTGCATGCAAGGATTTGTTCATATTTTCTTTGAATCCTATAAGTAATTTTTATGCGTTGCAGCACTTCAACACTTAAATTTAATCTAAACATTTATTTTATGATGTATGTGTAGAAGTATATTTTATGTGTACACGTTGGTATTATTATAAGATATTACAATACAAATTCAAGTCAAAGGGAAATGCATTGACCATATTGTTTGGTTATTCGATGACATTACAAATAGTCATCTTTTTCCATCGTGGTTTTGTCTTGGTTAAGTATGTATAGGTATATGTATTTTAAGCATTATCATTGCACATAATGTTTCTTAGAAATAAAGCTACAAAATTTTTAGGTTTTTTATTCGTTTGTCATGAATCTTTTTCTTTGGTATTCGCAACATCGTCAACTCAGGAATCTCCGTGTACGATGGAAATGAAAACCGTTTGCCAACAATATGATTTTCTTGTTTGTTTTTGTTGGGATGATTTTTGTCGTTATTAAGAATATATTTGTGACTATTGAAGGAATTTATGCTTCTCCGAGCTCGATTTTCTACACTATGGTTCGCTTCTGAAACTGATTTCAATTTTTCACGCTGGACAACTTTCCTACGGTAATGCAAGGGGGACGCAGTAGAAATTGTGGAGGTTTTTTCAGAAAATACATTTTTTCCAAATGATTTTGGTCGAAGGTTCGGCAGTGACACATTTTTCATTTTCTTTACTTGTCTTCCCAAAATTTTCCCCACATGAATAGCTTGGTCATCTACAATTACACTGCTGCATATTCGATCTTTGTTCTCCATCGCCTTTGAAGTCGTGTTTCCCTTTTCCTCATCTCTCAGCTTAATATAGATATGAGCTTCCAGAGAAAATGTGCTACCTGGTAACGATTTGGGAAGACCGTAGATAACCCCTTCGAACTGCACAACACTTTGCTTTAACTCCTTTTCTGTCCCATTCTTTCCGCATAATCCGTTATCTGTAATTCAAAACAAAATTATTTTAGATATTAAATGGACATAGACTACAAATATTACAAGATTTCATTATAATGATAAGAAAGGAAGGAATCCTGACTAGTAAATGTGTAATTGACTAACTTTTTACCAGTTTTCTCTCAGTCAAACGCGGAATTAGATGGGGAAGAACCCCAAACCTAACCTAACCCCCTTTTGTCAACACAAGTATTGCAATTCCAATATTATTATATTGGGTAGTTTGTGTTGGGTACTTACCGTCATAAAGTTATGGAAGCTACACCGTAATCTATTTTTATCGAATATTTCATGGTGGCTAAGCAAATAATATTATTATTGGCTTCTTTAGATTTATATATTTTGATGTCATTTTAGTGTGTTTGTTAAGGTTTCTAAGGTAAGAAGCAAGGAATATATATGTTGAGTAAAGTTTCTAAAACATGAGATAGCAAGAAAAATTAATTAAAGCAACATTTGTTTGGAAATCAGCAAATCTAAAATTCATAATAAACAGCTTTATCAAAATATCTCATGAATAGTCGTCTGTGTTGTCCCATAGCATTCGTGATAGTGAATAAATGAATGACGCTATACAATGTAAACAAATTACAGCGTAATTGTGGATATAGTTGTAAACCGTATAATTAGTCAGGCTTATGTAGTTTTCCGTATACTTCACAATATAAAATGATTAATCAAAAGAGGGAATCAAGAAGCATTGTTTCAGCAAAGTCGGCGACATCCGTTTAAACTCTGAAAGAATGTCCTTCAGCTTTCAAATCAAAACCAAATGATAAGTTGCATTTGTTTTATTTAAGTGGGCTTAGCGTCCAACCGACTTTAACAATTCATAGCAAAGCCATTAGCAACAAAACAAGCGAAGGCCGTGACATTCGTATCCAGACATGAAATGGTCATTTTTTGACTAAATCAGAGTACTTGGTCGTAGATATGGTATTTGACACAAATTTGTACAAATTAATATTCATTTTCATGGTTCCGATTGGCCCTGGCTAACGAGTAACGATCTTCGCGAAATAAAATTAATTTTCTAAAAGCGGTCTGGAACAATATGTGCGCCATTGTATTAATCATCCCTGTAATAATGGATTCTACATACTAATAGCAATTATTGACGTAGCTCATTACAGTCTGATGTTTTCTGTGTCTTTGTTCCAATTAAATTTATCAAACCCAATTTTTAGTAATGGGGAAGTAACGACACATTTAAGAGTGGGTCAGCGACATGAAAATAACGCTTAGTTAGAGGCAGTTAGAGAGAGAAAACGATTATTTGTATGCTCGGAAGATGCATAGGCAAGACACATAAGTTGAGTTAATAGTAAAGTCCAAATAAGCCGACCCATATGCATTTTGCAGATGGTCCTTTCACAAGATCAATCCACCTCCCCAAATCCTAGTTTTGTTTTGCTCCAATAGTTTTTGCCAATTGAGAGAAATGTGCCGAATAGACAACGCAAAAGAAAGTCAGGGAGTAGAAAATAAATGCAGCTTACATCTCGGAGCTACATGAATGAGGCTAAAAATGTGCAGAGCATCCAAGTCGGTGTATCTAGGCCTACGAACAACAAGGCCTTCCAAACCAAGTAAAGATTTAAAAGTGTACAATTTTAGACATCTCCTTCGGACTGTACCTACCTAAGCTCTGCAGAAAAGGCCCAGGAGCGTCCAAGTTATCTAAGTATTAGGTGCCTGTCTACCTTTGCTGTAAGATGCACGTAGCCACTCAGTCGTGTCTTCTTTAGATTCTCCAGTTCTGCCAATACTGCAACTTTATCAGCTCTACATTTGTATTGCACACATGTTTGCAAGTGGTTAGGAGCAGTAATTCATCTAACAATAACAGAGATACGTAACGTTCCTTTAAATACCTTATCTCACTTTTCTCTCCGCACAAATATTTTACCTACTGACACAGATAAAAGCGCTTCGTTACTTTAGTATAGCATTATAATCGTTTCTTCTATTGTATGTATTGAACTATGGCTATCAGGAGTAGCGAGAATGGGGATGCGATGCATATTCTATTAGTTGACAGTTTATGAAGTACACTGATAGCAATAGAAGTCATGCATTAAATAGCCAAGATAAAACACGTAACATTTATTAGTATCTCGTAGCATGTATCTGGAGCTATATTCCTACATACATGAATAAAAATATACATTTGCGCTTGGCTTAGTAATTGGTACACTAATATATTACAGTTATTGACCATACGCATTTCTCCTACAACAATAGTAACTTTCACTTAGGTTTTATACGAGAGTGTGTTTAGTGTAGCCTAGCCTCACACAAATTGATAGCTTGCATATGGAGGATTTCAATGGACAAAGGAAATGCTAACGGTCCATTTCTGCCTCCCAATATTCCGGTTGAATCGACGGGGCAGTGACAATGGGCAGAAGCAAATGTTCAATGTATAAAGTTGGTAGTTATTGAATACAGAAGATAGTATAGCTAAATAAATATACGGAAGGTGCAAATAGTGCGGACATGAGCTAGTACTCCATGCAACGATGAGTGGAGTACCTATTAACAGATCTGTAGTGGCTCTGTATGTAGAATTGCAATGGTCATTTGGTATAAATAGAGGCCAAATCCGTTAACGCTTAATCAACGTGCTCTGTTGACCTGCTTTTCGGAGAGCCATCCGTAGTAACAGATAATAGGACATAAAACAGAGTAAAAGCATTGGAAAGTTAGAGAGACAGAAGGCTTTTGTGTAACGGATTCATATATACATAGATCGCCTGTACTGTGCTGGAAAGTATAGATTGTGGTTGTGGCCGTGAGAATTGAGACAAGTCCAGAGACTATTATTATGTAGGCAAAAGGCAGTGGACCTATTAAAAGGGAGCTATATAGTTATCATGTATCTATCTATCTGTTCCCAGCATTGTCCTCCGGGATGGGTAAACCGAATAGAAGCCAAGCCAGCCCATGTCATGCCAAAACAAGCCCGACCGCCCATTGTGCCATCAGTACTAATTACTTAGGATGACTGCAGCGTGGAAAATTCTATTAGCAAGCACACACCCATTCTTAGGCACAAGTGTAAACCTCCGACTCAGCAGATTAGTGAAAACTAGGTGAATCTTCTCTCGAGGAGCTAACCACATTCCAACCCAAATCAACGCTTTCCAATCTGTCATTTTACTGTTTTATATCTAATCACTGCGATTCTGTTGTTACCATTTCCACTCTGCTCTGTTTTATTATTTACTTTCTCTGTTATCGCATATCAGACCCTACTCATCCACATTATGCCTACTCATCCAACTAAGCCCCAGACTTCAATTTAACCAATTTACTATTTGTGAGAGCAGTCTATGTATAGTAATGCTATGTCAGGCCCGCGAATGCTATATGATTATATAAGGATGCCAGGATATATCAAAAATTATAATATAGTAATTGTGGTATCCATGTCCACTTAAGTTACATTAGAATACGCTACTACGTACTTTCTAGGGCAGACGACCTGGAAAACAATGATTTGTCATTTACTGTCTTTCTTCTGGCGAAAGACTACATGGCTGCACTACATCCCCGATTCTCACCCGACCAGATTTTCGCCAGAGATACTACATGAATTTTCACTTACAAACCACAGAATTTCAGCAAGTCTTTTCGGTTTGAATTACAGATTACTCACTTTTCTAATCGGATTTACTGTACGCCCGATATAATCACCACTTAGGTACACAGCGCACACAAGAATGGGAAATTTCTATCTCTTTCTTTGCAGCAATAAAGTAAATACTTAACTAGACTATAGACGTATACGTTTACAATGATAACAGAAACTCGATCTGCGGATATCTGATGAAAGCACGAAAAGTGACTATCTAGTGGCAGTCGTTTGTACAATCGAATCGTTTATTTATAGTACATCGTTAGTAGCATCGTGGGCATTGACATTCAGTTGAAACTGACAATCATCATTACTCTGCTTGGTTGCTTGCCCGCCTCATCTAAATGACTATTATAGTCATACATAGCCATAGTATCCATGGTACGCGAGGCACCGGAAATCCTAAAGCTGAATATCCGAAAATGTTTATTTTTTACTTTCATGACTTTATTAACACTAATTGGTCATTGGCAAATAAAACTATGCTAATTTTTTTCTAATACTAATTATACAATAATTACATTCTAGCAGCGTTTGTATGTAGTTAGTACAATTCATCTTTTAAAAATAACCCACATGGCCGACATGGCACCAAAATTGTATTAAATACATTCTAAAACAAATTAGGTAGGCCAGAACAAATTTTGAAAATTAAAAGTGAATCTAAATTTCTATCCTATTTAAAATACAAAAATTATCCCCAACACCTCAAAAAGTTTTTGTTGCAATAATCGTCCTAGAATCGTATTTATAAATGATTTATTATATAGAAACTAGTAGTCCCCAGCATGAGTGACTCGATTTCGAAAGATAGGCATTCAGCACAATCATGTGTATTGTTTAATTTTGAAATACTTTTAACCCGTGGTGGGGTTATTGTTATGCATAAGCGCTTGCGCATTGCAACAAAAAGCCCCGAAGTCCAAGAAACATGGATATATGCAACATAGAAATAAATATTTTTATTACATAGTAAGACCGACAGATTTTCATGCGAAAGTCAAAAACGAGACAGAATTTTTGAAAATCTACATCCTTTATTAGTAGGAACATTTTGTCCTAACAAGTCTCGTGTATTGTGATGCCTTAGGCTGCATTCGATTTCAAAAAGATTTTCGATAAACGAATGGAAATGCTACGAGGCACCTAGTCTGTGAAAGCTATGATAAAGGGGAATATGAGTAATTGATGACACTATAAAATATTCTTGAATCTGCATCTCAAAATAAAAGCCCCTTTTTAATCGCATTAATAAAGATATCATGTTTAGCAAAAATTTTGAACAATTAAGTGATATTAATTTGCTCATTATATTTTCTAATTGATTTTCTAACAATTAAATTGAAGTAACAATTAAAAATATTTGTAATGTTATCTGTGTTTGTTATAAATGGAGTGGAGAGTGGTTGTAAATAATTATATCTAAAACAGAAACAGACACAACAAGGAAGTATTGAATTATGGGGGGACGTACAAGACACAGAGTGAAATATGTACAAGATAAGTAACAGATAGCTGATTCTCAAATATGTACATACTTAAGCTTCCGTATCTAAAGATAGTATCGAGTTTGAGAACATTGATTTGTAAACCTTATGGTTACGTTCACACGGTTGATTACTTGAGTAAAACCAGGGAAAACCACTAAATGGCCAAGTGAAAGCCACCGTACGATACTTAATCACAAATGGAGAACTTGAATTCTCAATTAATTCTCCCCAATTACCTCCAGCAATTTATTCACAGTGATAACGGACTCAATTCAAGTGGAAACAATTTTCTCTATGGTGTAAGCTCTTCCCAACGATGATGAATCGGTGAGGACAAACAAAGACAGTAAACCCCACAAGACATTTTCTCCCCCTTCATGACAATATTCGTATTTATATTTAGGTATAGATGCAAAGTGCAACAGAATGTACATTTCACTTAACTCCTTTCCCTTTAAACCATTACATAGCATTCCTGTCATCATAATGATAAAGCGGATGCATATTATACTGCTTTCACAAGGATATTTTCCATAGACCTAGAATACCATGATGTTGATATGAGTTTTAAAATAAAAGTGCTATTTAGCCTGTTATAAATTTTAACTCTGTAAAATTGTGCACTCAAGAATAAAATTAATTTGAAATAATTAATTATGCTTGGTGGATAAAAATGTAGCAAATCATTAAAACATGATTCTAAGTTGCCTGAATGGTAGAGCATTTGCTTTGAAATGAAAGTGGAAGCACAAAATGCCATCTTGTTAGAGGGACTGGTGGTGAAATTCCTAAGCCTGATTATATACCAGGAAGATATCATAAATGAAGCACCGCAGAATCCACTTGAACTTTGCTTTAATGTTTGTAGAATGTGTGAATGACTGCGTAATGCAGATTGTAGGTAGATCGTACATGGATTTTTATGAAAAGAATGTGAAAGTGTGGCTGGAAGGAGTTGACAATGGAGTGTATCTTGAGTTGGATGGTGACTATTAAAAGTGTTTCCAGTTTTCCATTTGAAATTTGGGTTTGATGTGCGATGGCAGGAAGGAGAGGGATTTAGTAATCTTGCGGTAGTCTCTGTGCTGTGTGTGTGAAGCTATTCTGTAGTCACTTTGCTTTCTCCGACATACATATGGATAGATAGATGAAAGTAGTACACACATTATTATACTAGAACGAGTAGTCCTGTTACAAAGGATTCATCGTAATTTTTCTATTTGGACAGAAACATGACATGGGATGGATGCATGAAACTTAGTAAATGGAGTTAGAAGTAAAAGAGGAAGTTGAGCTGCCTCTTGGTCTTTTGTCAAACGTCCGGGTAGCACTTATTGTTAGTGTGGCTTGCCTTCACTTGACTTTCTCATAGAGTGGAACTGGAGTTACACGATTTAGCTCGAAGAGACCGTTACAGATTACTTAGCTACTCTTTGGCTACAATACAATGAGCCAACATTATAGGTAGGTAGGTAGGTTAGGTTAGTATACTAGTAGCAAGTTAGCCCATTACTACTACGTTCTGTAGTCACACACGTCTAACTACTACTTGAACTACTAGCCTCATTATATCATTTATATCCTTAAGATCTCCTCCTGCTACATCCTCTGTATAAGTCCGGAGTGTAATAGTGTGACATGTTTTATAATATTACATCTACTTAGTGCTATGGGTTATTATTATAGACTACTACTACTACTCTGACTGGAATTCCGTTGACTCGGCTCGAGTACCTATCATGGAGTGGATGGAGCACAGTTCAGTGATGTGGGTGAGTGAGAGATCCTAGCCCCGTCGATTCAGTTGGCTTAACTCTTGCACTTTACTATTGCTCTGTTCTTCCTCGAAATGAAACTCACAGGACAACAATACATACTTAACTCAACTTACACTCCAGATATCGCATCACGAGCCATATGTCTATACAGATTGTAACTTTAGTTACACTCACATGACTTCATTATATTGTGCTATGTCAAGGATAGCCAGCACATTATACCAGGATACAGAGATAGCAGTTAGTATATATTATGTAGTACTAGCTCTGATTTATACATACACAGACCTTTCCTCGCTACATACGGCGATACATATTAAACAATATAATATCAACATAGCTATGTACTAGTTTACTAATCCTAATCGCCAGCAGTGTATACATACTGAGAACCAGGTCATCTATCTCTCCGAAATGTACCTATGGCCTATAGTAGAGGAGGGTGATGTGGGTACTTGTAGTACGGAAACTTCGGAGTGGGAAGGTAGGTAGGTGAGTAAGTGCGGAGTGTGTGGAGGCAACGGAGCGACAGAACAGAAGACCACAGAATACCACACTTCTCTTCCTCTCTCATGAAAATTTTATTACATAATACCTACTCGTATGTTTGCTTGTTGGCACCGCCTTGAGGCCGCCCAGATCCTCCATAGAGTTGTCATTGAGGAAGCCTCACTAGGACTCTCGTGTCCTGTCCTCCCGACCCATCCTTATCTCTATCAACCTTTTCAAACACATTAAACAGACGCCTAGACCCATATAAATACCCATCCAACACTAACGATTCAGATTATGACATTCCCTTTCAGTTACTACATCTTATTATCTACCAAAAGAGCAGGTAGCTCTCTACCTACTAAATTGTTACACTTACCTAAGCCCCATCACATTTACATATTCGAATTTGCAACTGATACTGCAAACTTAGTTTACCACTACTTACCATTATAGTCTGCCTCTACAGCCCCTGATTATACCTAACCATTTCCATCCAACTTTGTTAGATACTAGACGCAAATAAGAATGCCAACCCAAGGGCCACTGAACTCACACAATATTTAACTTTTGGGAATTACAGCTCTAATTGCCATTGTTTCATGCACCCAAAGCCAAATTCACAACTACAGATTGTCCTTATGTACATGATTGTCCTTATGTACATGATTGTCCTTATGCTCATACGGGATTGAAAGAGATGTAAGTTTGTAGCATTCTCTCACTCACGATAGAATTTGATATTCTGTTAAATTGTTTAACAACTTATCATTAAAAAGTCTATCATATCAATTTCAAATGTTCAGTCAGTTTTCACTGTATAAATTAAAATATCTACCACAATTAGCTTGATTTTAAAAAGGATCTGCTAACTTTGATTAACGTTTTATTTCTGCTTGTAGCGGCAGCAAACAATTACCATCTCCCCAAGCCCATTTTAATATCATTAAAATTAGTGGTTGACCCTGAATTAAGTAAATTATTTGTTTCATTCATAAACATCAGTGAAGCAATTTGAAGTAAATTGCATAAATGAAGGCGAATTTATGGTACTAATTTAATCGAATTGAACAACATCATTAGAGAGTGGTTTCTCGTCCAATTAAGTTTACTCAGGTAGGAAGTTATTCCTTGTGGCCTGTCTACATTCAGGATACACTTTTCCGAATGTTGAGAAAGGAGTCCTTAGTTATCTATAAATACATTTGAAGGTAATTAACAAAGTAACATCTCTGTTTCAAAATGCCCACATCTTATATCAAAATAAATCTATTTTTGGAATAAAAATAAGGACAAAATAAAAGTTTATCAAGACGTCAGTGATATTCCGCTACTTCAATACAAGCTTTAATTTATTACAGACATTGCTATTCCTATTTGACGGTTCAAAATGTTACATCATAATATATGACATGGTCATAACTTCATAACCATGTACAATGTTATGCCCCGACATATTTCCGTGTCTAGATATGTAGTGCATATTTAATATTATTCACGACGAAGCATTAAGTTTTCATTCATGAATTTTAGTTTGGCTCCGGCAGGCTTTTATCCTTATCTTAGAATGCAGCAGTTCTATTTAGATCTTGCTAGTTCTCTCTCATATAGGGCAATGTTGTATTGTGTTATATGGCTGTTAAAGGATTCAGATCCGTTGAGCTAAGTACTAACCTATATAACACATAAATGTAGCTAGCCCACCGGTGAAAGTATTTTGAGACGAGAAAGCTGTCACACAACCATTTGCATTTGGATATGTGACAGCTATCTTTCCTAAAGATCATAAAAGAAAGTAGTAGGACGAAGGAATACTAGATGTGTAACACAAAGTTTTACTAAACTAGCAGGTACGTCCTCAGTGGAAAGAAATAATAAAAACGGCTGACAGTTCAACCTGCTAAAAGCTAGCATAGGCAACTTAACTCAAAATTACTTTGACAGATGACTCAGATGAGACTCCGAATAATCTGCATATAAAATAGTTTAAAAGTTTCTGTTTAATATAAGTGTATAGGCTATTCCATTGTACTGGCTGACAACGTACTAGTCAACTGGCCCACAAAACCATCTAGTAGTAGTATGTCTCTAACAATAATATGTAGGCAGTTTTACGGAGCATATGAATTTGCATGCTGAAGTAAAGGTAAGATAACAAAGTTAATCGGTAAAACTGTTTAGCTTAATTTGAAGGGATGAAACATCAGTAGCAATTTATGAGGCTTACTTAATTACTAGGGATACGTCAAAAAACAAGAAAGTTGTGAAAACTTACGTATTTTAATTTCTGAACTGTATAACTATTTTTCACTGCGCATTTAGTCAGCTCATTAGGACAATAACACTTTTATGTTGACTGAAAATTACTATTACAATACAAATTATACGATGGTCATAATAGGAACATATCTGCAGTTATTATTACAGATACTAGGGATAATTAAGTTCACAAGGAGTAGAGCAGCCGGTTCTTTGTGTTAAACACTGAGGCTTTATTTGACCTGCCAACTTCCCTATATAATCATTATGATTATTATTCGATATAGTAGTATATAAACACTAGGTGCATATTATTACACATAATACCTTTATTTATAATATATACGCATTAGTATATTGGATAACATGCCATCATAACGTAGGAAATTTGCAAAGTTTGTGAATCCCTCGGAAGTTAAGTAGTTACTTAAGTAAACATAACTAAATTGTATTATGTTGTAGTTTGTAGTGTTATATTAAATGAGAAAGCTTTAAACTTGGAAAAGGAAATGGGAGAGAAGGCTACAGTACAAGTTTATAGTATGGGAAAGACTAAGGAAATCGAATCCGACCCAAAACCAAGACAAAACTAAAGCAACGCAATTTGAGACTGAGACGTAGTCGGCATGCATTACCACAGACATACATATTTATCTATACCGAGGGTATAACATCTTTTCTCGAACACAAGACGCAAGTTGTGCCTAGTGGGAAAGTCAAAGTGGAGAAATGCAAACAGGAGAAAGTTGACTACTTACACTGGGGTTGTTCATTCAGACAGACTCATGATCAGACAAGGCCCCCATAATACTGCATGCAGGAGTAAATAGGTACAGAGCAACCTAAAGAGATTAGCAAGAATTCTCTCCACAAAACACGCCTGGACAAGGCAGCACTAACTAATAAGTCCCCGCCATTCTTATTCCAAAAATAAACATTACTATTTGAAATATCGTGCAAGTATTTGCCACTTTCCAAGAATAAATGCTCTCTGCCTGACATAAATTGAAGGAATTCAAATGGGAAGGAGTTGTTCTCCCTCGGATATCATTGATATTCCTCCACTCGACTAGGAGGAAAGAGATGGATGAAATAACCTCTGTAGAATTTAATTGAATGAAAACGACCTTGCTGAAATTAACGCGATGAAAGCCCAAACTTTACCTAAGAAAAGTCAACTTTGGCAATGATTTGTCCTGGTTTTCGTCAACATGCTCCACTTTCTAATCTTTATGTATAAAGTACAGACACACAATTGAATAACATTCACTTCCAACTATTTGTAAAAACAGCTAGAATCCGTCCCCCGCATTAAACAAATTGGTGACGTTGTAACAACATTGTAGTCATATTTGTTATTTTTAATGTACTTTCTAATTTATTGCGTGTGCTCTTTTAATGAAGTTGAAAGTATTTAAACTCACTTTGTACCCACACAAAACCTCATATTACCTAGCCACTTAGTTTATTGTGACTATATAAACTTATTATACAAAACTTTGTCAATTGACGGGATTTACAGCTCAATCCTAAAGGATTCATTTCTATTGTGAACAAATACGATTTACTAAGTAACTTCCAATAAACTCTAGTATACTAGATAAGTTGTAAACTGGGAATAGAATAATTGCATTGGTTTATAAATAGTTGGATAAATATATACTACATTTATGCATAGACAAGGACGTATTTAGGAGAGGTGCTAGGTTGCTTTAGCATCATCTAAATTTCCCTATTATAGTCTAGATATCTTCTCAAAATTTAATAAAGGCTTTTTAATACATAAGAAAATTCTTGTTACAAATTCAAGCACCTCCTAAATTTGTGTTCTGGATACGCCCTTGTGCATAGATGCGAAACATTTATTTTTATGTGAAAATTCTAACGAAGCGTTTAGGCAATCATCGAAATTTGAAGTGAGTCGGCTTACAGAATATTTCTTAAATGCAGAAAAGACAGACGGCAATAACTGTTTTTACGCTGTCGTTAAAATTCATTATTGTGCACTGTAGCAGTTAGAGTGAGTTTTTGTCATTTTCTTTTTCCACTCGGTGCAAACTTATCATTCCAGTTGGAATTATTTGTATGGAATTTGCATGTAAGTTGAGTATCTATAGGAGTGCAAAAACGATAAGAAATAATGAAATAGAGCAGGATTTGAGAGTTAGTGAGGAAATAGTGAGGAAATTCTGTTTGTTCCAGTGACTAAGTAATCAGAATCACGGGTTGATTGAACCAACAAAGTTTAGTGATATATTTAGTATAGAGATGCATACCTCTGCTTATTAGAAAGGTACTTTTGTATTGCGATTAAGCTAATGGAAGTTAGTCGTAGGTAGAGCCATAAGCAAGTCTCTTGCTTTGTTTACTCAAAAGGTCTAGTTGACAACGGAGAGCGTAACGAGTGCGGAAAAATGAATGAAATGGAAGTGCTTCCAGAATCACAACATAATCCAAAGATGCATTAGAATAAGCGATTTAAGTAGCGAACGAAAGGAGAAAACTGGCGATAAGCTAACTATCGTAAGTAAGTCAATTCGAGTCAAGTCATGCAGCGCATTTGCAATTGCAAGTGAAGCCAAGGAAAGTTAAGCCAAAGGAGTAAGTTAATACCAGGCAGGAGACAATATTATAGTAAGAACAATAAGCAGAACTACTTGTAGGAAAAGACAATATGGTATAGTCAAGACAAGGGAAAGTCGTCGTCGTCGACTACTATTCTATCACTCAGCTCATCTCTTCTCATTTAACTTTAGTTCACTTGGCTTGACTTGACTTCATCTCGTTCAGATCATTTCATTTGATTTCATTTCGTTTCATTTGCATGATATTACAAAGTGAGCCGAAGAGAAGTCAAGAGTTGCCAATGAAGACTCCTCCATGTCCCTACAGTACAAATAAAGTCCTAAGTCTGTGTCTGTCTGTAGTAGTAGGGATACGAAATATATCAGCACGCACACCCACAATCTTCTCTCTCTCTCTCCTCCACCCTATAGTAGAGTACATTATGGAATTGAACCAAATGCATGCTCATAGACACATTCACAATTTCCTTCGCATTTTCAAGTTTAGACTTGCACTTTATTTATATGTACACGTAACCTAACCTGAGAGTTAAGTCAAGTGAAAGTCACGTCAAACTACCAAGAGAAAGTCTTTCGTGCCCTGTCGACACACGAAAAACTCTTCTTATGAAGAGCAGGCGACTGATAAGTAAACGTAAGTAATAGTCAGTACTCTCCTCACTTACTCGCCCAACTCCTCTCTAATAACGATTGCCTATATCTATATTTTGCATAATATCATCGCACTGGAGAAAGTTCCGAGTCAAAGCGGAGTCAATCCTAAAGGGCTATAGTAGTCATGTCAAAAGTCAAGATAACGCTATGTACACCCTGTGAGTGTGTACTACAGTGCACAGTACACCATGTGCAATGCAGAATGCAGTCAACTCAAGTCAAGAAGCAAATCTCATCTTGTCATAAACATAAACGTAAAAGGGCGCTGAAACGTTTCACAGTTATTTCCTTGGCTCAGCTTTCTCTAGACCATTGAAACCTAAGCATAACTATCCCCCTACACTATCTTATGCACTCAACCAACAAACCTTGCAAGGGTCATAGTAAAATCCCAAACTCATTTATTATCTCATCCGTAACGATTATTGAATTTAATTTCAATTTTAATATAGAAATCCAAATAACTGTTTAGGTCTAATCTAAAGATATTTGTTCGTTCCAATAAGGGCCTTGATATTACAGAATTTATGGCATAATAATAATATGAGATAATAAATTGAATCCAAGCGTGGTGTAATGTACAAACCTAGGATATGCATGTCTGAGCACAATGTCTTCAAAAGGAATGATTAGGTTCCTTTAAAATTGCATGTGAGTTGGGTACAATTATTTACCTCCTGCCTTTATTGGTTTCAAGACTGGCTTTGTATTTGCATTATATTATATCATTGAATTCTGCGTTTCTATCACATAAAGTCCTCAAGTTGTTAATTAAACATGCATCATATCATAAGGTGCCAAGCCATAGTGTTGCACCCAACAATACTAATAGAATACTTCAGGCTCCATTGTAGGTGTTAATTTAGGGTACGCTGTTGAAATTGAAAGGACTACTAATGCAATAGAGGAGTTGAACTATCCCCATTCAACTTTTCAAATGTACTGACATAATTTTAAGTAAATAGGAAATTCCGGGTGTAAAATTTTTAAGCACAATATGTTGTTAACCATATCTGTAGGGGAAACGATAGAGAGTTAATTTGAGTTTTGGTGTCATGCTAAAACCTATGGAAAAAGTGTTGACCTGCTTGAATTAATTGGTGGAATACAATGTTTTGAGAGTATGAATATAGTATTCTGCTGCTCATTGACTGAAATGGTACACTGCCATTTGAATTTGAATGGAAAAATCAAGCTGTGGAGTGAAATCACTGGGTTGGAATTTCTTCTCCACTTACATATGTCGTAAGGAAGATAATACACACTCACACACAAGACTGGAGGCAGAAAACGAATATGTTCAAATGCTTATTCCCAATTACTGTGAAGGAAATTGAACTCGGAAAGTTAAGTGCGAGTGAAATCAAATCATGAGCAAGCAATCCAAACTGCTGAAAAGGAGCCCATTGAAATCCCCATGGTAGGTATATGGTTTTAACACTCCAATGGCTTACATATTACTTCTTCTCCCCACACAACGTAAATACTCCCAAAGCACCTACATACCACCATAAACAGGTGAGCCCCAACCTCCTTCGCCTTCAGAATGAAAAGACTAATAGCCCGACATGCATTTAAATCTTTACGATATGTTTTTACTAAAATAGGTGCCTGTCCATAGGTAGTATATTATTTCAGTATTCCGATAAGTACTACCAAAACTACTATGCAAGTTTTCTAGCGAAAGAAGATATTGCATAATGCAGCTTTCAATATCAGCATCTCATGTGAAGTCAAAAAAGTAGGTGGCCTTACCTTGCACAACTTCCTTTTATATAAATTTGAAATATAGAATTACTATGAAAAATACTCGGTCGTAAAGGCGAAATACTACTTATGGCACACTTACTATCTGTGCCTAAAATAAGTGGTAATGGAAAATATTCAATGCATATCGCAGAAAAACTTTTGTCATATTGTTTAACACAATATTTAATTTTAAAATATGTAATCCTACACAGTTATTTTTATTTTAGCCGTTTTTTTGCATTTTAGCCAGCCACCTGGTTATAATAGTCTACAATGGTATAAAATGGCCTAGGGGCTAACCCGAAAGAATTTTAAAAGTTTAAAATGTTTTATGTATCCAAAATGTGTTGAAGTCAACTCTTGAATTCTTAAAGTGCAACTTTGCTGCAATAATCTGAAAGATAGGCTTTTCTTGAATTAGTTTTTAATTTTAGCCATTTTAGGCCATTTTTGCAACCACTAGACCATTTTAGCCACTTTCATTATAACCATCAGCTAGTGGCTATAGTCAAACACTGATCGTAGAAACTATCTAGTGTGAGTGACAAAAATGACTAAATCGATGATTAAATAAATGGATTTACAAGACATTGCACAAAACAATTAGTCCGTAACCTTTATATATCAACAACTTTATATAACTTTGCAACAACAAGCAACTATTTCTTTATTTTTCGTTGACTAAGGGTTGAAAAAATGTTTAATGGAAACTGATGAGCCGCTTACTGTGGTAGTTAAGACAAAGTTTATTTAACTTGCTAGCATTGAAAAGTTAAATCCATAGCTATGTTAGGTTATTTGTGAATGCCAATTAAGTTATCTACAATTTATATCAATAGAGAAAATGATAATCATCAGTATTCTTGTTAGTATTTTCTATTGGTGGCATTGATGAAAAGGATGAAACTCTATAAGTCAGAACCGTTTTCTAATATTCTTTTCTTATTTACAGGTATTATTTATACCATTTATTATGGGAACGTGGGAATTCTAATAATTGCTATAACCTACTCTACTAAATTATCTTCAAAAATCTACTAAATTATCTTCAAAAACATAAGCACCTATATAAGAATGACGGTCGCCCAAATTGTGTTTTTACTGCACTTGTTATATTGTTTATCTTGGTGAAGCCATTAATAAATGTAGGATTAAGTGTAGTATTGCGGTTTTGTCTTTTTGCACTTACACGGTATTGATAGCTACGGGCCTAAGGCTAAGGTATTAATAGTATTAGTAGTATTGTAGTAATATGTGTAAATCTGATAAATCTAACGATTAGTAAGGCAATAAAACTGTTATAATATGTAGAGCTGAATGGAAAGTACAAATGTTTGTTCGAAGTTCAACTGTCATTTGTTTGTTCTAGTTAACTGTCATCTGCAACGCTAGTTTGTAAATATGAGAAATAGAAGTGAGAAAAATTCCACATAATGATGTTCGGGTCTATATGGATTATTAATACTGGATTATGGATAGGGTTGAATACAAATAATGTGCATCCAAAGAGAGTAAATACCCACTAGCAAATAAGTAAACACGATGATCAAGGGCGGGATAAGCTATTGTTCGTGTAAAAAGGAAAAGGCGTAATGAGGGTGCAGAGTGCCTGCTGGCCATAAGCTATTTAATAAACAAATAAACGGACTCACCATTATCAGTGTCGCTGCCGTTATTTTTGGAAGAGTGTTGGAAACAATCTTGGAACAACGGTGACTCAATGGAGCACCAATCTCCGTTCTTGCCAATTGACTTTTTGCATGCAACTTGAACTCTTTTGGGTACGGAACAAGCAGAAGTCTCCTCGGTGGTTTTCACCATGCGGATGTCTCCCACTGATATGGCTTCCTATATGAGATAATGACTTTTAGCGAACGTATATGCATGTACATTATGCAACAAATTTGATCATATCAAGCCATTTCCACTACAGAATTTAAAACGCTGCAGTTTCACTACTAAATTTTATGCTCACAATGTTTAACATAACTACATTTTATGCATGCAGTGAAAGGAAACTTACTGGAGTTCCTAGATCGTCAGAATTGTGGGGTTTCAATGTAAGCCGAAATCCTTCCATTCGTAATTTGTGGTAAATATTTATTTTGTAAGTAATCCACTCCCCCTGGCGAAGTTCGCTAGGGCCAACGACCTCTACTTGCAAATTTTTCTTGCGTGTCTGCATAAAAAATAATAAATCTCAGAACTAATACCAAATAAGGAATTAGGAAATATGTACCTAGGTATATGGTTTTCCATTTTTACATTCAGAATCAAAACTGCAGAATCAGAAAAAACGTCTTAATTATATATCAAAATAGCTGCCGAAACGTAATTGACAAGAAAACATGACACCATTACTACAGTGAGTTAAGAATAAGGTTTTCTCCAGCAATAAAAGAATCCTATAGAAAAGGAAAACAAATGTTATTTTCTAGTTAATTACGGGAATTGAAACGTGTAGGAGTTGCTAAAAAATTATGAAAACAAACTCCTGCTGGCACTTAAGGAACTAGCAATTACAACGTGATCGAGAATGTGGAGCGAGGAAGGTCAGTGATGTTACACATCAAGCTTTTAGGTGGGCTAATTACTCACCTACACATACAGCTGGAAATAGTAACAGAAATGGCATGCAAATGAGCTATTATATAAGAAATGCGGTGCCTACTATTTAATAAGAATTTGCCTGGAGGAAATACAATCTTCTATAGATGTTTTCTGGTGCAGATTCCAATCTCACATGAACTCGGTAGTATTCTAATTACAAGTGATTTCCACCAACTCAACTCTCAAATTCATTTCTATTCACTAATTTTCATTCACAGACTTTTACCTAGAGACGACCTTTAGAGAGACCTAATTGCCTACAGACTGGAACCAGAACTCTTTTCGAATTCTGCGGATCGTTTCAATCTTCTCATGTGTAGCTAATTTCGACAGTTTGTACCCAAAAGGTTTTCAGGTATTACAGCAACGCGGTTTCTGCTCCTTATTCTCTTCTAAACATCAAATTATAATTTAGATATGCTGCCTTCTTCCGCACTAGAGTTCATAATATGTAGGCAGCATAGGCATGTTCTATTTCAGTTCACAAGGAGCCTTCATAATTAAACAACTCGGTGGGCGTATAAAATATTTTCATGGAAAAGTTCCTGCTCCTCTACTTCTGATAATTTGTTTTAAATACAGTGGAAAATTTGATTTCTCTTAAGTGTGCTTAGTCGCAGTACTCAATTTTCTATAATAAAGGTTATTATGGCGCTGAAACACGTTTCTGATGCATTGAACATTTTAGCATAATGGTAGAGGCTTTTATACATTTTGAGTTGATTGAATTGATCCACAACCTTAGCTCATTTCTTTTAACGGACCGCTTCTTTTGTATCTTATATCTTATTTTTATAATTTGAAACCATTAAATCCAAATAGGAATGTAGGAATTTGGTTCATGAATTGTAGAGCTAACTGAGACGAAGGGCATAGCGTAAAATGTGAAAGACTTAAGTTTAATTAGTAATGCCACATTAAGAATATTGTGTCTTGTCGTAAATAACAGAATTTGATAAATAGGGTAGTCTAGACTCAGGTATTTATTAGAAAGCGACAGTCTGCGAGTCAAGGACGAGAGCACAGTGCCTTGAAATAATTTGGCTTTATGTCATGTAAGTAAGTAGCATGATTCCTAAGTGCTATGTAATATTTAACCAAGAGCCCGCTAGTTTAGTAAAGTTTTCCTTTGAGTCAGTTCTAACTTTAATGCAACAAAATATCATAATCCGTAAAATTTGCTTCGGGGAAATGAGAGCGAAACGTTAGCTATCACTAAGCCATAGAGATGTGTGCAGATAGGTATACGTAGTTAAATACAATTCAAATACACCTGCCATTTTCCTGTAGTAGATCCGAGATAGAGAAAGAAGAATGAGTAACTGGAAGTCCTTTAAAACTTGGTGGTTTTAGATTTGCACATTCAGCACTACACAATCAGCTAGCATAACATGAAATTCAAAAAGCGGATTTCCTCAAGCGTACCTTGCTTTTACGTTTACCTTCTCTACTTGAAGGTCCTTTATACTTAGCAACCTACAACTGAGAGCCGTGGGACTGGGAGTCTCACAGAGAGTTAAAGAGAGTCACAGCAACCTCCAGGCATGCCAAATGCCGACCAAGCGATTATTGTACCTACAAAGTAGCGAACAACAAGCTAAACCACATTGCACTATATGTGGATACTTCTAAAAAGCAATAAAACACGACCACTTAAAAGTGAGAATATCAAAGCAAATTCAGTTCTCAACCAAAAACTTTATTTGAATACGCACAGATAGAGAGAGAGAGACAGACGCACGCGAGACTAGCCTCTTAAAACTATTTCAATGCAAATGCTACCCAAAATGCTTACATGCTATTTGTGAGTAAATGCTACTTTATGCTACACATACTGCATAGGTATACCTAAGTAAAACTGCGATCGACCTGTATGTATTTATGTATTAACTCCTAGGTGGGTTAGGCAGAAGTTGCCTTCTTATATCAAATGTGCTTATAGATATAGAACGCTAAGCAAACTACCCAACAACTTTCATTTTCTCAGCCCTTTTGCTAAAACATAATAAATTTGTGCATTACTCACATAGGAAATGGCAAAATGGAACCCTTCTTTTCTGGATTTAGTCTGAGTTGAGTCGACAGTAGGAGGCTGTAGTTATTAGTGGGTTATGTGATGTATGGAGCTGCAGAGTTATTTCATTTGGCTTTCAGTCGCTGAATGGATGAAAGATAAAATGAACAAACACGTTCAAATCCTCGTTTACTTTTGAAAAGTGAAATTCTATGAAGAGAAGAGACACTCTCACGCAAATCTCTATTGGTATTTGTATAGGCAAGAATAATGTGTGGCTCTCTCTCAATGGCCAAATGTGGGCCAAATAATGCATTACAGAACTCGGTGAAAGCGTCGTCGTTGAGCAGTACCAGCACTAAGTCTTGAAAGCTTTCTAAAGGAGTTAAATTAATTGCTAAATACAAATATCTTGGTCTTGTAAATTGAAAGTGAGGAGTGCTGGGGAAAGCAAAGCATCCTTCTTGTTTTATTTTCATTTCGTAAGCAACTCCACTATGCAAACACCTTATGATCTTTGTTAAGGCACCCATTTAAATGCACCATTCCCCGTCAAAGACAACAAACGACAGAGTTACTAAATAGTTTTCAATGCAGCAGTAATTAAAGCAAAGCTATGAAAGGGTATGGGCATTCCATATGTTACACGCAATATTCCTGCTGCTTAAGTGCTTGACAACTTTGCAATCCATATAGAAATAAATGGAACGTTAATTGTTTGTAGTTGCACAATCTATATACACAGAGCACACAAGTGTCCAAACATTAAACGTATAAAAAATTAAAAGTAAGAGCATATCTTCTACTTGTTCAAAAACGAATTACAAGGGATATTTACCCACATGCACATTAACCATTATAATTAGTGCAGCCCTTTTATCCCTATTACAGTGAGATTATATTACAAAATTCATTAAAACGTGTTAGAAAAGGCAAAAGGAACTTTCTGAAAAATTACAAACTACCTAAACATGTATTATTTTTATTTTGCCAAGCCTTAATAGGTATCTCAAAGTAGATTTGGTTGTCGTTTGCCTTAGGAAGGGAGGAAAAGCTAGCAGAGCTGAACTGTATCAATGAGACTCTAGAGAGTATAAAACATTTTGTATGTTTAGCTAAGGATAAGTAGAGTAATGTTATTATTTGTGACATCCGTACTTGAGACAAGTAGAAAGTGTTTGTCTTAATAGAGAGATTTCTATAGGATTGTTTTGCCCGTAATTAACGACCATGGCTTCATGATTACTATTAGGAATTCGTATAATTCTCATTATGCAGCCTCATCAACGACCACTTGAGTTGACTTAATTCTGCTGGAAACTCGCAAGTGCGGGCTCCTCATGAAACGACTTTGCATTACATGGCCCGTGTACTGACAATTATAGTCTATCTACGCGGCAGCATGTTTATCCCATCATATCCCTAGTTTACAGTCTGGAGCAAAGAGTACTTTTTCATTGTTAAGTTAGTTTGTCCCGAAGAGTCCATATTATTACTATAACGTTTTATTGTTGTGTAATAACAAGGCTGGTGTGCATTCTGCAGTGACACGGACGGAATGAGCCGTACAAACAAATATTAAGGAGGAAGTAATCTCAGCTGCAGAGAATTTTCTCTTGTAAGCTTTTTCTTATCTGTAACTGGAGGGAGGGAAGCAGCGGAGGACGAAACTATTCTCTATTACCAACTAAGCAAATGAGCAGAGACTTACTTACTACGTACGTATGTACTCCTGTGCATACTTGTCCCATTAATACCCGTATAGCCTCACTCAAACGACTCCGAGCGTAAAATCTCAATCTTGTACGAATGGAGTAGGAAACATTATTTGACATCTTAAGATTGTTTCTGAAACGTGTCCCTTTTTCCATAGTAGCAGACTATGCCAACTCGGTCCTGAATAATTGCTCGACTAATTCCTGGTTTTATCACTGATACAGATTCCCTATATACACGCACACAAAGAACTGAATACAAATCTTTACTTTTACTATTATCAAAGGAGAGCTCTACAGATACACAATTATATTCATGCACTAGACAACTGCTTCTACTTCTCAATTCAAGTGCTGCTCTGAAATGCGGAATTCTCACTTTTGCAGAAAACAAGGCTTCATTGCGTTAGAATTGCAAGCTTTAAATTTTAATATCCCTCTACTACCTACTTAATATGCGACCAATAGCATCGTTTTTGTCATTTCATCTTCATTAGCAAGTTTTTGACAGGACAGAGCAATGAAAGGTCCTTTTGCAGTTCTTTGATGTACAAAACAATTTTTGCACTTGTTTACCTCTTTCAGAAAGTTTTTAGGGTAATGACAAAAGTAAATAGCAAAGGTGGATGAAATATTCGTCGAATCAAAAGCTGTATACATACTCTCTTTGTCTACGAGGATATACGCCCTTCTACATAGGCAGTCGATCTATAATGTTTGGCAAAAGAAGTCATACGTATGTAACAGGTGCCAAAAAAGAACTTGTATTAAATAATAGTTGGAAGACGTTTGCAATGTGCGTTGGGTGTGTGTAAATAGAGCCATTTATTTTTACAGACGATGCATTAACAACTGTAAGTTTACGGTATTCCCAGCGGACTTGACATATTTGTAGACGAGATAAATATTTTAAGACTAAGTTTTTAGTCCTTCAAAGTTTTTATCTGGAGCTGATGGCAATAGTTCTTTTTGTAATATATCTGGAAGCAAAGGAAACGTCTCTTTGCCCTAGTAAGAAATGGAATGATTTTCTCACATATGAAAATAAACTTTCTAAGGAACTGTGAATGCTGTTAAACTCGAACTTTGCCTCCATACATTACATTTCTACAGACAAATAGCAATACTAGTTACTTCTAGAAGTACTTGTTCTAATATATGAAATAAAAGAAAAAAGATGACGAGTACATTTTCATCATAACATAAAATAATAGAATCAGAAACCCATGTTTCAATTCCCAGCCAAGTTTTCGAACTGAGTAAAACATCCAACTGAAGGAAAAAAGAGCAGGTGTGCCAGCTGAAATTTGGGAGCGGACACTTCTTTTAAAGCATTTATTAGCATTTCTACCTATAAAATAAAATTAAATAAACTGAACAATAAAATGCTACAGGAAATTATCAATATATAATATCGGTTGACAAATTTAACCTGTAGGAAGTTGTAACTGTTGACTTATGAAAAACTTTTCAATCAATCTTAAATCTTAAAGTAGCAATAGCAAAATTACCACATAATAAATAACAAGCAATGTGAAATGTTTTGGAATTTTGAGTAAAAGCTCCCTTTACTTTTATTGGAAAGAGAGGGGGAGCTTCTGTTGGGGAAAACTCATCGCCCTCCATTATACGCCCTTGTACACAGGCATCAGTATTATTACAGCTATATGATGCAGATGTAGATGGTATGTGAGTGATTTGAGCAGAGGAGAGTGCGATGGATTGGACTTAAATCTGAAGAAGGGAGATAAATGTCGTAAATGTAGGATGTGGAGGAAGGGAGGAGGACAGTGGAGTGTGTAGTGACAGAGATAATAATATTTAGACACGACAAGCCCACCTTCTTAAGTGAACCAAGGTTATTTTATGTTATTTCATTTGTTTTTCACACTCTGGTTTCTTTTGTTTTACTATGCGAGACACGTTGACGGAGTAAAGTGAGCCTTGGCTGATTCCTCGCTCTCGAACTTCGTTTAGTTTCTTTAGTTCAGCTCCTTCACACACCATCATCTCATCTCATTCACAGACTGAGTGGGTTCAGTTTAGTTGAACCAACCACACCAAGGAAGACCAAGCTCAAAAAAGAGCACCGCAAACAAATAAGATAGAAAAAAGTTCGTAAAGTATGTAGGTCGTCTCGTCAGTATTGTTCCAGTCCACGTAGAGTTCAAACTTTACTTTTTCAACGACTCTACTCGTCTGTCTGGTGAAAGCACCGTCGAAAATGGTTTATACTATGTTACGCCACTCACAATATCACTATCACTACACATGTAAGCAGGCACTAATAAGTATGTTCCCGTCAAATTCCATATCCGTCTACGTGATATTCTGTCTAGTCCCTACGCGATGACTTCAGAAAATGTTCAAATTATGCAAGATTAAATATGCACAGAGAAATTGATGAACTAAATTTTTAGTAAGATTAGCAACTTGAAGGCAAATTAACGTTAAAGTTAAATATGGGAAGCTATTAAAATTATTTAATTAAGATTAATAAAATGTGTGGGTGGATGAACTCGATTGGAAAAATATCTTAATAGCCTACATTTAATAATTATTGAATTGGGGTACGGAAAATTTGAAAATAGTACCTAGTCATAGTATAGATAGTTCAAAGACAACAATAAGTCGTTAACATGTATAATGTTGATCTGGTGAGCAAGATAGCCCAGGATGATGATATACTGTGCCCCAGTCTTGGTTGTCTAAGAGCAGTAGAACTCGGCAAAGTAAATATTATGGAGTTGAGTCTCGTGTCGCTTGACTCTTCTTCCCTCTTTTTCTACACTCCAGTACACGTTATACCTAACACTTTGGCACACATGTCATATCATCGCCTAGGTATTTGTTCCACCTTTTCCAGACATTTCGGTCACATTAATTCCCACATACTCTGCCAATATTCACTAAGTCAGTCTCTAAATGTCTTCTGGTATAAAAATATTTTATCGAACACAATACCATTATTTACAATGGTATCTTCTTTTGGAGTATTGCATATCCCTTGTTGCATGATCCCTCTATTAGCACTGAATCTATATTTATGGTGAGTCATTTTTTTATATGCTACTGAAACAAGCTGAAGAAGCTCATCGCATGATTCCGTGACTTAGTTAAAGAGGATTCAAAACCTATGCAGAGTAGGCAATAAACAGATAACCTAAAATACTAAATAAATTTCGAGCTCTTCCTTTTCTTCGTAAAAGTTACAAATTTTGTGCAAGATATTGCGAGGTGTTGATTGTATATTTTACGGTGGTGTATATCAACAGCAAAGGATAGTAGGAAAAAGTCAGTGGATGTCACAGGGAGAGAATGTAGCAAAGAGTGTAGTTTATATCTGGAGCAGTTTTCCTAGAGACTTGACTTGGTTTGACTGACTCCCATCAGAAAATCGCACAATCCGTTACAGTGTTTGTTGTGTTATGTCGGCGTGGGCTGGAATTATATGAAGGATGCGTTTTATAGCCGGTTGGTGTGCTGAACTCGTTCTTCTGTCCCTGTTTGTGCCGTGAGCAGTGATAGTGGAGCAATGTAGTGTGCATTATGACATCATGTATACCCCAGTATAAACAATATGTGCCTTCAGACTCTTTTCATTTCATTCCATTTCATCACTTTTCTCTCATTTCAAAACAACACTTTCTACGGGCACCAAACAAGCACAAAACAACTACAGAGAGAGACTCAAACTTTACTGTCCTTAGTTAACACTGCCATCCACTCCATCCACAGTATCCTCTGCCCCTCGTCTCAACTCGACGGCGCTCTTTCTAAACAAAAAACTCAAAGAAACGCCGTAAACAAAGCCCAAACTTATTTTTCGGTGAGAAACGATGCATGATATTTCTTTCTATTCCCTACTTTTTTAGCAAAAGATATGCATTGTCAGAATCATGTTTCTTGTTTGATTTTACTTATGAGATTTGTCCTGCAGCATAATGTCTGTGTTATTTCCTACTACATCCATCCTACACGGCACAGATGCTCTGTGATGTACATGTTTGTCGACATCTTCACAACTTCTATTCCTTGAAGACACGGCCCTACACCATCCCATGTAATCTAAATATCTCTACCATCCAACTTACGCAGAAAATAATATTGCTTGTCATGTAAGCATCACGTCTTGTGTATTTAAGCTCTGCTGCATTTTCTAATAAATATTTACAGCTACTTGCACAAAACCTTATGGTATCAATGTCAAACGATTGCGGCATATCGAAAATTTCTAAAAACCTTTATCAGTTCAGACAGAAACTTGATGATTGTCATCATCTTATACATACTTCACTCTATGACTCAGTTTTTATTGCTATATAAAGTCGAGTCTGTAGAAAATCAGGCGAGCATGGTGAACTTTTCGTTCTATATACCTACATATTGACCAATCACAAAAGTTTGACCCAAAAATCCTGACTCATTATTTGCTATTGTACTATCTGTGATCAAAACAAGTTTTGATAGAGATTTACTATCACCTGAATGTCGATATGAATATAATTTGTTGTTTTATACAATACAGGCAATTTTTCCTATGAACTAAATCTTTTTCCATGCAATAAATAATTGTTATTTACGTAAAAGCAAGTACTACAACACACTAGGAGTAACAGCATACTTGGGGTTACTCTTATTTGTAGACAAAATGTTTTTGAAATCTCTTTATTTCAAGTCATGACAACCTTTTTGTCAACACATGCAGGGCGTGTACCATACCCTGCATCTTGTACATTGTACTACAATATATGATATAGTAAAGAAACATTTGGAATTCGCAACATTTTCTTCGTTTAAATATTTGACCTTATTATTATTTTCGTTATCTGCCCGCTTGTAAGAATGCATGTTGCATGCATCATATCTTTGTAGTGAGACCATTTGTATACAAAATATACGCAAATAATCATATTTTATATGTAGGTTTATGCAGTAAATCTGATATTTTGTACCTTCACAGAAGGTGTAGCTTAATATTCATGTATTTACATCAGTGATCTGCAAAAATGTCAGCAATTTTTCGAGGGATATAGAATAGTATAACTTGCATTGAAATGAGTGACGAGATATATTTTCATTTTTGTAGTAGGCAGGGCGGGGTATATTTGCACGAGTATGAAAACATTTCTCAACAGAAATTGTGGGAAAGGTTTATGATATTCCAATATTCAAATTTAGGGATTTGGTGGTTTAGCTATGCGGTTGCGAATAAGGGAGATGATAACCACGAAGGAGAAAACAAAAGGTCTTAATATAAAGCGAGGAAATGTGGGACGAAATAGTAAAACATTTCTCCACTAAAATGTCAAAGAATGGTGAAATAGAGAAGAATTGTATATGTTCGCATGTTTGTAGGGCTATTCCAACTTGATTTCGCTGTCTCTGAAGACTTCACCTGGATAAATATAAAATCTGGATTTTCCCCTCTTTTATCGTGTTTTCCATGGAAAGCTTGGAAACGAAATGGAAAATAACTGCATGAAAAAAGCTTTGAGGGAATAATTCGCGTCACATTCGATTTGCGACAAAGATGTAAAATTTCCGGAGTGTGCACGTTGAAGCATTGTGGAATTGTGAAAGGAAGTAGCAGTTACTCTACGTACGTCTGTAGAAGAAAGACCTACATTCTCTTCCTACAACAACCCACCATTATGACTCTCGAGCTTAGTACAAGTCGTCGCAGTAGTGAAAACCACAGCTGTCAGAATGAGTCGAAATTCGAATTTGAGGAAACAAGCACACCCCTGAGACAAAATAACGACTTGGCCCTTAGAAACACCCTGGCTGACTAAATTGTGTTGGCAGGGAAGATGAATATCGTCACATACACACAAAACACAGCATTAGTCTCCTTCCATACGTCCACGGCTATTTAATACACTATGTAAAACACCGATTCACCCCAACTTGCATTCATTTCACTCTAAAATAGTACCTATGTGCGTCCCACTCAGGAATTAAACATCCTTTTACTACCTCTACTACTCTTCCTATAGGCATTATGGGTGGACTATTAGCATTGAGTAATAATACAGATATCCTGCAAATTTGTTAGATTCTATGATATGCACAATGTGCCTGCATAGACATGCCTTTGTATATACACGAGTGGATGTTTACTCTATGATCTACAATGCTCCAGTTAATCACTTCTGAACTCCACTGTAATTTCCCAGATTTGATAACTGTAGCATGAAGCTCTAATTACAAGCTACTTACTTGTGGTCGCCAGTGGGCGCTTTATTGCCCGGATCATAAAAATGCTTCAAGTAGGAAATTGCATGACGACGGCTCTGTTCCCATTATGATCTCATAAATACATAAAATTGCCCTTTTCATCTAAAAGGTGACCAAGACAAAATGCTTTATCATACCGCACTAAATACTAAGGTACATTACTTGCCACACGTGGCATCCACCAGGTCACTAGTTACAACACGATCCTCAACTGCGGTTTACCATGTCTTACACTTAACACTTGTATATATTTTATGGTACCCCATAACTATTTATAACTCAGTCCGTGATACAGCATGTTGTATAAAAATTAAAATAATAAAACGAGGTTTGACATAAAGCCCTGCTATAATACCAAAAGAAAATGTCTAAATAGATGGGACAAATGTTTTTTAATTCTAAAACTCTTAAATTTGCTAGTCTACATGCCAGAATCAATGTCTAACCAAAATAATTGAAGGAAAATTTAGAATCAGGTTCAGGGCTGTACTAGCAGGAAAGTCTATACGAGAAAGCTTTGCATTGGGTGTTCAAATTAAATACCACCTAACATTGTGCATCGTTGTAAATATTTTATACAATATTTATAGTTAACAATGTAAATAAGCACTCCGCAGGCTTACTCACATACTTTCACTAACTATGTTGGTATTGGTACGTAGTATAGCCACTCGAAAGTAGAACGCATAATTTAAAAAAAGATTTAAGTCACGGTGGTTATAATCACAGTATTATACTATAATATTACCCACTGGATGCTGCTACTACCTACAGAAAAAAAGAACTATCATAATACGTAGCATTTTGGGTTGTGGGGAAAGACTTATCATTATAATTGTAGTGGGTGGTTAATTTGATGAAGAAGTCGCAATTTTGTAAGTTTAGAGATGAGTAAACAAGATAAATTATGAAGTGTTAGGATTGGAACTGAATAATTAAGGGAGATGTGCTGTCTGCAATATTCAAAGAGGGAGAGTATTAATGAGTGCATGTGAATTCCTTCTACTCACCGTTAGATCAGCGTGAAATTGTTCAGATCCGGCGACCTCCTTTTGGTAAGCTGTGGAAATGAGTTGGTGGGTGTTTCCAGTCCCTGTCCCATTAGCATCCATTGCGTGTCGGGGTGTTAAAGGTGAGGAGAAGCTGACAGAAAAAAGTATACGAGTCTCCTCGGCCAAAGTTGATTTGTCATAATCATCCAGATTGTCATTGCGATTTTGATCATGTCCCTTGGGAGGTGAGAATGCTCTCGCTTGGATGGGAATGAGATAGTTATTAAAGCCTTTTGACACTTCTCTTAATGCAGACCCGCTCTTGTCTGCCGGTGAAACTGAGCGGGGAGGTGAAGATGATCCTGATGACAATGACACGGGCGAGACTGCCGACGATCTGCACCAGACTCCAGACGAACAATCTTCTCTCTCACTCGCAACCAGTTCAAATTCAATCATAATCCCATTGTTCTTAAGGGATTCTCTTCGGTTTTCTAGAGATTTAAAGTGCCACACAGCCCTGTCCGCCTGTAATCGAATTGATAAATACAAACACCCATCAAACTTTTATCCTTCAACCATCCCAAGATTCTTTTAAAATGCTAAACTATTTATGTACTTGATGTGCCTGTCAATCAATCAATACTATTAAAAATCATCAATTTGTATCACTTTATGTAAGTTTTAGTGAGTTATGCGGTTTTTGTAAGAATGGTGACGACAATTGTAATTATGGAATATGACCATCATGGCTTCATCATCTCAACATAAATGCGTAAAAGGTTCCTGTTTTAAAAGCAAATATTTGCAAAAGATAAATGCGTATTATTTAGCAGTGAAGGAAGAAAATGAAGTTTTTGTGCATGAAAGGATGCCAAGTTGACACAAATTAGTTTTAGTGGAGAGAGAAAAGAAACTTACGGCTGAAGATCCGTTCTGCGACTTGGTCATAATGGGATTGAAATTTGTAACGCTTTTGTCAAACTCCAAGTTTTCACCGAGAATAGTAACATTGGTAGAGAGAATAGAGCAATAAATTTCGTGTTTTCCATCATTAAGAGCTGAAATCTGCAAGAATATCAAAAAGGAGTTTTTATGTATTGTACGTGCAGACGTTTCATGTTTGTGTCGCAGAGAGAGATGAAGATCATCAACTCTGTCTCCTCCGCTATGAGCGTTACATCATGTTCTGTTCTTCGAGTTATTTCTATTTGGCAAATATCTCAAAGGAATACCGTGTCGAAATTTCAAAGTGGCAACTTCAAATGCAGCTCACAACTGAACTTACCTCAACATCAAGATCTAACGGAGATTGTGTGCGAGAGAAGAGAATGAGCAGTTGCATCTTGATTTTGTCCCCAAGCTGCATTTTTTCTGAATTTATGGGCTCCGTTTGACGGGATAGGAAAAGTTTCACCTCTGATGCTTCAAACGACTTCTTTTTCTCAACTTTCTTTGCATTTTCTTTCACCTACATACAAAATTAATCGATTACCTCTCATTTTACTTTCTAAGGCAGTAGGTTTCCATTTACACTTTATTGTAGCTCTGATGGCTACGATTATCTTTCAGGAGCTCCGCTTTATAGGCATAAACTAAACTTTTATGTCCATTACAGCTAGTCATTTATCTTGCCAAGAAATATATTACTATGGACAATATCAGTCCATGAAATCTGAATTGCCACCTCTCCCTAATAACTCATTTTTACATCATGAATATGCCTATCCTATAAAACTACCTCTACGTGTGTTTGAACTTACGTTCTGAGAACTTTGACACCTATGATAATAATTGATTCCTTATAAAAGTAAAAGTTATTTCATAATTCTTTTGCAAAAGCCATAGCATAGCACAAATATTGTTTAGTCCCAAAACACCGAAATGCCAAAATAAAAATCTGCATACTGTGCATTTGTGTTAGATCTCAATTTTCATATTAATCTGCAGAAATTCCACTCTAGGAGGGTAATATCTGTACTTTACGATATCATTTATTTGCCCAACTATCTAGAAAGTAACACTCTACCAAGAATTCAATAATGATGTACCCAAGGCTCCAATAATACTGAAACATGCAATTGTGATATTATGCATGGACGCCTAACGGATTTCATTGTATGCAGCAATTTAAAAACCCGTAGTTTTTCTATAGTTGCACATGCCAGTAGTTAACGATCCTAACGTACGTAAGAAAAAAGTCTTACTTGTCTCTTGAGCCTTTGGAAGGGTTTTCCTTCCACCATTACTTTATCCTTGTAGCGAGTCATTGCCCGTTTCCATTTGGAGTTGGACTTGAAAGAAGGAAATGAATGCGGAGGCTTATTTCTGTTGTTCGGATGACTTTTGAGACTGGAACCGCTCTTGGAGTTTGCATTGATCTGAATAGAACCCTCTGTTGAAAAATCTGCGTAGAGATTTCCTGGATTTGATGGAATCTCCATTGCATTCTGCTCTGCATCTTCATGTTTAGTTTCAGGCTCTAATGATATCTCCGACTCTGTTGATAATGGTTTAATATACAGCGTTGCCAGCAATTCTTCCTTCCACCCTCTGTACCCAGAGTTGTTAACTTCCAATGCTGTGAAACAGAAAGGAGTCAGTCATTAAGCTTTCATCATTCAAATTACCTGTTCCCTTTTTATTTTCAATTTGGCATCTACCACTCAATATTCGCATCAACAGATACCGGACTGAAAGTAGCAGTACCCTGTTAATTATTAATACCTCAGTAGCAAATCACAATGTACCCGCATGAATTAGAGAAAACGTGGATTTACTAAAGTTTTTAAATATATTTCCTTAAACCTCGACGATGCAAAAGGCCACTTTTTATTTATAAATTCACATCCTAGAATAGCCTATTTTATACGAAACTAGAATTACTAAGTATATATTCAGAATCAGTTGACTTCTAATTTGAAGCTTCCAACTTCAATAAACTAAATGCTATATTTTGAGTGATTTTACACAATATCAAAATGCATTTGTAATAACGTTCTTTTCACAGTGTTGACTACTAAAACGAACCAAAATTGATGATCCAATTGTGATCTTGCCTACGCACATGCCATTGAGCTTTGGAGACCAAAAGACTTCAAATTCAAGTAAAAGAAAGGAGAAAGAAGTAATTTTTCTTTTTTCGCCACCGCAACCTAATATAATAAGGTAAGTACATGGTACTTAGGAAGGGATGAATAACTGCTCGAAACTCGGAAGCTACTAGAAAATCTCCGAAATTGACACACTCGAAACTTTGTGTTATGAAGTGACAAGATTTAATGATGTCAAGAGTGGGGCTGCAAATTGACTTGGATTTACTACCCTGGTTGAAGTAAAAAGTTGGGCGAAATAAAATGGGACAGAGAATCAAAAGGAGAGTAGCGGGATAGAATTTAATGCAAAAGAGAGTTGCTCACCTAACTAGGAGAAAAGGCCCCTACTGAAGTGACTGATTGTGAGTGGGTGAAAGTGGAGAAAAGACATCGTGCATTATGCATTATAAAAGTTGTGGAGAAACAAGAACAAACGAAACCACCGGGCCACCTACTTACATCCGCTCCTGCACAGACCTTGCACTGCATGCCTTTCCTCACCTACCACACCAAAGTGCTACAAGACACAGATACGTCTGCTCTCCACAACAGACTACAGGGTCCGCACTTTTCTCCCTAATTAAATCCAATCCTGAAAAACCACCAGTGAAATCCCTCGTGTGTTTAGAATGGAATTTGGACTACACACTTACAGATGCATATCAGAAACTGCTCCCGCTAATTCAGCACAACTCGTTTTTGTTTACAAACCGTGAAACTGCCGACGCATATTTACTTATATATCTACAAACTACAAGTCTACAATGATATTTTGCAAAATGGTTTAGACATCTAATAATAGAGATGTGAATGAACCAACGGGAATCGATAAAACCAGACTATAAAATTTATGATTCCAGAATGAGCACTTAAATTTGAATACAAAAGGCAAAACGCAAGCACGTCTCTGTTGCGTAAGCTCTAGAAACGGTGTACAATTGTTATTGTGTTAAAAATTTAAATACTGGCATTTCCTTTGAATGAGAGTGTGCAAAAGGTTATCTGCAACCCTGTGTAAACAGTAAATGTAATTATTACATCCACCAAATACTAATCAAAGATAGTGATGAGAGACTATAAATAGGCTAGAATATCTGCAGCCTAGGTATATACCTAATAATATTATAATGTATGTAGTATTTATTAGGTACTTCTGTACTAGGTGCCTTGCCGAGCAATGGAGGTTTGCTAAAGTACTGAACAAAACTGATTTCAACAAAATTCGAATCAGTATGCTTAAAACTTTGAGTCCAGCAATTCGGTATCATCGGTTAAACTTTTAAAAATGGTTCAGTACGTACGGTTAGATTTGCTGGATAACAATTGCAAATATATGTGCGTTTCCATTTTCGTACACTACTATAAGAAGAGCAAAAAATTTTTTGAAAAGGATAGCTAGAGTTAATGATGACATCATATTAATATGAGGGGAAGGTACTATTAATTTTGAATGATATAAAGTTTAAAGGGTTAAAGTGATTTATTTTAAACTTCTTCCAAAGATCCACTAAGCCCATAATTTAGTCAATATCCTATTAAGATTAAGATTTGAGAAATCAATTGATTGATTTAGAAGTTTTAGGAAAGTTAATTTAATCATATAAATTAGAAATTTGGGGTAATATAAAACTGTCTGAACTTAACTCATTCTTAATTCATCCACTTCGACTCTATTTTCCCCTCATAGCATTAAATTTACCTTTACCAGCGATGATGGCGAAGACGGAAAAGTGTATGGTAATTTTATTTGAATATTTATGCTTACAGGTTTTGTAATTTTGAACAAAAAAACAAGGTGTTAAAATGCATTAACTGTTAAAATTGCGAAATGTTTGTGGGATACTACGTGCCATGCTGGAATGGTATAAATGTTCAAAAAGTGGTATTTTAGTACACTGGTATAAAGCCCAAAAACTTAGAAGTACAATAGGAAGGAAAGTGGAAGGGAAAGCGTGGAGAGGCAAGGAGAGAAAATAGGCATTAGGCCGAGTCTATAACATTCTCAAAAGCCTTTCCATCCAGTTGCTTGTTCTTTGCTGTGCTTTCCCTCCTTGCAGTTTTCGTGTATGGGTGTTCTAATTAAGCAACTGAATTTCACTTTGAAGTGAACATTTCTCATTTGACTTTCAATTCTTCTCTTTCCGTTCACTCCTTTCCTCTGTTTTGTGCACTCTCTGATTTCCAGATTCCTTAATTCTCTGTAGGTGAATAGAATTGTAGAACCTCGTGTGCTTGCCTGCCCAATTTTAATTCACCGAAGTCATGGAATAATTAATGACATCCACAAATTGTTTGACTTCCAATTTTTTGAAATCCACAAGACCTATTATTCTTTTACACAAAGAGCATCGTTATTCAAAGATTATCATAGCGAACTTGAACAACATTCATCTCCTTGGTATAATCCGGAGAAAAACTGCCTGAAATTTAGTTTCACATTCACTAAATATTAGAAAGAAGATTTCAATATATTTAAGATAGACTATATAGTATGTGGAATAGTTTCAATGTAATCCTTTCAATCAAAAGCTGTATACTTACTAAATATTTTCATTTTTAAATTACTCCTGTCTGACAATCTAGTCTAAGTACCTACTCTTATTCACAAGTTGAACCGCTTGATTAAATTTTTTCCCTTTAATTCAAGTATTCTTTTCAAGATTGTCAGTTGTGATTTTTTATGATCGTCAAGAGCAAGTCTCTTCCATGGTAATGTCGCACGTCGCCTTGCATTTCATTTTGCAGAATTAAAAAAGCAGAGAGTGGGTAGGTACTTCAATAATATTTGTAGCACAAGAGATATATATGCAGAGTAAAGAGAAGGTGCCAATTTGTTCCATTTATTAATACAACCTACATATCTATATAGGTAGGTATATATAACATTATATTTACTTATTATATGGAGCCATGCAGTATATAACAATAAAGTGACAGGCACGGCAATAAAGGCAAGACTACGGGTATGTGATAGCTCTCTGATGTACTCTAACGAAAGTAACTGTAAATTAAATTGCCCTTTTGTTCATATGGTAAGTAATTTTTTCAAATTACATGAAATAGAACGAACATGACCTACAGAGTGCAGTCTGCACCTGTATTTAATATTCGGCCGCCATATTTGATTAAACTTATGATTAGACTAGGAATATGCAAAAATGTATTGTATAGTTACGCACAGAAATATTCCTACCTTTATACAAATGAAGGTATTTTCCCAGATTTTAATAAATTTCTGCACATTACTACTACATGAAAGAATTCAAAAAGGGTGCATAGCCATAACATTCAAAACTAAAAGCCCTCCAACAATATGAAACATTCCTGCAGTCGTTATTACCAGCCTTGGTAAATTTTTGGAAATAAACTTTAATTTTAAGATCCTTTGTAGAAACTTCATCAACGACGTTGTCAGGGTTGTCACCTACCTGCTAGACACGTAGAAATGAAACAGAAAATTTCCATGAACTCGGGAAAGGTCTTTGTGAGATCATTTGAAAAAAAGGTGGCCCTATCTTTGTTGACTAAAGAGGAAACCTTTACGTACGTACGTGTCGTGTCTGAGCAACAACGTGGCGTGGAATAACATTTCTTTTCCAGCAGGTTGAATCGTAGCAATTTTGCTCAGTTACCCTTCCTCTCAGTCATTCTGCACGTTTGGGGAGAGACAGGTTGAGATATAGTCTCTCCACTACTACATCTTTGAAAAGTGAGTTCACTATGATCACAATGATCAGTTATCAGTTATAGAGGGAGACAATAAAAAGAAAAAAATGGGAAAGAATGAAGAGATAAGGGCGTGAGGAGTAATATATGATTTATATATGCATGCAACTTGTTCAAACTATCTCTTTGAATATATTATCATCTGCAGTTATAGCATGAGAAAATAACTAGTTCTTCTGTTTGCCACGGACACTTTCATCTGGTTATCGTTATCACTTGACTTGCAGCAAGGGTTTCACAGCCCACTATTTTATAAGAGTTATAGGAACCTATGAAGAGGGTAACAGTTGAAGTAAAGTAACAGGCGATCCCTCGCTTCCGCTTTCACTAATGCATAAAATACATGGACCCAGGACATGACAGAACTCCGTCGTCCTATAGCCAGTCTCTGCAGCTCCTACATATCATCACATCACTTATCCCATCGTCATTTCGACAAAGCGGGGAATACTGTTACCAGCGGACAATGAAAAGCCAACTGATCCGTCGAGGCCTATTTCACAGATGCTATCAATAACGCATATTGTGTCATAATGGCAGACACGAAAAAGTACGCCTCAAGTCATTTCATTAGTATCTACAACCAAAGGTCTAGAGACTAATAATTTATACAGTGCTTAATGGCAACAAAAGGGTGAAAGGTTTTCTGTTAACTGAGAATTTTTGACGCTACTAAATTCCCAAGTGCCAAAAGGGTCTGAAATTTTATCATCTGTGCATTAAAATTACCTACCAAAATTTTACAAGGCTTAATTTTATGTCCTGAGCAAACTTTACATATTAAATTAATGTCTCGGATATGCCAGCATCCTATATCATATAAGAGTACCTAGAGGAAGACATGACCCACATACACAGACTGGTTTTACAAAAGATCTAAAAATGTAAGAATGGTAACTCTGAATAAATGTTTACCATGCGTGAGTGTAGTTGAGTAAATAGACCAGCCGACGTCGCCAAGTCTACAATCTCACAAGTTATAATATACTTACACTTCAATATCATCTCTCCAAATATCAACTTGGAGTAATTTTGTGTAATCCTATACTAACACAACTGTCTGTGCAATTACATGTCTATATTCAATCTGGCAATAAATTACAATTGCAATATTATGACAGTGATGTAAGGTAGTAAACGGAAATCTAAATAGAACGTATGGAATTCTAGACATAAAGTGAAAATCGGGTAGGGATGGACCAATGAAAAATACGTCTGTTCGTATACATTTAAGATGAAGCGGGGAATCCAAAAAAGAAATTGAACGACTAGAATGAAGGTAAAACGGCTCTGGCCCTTATGTGAGAAGTAAGGTGAGTGAATGCCTCGAATATTGGAAGATATATAATATATATAAAAGTGGAGCTACATAAGTGGAAGCCATGGGAAGACAGATGTATAGGATTGGGTTTACTTCCTTGGAACGGTAATGATTAAATTGGGACACTCCAGTTGGAGTAGCCATAAGTAAGGTTAAAGAAGACACGCACACACATACATTCGTAGTTGTCTTTACATACCTATCATAAGAAACTGACTCTCGAATATATAGAGCACAAGGAAGTAGTCAGCGCCAAAGGCGCAAGAGACGGGGAGAAGAAAGGACGGGGGAAATTGCTCCGAAAGAAGTCAAGTGAAATCTACGCATCTGTACGTACACTATACATTTGAAAGATGAGAGGAAAGCATGCGACCTGCGAATTTATTGCATTTTAAATGTTAAACAGTTAGAATGTCCACACACAAAATATTTACCAGTTGCAAATACCATATTACTCCTGCGCCATTTTCCGTCGACACTTGCAAAAATCTACGAGACGATTTTTTAATTATTTAACGTTTTTATTGCACACTAGATACACTGACTAACTTTGCAGCAAATTGGCTGATTTTGGAGTGCTATTAATTTTCGCCAGGCAAATAACATCATTTAACAATAACTGGATAAATATTGCTAATAATATTGATAGACGACTATTGCATAAAATACGTTACTGAACCCCTTAAAACGGACGTATGAGGGAATATTTCGATTTTTAATGAGGTTTTTAGCCTGTAGGATTGTAGAGTAATTGTTGTTTAAAATTTCAAACTTCAAAATTTAATACGGTACAAATATATTTTTCTCTCTTTCACCCCGTTTCAAATGCTTTTCTATAACAGCCTTGGTAAGTGTTCGAAACAGCATAAATAGGACAATCAGATCCCTTGATCATGTGAAGGCTCACAATGGTAATATATTCCTTTCAAAGGCACGCTGTAGTAGAGTGGATGATATATTTAGTTTAATTTGGCGAGCTCCGAATAAAAAAGATTTACGCCTGAGAGCCAATTTTTATTCGAATTGCATTTGTATCGTACGTCACATTTTCATCGCATGCATGTTGTAAATTCCAAGAAAATTATAACGACGTTGCATGCAAGTGAAGTCATAACAAACATATTCATTGTCGTCTTCCTGTACTTGAACACAAGTACAATTTGCTCTCACATTTTGTGCCCATTCACTCACTCAGTAAAACAAATTCCAACTTTGTGTGAGTGATGTGACATGATAAAGTATTTCACACACACGCGAAAGTTGTACTTCATTAGTAAAACGACTCAGCTCTACGTTCTCTGCATTATTTCCTCCTCGTTGTTTGCTTACATGACAAGCATTTAGTCTCAAACTAATGTACGAAGTTCAATTGCTATATTTAAGGCCCAACAATAACTACATGTATGTGCTGCTTGCTCCGCCAAACAAACTGCACACACATTGTAAGGCCCACCTAAATGCATACTGGTCTACTGCATAGGCTATAGGGAAGAGTAATGAACTAAAACCCAAGTATAAATTTTAAACCTGCTAAACAATAGCAAGTAACCGATGAATAGTCTCTACTTAAATCCCTATCGACTGACTCTGCTGCAAACAAATGCATTCTGATAACATTTTAGCAAATTAATTTCCAATTGTCAATTGCGGGTTTGGGACCATGTTGTTTGTTGTGAATAAATCAATAAAAGTAATACCAGCACAAAACCACTTAAAGCAAAGTAGATAACAAAGAAACACCTATACATTTTCAAATTTTTAATAAGTATATTCTAACCACTGTTTGGTATATTAGCTATATTATATACTTAATAGAATACCTCACCCACTTTGATACTATAATATTGACTTGAATTGCATACACTTTTGTCTGAGTGCATGGGAGAAAGGTTTGAGTGAGCAGAGTCCATTAAAATGATTATAGCTTATTAAAATATAAATAAACAATGGGGGGTAGACGGAAAAGAGAAAAGTCGTAAATATGGCAAATAGAGCAACAAAGGCAAGAATTAGTATTTTTATTTCGAGATTTTGTAAGGGAGGAGGGTTGGGCAGGCAGGAACTGACTGGCATCAAACTCAATGCTCAATAAGCAAGAAGTTCTTTGGAGCCAGAGGTCGAGGGACGAGAAAAGTAAGTCACATAGTCCATGACTCACTTGCTCGCATAGTTAGTTGTATGTAGTGGCAGTGAGGAGGATGAGAGAGTGGCTGGCATGCCGTGGAGTCGAGTCAGGTATGAATGAAATCCCACAGGACACGCAATCAAAGTTTACTCTTTTCTATTTATTTTGAACTATTGCTCCTACAACACATTTCGTGTCAATAAATACAAGTACTAAAAGTAGAAAATAGTCGACTGCACTGAACAGGCTACAATAGATGTGAAATTGAATTGACGACAAAGCTGTATGGTGCGTGGACATTTTCTCCTCTGATTTGATCTGATCTACCATGACGTGACGTGATTTAATCCTAATGTGTCTAACAAGAAGTCTGTCGATTTACTACAGGGTCCCTGGATTTATTGCTCCGAGTCGAGCTGTGCCGGAGTAACGGTCGCATGGCCGGGTCCCTATGTGTCCACACGTACCTACTATTACTTCCATCTGACTATACTCTACTCGTCTGCTATATCTAAATTTGCACAGCCTGTCTGATCTGGGCCTGCACTCCTTCTCCGCCGAAGACATGACAAAGTGCTTTGTCCGTGTAGGTGTAGGCGGGAGTTGTGCCCGACACTGTACTCTCCTTGGACGTGCATTAGTAGTCCTCCAGTATCTGGTGACTGTAATAACCACTACGGTTTCGGTTGTCACCCAGAAAACTAAAATCCAATGTCTTTCTCCCCTTCTCCAAATCGATGAAAAGCTCAACTCGTCCTAAAGCCTAATAATGTAATTCTCACAAGACTTGTAGTACTTGTAGTCCCAGTTAACTGTTTATTGAAAGTTACTGGCTAAGTCAGAAACACATTTTTAGTACTGCTCCGGGATCAGGGACAGCAATTTAGCAGCTTTACCAATTATGTGTCCTGTTGGTGTTCCACCAACATTGATCTATGAGCTCAAAACTTTTTTCTCCATGCACCATTAAAACATTTATTAGGTAACTATCGCTGTAATTCCATTATTGTTGCCTCCCCTGCACGCATCACTACTACTTACAGTCAGATCCTCAAGCTGGGTGCGTGAAATGAACTATCCTATCCTAGAGTGTTAGATGATATAGAATCTCCACGTGATTCTGTCCCTTTTTCATGTTTGTAACGTCCTACAATCATTGCTCTTCAAAACTATATTGAACTTTTAACTCACTGGCTTACAATTCAAACAAAGACATAAAAATATTTGGCAGGTGACATCATATACCAAAACACACTGAATAAAATGAGTCCATTTTTTATTACTTTCTCCTAAAGCGCATAATATATGTTCCCACTACATTTGGTATGTTTTTAATGCTTCTCCAGAATTGAAACTGACTTTTATCATTTTTGTACTTTGACGTGCTGCTTACTCGTAGATGCTGCCTCGTTTTTATTGTTTTCTATGCTTGCCATCTGTTTGTTTGTTCCTTCCGCTGCTGTAATAAACTAGACTTTCCCTGGACGATTACATTTGTTAAATAATCCACAATTCCGCAAACAAATTCTGCATTACGTATACGTACCACCTACTGCAATAAATAGTACAGAATACAAAAGAGTATGATCAAAGGTAGTAGCTACACATAGTGTACGTCTACATAGCCTGCCATCACTTATGATGAGCTACCTATCTATGTAATAATTATAATACAGTTGGTCATGTTAGTTCCCATAATAGAGTGTACTAAAACGTCAATCTGTCTAGGGCAAAGCTAGCAAAAGCCTTCAGCATCATTTTTATATTTCTTTTTATTACTGAGAAGTCGGGTAGACAGCAGAAAATAATGCATAACAAAAGCGTTCTCTTATCAATACTTTACACTGCAAATTCCGCCGGGATTATCCGCAGGATCTGCAATGAATTATGGCATTTTTATTATGTACTTCAGCCGTGTTTTCCTTTTACAGAGAACATTGTCAGTCTTCCTTCACCATAACCAATATGCATTCCTGTACTGATACTCGCTGCATTCACAACTTCCTACACTAGGTCAAAAATTTAGAGTCGTCGTGTGGTTACACCAGCTTGTCATTCTGAATTGTTCGGAAAGTTTTTGATGGAGGAATATTTAATGAAATAGTCGATATTTCAGGCTATACCCCGAAACTAGATAGGATGGTACCTAATTGAATTCCCTCCATCGTGAATCCTGACCCATATTATCTCCCATATCATAACAGTATTTTAGGAATAAATTGCTACTTGTCTGATATTGTTAGCATAGCATTCTATTGTTTCTCTGAGAAGTGTCGCTACTTATCTCATGAAGTCCAGTACACTGTTATGTTAGTACGGTAAGAATGACCAATAATCAAGGATGTTGTTACACTATACAGGCTTGTCCTCTTTGACACCCAAATAATGTTATCGAGTATTTACGGTTTTAGGAAGATCATAAGTCTAAAAACAATTTGGAAAGACGTGAACTGATTATGAAATGGAGTACATCTAAGTTAAAACATGTTAAAATGAAAAAATTAGCAATTTCCCTAGTGTCTTATTGGTTATTGTAAATAGGAGTTGGTGTGGACCATGTGCCATACCTTGGAGTGTAAAACCGAAATGGCTGAATATATAGGTATAGTCATAGTAGAGAATAAGATGATCGGGGACTTATTTTTAGTTATGTCCTATGTGGAAAGAAGACGTTATGGGAGCCATAACTGCTCTGCTTAGCAAGTCGAGCCAATAATTTCTAGAAGTCATACAATAAGGATAAGAGCAAGACAGAGCATGGAGCGGACTGGAGAAAGAAATCAGTGCGTGAAGAAGGAGAGCTTAGATTTCATTTTTATTAGGGAGAGCCAACTTGGAAGTAAGTATCCCAAAATTATTTATTTACATACTGAATTTTATGCGTTATGGCTTTGGCCTTTGACCAATTTTTTAAGGAAATATCTTACTTTCACTTCTGAGTTAGTTCCATGCTAGACACAAAATACTTTTATGAACCTCACTAGACTAGAATAATATCATTTATATATTACAGACACTAAAATATGTACACTAGCTGTGCAAGAGCAATACCAGAGTCCGTTTTCTACCCTCCCTTCCGTTATTCGAATGCACCTTCTAATTATCATAGATGGAGCAAAATCGCTACAATTTAAAAACGATCAGGTGTCTGTTTTTATTTATTAGTAAGACTGAGACAAAAAAGTTGGGTAAATATCCCCCAATAGTTGATAACCTATAACTTACTATAGACATCAACAGTTTGAAACTTTATTTACCTGACCTACATCGGCACTTTATTCCATGACAAGTAGACTGTAATATGCACTAGTGGTATTTATTATATTATGTAAAAATACATTTTCAGATGAATATTCAAATAAATTAAGCCCTGGAGGGGATCATAGGATAATAACAGCTAATAAATAATTTAAGTAGTACATAATGCATAAGATCGTCTCAAGAGGAAATTTAGACGAAATATGCATGCGAATTTATTACAAGTATGACAAGTCAGAACACTTTTATCCATTTCCATCGCACAATAAATTGATATCAAGCGCTTTTTGCTCTGTCAAATCTCTGAGAGACTCAAAAGAAATTGCCCAATCTCCTTTCAAATAAACTCAAACTATGCAATAGATAAAATACAATCTAAATGGTTTCTGATTTATAAAATACTATATTACACTACTAAATTGACAACGGTGTATTATTTAAGATTAACGTGCATTTGAAAGTTTCCATACTGTTTGAAGTGCATGGAAAAGCTACATGTGCTAAATGTTTCCCTTTTGCGGAAAATTGCAATTGCAAAACAAGGAAAGAAGATGCCAAAATTAAATACAGTAACATTAGGATGACCAGATATATAAATAAAGCAATCAAAATATGACAATGCTCTGAGGAGAACTTGGCCCTACTATAGAATAACGGAAGAATGATGTAATGGGTATTGCGGGTAGCTCATTCATGAGACTGGGAGGAATGAATGACTGTGATAAGATATAAGATATCGTGTATAAGATATTCGAACTGATAACAATGCCAAGTCAAATTTAGAATTCAATTAAGTTAATTTGCATCATAAAATAATTAGCTAGTTGGGATTGCTGTGTGGGTTTGGATGGAATCTATATATAATTCGATAATAAACGAAATAAAGAAGCTGAACAGGGAAGTCATTGAAGGGGAGTAGCAAAGAGGAGCTGAAGATAAGCAACACCAAGTTAATTATCATCGATCCGTTTAAGTTTCTCATTCAAACTAGAATTCACTTCTTGGAGTAGACGGCCGGTGGGTGATTTGATGTGATGCTATGGCGAATGGAGAAGACATCCTTTCCTTTGGCTTGCACGGTTTGGTTACCTAAACTAAACTAGAACACCAGGAAACACATTTCGGTGAAATTGCTTCCTCACTGTTACGCATACGTGCACTTTCCCCTTCCTATCTCCTTCCCGTCGACTTCTCATCTATTTCCAGTGACACTTCCAATATACATCCCCATTCTGATGTGGTTAATTAGGCTGACTCAGGTGAAGCGTAGAGATAATGTATTATTACCGCGATATTGATATCACATCACACTATTGTAAAGATACCCGCATTATCTTCACATTTTCTAGCATACGACTCTCTACATTGATAGCTTCTCATGTACATCCGCTTGGTATGTCGACTGCTATTTATAGTCTGTTGGCTTCTATGTTTTATCAATTTGGTACTTAAGTCCTAGATAGGAGATGCTACGATAGTCGGAGTCATCTATTTTTGAATAGGCATCTACGCATTACTACTATTATCAGTATCATCATCGATTATTCACAAATTACATCGTCAGCGGAAAGTCAGAGGAAATCCATTGTCTCTCCAATTTCATAGCTTTGAAATGGCTAGAATGGAATGAGTCGCTCAAGCTCTTAAGGCAAGATTACAAAATTCTAAGCTTTTTTATAATGGAAATTAGATAATGCCCAGGGTAGGTAGACAGACAACGACTATATACTAACATACAGTATGAGAGGGATATAAGTATTTATAAATATATTGTACTACCATTCGGTGAACATAGTATTGTGATTTTACTCTCCTCGTTCCCAGTTTATACGCACTGAGGTATTATAATATAATTAACAATGCTCAATGCAAGTAATTGTCTGTATTTACATAGTATAATTGAGGTATCTGCAGTAACTAAATATAGGCTCAAATCATAGAGCTCTAATGGTAGTAACGCACAAAGCTTCTGTTTAATTGCATTTAGGGATGTCAGGAACTGTAATTGAGGCTTGTGTATGTAAAAGGTAGGTATTTATTGCGTTTCCATGATAGCTCATCAGACATAGTAAACGTAAGTAATACTAGGAATGATAGATTATTTACCTGAGACTTGAAGAGTGATGAAATAGTAGGTGGCAGGGAGGAGGGTGAATCCATCTTGAAGGAAGACATCTCCAGTTTCATCATCGGCACGAAACATGAGACGAGTAGATTTTTCGGATCCTCCGTAGATTGATGCGTCCCGTTTGTTGCGATGAGATGGAAGAGCGGGAAACGTTGTGGCCGCGTCAATGACTTTGTATCGGGGAGTGGCACATGGACAAGTCGCAGCTGGTCCCACTTGCCCCAGTTGACATGTGAGACCCAAGTCATCATCTGCGGACTCGATTCGGAACAAGGGCCTTGCCGAAGGTGGGGAATTCGGGTCCAGTCCATCATACTTCAGTGCCGAAGTTTTCGTCTTCTTGGTGCCCGTCTCGGGTAGAATAGATGCGGAGGTTGTTGGTGAGGTGGCTGCATCTGCTGCGGCCGAGGCAGAGGCCAACGAGGCGGTCGACGCATCCAGGATGAAAAATGGTTCTTCTGCCAAAAATCGTGGAGCGAATCTGTCGACTGATGCAAAAATCATTAATTACTAACCCTTCGGCTACACAGCTCCATTTCTCTCCCTTTCACATTACCATTATTATTCTATTTTACTTTCTCCGAACACTTTCTCCTTATTTTTCTTTTCTCTCCTTTTTTAAAATGACAGCCCAGTTCCTCAACTATCTTACTTTGCCAACCTTTACAAATTTAAAGGTCACTCCTTTAATCCCTTTCCCATTCAGAATAACATCCTTCGACTTATATACATTGCTACCTCAATTTATTGCAACTTCCAACTACCAATCTTTAATGATGAATTAATGTTTCAAATCTAGCTGTTGACCCATTAAGCTTTTGTGCAATAGATATTCTTATATCTGCTAGGGATAAATTACATATTTTTACTTGGCGAGTAGCTTGCATGGTATTTTGTAAACACAAGGTCCTAATTAACCTAAATTGGTAACTACTTTCATTATATTTCCACATAATGAAACCTTTAGGTTCATTTTGGCATATACGGAGGGATGGCAGTGGAATGGCTTTTTGATTTATAAAATAATAATTCCCGGTAGGTATCCTTTTTGTAAAATAACTTGAACTAAATAAATAGACTAGTGATAGCATTAGAGATTTTACGTAGAATGGATTACATTTACTGTAGAGGACTTATTCGAAGGAAAAATGAAATCTTTTGAGCGGAAGAATAAACCCACTTAATGTAATGAAAATGACTTGCATTAGTGGCTAAAATATTTATGTTGGTAATCACGACTTTTGTATGAATATGTATGACTGTATATATACACGCAAGTGCTCTAATATTATGAATTAGAACAAATTTTTAGGAAAATAAATTTTGAGGTTGTCTTTTAATGCGAGTAGTTTAGCATTTTCTCATCGTTTTGGGCAATAATGGGATTATAGTTAGGTATTTATAAGAGATCAAGGGAGTAGCTGTGTAAGTACTTATGTGTACATATCGGACATAGTAGTAAGTAAATATTAGCGGTCTTAAAGAAGTCGTGCCAAGCAGTTGTATTTCTTAATGTAATCTGATGAGTGAAAATAACTTTTGCTCTAAAAGAGAGTAAACGAAAGTTTTCCGAAGTGAGATTTATTCTACGAAGCGGAAATGAGCATAGAGCCACTCACACATTTCCGAGAGACAAGTTAGACGATGCGTATAGTTAGGAGAAGCCTTTTTTATTACGTTAGCTTCAGCTTGAGCTACATTTGCACTTAACTTGCACTGCTCAGCCTCCTTGTACTGTTCCACTGAAACATTCTTTACGGAGAGTGAAGCCAAACCACACCGAACCACTCGCACTCAGTCGAGCCTATGAAATAAGTCTAACAGTATTTAGCCGACGAAGAGACTATTTCACAAACAATCACTCATTCGAGACAAGAAGAAAAGGCTGCAGACAACTTACGAACGGAGCTTATCATTTAGCCACTCCCTTTGTCACTCAGACAGGACAGTCATAATAAATAATTGCGAGAAGAAGGAGGACATTTTAAAGTGTATTAATGAATCCTCGTCCTTCTATCTATCTCTCGTCCTCCCAACTAAATATAAACATTTACTCTAGCCACTTATCCAAACCATTAACTTATCAACCAATTATCCTCACCCGATATTAATGCTTCTTGTACATTATCCTCTCATAAATATATATTTAACATCCCGCACTCGTGTCTAGCATGCCCGATACACCAATTTCCTTTTCAAAAACATTTCTGAACACTTAATTTAGTTATTCGCAATTTGGCATTCTGCTAATTCCACAAAAGTGCGTATTTACTATTTGAGCTAGAGAGGTTACTGAATATTCAGTATTGACATGTTTGCACAGTCCTGAATGGATACTAACTGAGCGATTGCATAATATAGTAGACACATAGCCAAGGAAAAGAGCTTATTATTAAGCTTATTTTCCTTCTCTGAAGGGAGTAAGAAGTAAGCCAGGCTAATTAAACAGAGTCTGGTGTGTTTACATGTAAGGAAACAAGCCAATAAGACTTGAGTGTAATTCATTAAATTTGGTATTGAGAAAGTTCATCTTACCATAGTCTTGACAAGTAGGGCCACTCCAGCATGGATTGCATACACATTCCCCATCCTGAGAACACCAACCGTTTCTGCATTCTTCTCTCTTGCTACTCCTGCTACTACTACTGCAAGATAAATTAATTGAACTAAATTAATTTCAGACTGGGACATTAAAAGAGTTCTTTGTGAATGTAATCACTCTACTTGGCTGCGTGAGACGCAAACATTTAATTACATATACATCGTTACGTCTTCCGCATTGTCTGCACATCTGAACTGTACAAACAACACTCTCGTGCGTACATATTATGATAAAGCTTAGTTAAATATCTACTTCACTCTCTATTCTGCATGTTAACGACCCTCAGGCCAACATTACCCACCACCATTCCAAAAACGGGTCACTCCTAATACATTCCTTATGCTAATTTTTCCCTGATGCACTACTTATTTAGAGATTATACCAACACAGCTTCCCTGGGATAAGGTCAGCCTTTGCATTTAATAGTTTGATCTGCCAAGTTCGAGATTTCCCAAACTGAGAATAAGACAATGACAAACCGTAATATAAGTAGCCCCCAACTTTTCCAACGAGAGAATTCCTTTGTATTCCATTGTTGGTTACTTATTCGCAGAAACATGTACACTTTATTCAATCCAAGTCAATAAATAAATAACCATGAAATTGGTCAACTCATGTTTGAAAATTTCTTTCCTAAAATATGATTATTTTCATACGTGTGATTTGCAAATCTTGAGGCCATTATTTGGGCATGGAACGAAATATATCTGCAATGATAATAACGATACTGATAAAAATGTGCCCATTTTTCTGCTTACGTGTATGGCTTTTCTTTTGTCGGCTATCCGTTTTTAGTGGAAAATAGATGCTTTACTTCCTTACTAAGTTCAACTTCTTGACAAGAACATTAATTTTCATGCCCATGGCAGTGTTAAAGGGCACAGATTTGCTACTTTAAAAACTGCCTAATATTTTTCATTTTTTTCGGGTGTGCGGTAGACATTTCCTTGGAAGTTGAGAAATATTAGTCAAGCAATCACACAAGATGCCGCAAAATTTCAATACAAATAATATATCTTTATTACAAAGTAGCCCTTCTTTACATGTACCTACTTAAAAAAACAAGTACTAATACCAAATTTGTAGCCATTTGTAGGATGTTAAAAGGTTAATATTAATTAACAAGAAAATGAGAAAGAGGCATCTTTTACGGTAAATTAGTATTTTATAGTTATTAATGAAGACACGAAATAAAATAATAAGTAATTACAAAATTGGAAAAATGCCCAGAGTTACGTTTAAAAAATGGAGCTAAATTTTACTAAAGCATAGTTACCAAGTAAGAGCAGAATCTATAAACTGAGTTTTAAATTCTATCATGTAAATACCTAACTCATTATTTCGTGCCTGGGAATATTATCTGCGAGCAAATAAATAGTAATGTCGTTTTCTTTAAGACGGGTTGCACCATAATATCATCCTTGGAAATGCAGAAGCAGTAGGCGAGATTGGACATGAAATTCTGCTTCACTCTTTCTTCTTTAGGTACTGACAATTTAATTTCAGTGAAATTCGATAATGCACGTCTTCCATAAAACGGAAGTAGACATGATTTCCGAGAGAACACCTATCTCGTTCCTTTCTCAAAAATATTACAAAAACGAAATGCCTGTCATTTTCTCTAACAGCTCAGTATCTCATTTTGCACTCTCTCAGTTTCTAACTCTAACACAATCTTGTTTTCACCCTGAACTACTAGCAACGTTTGCCTCTACACAGAATCCATCTCACTGCCCATAACTTTTTTTACATTTTACTATCGAGTTGTTTCTCGGTGCTAAGTAGAAGTCGTATTTCTAGTCTGCCCTCACTGCCAGACCTTATTATTTATTTATATAGAATTCGTATATTATGCGAATACTCTATTAATAATAATTGGTTTTAATATTTTCATCTTTCCCAGTCAATTTTCCACTACTTAGCTATCCCTTTTTGTTATATCAAGTAGTTAAGAATACCTACATACATCTATAGCATCGTGTACATAGTCATATGTATATCAAAGCATATTTATTTTTAATTAAATAGAATTGTATCTCATAAAGTACATCAACTAAATCTGGAAGTTTCAGGAAAGATAAACTTTAAAGTCTTCATATAGACCATGGAAGTATATATATATAGGTAGGTTAAATATAGTATATAGAAATTGCAACAAAAATATATTTCATTCCAGGTTTAAAATGGCTAACTTATATGAAATGCAATATAGCTAGAATTTAATTAAAATTTCCTCATAAAAACTCATAGGACATGACTCAAAGAATAGTAATGAAAATGAGCATCAATGTAGGGCGAATCACAAAATATTATGGCTACAGTTTGAGTGAAATATGCAAGTACATACTTGTTGCACTTATCACTTTAATCATTTATAAGGCACTGAACCCTGGCCTGGGTTGGCCTTAAAGCATTCTATTTATATTCTGTTCATTTCTCCTTCCTTCTAGCTAACTTCACTTTTATCTGTCAAGCAGTTATGAAAAAGTTCAGTCGCCCAAATTCTAAATTTCATTCCTAAGACAAACGCCAACACAAACACATTTTGTACCTTTTGACTAATTGTAATTACAGTGTGTACATGAAAACGTAACCTTTCTACTTCCAAGCGACGCAAATGCATTCATTTGTTTACCTCACTTCTTATTGTACAGCAAGTTTTCTACATTACAACAAAGTTAATTAGCCCACTAACCTTGTTTCTGGCATTGAACCCAATACTCTCAGCTTTCGGGGTTGAATAAGTGATCCTGAGTTTGGAGGATAACCGAATTTGCTAGGATACTCCAGTACAGAAGACTCAGAAGTCGAAGAATGTAACGAAGAGGAACAAGACGCACTCAATAAACCTGAAAATATCAAAATCAACAAGTTAAATCAATATTAATCTATTCTGATCTTTGCTTGACATTTAAATATTAAGTACAGACAATATACTATATATCATTTTATTACCAAACCAAATACTTTATCTTCTAAAGCTTTCAGCAAACATTTATGTCACTAGGAAAATATTCTAATAATTCAGTTTTGTGCTGAAAGAACCATCAATAATATCTACCTCTATTAATCGTGACTTGATTCTAACTAAATGAACTTGATTTTTGAAAATATTTTTAAGCATTTAAAAAATCAAAGATACTGACAAATGTTATTATATTTTTAAAAACCATTTAGGTGTAATTGATCTCTTGTTCAACTCTTAGAATTTGCTGATGTAAAGGCTTATTGCAGGCAGGACTACAAATTTTTAGCTCAAAGTGAGAGAACCTAGTTTAGTTATGTAGTTTATAAAGTATATGAATTTTTTACATATAAAAACAATTTGGCATTTTATATCTTAATTGAAGGTAAAAGCAATCCATATTATAAGAAACGATCGTTCTCTTATCAAACTTGTTCAGAATGGTGTGTACTTCCAATTGAAATACATTCTAATAGTACTATTGGTAAATTTAGTTTACATTTAAGAGATAATTTTATGCAAAAACAACAAACAGAATACAAGAACTGTATAACAACATTTGTGATTACTCGTGTATGTTGTCAGTAGCTAATTCTTCGTAACTTCAATCATCATGAGTGATGAAATTAGTCTGACTTTGTTTGTAGCCTAAATAATGGGTTAGTATAATATATAGTTTAAGGGCCCACAACCGGAGGAAACTGTCAATCACAAATAATAATAAATGCAAAATGCATGTATTATAATGTCAGGTGGTATGGTATAGGGCTGCCTTAATACGTTTTAGCAACTTTGCAATTAAACTAATAAACTAAGCATACTTTAGGGAAAAGTGAACACTGGTATTTTGTCAAATTTCAGAGGTCGGAAAAGCTGCAAAATTGTAAGTGCAGAAGAAAAACAAAGTCCTTTGAATTTCGGAGTGAAAGTGGGGATGAAAATTACGAGTACTTTTTCCTTGCACTTCCCTGTCCCTTAATGTACATACACCTCTAAATTATGGACCTATGGAATAATATTTAAGAGACTTTAAGCCTAGCCTAAAATGCCCAACTGCATACTATAATATCTGTATAGGTAGACTTCAACAATCTAAGTAACTCAAAGTCAGATTCCTAGAATTCACTTTAGCTAAAGTATAAATTCCAGTTAAGTTGTAATGATATCTACGTACTAATACGTAGTGATTATTTTCTCAAAGAGTGATGTAATTTGTATAGTCTTCTATATATGGAAGCTGAAGTTTTGCTTTTGAATTGGAGGGAGTAGGTCTGCAACAAAATGACTATATCCTCTGCAGAATTTGTTTCAATTAAAACATTTAGGTAGTAATGGCGACAATATGAGAGAGAGCTGCCAATATGAAAGTGCACTTTTCAGGAGATAGAAAGTTTTGCAAGAAGACAAATGGGAAAGTTTTTAATGATTTTCTTCAGTTCTCACTTGAGTGAAGGATGACTTAAGTAGGAAAAGAGAGAGCGGAGTTTTTTAGACTTGAATGAAGATCAATTTATCGAGTAATTTATCTAAGGAGTTTTGTAGCAATACCCACAGACTTTGTGTCAGAAGGAAGATCCAACAACAAAATAAGTTATTTCCCTTTTCCTTGCTTTTGATAAAAAGATATAAGTTTAAATCAATCGAGAAACATTTGACAAGGAATGGCACGAAGATGTGGAAGTGGGGGGAGGAGAAAAGGAAAACGATTTTCGGAAGCACCTGAATCTGTGTGTATAAATAAAAAACACATATGCGAAAGAATGAGGAGCAGCAGTTGCATAGCTGGCGGTAGTAATGCCGTCTAGGCAGCATACAAAGCGCTGGAATAGAATCAACTTGGCAATAAAATACATTGTCAACCGTGTCAGTTTGGTCGCCTCCGATTTATTGCGATTGCGAAATGTTGAAATCGATTTTTTCCATTCAAATTCCCCAGTTGTGTTTGTGTCGCCTATGCAAATTCTATGGAATGCATCACTCCCATTCAGTTTAGCCTGGCTTAGCTCAGTCAGTCAGTCAGAGGCCAGAGACACAGAACCAACTTCGGTTCAAGCGTTAATATAGTCTGACACAATAGAAGGCAACAGCCAAAATCTCACTTCACTGACTTAAAAAGGACAAAGAACCGTCACGGTGCAACTTCAACTACTTATTATAATATCGCCACTGGAAGTCTCACGGCACAAACTATATCTACCGCAACATATGCACACATATTATTGGAGTAGAAAAGGAGTCAGTAGTCCAGACAAGCTAGAAACAACTTTTGAAAAGATGACAGAAAGAAAAGAGCAAAAATTCATGCCTCCACTACAATAAACTCCTACAAAATGTATATTAGCTATAACACTTTCCAAAACTTAATATTTGGAAACATCTGACTCAGAAAAGGAGATTAAGTATTAAATAATAAAAGACGCTTTCCAACTTATTTCCCTTTTCGCACAACTTCAACAACAATCAATTACAATGTGAAAAACTTGAGCAACATTATGTTAGTCATTTCTGTGCACAACAGTAAATGCAGTCACAATTTGTTTGCTATTTGGAATGATAGTACATGAAAGTGTACTAATCCTTTCTCATTCTATTTACATTCGCATTATTATTGCGGAATTTGGTGTTCAGACCTTCAGACAAGTTCAATAATTCATTGACAAACTAAACATGCTAGTCAGCACTGATGGCTACATCGTAGAATGAATGAATGAACATTCAATGCTCATTCAATGCACAAACAAAATTAAACAAACTTGTAAGCTTATGTGTCAGTAATATTTAAAGCAACCAAATTCTTATTCACACTTGTTACAGTTGTACTTGTATACATCTGAGACGCAAAGAAATATCGGAAATGACGTAAAAAAGTAAGTACCTTGGCATTATGTCATACTGTACAATGAAACATGTAAGATCGTGCAAAGGCTTTTGTATTTATAAAACATTCCCAATGGAATACACGAATGTTCGTCAGCAGCTGCCTAATGCATAATTAATGGTGGGATGTAGCAGGAGTAACTGTTAATAACTATTCGACAAAATGCTAAAGAGCATAAAAACGAACAAAAATAAATTGTCTTTTAAACACTATAGTAGTGCATACTCGGGGAACAGTCAAATGTGAAAATGGAAACCGACCCTTAAGAGATAGAATTTGCAAATTAGAAAAATTCAGATTTACCGTAACACTTAAATGTGTAACTCTGGTTATTTATTGTAGTGGACGGTGGATAATACTTAGTTTGGAGGGAAGTTTGGTAATAGTAGAGCAGATAATATTATTATAATATGTGATCTGATAAGTAAATACGTACTAAGCACGTTTCTTTGCACAAAGCCCCTCAGTACTTGCTAACTTGGTATAGTTTGCAAAGTTTCTCATCAGAGACAGAGCTTAGAGTAATAAATGTCGTCTAAAGGACTACAGATAGTTTAGGACAAATAATAGATGTACGGGGTACCTGAACTAAGTTTTACCACAAATGGCAACTTTTCAGATATTTTCTTGGGAAGCAGCGGAGCAGTGTTTGTGTACCTGGCATGGCACTCATGCACAGGAATTATGTGTAGGAGGTAGATTTTAAGAGATTTAGATAGATACAGTTGCGTAGGTAGTAACCGAGCTTAAAGTAAGGGATCGCAAGTAGTAAATACTATTAAGCAGGATGTCTATCTAATCTAATACCAGAGCATTTAGTATTTGCATACATAAAAGGGCACATTTCTGTAGTCCGACCTGTACTTATATAATGTATCGCCATCAAGTCAGAGTTAAAGCCTGAGATTTATTTGCGTTGTTCAAATTTGCAAACTCGACTCTTCACTAGGGAAAATAAATCCACAGGAAATGAATTCGATGGACCGCTTTATAATTTACACCAAGTAAAACACATGTCTTGTTCTATTTGGACAAGATATAGTGTGTATTCAGTTTACTCGACCCCAACCAGTTATTTCATTCGACTTATCCGAACAAAAGTCTTATTGGCATTGGAAATGGCAATCCCACTGAGTAAGTAGCACCAGAAATCTCTTTTGCCAAATCCAAAACTGATCTGATTGCTACATATCCTCCTTTTATGTGGAGAAAGGAGATAGATGTAGTTTTAATAAAACCTTTTGTCCTGCACTTCTCTAATCGTAGTAATACTACATTTGACAAACATAGTTAGGTATCTAGTATTAAATAGAAACCTGTAATATTAAATATAGCAGTTGTGTACAAAAGTATACAAACATACTTCACATTATAACTACAGATGAGCTACGAAGAGATAAGTGAGAAATGAATTTCCACAAATAGAACTAGCAGAAAGTGCCTATAGAGAGAGCATTAGGACTTGAATCCTATACATCAGAGTTGCAATTATCATTTCCTTTTACTTTGTGTGCTGTATAAACAAGAAAAAGGTCCATATTAGCTAATCTGAAATCCTTTTGCCCTTTAGCCCCAATATCCTTTTATTGGGGAAGAATTGGGAAACATTTAATTTGATTCTGTGCCAACTGCAACTTCCAGTTAGTAACAGTCACTCAGTTCTATTTAGTAGCTGCCACTCAATTCTACTTACGTTACGTGTAGGTACGCTTCCCAGTAAATTTTAATTCCAATACCGCCTACGGATCTACTGATTGTCAGTCTTCACAGATACTTTCAGCTATTTCACTTTTATCAACACTGTCCATCTCTTAAGAGCATTTTCTTCTACCTACTACTCCTTCCTACTCCAATCGGATATTACATCCCTGGCTTCTCCTCAAGCTCCACTTAGAAATCTGTCTGGGGAGGGCTCAAGCCAAAACACTAAAAATTAGGCTTTCGACAAAAAATATCCTTCATTTAGATTTCTATTGCGGAAAAGCTTCGCTCGAGTTCAGAACTCCCGGGGGTTCTGAATTTTCAGTTTATTTACAGTATCAGATAAATTCTTGCTAGACATTTAGACTTATGAGAAAAAGCTTATTTGCTCGTGAACTCACAAAGAGAAGCTTTAAAACAACTAATCCTTTGTTATTTGAAGAATGACAGGCTGATAAATGAATAAAACTCTGATAATGTTCTAACTAAATAGAAAAGAATTGATGGAATCATGATGTCTTCAAAGAGATGCCGTTCAACAAATACTCCAATTTGCTCCTCTCTACGCTGTACATTTGCAGATTTAAGCTATCCTATGTTATATTTGTTAAGAATGCTTCAGTGATATCTAGCTACCTTTATTTAAATACACAGGTCGTTATAATTACTTTAATAAGTACTAAATTTCTGTTTATAATGATTTTATTATAGAGAGTCACGAACGTGAAACTTATTAATCAGGTTGTGTATACTTTTACAAATAAGTACAGTGCAGTTGGCATTTGACTAGGTAATCGCATTATCAGGCACATTGCTATTGAAATTGCATCACGTGTTTATGAAATGAAATGTAATTCCAGCCGTCTGTTAGGGATCACAAAGTTAAAGACAGAGACATGAAATTTATGTAGAATGTTCGTCCGTTTTATAAATATAATAGGAATATTAAGGCACCATTTTAGTAAGCAACAGTTAGTACTCCAATATATAAAAATATTGAGGCAATGACGGTATAAATAAATATTTTTCTTTTCCCCCAATTTCGGGAGAGGTAGTCTTCCAATCTAAGAAGACATGTCCCTGTTTCAATAAATAAGAGTGGAATGGAAAGCTCATGCATGGACGATGCCTAAAATGGAAATGTAGTTCTGTATCTGCAGTACTTTGCATTTAGCGTACATACATATACGGGGCACTTGATTTGTTCTACACACCGTGTATAAAATGTCTACATATAATGTCAAAATTTAATTTTCTTGAGATCCGCTTTACAAACCATTCATGTACCTGTAAATTATTCAAATGTTATAAAGTTTCGCCAGAGTATTCACATAAAACGCATAAACGTAGGGCAAAGTCTATTCATTTGAATACGAAATTCGAATCCACCGATACAAATACCTTGGCGGATGAACTACATACATATTTAACTCCGAAACTCTGTAACACAAACGACACTTTTCTCTGAATATTTAGGTCAAATAAAATTCAATTCGGCGGTTTTTATTCTACACAATTCAACACTGAAATTATACGTTCACAAGGTTTTTCTCGTGAATATTATGCAAGGGGGAGAAGGGAAAAGAATATTTCCGAGACAAGGCGTGCTGTGCAGTGTTAAACTTAAGTCGGGCTGTGAGCAACTAAGCTCTTATGGTCTCACAATGTTCATTTCATTTCCATTTCTCCACATGTGCCTTTCTGCCTCCTCGGTTACTACAAGTAAGTGGTGTACTCAATAATAATATCAATCTCTCCCACATACTTATATACTACTACTAGATAGATGCATAATACTACTTCCCTCACAATATTGCCAAGTCAATCCTACAAGTGTTATCGGAACAGTGACACACGGAATAACTTTAAGAAGCTATCAGTTTTTCAAATGCACGACTCCCAAATGCTCCCCTAACCTTATTGTTATAGATGGCTTTCAAATAGTAAGTGCATAATACAGGTACACATAATACTTGTCCACATCATATTTACTGACCATATCATGGAATTATATAAAACTTCTTTTAATTCTCAAGAGGTTTTGACTATACATAACCCGATTGCATTCAGACTCACACTGTTATCAATGGAGCTGCTCGTCCTCGCCATTCTCCTCATGTCTAACTTTGTCCGCATTTTGGCAGACAACGGTCTAGAGCCTGTACTATTTCCAATATAATATACTACAAACAAACAGTCACAATGAACTTATATGCCATTTTCTTTACCCTTTCGACCCTGGCATTACACTCGGTTTCGTATTAATATAATTATACTGAGAAATTATTACTCGTGTCCAATGTATCAAAAATATAATATTGTAAATATATTTTGACTTAAAAAAAATACATTGTACTATAATGTAGAAGACCTTACCACTTTTTTGAAATTACCATGTTGAATACTGGTTGGACTATAAAAACGTAAGAATTGTAATTCATTCACTAATTCATTACTGAAAGCTACTGAGTGATTAAATGCAATATGACGATTGTAGGTATATTGATGGCTAAATAAATATGGTGTTCATCATCAATTTATGTAGATACACTTTAGACTACTATAGATTATATCTAATTATATAAAGCCACGGCCACTGTCCGCTACAAATGAGGCGATCATCTGAAAATGTAGTTAAACAGTGTCTGCTAAAGACATAGTAGAAGTGTCCATCTTAATCCACATCCACTACTAAGCAAAGTGTTGACGAGGAGTATGTATAAATATGTACCTAACATATACGGATTGAGCACGGCAGACTGGATGAACTGTTTCTTTTGTAGTGTAAGATTGGTTTAGACTGAGGTGTAGTATTGAATGGAGAGGGAACGGAGTGTATAGATTTAGTGGGAGTCGGTCCAAGTCAATTCACGTCAAAACCCATCCATCCAAAGTCAACAGAGAAGTCAAATCCGAGTCAAAAGGGGAGCAGACAGATCCAGTCATGCAAATATTACTTATTCACCCACATTCAGAATCCCAAAAGGATTTGCTTCCTTTCCTGTCTCTTCTCCTTCCCTATCTTATCCATTCATCTATCTCTGCCCAAGTCGGACGGAAGGAACTCGGGGGAAGAAAAGGAATTGTCATAAAGCGTTTCTTATTCCCACTTCCCGCCATTCACTCGTTCCGCCGTTTCCATTCATGTCCTCTCGCTGTGCTTATTAGTATTCCTCAGGTACTAGATATACCACTACTCATCCAACTGCGAAATCTGTCACCTATACGGTCTTCAAGTGAGCACCTTCCCCGATTCCAATCTCTCTCTATATTTAGATATCTAGTACTGTATATCAACACTTGGTGTGCATGGCAAGTTTTACAAAAGTTTGTGTGTTCATTCAAAACTGTATTCGATTAAAACGAAAGTGTATTATAGCATGGATGCCAAATAATTCGTCTCATTATTTTACAGAAAATGTCGCCTCAGTTGGTACGGATGTAGACATACTGACATACCTAACATATAATGCCTGCCATTTCTGCTTACTAATGATGTTTCATCGTAATACAGATATTTCATGTTAGTTGATTAAAACTGGATTGAAAAACAATATTTTCGTATACATATTGAAAGTAAATTTTAACAATGATGATCCTGCTGAGCTGATTATCTAAAATGAATTAAAAGGTTGCTGAGACTGGATTATAATTTTGATGATGTCCATGGGAGTAGGCGGAAAAGGAGAATTGTAGATGACGGTAGCTTTGACGGAGCGGAATTGAGGTGTGAAGCTGACTTTAGAAAGAAAAGCAATAGGCGAGATGCTTCCTTTATGAATCCATGTTGGTGGTATTCTCAAAGATATTGCATTTGCATGAAGTGGATACTGTAAAAGTTGTTATTTCCCTGTTTATATTATATTTTCTCTTCTGTGGAAGTGAAAGCCAAGAATTACTTTGAATGCTTAAGAAGTTGTTTCTAGCGTTGAGTATAATTGTTCACCATGACTCAGTAACTAGCACCAGTGTGCATGGTATAGAAGTATAAGAACACATCCCGTTAAAATAATGCATTTGAAAATTATTGTGTAGCCCAATTGAAAGTATGGAATATAATCCCTAGTAAATTTATTTGCAGTATTTCATAGAGAAGCAAGCGTTTGTAAGTGCAGTAGGTAGACAAGAGAAACTACAAGTAAATCTGGGAGAAAATGATGATAAATATGGGGAGATAATATATAGAGATGGAGCGAGTAGTTATTTATGTGCTGCTGTCTTAATGAATGAACACCCGAGTGGAGTTGTTTTGTACATGGAGTAAGAAAGTGTGGGGAAAGGCCGTGGCTGAATGAGTTTAAAGTAATGTCTTCGGGCACCGAAATTATTATCAGGAAGGGGCTTCCGCTTTCGAAGAAAGTCAAAGCTGTGTGCGTGCGTGTATCTATATAGCGTTGTAGCCACTACACACATGACAGAACAGGACGGCATAAGGTAAGACTATTAATGGCCATGTTAGCATTGCATTGCAAGTAGATCCACCAGAGTAGACTTTGTATGTTTACAGAGGAGATGCTTCTACTGGATGTCGACTACAATTCCCCTTGTGTAACGTTACGCAATAAACACACAAGATTTTCAAGAGTAGATGCATTGCTAGGATTTGGTTAGTCACAGGAAATAGAAAATAGTACAGGCAGAGTGGAAAGTGAAATTCAAGTTATACGGTGTCTCCCTCACACATCGCATTACCACTGTGCAAGAAAAGTTAGTTTGCATTCAAATAAGAAGGTGAAGAAACTTGTAGCGCAACAGCTCCCGGTACATTACACTTAGACTCGTGTATAGACGATGCCTATACACTTCAGGACTCACTCACACAGAGTAATAGAGATGTTTGTGCTGGCTGTGTTCAGGCTATTTGGTGTAGTAGCCGGCCGTATAGTCCTAGTCTCGGTTTTAGTCACTTTCTCCACTGATTGTGGGTTTATGTTACCCTCCAGTAAGCATATCTGCATACAAACACTATTGAGTATATGTAGATTGCTTTAACGGAAGTTCATTCCGTGGAATTGCAAACTAGCTTGGTGAACTTTAAATAATGTTGCGTATGAATACTCGGATATAGTGGCCATGCCATGTGTACATATTTATATGAACGACTCTAAGATAAATATGTTTCCAAGCGAAACTTTTCCAGTCACAAGCAGATTATAATAATTTTGAATTCATTGCTTCGCTAAGGAAGCATCTATTATAAAGCGAAAGACATACAAAACAGACTGGAACTTATAGCAGGTTCACTGGGTGATATTTTTATAGGAGCCGTGTGTAAGGAGGCATACTCCAGCTACATCAAGTGTATCTATCCGTCTGTAGTAGTTTCCTTGCAGGCATGTATACCTTTGTCGGAATCTTTGGTGCGGAAGTTTCCTAGTACCTACTTTATTTACTCACTTAGGTATGTGTGGACTCGGCTGGTTGGTTATACTAGTGGGTGGGTATCAGGCATTAGGTACATACTGCTAGTTCAAGTTGAACATTTTGGTTGTCAGGAAATAGGAACAGAGAAGGAGATAGATCGTATACAATAGGTAGTCGTATAGACTAACCAAACCAAAGATAGTCGGGCGAGAGAGTTTGAGAGGACGAAGGTTAACAGCACAAGAGAGTCGGGGGAAGAGTAAAGGCACAAAAGTGTTATGAAAGAACAGGGAAAAGTTGCCAGTTGACAATAGTTGAGTACAAGCACACTTATCTCTTTATGTTCCTATGAATAGATTGATGTACCTTGAAATTTCGCCTTAAACTTTTTTCCTTTCTTTATTGTATTTCATCTACTGATATATACTACTTACATCCCTATATCCATCTATATACTCTAGATGTTACCACGGATTACTTCCCTTCACTTTTCTCGCGTTGCTTGAATTCACTTGACAATTGTCTTACCAACCATCTTTATAATAAAAATTTGTTGAGCTCCAGCTATATTTATGTACTACCACAGCTTTTATTTAATTTCATCGAAAAGACGCAGAAAAGATATTATTTTCAAAATCAAACCGTCTCCAACAGGCATTTGAACATTCCAACAGATTATATAATTACGGAAAACTTTTATTTCAAAAAATTATTTTAAGACTGAAACTTGGGGATTTCCTTAACTGTAATGGATAAAAATTAATCTGAACTATGATGGAAAGACTTAAGGCTATATTAGTCGAGTAACAGGATTAGGATCGAACAAAATAATTTTGCTTTGCTAAAAACATAAAAGCCCATAAAAGTGTAGGTGTTTTGATATTGCACTTCATCTAGCAAAAGTAGAAGAACAAAAGTAAACTTTGACTTGGAATGAAGCATGCAGTTATGAAACAAATATACTGCCAGACATCCCTACGGTGGACTCAATGTTTGTATACCCATCCAATGTTGAGAGAAGCATTTATAGCTATCCGACGATAAATCATATTGTGTACCACAAAAAAAAGGAATAACTATCAAACTTTTGCATTTTAATGTTTAATATCAAGAAAGCTACCGAAGGCAGTATCCCTCGTAGACAGATTTGACTGTAATGGTGCTACTGACAACCTGCCTCCTCCGTCAAGTAGGGTACCTATTTAGTTTGTATCCTCAGGCAGTTTTAGTGCAAAAAGAAAGTACGAACGACTTCTAAACATGCTTTAGGTACCCTGCTAAGATTACATCACAGAGGAGACGAACTCGTGCAGCAACCATCCACTTCACGCTGACACTTCTCCACATATTTTTTAAAATAAATACGATGTAATAGGGAACTAGAATTTGCAGTTTTCTACCGAATATTTCCAGAGAAGAGTATGCACAATAATGATGTATTCGTGACAGGTCGAGTATTTAGTGGCATAGTAGTCACGCGATCAATATTTACATGGATGTTAATTAGTAATATTCCTTATATTTGCTTACTTGGCTTAAAATAATTTGTAGATTTTATCTAACACTTTAAATTGTATTAATAAAGTTATATGACTCTAGTTTGTTGAAGTTTAAAATGTACAGTAATATTAAATTCATAGCCGTAGCACATTTAGAGTGCTCGTGCTACCCCAAGCAACTGAACTGTAATTTCAAGAAAAATTGCGATAAAAATTTTAAATGAGCATAAAATTGTAGGAGTATATAGGCCAGTTTATTTGAGATCTATTATGCATACGTTACCAGCATGCTGTAAATCCTGCAGAGTTGCCTTTACTCCTTGACCATGCACAAATCCTGAGCCATAACGTAAAACTAGGAAAACCTTAGAGCTACAAAGATCAGCTGTAAAGGAAAGGTAGAATAGTCTGCTTCGTGAACATTTACGAAGAGGTAGAATCCCAAAAGAGATAGACAATTCAACTATTTCACACGCTTTGCTCTTGAGTCATGGTTTCAAACGAAAACACTTAGCCATGTTGACTATTTCTTTCGCAATGCCTTAATAGACACGTGGCAGGGTCTAGAAATCTGTATGCATTTAAAGGCAGTACAGATGTAATTATCCCAAGAAATAAAAAAAGTGAAAGTGGGAGAAAGGCTGGTGAAAGTGGAGAAAAGAAACCCTCGGTAAGGTAAGGCAGTGTGAAGTGATGCGGATGTGTGTGTACTTTAGTCACTACTTACTAGTACTTAGGTGCCTTAGTCATCACAGTAGGAGTGAGATATAGGTGGGTAGGTACGTGTGAGGGCATTATGTAGTAGTCAGTAAACACGACGTTTTATGGAGCACTATATTTATTTGGTGGCTGTTTCAGTTTCATCCAAGCAAAGCAGATCTAGAAGCTGCACAGAGTAGTAAATTACACAAGTTAAAGGTTTCTATCACCATCACAGGCTCTGTATGTGTGTTAGTGTGTGTAATACTAAGACATCTTTTACTGACACACATACCTCACGCTCCAGTTACTCCTGTATGAGGCAACCATTCAATATCGCATACGTTACGAAAGAAGCCAGTCTGAATTTAGGAAAAGTGTCGGCTTCTTTCCCTGATGAATGATTTAAAACCTCAAAGTCTACAAGGTGCATCGCATGTTAACTCACAAACGCTTTCTACCTTCCTACATATTTACATCTATCGTTTACGTTCCTTTTTACTGCCAATAGCTACAACGGCGGGCATTTACACACATAAGAATTCCAGGCAGCCATGCCATGGCTAAATGAGGAATGAATTTATTTTATCTCCCTTTCACATCTAATACGAACATACTAAAACTGCAAACATAACTTGGCTAACAATTTCCGGAGGTTGGCTCCGTATTACATATTATGCTGTCATTCTTCAGCGCCCTTTCCTATTTAATTTTTTATCGGAAGACGTTTTTCATTTCCCTTATTTAGCAAATTTTAAAATGCGCAACATGTTCCCCTGCAAGGATTGGAGTAAATAATAAAATTGCCAGTGCTTAATGATTGGTATGAACCTTGCCAGTTTAAGAAAGTGATTTCCCTGTAAATAAGATGACTTATGGGCTATTCACTTCCCTTAATGCTCCGGCCAATGTGTGTGCAGATATAAAATGAGTTATGGGTAGTTTCTACATATTGGAAGGGAGGATGATAATTTCCAGATTGTTAGCAAGGAAATAGACTCGTATCGTCACATCATAGAAATCCTCGTATGCTAATAAACAGGACATACATGGAGAGAAAAATATATTTGGGTCCTGAACAATCGCTACCTACCTAAATAAAGACTTTTCTTATCATGCTCTGCTATACAAGCAATAATAGATCCTTATAAGAAATATAGTCTCACTACAATATAGCTGTAGGTGTATTTTATTTGCTTCATATAACTTCTTTACGTTCCATTCGGTTCTACTTTGAGAATAGAGAGCTGATTTTTATTACACACTGTCGTTTTCTCACTCGAATTCACCTTGTCAAAATACTACAGTAAATCGAAGAAAGGGACTGTCGAAAAAGCCTTGTAGTGAACAGCTCGTGTCAGGACGTATTAAAGAGACATCTTTATCTGCAGTCTCACACAGAGAATGCGAGAATGTGCTCGACAACAACCCCGAGCTAAGGATGCAGAATTGAGACAAGTGGAAAAATCCGAATATTCTTTTACATAACACGTAGATACGGATACAAAATATCTTTAATATGTACATCTACTGATACTCTGATAACATTTCTCTACCAAAGCATTCCCTAAACGTATACTCCGTTGTAGTCTTCTTCTGAGTAAGTAAGTAAGTAAGTATGAAGGATGAAGGAGAAGGACACAATTTTCTACACACATCTGAAACTACAGCAGATAGGACTGCATAATAGAAATGCAAACTCGTATTACAAGTATAGATGAGATGCTGACTGGCACTACCACATAGTCTTAAACTGACTACTAAAGATAGTTATGTTGTGTAGTACTTACTCCAAGTTTTTCTACATGTTAAGTTACTCGCACAGAAACACATTTCTCCAAATGCGAGCAAGATAAAAGGAAGAGAGGAGAATTTGGGAGCTGAATGAGAATGTACTCTCTATGCTTAACAGGCTATTTCCTTACTCCTATTTACTCCACATTCACAAACAATCATAGAAGGGCTTTCGGTACTAGACACACAACTACAACTCCAGAAAATACACAACAAATATAGATAGATAGAGGTACATCCAGAGTCTCACATGGATAGTTTGCAGTTATATAGCATTTTGTTTGTACACACGAGAAAATGTAAATAGACGTCTTTGCAATGTCTTCTCACGCCTCTCTCTCAATTGTTTTCTTTATCCATTTACTTACAGCGCTTGCTTTCCATCCATGTATATCTTTCATTCTTTTGTCTAGAAATTGAAATTTCTTTCAACTTTCCTAAAACATTTCCTTTGAGAGCCACTGTACCTACATACCTACAAATATATACAGACAGTCACGCAATTATATAAAATTCACTACTCAAAACGCATCCTTCACAGCTTCAATACAAATACAATGCAACAACAAAAATGTTCCACTAATTTATAATGACCCTAACCTAACGTGATTTCGTCCATCGAGAACAACAAAGAACTCTGCGAGAAAAGTGCATATAACGTTAATTAAGTTTTAGTAATCCACAGAGATATTATTAAGTGCCGTACTTTATTATTCTGTTGATCAATCATAGTTAGCTCATTATGTATGTATTTTTAGTGGGCTATGGAAAACGAAGCAGTAAATAATAAATACATATAGCAGTTTCAATGTAATCATCATTATTACTAACAGGATTAAAAATAATAGAAAATGTAGCCTCATTGTATGGAAAATAATACAATTTGAGGTATCAGTCATAAATGCCATCATCATAATTCAAAATAGCATTCATAATTATATGCGAAGAATTGTTGCACGCTAACTTGCTTTGATGATTTCAAATTAAGTACATTGGTTTTTATCGTGGTGAACGTACGAGAAGGGAATAGCGTTTTATTTGGGGATAAGCTAGAAACGTTTCCTGGAAATAATTGGTGGGCCAAATAGTAGACAGCAGTAGTAATGATAATGTGAATCTGTAGATCTAATAATATGAAATGCATTCACCTAAATAGGAAACATTCGTATGAAGACTTGAATTGAGATACACTCGAAACAAAGTTGAGTTGACTACTCGGAAGATGGATGGCTACTTTGAGATATCTGATAGACGAAGGTTCTTCTCTACAAAACTCGACAGAAAAAACTTCAAAAAGAGATACGCCGAGATACACAAACAAACTGAGCAGTCCAATTACTTTTTATGTTCACTCATGTTTGAAGGCTTTCGGATGCTCTGGCTCCCCGATTACAGAATAAAAGGCCAGCCAACCAGTCCAGATGAAGCAAAATTCAAAATCAAGTCTTTTTCTTCATGCATTAAAGTCCTTCACCCAATTTAAGCCTCCAACAGAATTCATTTTTTGGTTTCTGTCTCTTCTATTGTATTCAGCAGAGGATTTTCTAGGATTTATTTTTGGTCTTTTAACTCCGTATTAAAATTCTCGCAATAAACTAACAGAAAAATATTAAGTTGCCACATAAGATTTATAATAATAAGGAAAGTCCTTGTAAAAAGTACACACAGATTGTGAAAAATTATTTAGCAGCCCGTTCCAAATATTATGAATTATATTAGCTTTTGCAAATTGCAAAAAGAATTTCTTTGTCGCTGTCCATTATACTTCAGAGAATTTCTACTTATTTATGTTTATGCAAAATACAAAAATACTATTATTTACTATAACATTCTCAGAGCCTAATGATGCTTTTTTCTTTTTAAAAACTTTATACTTTCCTTTTAAAAGATAAAGTAAATTGTAACTTGTGACCAGGTTTATAGAGAAAGACTTGAGTGCCTTCAAAGGATTTTTTTTAAATACATACAACAACTACTACACTTATGGATGCTCCAATCAACAAGCAAGAATTTAGAGATCAACGAATAGCACGAGAGTGAGAGCAGCACTTAATCCACTGGTTAGTAAAAGACGAATAGTTGTAAATCAGAGACCAAAAATTTCTTTTATCTACGTCAAGGAGCTATGGGAAGTATAGCAACATAAAACTGAGTTATAATTAAAATGGAATGACAGATGTAGTGCATTTGTGAAAGTTCACTATGTAGAAGATGTCGGAAATACAAACGCACTTTACCTGACAGGAAAAATCCTTTAAGAAGTAGGGAACAGATGTATACAGTCACTTAAGCACGTTCACATTTTACATTTTAAGATGGGAGCTCATAATCATGGCTGTGTGTTATAATCCCACATATCGCTTTCCACGCTTGAATATTAAAGCTAAAGCAGCGACCTTGGTTTCTGACCTAAGATACTAAATTGCCTGAGCAATGTTCGTTCTGAACGCAGAAGTTTGGAAAGCCTTTGGACGCAACGTGCATACTAAATCAGGAACATTAGTAAAGTTCCAAGTTCATTGATTTGCTGCTTTTTAAAGTGTGCTTATCAAAGGCCGTAATTGGAGCATTTCGCTTTGTCAGGCTGGTATGTAGAGAGTATGTTACTAAAGGTGAAGAGATTATGCATGGGATTGAAGACTTACATTTAGTATCAGATGTCTGCTCATGGCAAAAAGTTGAGTATCCTTTGAATATAGTTTTGAGACTGACGTCAGTTTGTGCTACATGATAGATAACAATATGCAATCCAATGAAGTTGCATAATAATATTCTATTCAGTCGAATCTACAGGCAGAGCTGAAACTATCGCATTCATTATGTTAAAAGTAATTCTTCTTCTTTATGGTGAAAGTAAGCTTACGGATTGCGGTGCTTATAATTCTCTTGCTACTCGTATATTCTATTAGGGAGGGATATGCCTGTGCCCACAGAAGAACTATCTGGTAGTTGTGAACTGCTGAGAAATACAAAGAGACGCGAGGCTAAGCTTCAGGATTGCTCTTCTTAAGCACATAAATCAACAAATAGGTCTCATCTCGCCCAGTTTTCAAACCGCATTTGCGGCTTTCAGATTTGAAGCCTTGAAAGAAGAGCAGGATCCTTAATACGTTACTTTCTTGGTTGAAAAGAGAAATGTTATTTTAGTTTCAGTTTACATGGCCCTCAGTCGCGTCGCGGTCCAGCGTATTCTCACATATTAAATCCTCATTTCCTTGCATGCTGCATTAGCTTGGCCGCACAGAATTCCATTGGACACAATGCACACGACATGCGAATGTAACTTATAGCATTTTCTGTTGTCGGCTAATTAGCTCCAGCTATACGCTACACATGTACAGATATGCTACGTACAGTTTTGGAGCACTGCGGATACGATGGCAAGGAATTTCAAACAAAATAGGATTATAATTGAACACGCGGTGCTTACTATCAATATTTACTTACACCTAAGTCACTTACTATAATGGGATATGTATGCACAATATAACTACCAATCGTAGATGTATATGTACGTGGGTCTCCATTTATTTATGTGGCTATAGTACGTATTAATTTTCATAATACTACATCTAGTAGTCTAGGCTCCTGCACTCCTCGATAAATACCAGTACAACACTACAGAAACATTTTGCATCATTTTTCATTAATATATTCATCTGAATTCATTTCCCCTGAGTGTCCCATTTAAAATCCTTAGTGGTTTTACTTTTGTAACTCAATCCGGGAATCATGGTTCAACTTGAGCTAGAATGGTTTTCCCCCAAAATAATCGCCGCTTACACGTAGAGTTGAGCACTATAATTGTAAGAAGGCCATTTCTAAATGGTTTTAGTGCAAATGGGGTGTGTGCACCGTGTAGTCACAATACTCCTGAATTGTTAATTTAGTGCTAGTGTAATTTTATGCGGTGGTAAGTTGTAATGTAACATGATAACCGTGAGAGGTACAAGGAGATACTTTACACAGAGTGTTGTTGAATTGAAATAGAAACTTTCTATTTAGTCAAACGAAATCAGAAACGAAGAAATTCTCTCGTCAGTGATGTGCTTAGCTTTGCTCTACACTCTATCCCTACTCCTATCTCTATAACTGTACAGCTGTAAACAAATAGTGCGCAAAGTTGAGATTTTAAACACAAGGGTCGGTTGTCCATATACTTACGTAGGCACTTAACATTGTGTAAAGTTGCCACCGGGTATATGCACATACTTATCTCTGTGGGCCACTGAAATTTCTCTGTCGTTTATATTTATACAAGCAGTCTGTATAGATGTGCCTCGCCTACTTTCCATTTGGTCTCTATTGCTTTAGAAACTCATTTTACACTGTGGAAATGAAATAGTACCTTCTAGAAGCAAGGATTGTGAAGACGTTTCAAGTACCTAAGTAGTAACACTCGTACAAAAGTAACGAAAGTGACATTCTCAAAATAGTCTCAAAATGCAGTAGAAAGACAGAGGCTAAATTTTTTTAAAGAAGCCTCTACAAGGCCGGCTAGCAGACAGGCGGAGTTAAAATATTAAAGCACAGGATTCACAAGTCATCATTTACATATACACCATAGAGAATATATGAGTACAAGGTACAGCTCAAAATTGCATTTACATACGAAACTTGTTACACAAACTGCGCTCAAAATAGAGTAGTAGGTAGGTGGACAAATATATAAAATATATAAGATGTTATGAAACTGAATGTTCCGTCTACCCTTCCAAGAATTCCTTGGATTTCTACTACGCAATTCCTTCAAATAAATTTACGACATATTACACGCTGCATAAATTTTTAGCGTTAACTAAATTCCTTTTCCAAATTTACATTACATTGGCGATATTAATAAAAATATAGAAGAGACAATTGTAGATTAAGTACGACAATTCGAAACATTTAAGTAATTATAAGATAGCGTTCCAAATTTAAATCACTAAATAAATTATGGTTTATTTCTGAGTAAAGAGGCGACAAGATATATCTCTATATAGCGTTTTAGTTTATTTATGTTGAACATGCTAAATAAATCGACATTGAATTCTCTCTTTGCATTATTTTCACAGAGAGTGCTAGTGAATTCTTAGCGTAAGAATCCTCTTTTGGTATGCATTATAGATATGAGTAAGAAGTGGCTAAATGAGATAGTCAGATTCGGAGGACAGGAGACAGAAAGTGGGAGAGAGCTAAGAAGGAGAAAGACAGAGAGAAAGGAAGAAAAGTGAAAGATACGAAAAGGAAAGTTTGCTAAACAGTTGAGAAGTTGACTGGAAGACTACTGTACTTCGGCTCACTCAACTTAGTTCACAATCAGTGAGTTGAACTGAATGAGCATAGGGAAAGCAAAATTGGGCTGTATATAATATAAATAGGAAGAGAAAGTGTAGAATTAGGTATACTGAATAGTGAATGGGAAGAAGAGCACATTAGAGGCGAGCAGCATTGAGAAGACAAGCGACAAGGAAACTTATCATGCATGGCAGACAACTGTTAATAATGCATATAATAAGTAAGAAGTAGAAACTCCAATACAGATCCAACCAGCTACAATAACTATAGAAGAATAGTGCACCGCTAATACAAATTGTGCCCATCTCTATTTAAGCCTCCATTCAACTCTATACGACGATATATAAATAAATACCGTTGTAGGTATACTGACAATTAATATCTACCGACACGAAACTCTACACCAAAAGATCTTCTTCTTGCATATACTATCTGTACGTATACTCTTATGTTAACACTCTGCATACGACTATGTACAACAGTTTATTACATTACGTAACTATTTACTCATTGTATTTAGGCAAAAGATTACTAACCAGCGCTAGTGTTGCCTTGAGAAAACCTTGTCTGTTACTTGTAAGTAGTTGGCTAGCAACTCTTTTACTCTCTGCCTCCACTTGACCTTAATATCTCCACTAGTCTCTGTACTACTGTACGGCCAGCGAAAGTGTACACCAAATGGAGCCCTCCCATCTGCCTCTCGCTGGGGTTTAGATTTACGACTCTAGATTAGAATAGTGATTCACAGCACCCCTTGGTATATTTATTAATCACTATCATGCATCGACATTTATTTCAAATTTTGAATGTGACCGTTCACCAAAACATAGTGCCATGCACACACTCATTCTAGGTTGCGCAAAAGTTATAAATACAGAAGGTATGGGACCAGTCTGATTACAAGACCATTTACGGAGAAAATACATACATTTCTGGTTAACATGGTTACCTGATGGGTGTAATGTAATACCACGTATTCCCTGTAAGTGCTTTTGAGTGGTTTTGTAATCAGCCTACTCTTATTACTCCTTTCATATTTAAAACCCTTGTATAACCTTGGCATCGACGAATACATTTCTTAATGCAGTCCGGACTATTTTAAATTAGTAAACATTGCAAAGAGGAACAAAATTCAAAGAGGAAGATTGAACCTTCGCAACAAATGACATCAAATAATGGCCAATTTAAATTTAAGCATGGACAAATTGAAATTCTTAATTACTAAATCGTACTACATTGCATGTAAAAAAGTTAAGATGATGAATTGGAAAATGGGGTTCAAAATGAAGAAAGTAAATAGTAAGCCACAACTATCGATCAAGATTTTAATTGATGAGAAATGCAAATAGGTAATTTGTAGACCAGTCCAATCTAAGTAATTTATTCGGAGTATCTACCTAGTTAGGATAATGGATGAGACAAGAAAGGTTCCTGATTAAAGGTTTATCTGAAGCAGGGCAAGGTCCTTTTAGCTATTTTCTCTCTGGGAGTGTGTAGGTATAGTCTACAGATGAGTACCTACTTATATGTGGAATTGAGATAGAAAACACAAGAAAATAAACATAAGTAAAAGGCCCTTTAAGCCTCAAAGCTAGGTAACGTGAATTATGCAAAGAAGGAAAGATGTACAGAGAGCGAGGAGATATGGTGTAAGTTGTTCTAGGAATAACAGAGAGGAAACTACTTAGATTATGCATCAGTATCACTGACATACTAAAGACTTTGATTGGATTCCTTTCCTTGCAAATGTTTGCGGTTGTTTCTCCAGTCTCTAGAGTTGGAGAATGGAAAGTACACGTTGGTTGTCTGCCTCTATCAAGTCACACACAACCTACGGAAGAGGCAATATGTTAAATTCAAATTATGTGACTATGACAAGAAAACAAACGTATCAAAATGAAATGTACTTTGCTCGTTCTAGTTTTCATCTTGCTCCAATATTATTCCGTAAGTAAGTAGGTAGGTGTAGTTTCTTCTATCTATGCATCTGTACTGTAGACGTAAATATTATTGTACTTAGTATATAGTGGTCGACTATGATACTATTTACTTTGTACTCTCCTATGCTACTTACTTACTATACAATACAATATATATATATATATATATATATATATATATATATACTTACATACTATATAGGTATCAATATTTAGTTCTTACATAGATTACTTATAGTCGCATCCCACAGTTAGTAGTTGTATGTATTCCATCTAGTAAAGAAGCAATAATGCGTATCTCTGCTAATGGTGGATAGCAGTGGAAGAAAAGCGGGACATATTGCTTGATGATAGAAGAGATACTAAGAAAAGCCTAGGTAATGTCATTTAGTAGTATTCCTTGGGTAGTAGACGTAAGATAGAAGATACGAGTCACGTGGCACTCTCTTATTATTATTATGAGTATGGAAGTATGTATGTGGCTTGGGTTGAGATGGTTTTGCATGGAATGAAACCTCTACGGACATAAATGCGAATGTGACTCTATTCTATGGTTTCACTTACCACGAAAGTTTTGTCTTGGTTGGTTTATTGTCGGTGTGCTATTGCAATACCAACGAGAAAGTGAGAGAAAGTAGGAGAAAGAAAAGATAGATAGAAAATCCAACGAACTCTTCATACTAAGCCAAAGTGAGGCTCCGACTCGACAACTTGCTACTTTCACATTCGCACTGCATAGCAATCCTTTCCTTTGCATCTATTTCATTTCGCATCATTTTGAATTTGATCGATTAGAGTCATGCATGAGGAAAACAAATCATTCCCCAAACATTCATTCTCAATTTCATGCATTTACTTAGCAGAGCTTTTAAAGCTATGTCAGGCAGGCGAGTCAAGTCATATTACAAGTAAGCCAATTCAAGAAAATAGTGCCAATCCATTCCAAGCCCGCCCGCCCGCACAAACACCGCGACATGGTAGATCCCAGTCAACATCATCGTCAACTCCGGGCATTTCCGCACTACTTGCATACTGGGCTAAAATATGATGTAATGCATGTACATACATGCATGCATTAGAGATTCAGACGGATGATGTGAATAGGAGTGCATTGCGGCCAAAGAGATCCCCAGTCTGTGTGTCTCAACTGAACTGAATCTGATTTCAAACAGAATCCAGTTTAGTAATCCTAATCCTATCTGCATTGCTACCTTTGGTTGGCTGATTGAGAAATGCCTACCTACGTGACGTCAATGACTCCCTCTAACTCAAAATAACAGACTCCCAAACTGACTCAAATTGTGGTTAGGAACAGTCAAAAGGAAAAATGGAAATGTGCATCAACTCGGAACATCTTATGCAGACGGATGTCACATCACATCCCAGGGTATCTCTATCTACAGCATCTACAAAAGCGACGTTACCTTTGCGGAATGTACTTGCGTACACTCAAATAACCCATACAAATACGTCCTAACCCACATTTTTCTTCAAATGGGCTATATTTATGTGCCGCGTATTTACGTATTTCCCCTCCTTTCATCTATCTGTCTTTCTCCTTCCATTAACAATGTAGAGACTCCAGACGTTCTAGCTCAACTGGAAAGTTGCAAACCTAAATAGTCTAGTCAGTCTAATCTTCTCTGTTTCTTTCCATTTTTCTCGTCTTGACATTTTTGTAATATCCTGCTAAATGAATTTCCAGTAATGCAATATATTATAACAAATACCAGAATAACACACACAAGTCATCTTATTTAACTCACACTTTCCGCAGAAAACTGCATTAGCATTACAACTACGCCAAATATGTCACTTGGCCATATCTTTGTATACATTTTATAGTTCCTAGACACGTAATTTACTATGTCAAAACTGTAACACCATTTTCTACATTTTCATCCTCCCATGTCTTCACCCTACGCAGTAACATAGTATTAAATATTGTTACTTTTTATGCATTCACATTCGAATTTTCCAGACAAATAAATGTCATGCTCTCTGATTTGCCCCAAGAACTTTATTCTGGTTTTAGGCATTCCTTTCAGCGAGGGTATTCATTCCGCTTTGAAATTATAATTTCTAAATTATAATTAATAAAGTAACCAGTTGCCTATAAATATTTACATGCCAAAAGTACGACATTGACACTAGTTAGTTTAATTGGCTGTAATAAAAAGCGTTAGTCAAAGGGAGTAACATTACTGTACAAAAATTAATTTAAGGACAGCAGTAAAAATGTCATACAAAGAGAAGTCAAGAAAAGACGCCATTTCAGATTTGCCCCAAGTCAATCATAAAATTAGATCACCATAGGTAGAAATAAATCTTCATCACATTAAATTGAGAGTAAAAGGAAAGCGCCTAAAATAAATGTTTCCAAACTTTTTGCTTGATTTGTTAATGTAATTAGCAAATCGAAATTTCATCTCACTTCACGCCAATGAGTACAATTTCTTCAAAAGTCAATTAGTTTGTGTCGCAGAGATATGATCATTAAGAATTAGCTTTGTTTTTAACAATTTGGTCATGTGAATAAGGGTATGTGATGTTGTCAAGAGAAAGCAACTGCTGGAATTGGCTACGGTTGGTGTTTCCGGAGGTATGTCAGCCAAAAGGTAAAATGAAAATAGTAATTTGATTGCATTCCAAACTACTTTGAGAAAAATGCTGCTGTAATATTTTTGTGCATTTTCTTTCCTTGGACGATAAAACACGCAAGGAGATGCACCGAGTATATGTAAGTATAATAATAATGGGGGAGAGTTTTCTGGGTATAAAGAATGTATAGTTGGCTGCAGGAGTTGGGTATTTGATGGTAGGTTTAAATGTGTCCAAATGGCTCTGTTACGGCATTAAAGTTTAGGTAATCATCTAAAATAGTTATCTAAGTAATTATCTTTAAGTTTTTATAGTTGCTGCACGGAGCCATTTCAAGGAATTAGAAGGGAAGAAGGATTCATTTGAGTAGCTGAAGCTTAGTCACTCATGTCATTTTTATGACTGATAATTAAATCTCAGTTATGATTTCCCGTATGACGTTGGTGGGTGGCTCTTTGCCTCTGTCCATAACTGCGGCTATTAATAGACAATTTATAGGCAGGTGGGTCCTAACTATGTGCTAATACTTGGAATGGGAGTTCTGTGATGCAAAGATGGAGAGAAATGGACTTAGTTTGTTGGCCATTAAAAATGTGCGTATAACTTTTGTCATTTGAGTTCCATGGAGTAATAATTGGGTTGAGATGTCCAAACAATGGAGGGAGTACGAGGCGGTAGGGATACATAACTAAGGTACCCGAAAGCGTAGGTCAAGTCAGAAGAATGTAAGAGGACAGTTATGCACTCAGTCAGTCTCTCTCCGTTCCATATCACCTAGTTCTGTCGATTTTCTTCTGTAGTAAGTTACGAAGCGTAACCTTCTGGCTTAATGTGATGTATGAAGAATGAAGGAAGTGTGTAGTGGAGTTGGGAAGACTCCCCACTCGATTTCTTAGCAAAGAAAGAGGTAAGCAATAGCGATCGGAATTCTATAGGAAGCTCATCCAGCCCTTTAAGCTCTGCAATAATAATATAAAGTTATTGGAGCTTTTATGTTGGCTTCCGTCGAAGCAGACTCCTTTTTTCTGCTTTAGCTCACAAACTGCACCACTTGCTTTTGCTTGTCTCTTGTATAATATATTAGCCAGGTAGACTATTGTACACACAGATATACTACTACAGCTGCTATTACTACATATACCAACAGATAGTACTATTTAGGAAGATATAATAATACACTATTTTATACATTAGTAGTAGAAGTATAGTGGAACTGACTAACTACCTACTCCTCTCTTCCTTCAAAATCCACGAACGTAGTTAACTAGGAGAGCACGAGTTATCTACTATGTATTACTGCTAATATTAGCTATTTTCAGTTCAGTCTGGTTCACTCTTAGCTGTGACTACATACACTTTCTCTTCCTCCATCTATCCTCCTACTATTACTCCACTTAGTTAGAATATAATATCTATCCGATCCCTAATCCACAGCACAGCATACCGCTCTCTGTTCTCCCATGCCTCCGTGCAAATTTCTAGTTTTTTGTGCCAAGAATCTCATAAGATGAGAAAACTAGAGCAAAGCACCTCGCTCTGCACACACACACGAGAAATACACTTCCAGTCAAAGTCAAAAGTCAAGTCAAGTCATGTGAACTCAATTCGAATAATTTCTTATTCCTATTTTACTTTTTAACAAAGAATCCTTTCGCCTAAAATCCTCTGCTGCATTCACTAGCGATTCTTCTCCCTGTCTTCCTATCTCTTTTCTTATCGGAGATAGCAGCCAGTGCAGTCGTAAATACTTAAGCACCTTCCTATATGCTCTTACAATTAGTACATTAATATTAAAGTTATACAGGGCATAACTAATGAACACATTCCAATCTCTATAGAAAATATCTCCTGCATACTACTAGAGAGACATACTTGCTATGGCTGAAGTGAATAGCTTTCTTTTCCTCCAACTATATAAGGATTGACGGTGTTGGGGACATGGCACCAGGCGTCAGGTATATCTGGCACACCTAGGTACCTCAAATCACCATTGGCATTTGGTATGTAGGTTAGCTCAGAAAAAATGTAGCACTAAGCTCCGTAAGCATTTGTACTTCGTATGCAGATTAGGATTAGTTTTGCTTCGCAAAAGTAAATCTAAACTAAGTAGAAATGAAATGGGGAAAAGCAATTAATTTCCTTATCCTTCTGTTCAATGTAATGACTTTTATTTCCATCTATAGTATTAGTAGGTGCCCATCTCATCTGCCAGAGCGTTTGGCTCCACTCTTCTTTATAGTAGCTAATGTAACGTGGCTATTGAAACTTAAATTCGCTCAGTCTTACATTTGCTTGTTTTCCCTTCCATCCTGTCCTTGAGTTTTGAAGCGGAACACTCAATTCCCTTTAAAGTAGCTGTAGATATTAGGTAGATGTGGTAGCTACCTACTCCGATTTTTACGTATATAGATGGCGCAATAATATTTTTTGCCGTTTTCTGAATTTTAATAATATCTCTATATTATAACCACAGTATGAGCTAAACAATAAATTAACATAACTGAGCCAAAAAAGCGGAATGCACATATCCACTTCCTCTCGGTCATCTTACATAAAACAATGAACTCTATTCTGGGTTAGTATTAGCATATTTCGAAACTAAACCAAAATGTCAAATTCTATGAATAATTCTATGAAGAACACAATTTAATTAATTGGTAACCGCTAAAAAATGTAATTATTAATTCGCATATTACAGTTGCAAAAATTAGAATATGGAAGCTTTTGCTGACGTTGGTGGTCAATCTAAAGTTTTAAATTTCCTCGCAGGTTCAAGTGTAAAGTAAAACCATGGGAATTGCGAGTACCGAATTCTAGTAATTAAAACAACATATCAGAGTGCGAGTGGACACTCAAGAGCACTCTGATAATGGCTAATGTGGTGCATGGCGCAGAGATAGGTAATGTAATACTCGGTTTATGCTAGTACGTAATGGAATATCAAGTACATAAGTTGAGAACCGAAAACGACTGCAGAGTAAACAATAGGGAGGCAATAGGATATCTCAGATTATTTTCAGGAAGGGAAGAACTTAGCGTGTCTGCAGAGTGAACCGAACTGCTGGATTCATATGGGATAACTTTCTCCATTGAGATTTCCATCGGTTTGTAAGTATAAATGTACATATATACACGGGTTACTTAACCTATCGTATTTCTTCATGGAGAACTGTCAAATAGACAAACAGAAATTAATTACGCAACTCTACTTGTAGCTGTGGTAAATATCCTGCCAAAATATACTCACGTTTCCAATTTTAGAAATTAAGCAAGAGGTACCAATACAATTGTGCAACCTGTATTGTCTTGTTTCGCAAAAGTATCACATGAGGTGCTCTGATATTTACCCTGAGTATAAGGTACATAAATAGTGGTAAGACTGACCCTATCCCTGCTCACTAAATTACATTACCTACCTACTGCCTAATAATTCTTGAATATATATATAATATAATACTATATATAATATTTAATATAATATATAATATCTCAGTTACAGAGTGGAATAACGTTTCTAAAAATAATATTTGGCCAAAATAATTAAACTATTGTTAACACATTAAATCCAAAATATTAGCATAAATATATTTGGTCGTATATTAGTAATAGTACGAAGGTAAATACGTTCATTTCGTCGTCGGAATTGTGTGTAGCCTATTTCACATTGGTCGTAGCTATAGCTATTACTTTATGGGTTCTAATGGGCTCTTTTTCTGGGTTGCTGCAGTGAGTAATCCATTAGGCTAGCAGAGATGTAACCCGTATTTTTAGTGCAAGCTCTTGTCTTCTGTTTTGGTAGTTTATTTTTTATTTTGTAGGAGCAGTATTTCGTATTTTCTTTCATCACTTGACTTTCTCTTACATTATTAGTTGTTATCGCATTACCCAATGTCAGATTACAGCCCATTAAATGATGCTGTCGTAGATCAACCCAGACTACGGTATTGCCTAGCATCACTTTTCCCTCATTTCGACAAGAATTTCTCATATACTGGCTGCATGGGTAGACAGTAAAGGATAAGGGTTCAGTAAAAAAAATGTAGGTAGCCTAGATCTGAGAAAGAAAATTAAATTTCATGTGGTCAATGAGGAAGCACTTTTAAAATAATGGGAAAATGTTTTGAGAAATATTTTCCAAAGGGATATTCTCCGTAGTAAAAGGTTATCTGAAGATGCGGTCTAGCTGGAAGAGAGCAAACAAGTAAAAAGTGGGGAGGAAGGTACATGACATCACATAAATTGAATCTTGGATCTACTATCGAGTTTCATATTAAAGTGAAGTACATTAAGGATGTTTACACAAAATACAATGGTGCAGATAATATTTGTTATGTAGGGGATGTTACACCGAAAATTCATGGAATATTGTAGTGAAACTACGGATGTGCTTAGTTTTCTACGCAATATCGCCGTGTTATACGAGTAGGAACTTTTGTAAACATAAATATCCGCGTTCCTGTAATCTATAGGTATCCAAGACAGTTAGAAGTAAATAGTAAGAGGCGGGAGGTTATCCTGCCTACTTGCGTTCCACATACAAACAGATGGATGAAAACAAAGTTCAATTGAAGAAAAACACTCCAGAATTCCCCTTCTACTTCTTTTTCCATTATTTTTAATGTACAAACTGTTCTTTTACAATCTATTGACAGTTTTTTAATACCTAGCATTTCCTGTAGCATTGGCTGAAATGAAAACGCTACGTTCTTGAAAAACCTTTGTATCTACAGATAGCCAGGTAATTTTACAAAACATGAAAGTTTCTTTGAGCACAAACATGGAATTCCACCGTGATTACTTTATTTCAAAAAATCGTGTGATAGTATATAAAGGCTTTATTTTTAATCCATATAATATATAGAAATGTTATAGCAAATTATATTCCAGGTAATAATTCTTTCTCTTGAAAGAAATGAGAAGAAGGTAAATAGAGAAGAAGTACTGGGTACTCAAATACGATATAAAATTAATGTTCAAGAGGGCATATCTATCTAATAGGTGAAGTAGCTCAGCTATCAACAATGATTCATTCATATGACTAGTAAACAATATTATTCTCAGTCTACATTTCTTTAGTTATATAGCTTTTGATCTGATTGGCGGAGTTCATAAAATATTTCCCTGCTGATGATAATGGGAATGTTACTTGTCTCGTTAATTGAAATAACGCTCTGGGAATGCAGCGTGCAAAAGGAGATTCGTACATTAAGGTACATAATGGAAACGCGTACCTAAACAACAGTAGTATTAAAGTCGTTGCACGAACTCGTGTGTTTGAGCTAATAATGAAAATACTTGGAACAGAAAATAAAATCATAAGAACTTGTAGTAGCTGCTAATATAATTTTTGTACCTTATTGTAGTTAAAAGCAAAGGAAGATGAAAAATTCTGTAGAAAGTGATAAAACGAGTGTTAAAAAGGTTATAGGTGTGCTAGTTGAATATCGTGAAAGGACCTGTGTACATATACACAGCCATAATATAATATTATAGCGCTGTTGGTGTGTGTGGGAAGAGACGAGATAGGAGGAATAGTCTGGTATCACTTACAGTGTAGCCAGTTGGCATTAGAATTGCCACCTTTCGCTGGGAGTAAATAGAAAATAGGGAAAAGTGTGACGCGGAGACAAGAGAATGGGAAACGGCGGGTGGGTGGTCTGGTGTGGTGGGTCGTGGTGGGCTGGAATGGGTACAGAGACTGATGACAGCTCGGAAGGGCCACCACAAGAGATTTGCCGAGGTGCAAAGAATGATCCTTAATGGTCGCTGGCTCTTCTTCATGCATTCATTTCAACATTTCATACATTTCAAATCATCTCTTTTCCCTGACATCACCTAATCCTATCTCCTATCATTTATGTGCTATTTCTTCCATTTCATCTCATTGAGAATGAGAAAAGGGGCAATATGGTGCTCTTCTTCCTGTCTTTCCTCCTACAGGGAAACTATTACTACTTTCTCCTCCAGCTTAACTCCCCATGCATCTTCTCTCCCTACTACACTCACCTATCTACTTTTTCAGCCCACACTTACTGCTTACATCAAGCATGCACCGTCTTCCGTATCTACTCTATCTCCTCACTTACAAACTTCAGTCTGTGTCTTAGCAATGTCTACGATGTGGCCCCATACAGATACTAATATAATATTTAATAATATGAGGGGTACCTCTGCGTACAATAATGCACACAGCAAGATGGAATCTAATATCTGACGATACTCTCCCTACCTATGAATTTTCATGGGAGACAGAGGGATATAACAAGACTGGGACTATCCCAGCCTCCGCTCCTCATCGTCTTCAGTTGAGCTAAGACCGGCCAGGCAGTCCCATCCCATTTTCAACACGAAGCAATGCAATGGTTATGTCATAGCCGCCTGTATCACTAACGATAAGAAGTAAATAGTTTTGGCTACGGCCCTTCAGCCAACAAAGCAGCTCCAACATTGTAATAGCGAGCTTAGCGTATAAATATTTGTTACCATAGCTCAAGCACATTCTGCACTATTCTATTTACTGCTTGCTATGTAGTACCCTGCCTAATAAAGTATCAAACAAACGTTGCTAAGCTAAGCCAGGAGGACCTCTACCAACAAAAGGACTGTTCAAAAACATTGAAATTCTAATACAACATCGTACACTCTTATCCTTACATCAAACTAAACTTCTGCTAAAGGCTACGTAATCAATTGATTGATCAGCACGACTGATTGCAATAAGATTGGGAGATAAACTATAATTATATTTTGCCATACTTTGTCGCTAAAGTCTAAGATGTGATAATATCTTTTATGTCAGAGTAAATTCAACCAAATTTGAGAGAATGAGCTAAAATTGTAAATAAATTTATGTGTATAATTTGTAAACTCATTCCTATATACTTCGTGGTTTCAGAAGTCTGTCAAATAAACATTAGTTAACATTTACTGATCAGGAGTACCGAGTCAGAATATTTTACACCAAGATTGTTGAGCGTTCCCGAAAAGATTTGCTATTCATTGTTCCTTGTGCACATTCTGCTGCCATGTTTGCTGTTTATCCATTCAGGAACGATAACCAGCGGGCTTGTTCTTGTTCCTTTTCTTCAGCTTATTATTGGTGTTAGGTTTGCTATAGGAAGGTTGTTATGCTACCAAATGATAGGGCACAGATGAAAGGCTGTTTAAATAGCCATATGCCCACATATTTACTGCCAAATGTCTAATATGAACCTGGCCAGCTATGTGTCTATTTATATTCGGCACTGCAGCACTAACCAAATCATATTTACAGATACATACCTATTGAAGACACAACAACCTCTTCATAATAAATATAAACGAATATTGTGCATCAAATAATGTCTTATAGGTTAGCTTAGCTGTGGAGGCATTTGGAGAAAGTAGGGAGAAAACTTAGCTATGTTGGCCACGTACGTGTAGTCATAGATATAAATTTCACTCAGAAGAGACACTCTTTACAAACTAATAAATAGAAAAATGAACTCATGGATTTCCTTTATGCTTCTTCTCTGCCATTGCCAATGGCTTCCTTTCCTTCCGATTTTCTATTAGGGAAAGCTTTCTTTTCACTTATTCTTTACAAATTTGTCTAGGACACCACGCAAACATTTCCTAAGAAGACCGTTCCTAAAAAACATGCAACCACTGACATTTGCTAATGGGATTATGCCTACGAGTTAATAGCTACGCACGGACACATACCTATGCCTATCCAGATACTTATCATTAAGTATCAATCATTATGCCCCATTAGATATTAAGGTCATTATTTCACCTGTTTCGAAGAAGACTAGGTAGAATATTAGGGATTTATTTCTTAATCTTACCCTTGAGCACTCCACAAACAAATCATGAAAGACCCTTAAAAGCCACATGCAATCATATTTTCAAATTTCTATGAAAATAGTTAACACAATATTTTGCCATACATGAACAAAGCTAAAAAGCTTCATTTCAACTTTATTCTCATTGCTGGTCCATTTTTAATTTGTCCCTTTTTGTAAGATCCATCAACATTATAGCTAATTATAATTAATTACAGATAATATTAGAACATTTAGAAAATATACGAATTTTTACGGTTAGAATTATAGCAGATATGACAGTTTGACACAATATAATAATATTATGAAATGTATAAACAATATGTCATGTAGAAGTTTTGAAGTAAATTCGCCATAAAATTTAAACCCAAGCAAGACTGAGGCCATAGTTAAACTTTTTCCCCAACAAATCTACACGTCAATTTCGTCAACTAGTTTTTGTTTTAATTGCTGCTTCGTAAATTACTCTAAACTCCATGCAACCTAGATACTAAATAACACAAAATTAATATAAAGGTAAATAGTGTTCAAATTTAATTTGTTTTTGAGTTCTAATATGTATCATTTGTAACAATCATTAAGATAGAGCAATAAATTAGCAAAGGTGAACGAACTTCCAATGACAAGTTTATACTCTGTTGTCCTAACTTTGAAATTATCGTAAAATACTACTGAGATGCTCATGAAAATAATCTTATAAACATTTTATATAGCTTTATTGTTTGAATGCAACTTTGGCTTGGAAAGCTGAACTAAATTCCTTTTTGGCTTCTTTCCACTAAAAATTTCTATGCTGGAATGTTTTGTTGCATGCAATTGCAATTCATTGTATTTTATTGTCATTTATTGCGCTTAAATACCTACTATGTATTTATCTTTAGCTCGACTAGGTTTGTATATGTACTAAATAGACCTGTACACCGTAGTTTCCGATTTAGTTCCCTCTTTCAAAATGGGAGCATAGCAAAAAACAAAAAAAAAACTTTCTAAATCATAGCGTTCCAGCTGAAATATATTTTCAGTAAATATTTATATAATTGGTAAACTAAAAACTTGTGTAAAAATATACTTCGAAACTAAAGTTCTTCTCTTCTAGTCTATAGTTCGCTGTATAGAGGAACTGCAGAGACTTATGTTAAAAATAAGCTCACCATTTCTTTGGGAACTAAGCCGCAAAATACGGTGTAATGTAGGTATCATGCTTACTTCGTTTACACTGAATGAAACAGAGTACGTGCCCTATAAATAGAAGTACAAATGTCCGAAGATTTGTAAGTTATATAAGAGGAATACATTTGAAGAGGATAAGTAGCCATTGAGTAGACACAATTAGGAGGAGTTAGTGAGTGAGTTATTGAGGGAAAGAGCTTTGTGGGAAATCAAGGTTTGTATCATTTTAATACATTCCATTCAAAGAGTATTCTTACAGATAGAAAAGTTATAAAACTACCGAGACATGGATAGAGATAGCAATCTCAGGAGTCAAGCAGAGTAGAATCCTACAGGAAATAATATCCAAGAATGGGCCAGATTCCAGAATGTCGGTTTATCGTACTATTTAACTACGAGTTGTATACAGATGCCTGTATTTCCCCACTCAATATATATCACAGAGTAAGCACAAATAAAAAGTAAATATCTATCAACGAAATCATATTTTATATCTGCTATAGATAATACATTTATTATACCTGGTATGTTTCAGGTACCTATTTAGAGGAGACGAAGGGCAAACAGGCGTGCTAGCAACGAGAAATCAAAGAAAATTCCTAATGCAAAAAAGATTCAAATAAACTAATGGAGGAAGTAGAGAAATGGAAAATCCTTTTGTTTGCTTCCTAAGAAGTTTCTGTTATGCTCATATTATTATAATATCTAGAATGTTCGTATATAATTCCTGAATAAATGACAATAGAGAAAGCAGGGAATTCTTATATTACACATCAGCAGTAGTATTGCAACACAATGTCCAAATATGGTTGGTTATATGCTGTGGGAATGAAAAGGGACGGAAAACAGGATGCTAATGTGCTTAGTCTGATATAATAGTAAGGCTGGTTATGACAAGGGATACTATAATGCATGTAGGTACTTATAATTCGATATTACGTAACAACGTTGTGCTTCATTCATAATATAAGAGGAAGAGGAAGCCATGGGGAATGGAGTAGTAGAATAATTCCCTTTCCATACATACAATAAGTTTACTTATTCAAGCAGTGGTATTTGTCTTAGTACCTACACAATAAGTAGCCAGCTATAGAGAGTCAGAGACCTACTTGCTTGCTTAGGTATGTAATAATAAGAGCGTAGTGATGAATACAAAAATAGGTTTAGAGTTTTCTGGTCAATTAAATCAGGGGAGAGTCATTAGAAAAGTCTTCCCGATAGAAATGGCCACGCGAGATTTGCTCGTTTACGTTCCTATTACGGCAGTCTCCTTGTATACAGTATCACGGCATTGTATGTACACATTGTCGATTCTGTTTTCACTAGGTTTACCTTATGGTAAGAAAAGAACAGCTTTTAGGTGTCATCCTATAGCTCTCATCCTCCTATTGTGTTTCATTGCTAAATAGGACTACTCAGATCTTCTTCTCTCGAGAAAGGGATGCCTTGTCGGAAAGTCACATAGCAGTCATCTGGCAGAAAGAGGGTCTCGTATACATTCTGCTTCCTGCACATCCCGTCTCAGCTATATACAATATTTGTTGAAGATAGAGACGAGGAGAGGACTGACGTTTTTTTCGTGTAATTCTTCGTTCTTTTTCGATTATATAGAAGGAGAATGAGAGAAAGTTGGGGAAAGTGAGAGAAGCTACTACTGAGTGAGTGAGTGAGTAGGATGTGTAGGGAGTTATACGTAATAAGCAGTAAGTAGGTGGCTCTATATTTCATATATATGAGTGTAAGTAGTTTGGTGGAAGACGAAGTGGGCTCTTCGTTCGTCTCGTCATTCCTCTACGTAATCGTCTTTCTTTTTCGTAAGCCCCGTCTGGGTTTCACTTTTACTTTCACTTTCATTTCATCCACTTCATTCCACATCGGATTGCATGGGGCAAAGAAATTCAAGAGGGAATTGAATCACAGAATGTATAGAATATAACTTCCTATCTTTTCTTTACTCCTCCTCAAGTTCAGTGAAAACAAACCAACGAGGTCGGGAAGGGCAACTGGTAAGTAAGTAAGTATGTTCCTACTTATTCCTCGAGTAGTAGTAGTGAAACAATTCTAGGAAAATGTAGACAGGAAAAGGCCGCTATAGTATACTAAGCGCTCCTCTTCCTGTCTATTGGGATACTGAACTGAACTCAAGAAAAGATAAAACGGAACTGATCAAACCAAACTTAATATTTTTTCCATGTGCTTTAAATCACAGAGACGGGAATTAATTTGCTCTGAATGTCGAACCACAGTCGAGAAAATTAGATTCTTAGAAAAACTAAGACTTTCTGTACAATGTTACAAATGTGCTAAGGTACTGTTCTTAGGGGGAATACCAATTATATAAAAACATTCAAGATTTAATTTGAAACGCACGCATTTTACTTATTTCCACTCAGCCAGTTTAAATCCAACTAAATAACTCTGCATAAGTGAACTCCATTCCCTTTTAAAACTTTCCCACTCATTTACTAGGTAAGTACTATAACCACCACTCCAGTACCCCCTTGGCTTTATAGCTTTTTAATAAATTTGCACAAGAGAAAAGTCCTTTTTCCCTAGAGACTTAAATAGGTATGTACATTAGCACAGACAAGCCAAATATTGCATATCAGATCTCTGCCAAATATTGCCACACTTTACATTTCTTCATACTTGCGCCTTACATTTAATGCAGACCTTATCGCTATACTAATTATGCTAATGTACAGGTACCTAACAAATAATTTGTCATAATACCATGTCTGTGTATAAGTTGTGTCAGTACATGCTCTAACAGTGTAAAGTAAGGAGCAGTATGTATTTTTGTAGGCCCCTAAATACATACAAATCGTGCAAGGTAATATCTAGAGAAAACTTGTGGTAATAAATGTGTAATTGAAAGTGAAAATATGTCAGAAAAGTTATAAGCACTTACATAAACAATATATCTGCCAAAATTACTACCACCTCCGACCTGCACAGTAGGTACCTACCTACATATTAGTATTGCCCACCTATCAAGATATTATGCTACACAGGCAGATATAAGTATTTGGATCTAGGTATGTTCTTTGACACTGCTGCATAGTCTACACAAGGAATCCTGTGATTGTGGAGGCAAGTTCTGGAATCACATTCTGGGTTGCCAGAAGAAGACGAATGGTAGAAATTCTATGAAAAATGAAAATTATCGCAAAAGTTTCCACAAGGGAAAACGGGAAATCAAAAACTGAGAGTTGGAGTAGAGCTAGCTTGGAATGAGGAAAAAGTGTAAATCACTCAGACAAAGATTTCAGGAATGTCGCCTCATATCTTCCACCTATACTTCTATACTTGCCAAGCTTCCTCTCACTCCAGTCACTCCTCGTCCTTCCTCCAGTTTTGTTACTCCACTGCACTGCTCTCCCTATACCCCAGTACCAACTTTAAAACACAAAGCAGAATACCAAGTCACTTCCCGTCAAACACCAAACTTCACTACAACGAAATGCAACTACGTAATTGCTAAAGAAAGCACAAGGCGGATCCTTATACATACGACTGAACGGAAGTACGCCTACAATGCACTATATACTTATACACACACGCAGATAAGTTCCTTCGTCCCCAGATAAATAAATAATACGGAAAACCCCTTCCGACTTTTAACAGTATTTTTTCGAGTTAAGGTAAAACTACCAGATCAAAGTAAACTACTCTTTGCATATTAAATACTATAGACATACAGGTGCCCACCAAAACGCTACCTACACAGGTTATTACCATAAGTCAACATTATACTTCGTTCTTTGTGTAAACATTGGTTGGTATTTGGCATGTACTATAGACATCCTAGTTACCTAACTGCTGCTCCATGGGAGCCAAAACATATATTCATTCCCCTCCTGACCTGTGATATTTGTATTACGGATAAGAAAATAAATTATATTTTTCCTTACCTACGCAGAATGCTATTGCATTTCTGTTTCCAACTATGCCATTTATACTTTTATACCAACGAAAACTTGCTAGAATTGCAGTTTTATTTATAGAATAAAAAATATTTGTTATACTAATTTATACTGTATTATACCGTAACAAAATGACCCAATTTTATGTCCTCGTAACTGCCTAAAATAAATTATTTCAACTAACTTATTATGACACACTCATCATTACTAAAGTTTGTAATCAATTAATTTTATGATGTTATCTTCAATTCATTACTAGCTATTTGGATGGATGTTTGTCAAAACTAATGTAATGATAGATAGAAAATACATAAGTTATGAAAATCTGCCAAACTATCCTACTTTTTGATTGATAGGTCAACAACCAAACAAGCAATCAAAAAGTACCTTATAATTTTTTTATTACTTTATTTACAAGTATTTCCCGATTTCAAAGATGGCAAGTCTACTCGGATGTATAAATTATTACGTATGCGAATATTAATTTGAGTTCCAAAGATTTACGATAAAATATTCATTCTATACATGGAAATGAGTGTTATTACATTTAATATTTACATCCCATTTTCGTTAAAAGTTTCTATTAAATATTTTACATTATTGTTACAATACAATTTGGGCCTTTACAGTTGGATTTGGTACTTGGAAATGGCAAAAGAGTTGCTTCTATGGAACTGTGCAAATGTACTCTTAGGTGTACCGAACACAATTGAATGGTATTTTGTATTTATAAGCTACTGTATGACGATTTGTTTCACTATCTTCCGCCTAGTGGCTTGTTTTTTTCATTAGCATACATGGAGTATAATTATCCGAGAGTACATGCAAAGTAACGACGCTGGTGTTCACCGCTGGTATAATACTTTTGTACTACATTGAGTAAAATGAGAAAATTATACTACGGTTATTGGAGATTAAGCCTGTATAAGTTAGGGAAATAGTTTGTACAGCAGTTGTGACCACAGGTTACAATTGCTTAATTAAGAGCATGGGTTTAGCAATAAGCTTGGTGACAGGCATGTCTGGTCTTTTGATTGTTGTAGGTAAAGTTTGTGTTGCATATGAGTAGATGTGAGTAGGGATTTGTTTGCTGGCTCATTCGTGCGTAGTAAAGAGCAGACAGATTTCACACGCATTTCCCCAGCATGTGACCTCTCATTAGTTGCGGTTGAAGGGTTACAAGGACGCATTTGATGAAATCCATGACATGGCGATATCAGAACTCTTCGGGACATAAGCCCGAGTGTAGCCCCAACAAACGAGGATGGAGAAAGCAGTTGGAAACACGCACAGATCAAAGCTAGAGGCTTTTGGAGCGAATAAAACAGGAAAAACTTTTCGGCTTTTTCTATCGTTCATCAAAACGTATGAACGCATTTCAGTTAGTTCACTACAGCCTTTTAACAACTTTTTGTGCGTATAGGATTACAACATAATATGATATAAACAAACGGAGGATGGATGTTTTATGCGGGTAGCGAAAAGTGTTTTTACAACCTACAGATACTATTTGTACTGCAATCAAACAAGTTTGAAGTTTTGCAAACAGTGATATATCAAGTGGCGGGCTACGCTACTTGTGGAGACATAATGTTACTTAAGTAGCTAGTTCGCGGATGGCAATAGAGGACGATTTCCACCGAACCTCTTATATGTAAATATCCGTTTTCCTGCTCTCGAGAGTTCTACTCTAACTTCAGCACCATCACCAAACTACCATATAATATTATATGTCTCTGATATGCACTTTTACTATTTGTAAAGAAATTTTACTATTCCCCTTTGAATAACTGACTTAGGAAACTTAACCAAACAAACAAGTTTCCGTCTTACTGTATACAGTTGTTATAATTCCATGTAAAAGTTAATATGACACGCGGGTGGATGGTGAAAACACACATGCAGAAATCATAGTGGCTATTGGATATCTCAGTCCAGATAATATTGTAGGAATGAAAGGAATCTAACGTCAAACTAACTAGCACTTATTATCCACATAAATAGAACTTATTTAGCTCGTCACTGAGTGGAAAACTTACGGAACTAACCAGCACAGATTCATTTTGAAAGTTTCTACAGTTGAAAATATTAAGTTCAATTTAAGGGTAGAAACGACTGAAACTGAAAGTAATTAGTAGTTCACGAAAACAGAAATTTGCATCCAAAAGGAAACAGAAAGAGAGAAAACAATGTTAAACGAGTAGATAGATTTGAATTATCTCCAATGATAATATTATGATAAACCTATTCAAACATTTCTTTTTATCTATATTTGCAGGAGGGAAATGGTTGGGTTTCTCTTTGGACTTTATTTTTAGATATTTCGACAAGACGCTTTTCTTCAGAACTTTCTTAAGCATGCACGTGTTTCCATTCCCAGTGCAGTGATTATGGTGTACATAAATGAATAGACTTTTTCTAGTAACAAATACACAGGTATGACAGTAAATCCGCCCAATTTTTGAATGAAATGAATGAAGGGTATGTCTGACCTAAATGTAGAAGTAGAGTTAGCATTAAGGCTATCAAAGAAAGAGTAAAGGAATTTGTGACGAATTTTTTCTGGTAGCTACTTATAATCAGTTTAGAAAATGAAATCCTCTTTAGAAGTGTGTGCAGTAAAATAAAGTTGGACAAGACGTGTAAGCATTTACTTAGTTCCTGCCTCTTCGCTAAAGAACATGTAATATTTAAATGTGATGGATATATCTGATGTAAGTACGCCATCACGACTGTAGTTGTGTGCATTTGGATACTTCCATTACATTACATTGGTACTTTAGTAAAGTATCTCATCAGCTTCCTTTTACAAGGGCCTGTGTGGCGTGGCTGTGATGATTCGACTGGAGGTATCTATAATTCTCACTCTCTGCACAAGAAAGACTACTTACTACTACTACATAATATTATACAATATCATTATATCAACGAATGGACGAGAGTGAGTGGTTTCCTTGAGTGTATGTAGTAGTGGTACATCTATACTAGTATAATACTCCCACTACTACTACTTGCTACTACAACTTCTAGTGCTCCTCACCCTCCTCGTGTCGACCGCCTTGCATTTGGCATTTTTGTGTAGACTGTGCAGTTGAAGCAAGAATTTCTATTTCTGTTTGATATGGAGATCACGTTCTATAAGTTCTAGAGGTTGGCTTCCTGTAGATTTCCTTACATTTTCGACACATCTTTCCAGGTTCTGTTGTTGTCCGTGTTTGTTTCCAATTTTTGCTCAGAACCAAAACTGTGAGAGTGGAAAGTGGAACGTAGTCCACAGAGATACGAATCGAGAGAGGAGTGAGCAAGGCCAGAGCAGGAGAAAGCTCAGGCCGAAGAAAAACTAATATCCAGTATTGCTGGAACACACGGAGAAAACAATAGCATTGTATTGTACGAGAGCACAACAGAACCGTTTGCACTTCAGATCACATCAAATCTCTCCCGAGATGCTTTTCGACTTGACTCTCCTCTGAAGGTGGTTTGAATTCTTTCGACTCGCCTTCCTAATAGAGCTGCATGCCACTCCGCCTTTAGTCGAGCCTTGCTTCATTCTTAAATTACAGAAATCCCCTCCACATTTTCCATTTTTATACCTCTTAATTTGGACCTTTTATAACCAGACCAACATTGAAGCTATATTTGATGACAGACGTTTGGGGACATGGAAAATTGAAATCATCATAATAAGACATTTAGGCTAATAATAATAGTTTCATTTTAAGATGTCAACATTTGTGCTTTAAGTATTAATTGGTATCCAACAATTTGTTCAGTCTGATTAATGCCAATGATACGTTATCACGATCACTGCATGTTTAAGCAAATAAAGCAAAGTTAACTAAATACTTAATGTCAGAATAGGAAATTGAGGACATAGATTTAGATTTAGGAAGTTTGTTCGAAATTGTCAGGTAAAGATTCCAACAATACGTAATCATATGAATTGTATACCTTATGTGTACGAATACATTGCATGAATTGTGTCTTGAGATTTGTATTGTACGAATTCATTGTATGAATTGTATTGTGAGAATGTATTATGTGCATGAACGAATATGTAATAATTGGATAATTTGATATAAAAAGATGTCTTTTAATAAGCCATGTAAATGGCAGATGATATGTCATGTTCACGTTTGATCCCAATTCGCATAATACACTGAAATTTAATAACTCAACCATTGGTTTTGATATCAGAGATGGACATGCTTCAGATTCCCATTCATGGTTCATCAAATTTATTATCATGCAAGGAAAATGACATTTTCCAGCTTTTGTATATCTGATAAAAATTGGCATTGCTCATAAAATTATTGGATGAACAATAACTAAAAACATAAAGTAGTAGGATTCCAGATTTGAAAAGTCTTTCATTTCTCATTTTGACTGACAAGAACCTGATACGATCTCAACTCCATTTCATACTTAAATAGTCAGACAATGTGAGTAGTGCGTACTTTTCTAGCACAGAGACGTCATGTAACTTAAGGATGTTTTCATACACGTTCCTCTTTTCGTACAAATGGAAGGCAGTTACAGGAAGCCACACATGGATAGACCCCAAAAGATAGAGTCAAATCTAGGAATTGCCTACAGACAAATATTCCACAAAGAAACTACAATAGAAGACGGCAAGATAGAATACTACTTCGTCGTAAATAGAGTCATATGCAATTTACTGTCTACCTACCTGGTCTCAATCCTCCTAATAATGCTCATATCTTGTGATATTTCCCATTTTTAATGTACCATGCAAAAATAAAAATTGTGCACATAAGATGGCAGTGAAACTACTAGATTCGATCATTCTGACAACCATTATGGAAGGATGAGCACTGAAAACAATTCACGATGCTGTAAAATAGCCTATTGTTTGCAACACTAGATCGTAGAACATGTAGGGATGTTGTTAAAATATAAATCTGAGATTGGTCTTGGTGGGATAAATAGTTTTGCATAGGGAATTTTTATATGGCTTTGAAAATTTTAGAGCTGTAGACGTTGTTATTAATGAAGGGAAACCACAGGTCTGAAACATGACGGGTTTATGCTATGCATTCTGAATTGTACAACAATATGTGCTTTTGTGTAGCATTATGCAGAGTAGTCATTAATAGTGTTTGAAGTGCAGCAGCATATATTTTAATAGATGCGCGGAGAAAGGGAATCAGCATTTTGAAAACGGGTAACATCCTGTGGATTGCGGTTAAATGCCATGAAGCTTGGGATTTTGGCGTACTAAATTAAATATGGGATCATAAAACTTATAGACTCTTCTCTTTTACTGACAATTTGGGCGGGATAAAGCGGGGAAATGATAGAGTGAAAGAAGAAAGGACTTCACAGTCATCCATATTGTTGGAATCCTATCCATCAAACGAAATTTTAACACGAAACATATCTTTGGCCATTTTCTCGAATCGAGGAGATGTAAGAAGAGAAAATCAATGAAAACTTCATTGAATGCCATTTCCCATCATAGAATTGCTCTCTGGCCTGAAGACATTAAACCACTGCCATGTCCACAACTTTGTGTTTTCATGTCAACCACAGGAGCTAAGCTATTATCTGCGTTTTGGTGTGTACATGTTCTTTACTTTATTGATTGCAACAAAAGCAAACGTCAACCAGAGCAGTTCACTATCAACTCTCACGTCATCCCAAGCCAAACCACATCGACTCAAATAATTATTTTTCTCCAAACTGCGGTTAATAAGCTAATTGGAAGACATTTAATTAATTCGATATAATGTGTATCGTATGACGCAAACCTACAGGAAATACTCCTTAGTCAGCACTGTTCTACCGCAGATGAATATCTGTATTAATTATTCCAATATCTTCACATATGAACAGACACAGTCAAAGTAGTACTTGTCTGCCAATTGAAAACGCTAATTACCACAATATGCATGCATGCTCATACACCATCGTTATCTTTCATCTCTAGATAAACAACTTTCTACATGCATACATCCATACTAATTATATTTATGGCTTTTGAGGTAGGGATACCTCAAAAGGCATAGGATGTTTCTGCTCCCAAGCGAGGTAAAGTGCTACAGACAGGTAGACTATTTTCACAAGTTGATATAAATAAATAATACTGGCAACAGCATTTACTAGTTTCACAAAGGTTGGGTGAAAAGATTTCTATCTTATATTTATTCTATATGATTTCCTTGTTGTGTTGTGCCTGCCACGGTTAATGCAGAAGTGGCTACGTGAAAATGATAAAATGTCTGCGAAAATAAGGAGAGTGTGTTCAGAATGTCTATGACGAATAGGTAGGTAGTTTCCCTTCCCGGGCATCTACATATTACCGAGACTGTTAGACAGACGGAGGGAAGCCAAAGCCACGTTCTTGGGAATAATAGTGTCAAGTTATTACAGAAAGACTTCCAGAGTTTATGATTCACTGTTTCGAGTTTGTTTGCCGTGCTTGGCATATGTATGTGTGTACAATATGGAGAATGAATGTGATCTCTTTCCTCTGTGCCCATCTTTCTAAAATGTACATACCTAGGTACTTATGCGGCGGGGTGGGTGGCAGTGGCTTGGTTTAGATCTTCTCTCTATCTACCTATCCTATAAAACCCAAATGCACTATGTACACGTAGTACTAACTCTCACAAGAAATTTCCTTGTGCATATTACAGACTTGGTTCTCTAAAAAAGCACCTTTGGACTAGTCAGTACCCGTACCCTTTTTGGTACTTACTCTCATGTCGACATACACATAATATGTATCTGTCTGTAATGCTATAAAATGTGTGTGCAGGCAAATACCCTTATTACATGCGGTAATATGCTATAGCATAAGTTATACCTAAACATTCACTGTTTTGCTACTGAATAGAGCATCTCAAGGAAGGTTTCAATGTAATTCAATGCAATGTAATGTTATGTAATGTGGCGAATGTGGTCTATGTAAGATGGACCATTTCACGCCCCAGATAGCCGGAATAATGGATTTTCTCATGGTTGTGAGTTGCGGTTTGACAGCCTGTAAAATATTAGCTAGCCAAAGTATCTGTACTTCCATAATAGATTTCACACTGTTGACTTAGGTGCATTTTATGTCAGCATTGAAAATTATTTCCACCCAACCAGCAAAATCGTAAACTGTTTTTCAATACTCTTGCCAGAAATTTTCTTTCTCCCGCATAAACATCCTTACTCTTCCCAACACTATTTCTGAACACTGCTACTATATTATACATGTGCCCATTCACTACGTACCCAAATTGACAGAAATATTGGCTCACAATAATACTGATTCTCTTGAGCGTACTATCTGCTCTAAATACTGAAAGATACCGAAAGTGAAACACGTTCCTTCACAATCACCTTTAGTTACTCATCTTCACGCATTACCATCGTAAGATTAATTCTATAGAGTAAACATCTATCAGTTTGTTAGTAGGAAAGCAATAGCACATCCAGTAATAATATTTGGTCTTCAGACTTACTCGTAAGACTCCCAAGAAGCTTTCTTCTTGAGTAGGGATGTTCGATTTGGTTGGCTAGAGCCTATAGGCTGGAGGTTACTTTTAAAAAGTAGGAAAAATTGTATTCTTGAGAAATCAGTAGTAAACAGTAGACGCATAGTGTACGTGTGAATGTATGCATACAAATATGTATGAGTATGAGAAACACGATGTGGATAGAGAAGAGAGACATACGTAATTACAAGTAAAGACAACGTCTTTCAAGAAATTATAAGAAAGAACTGGATTTGAGCTAATGCATGTACTCGTTCTTTATGGGGTGTGTGGTTGGCCTAGGGAAGAGAATATTGTGCAGATGAGAAAAGACAGAAAGAGAGAGACAGGAGAATTCAAGTATTAAATTTATGGCATTATGCTCCCTACTGGGTTTATTTATATTCCCAAAGTTAATCTTACCTCAGGCGCTATCATCACCACGAACGAAGCAAGACTGGAAATCTTTTGTCTTTCTCTTTACAACACACATGACATAATGTCATGCCATGTCTTTCACCAAAGCTCACTCAGCTTACTCAGCCCCACTTCTCAACCCATTACAGTCAACATGACTTGTGCTGACATTACATTGTACATGACTTGATCTCTCGTGTAACATGAGCATTATACTCTACTTTTACTTCAGTTCAGTTCATTTCAGGTTCTTCAACTTTAACCAATAGCCATACACGACTTGCTAGAACTGGCAAAATGCGCTTTACTATAATATAGGTATACTCTGTATCTGTAATACATCACAGAGTATATTGAGTGATCTGAACTGTGTATATAGGCATAGGCAGCAGTCCTGCATGGCCCATGCATTAACTATAACACAGACTACGATAGTTGGTATACAGGCAGGAGGACGACATCAGGAGAGAGCTGAGTAGAGATAGTTACCTCATAATATTAAAACATATTTATGTTTGTATCATGTATACTATGTAAGAGTAAACTCAACTAACTACACATCCTTCCGTCCTTCCCACTACTTTCTTTCCTTTCTCTTATTGTTTGTATATGGGCCATTGATTCTTTTCTTCTTTCATTTTCCGGTCGCAGGACACAATACAGTCAATTTAATGCCTAGCATTCAACTTCAAGGAAAACCAAATAAACATATTTATACAAAAAGTTGCATGCTCTATTTTCTTGTTAATGTTAATGCACATCGTGTTATTGCAACATTGAAACAACCCAAACAGCCATTTTAAAAGAACAAAACAAACACACGTAGTACTTGTGTAACTACCTATGCGTCTTTATACAACCTTAACTGCCGCGACATGCTAGACAGTATTACTTACTTTTTATAACTACGACTACATAGCAGCCAAACATATCATGCACTGTTCTGATGATAAGGGCACGATTTACATCTACAGAAATCTTGAATAATTTAACAAGGTTCACGTGTTGTACAATTCTTTTTAATAAATATAACGAACGCTTCTGTACTTCACATTTCAAAGAAATGTCTACGGGGCATGGCAATGGACGCTTTCACATGCTGCATAGCGCACAGATGACGCCATAATTGTAAGATCTGCAGTTGCATGTGCATTGGACAATCCTACATTGCATTTGAATAACGTCAGTGTGCATACGCGTCTCGTATAAATTGCTGTTACTACATTTTATATTGATCCATTCATTGCACATTGTGTTATACAAGAGACTACCTTCAACAGTCTCATGAACCGGGCCCAGAGCTAGCTGACAAAAGTACATTTACATTATTACTTGTTTGAAAGTCAGGAGTCACCATCTGAAGGGTGGAATCAAGAACTGTATTTAATTAAATGGACATAAAATTTCAGGAATGTTGCTTTACGGTTGCTTATTAGCTGCATTCAAAGAATGATTGATGTCGGGTTATTATTATTTTACAATGATGTACCTATCAATGTGTGATCTGTACTGGGGATGCTATCTGCTAAATCGTATTCCTGACAGCTCTCGCACACATAAAATTACATGCCTAATAATGTATAAAATATAAATAGTTCCCCTTAATTGAAAAATTGGACATGAATTTTACTTGTCTTTATACCAAACGTTAAGCGTGTGTAGAACATTTTTATTAACAGCCTTAAATTAGGCTCTTTATTTTAGAAAAATTCAGACGACACGTAGTCACCGTAAAATATCTTTCAAGGTATGCTACAAATTACTTTTGCAGGTATTTAGCCAAAACTTAAGACTCCATTATGTTGGCACATCTAAAGATTTTTCAGGTCAATTAAAAGTTAAAACTCGGCTCCCAGAATTATTTGACTAAATGAAAGGTAGGCATCCAGCAACTATTGGCTGATTTATAAAATAGTATAATTACACTACAAAATTTAAGCCTAGTATTAGTATAATAATATAAGTATCAGTACTGTTATAGAATTTCGAAAGTTTTGGACGTGTAGAGTGTAGGTAGATATTTAGACATTTTCATTTGATTTCGAAAGATGATTATCCGAAGTGCAGCTTATTTTTTTTATGTGATAATGGGAGAGAAATTATGCAATTTGGTTATATCAAGCATGGTCACAAACATACAACAAATTAACAATCATTTCACCTTGGTAATCTGGCTACAAAATTAGATTCTAAAAGTTTGAAAAAAGTTATTGGTATATGTTGTTGCGCCTACTTGGAGCTGAAATATCTACGCTGGTGCAAACCTGTGTAAACTAGTTTGAACTAGTGTATAATATTAAAATCTAGTTGGAACTGGGTAAACTTCTAGTCTAAGGCAGAGTACTGGAAATTGCAATATTGTTTTGAGGACAATTGTACGTAAGGTAATTGATAATTTTGTGTATGGAGAGGAAGAGAAAACAAAGAACATAACAAGTAGTGAGTGTGTATCTGTACGTGAACGCAGGAGAAAGTTTGCTTTCTGTAGTAAGTCATCACATCAGAGCCAACAAATAAGAAGGTATTGGAGGAGATTAGAAAACAAATAGAGAAAGTTTAGGAGGAGAAGAGAGGACTGTCAGAGCGTTTGTATCTGTTGAATGAAATGAAGAGAAAGAGCGAGACATTTGTTCTTGAAAGATGTTCGGATCGGAGTCGACCACAATAATCTGACGAAAAAGGAAATAGAAAGCAGGGCTGAATGGGAGGATAATAATATTATAAGAAATGGACATACCATAACTGAGTGGGTAGCAACGTTCTTAAAGCTAGAAAATATGCGATCCGATAGAATGTAGGTGCCGGGCTATATTGAGGGTATTATATAGTATCTACTATGTAGTGCCTACACCTATATAGATATGTACTGGAATGAAGTAATTTATATTTTCTGGAGTACTGGTATTGGGAGGGAGTGCAGTGGATAGGTAATATATGATAGAAGTGCATGAATTTCTATAATGCAGACAGGCAGAGACAGAGTAAGTAAAAGTAAGAATGGGAGTGAAAGAGTGGAGTGAAGTTCAAGTTAAGTTGAACAGAGTTAAGTTGAGTTTAGGGAATCAGAACAGATGTGTTGGAAGATGCCAGAGCACGTTCATTGCTCAATGCTTTCATTTCCTCTCGCACACACGGTCTCTCTCCATTCCGCCAGTAATTAATGGAAAAAGTGAGAAAATTTTCTCACACCAAATTATTTGATATGAACATTTGCTCTCTCTCCGCTAATAACATCTGTTTACACACCCCGACTTTAATCTACTTCTCCATTTTTCTCTTAGTATTGCCACATTGCTCCCTAACATAACGTAATTTAACGCAGAGAGAACGTAACTTGATGTGAAGTATTTACAACTACTACTTACTCCTACTACACTGCACTGCTGCTCTACTTGCACTGGACTAGTTAATGCGTTCGTTAGTCCTATACCTGCTCTCCGCCTCAACAGCGAACAACACTCCCCATTAAGACCTACGCACATCAGACATTCCACTCTACACTTCTCCCATAATGATTTTAATTACATTTCATGTACACAAATATTTTTCACATAACACATTCTGCACATCCGTGATTCCCTTAATGCTTCTCATGGGGGCATTACTCCGCCAAATTTTTACCCAGTAGCCCAATTATACTCCGACCTTTTCCATTTATATTTACTTGACTTTCCTCAATAATTATCTAATGTACACTGCATTATAGGCTTCTTTTCTGAATAGACATTATAATAAATTAAAGCATGTATCCACTATAGACAATAATGCTTTTAGACTCAAAGTGTTTGTTAGTAGTATAGTAGTCTGTACTTAATGTACGCAGAGAGCAATAATTCTTCGGATGTCTCAGACTACATTACATACTTACGACCGTATAATGTACTACTTGAAACAAATTACTTCCCTAAAATACATCATTTCTGATAAGAAAATTAAAAATATGTACTTTTGTTGGAACTCACTGCAAGAGAGTGCCAGTACAACTTTCACTCTCCGAATTATGGGCAACGCGACTTAGCGAATTAAATAGTATAGTTAGATTGGTATTTAAAAGCAGCATAACTGCGACAGTGCGTTACATTTTGTAGTTCTTATAGAATGATTTTTAATTATGATGATTTGTGACCTTGAGATGTGTTTGTTTAAAAAACAATTCCCAATTCTCCCGTAATGTATGTGCTCTATTTATCTCTGCCAATGTTTTTGTTATTTCTCGTTACTTTGCTGGCACATCAATTGCAAGTGTCATGTAAAATGTGTACTGCATGGTTGGTTATACGATTGTACTTAGTTTCTACTTTGTGACTACTACTTTTAACTAGGGCCATAAAAAGCTCAAGTTCCTACATCGTTGGAATATATATCTGACAGTTTAGTTTAGTTTGCTTTGGCTTCAGCTCAGATCTGAGATCTGCTGCTGCAGTTGTCGGTAACTTTGGCTCTTCTCCACGTCACTCATGTGGCTTGGCTTTCACATGAGATTGCATTTAACTACAGACTGTCTATTGCGATGTATGACAGTATTTATATACAGAGGAAAGACATAGAGGCGGACAAAAGGTCGTCTAAGCACCTAGTAATGACTTTAGAGAGCTTTGCTGTAGATTGCAGTTGAGAGGAGGATTGGAACAATCGGAAGAGCGTGTAATTCCAAACCTGGATAGCGACCCGAAGGAAGCACAGGTCAGATCCTTCCATTGTGTAGCATTCATTGATGAAAAGACTATCCTTAGTAGACACAAAAGTCAAACTTGACCTCCAGGGACAAGGAAACGTGGATTCCTAAGCGATGCTTTCTAAATCCGGAAAAATTCGTGTTTTGTTTTCATTCTAGATTTGCTGAGCTCCATTTGGTAGCAAATGAGTAGAAGAAAGTGGAGTGTAAGTAGCCCGGCAATCAGAAAAAGCAGACGAATATATTTCACCTATAAACCAGAGCAGACTAAGCTTTCTCTTACTACAAATCCAAATGTTCTGGTTTCTGCTCTCCAATGTACAACATGACCCTACTACATCTTCCTAGCAGATTTTCTTACAGCTGTGCGGGGCTATAGGAAACATTTGATTTCATTTTCGTCCTCAATCTCAAGTGGAATGAGGCAGTCGGGTGATTAGGATAAACAAAGTTTTATTCCTTCAATCGCATTTTCACTTAACAGCATTAGCAATCAAGCAAACTGTTACAGTTTCAATTTAGCAGTAGGCACTTTGGTTTTTATATTCACTCTAGCCTTCAGATGGAACAAAGCATTTGCATAATTGATTTGCACAGGTTTTTACTCACGTGCCTTAATGCTACCTATAAATAACAAAATATACTAAATGCGTACCTAACCTACTACTTTCTTTTTAACAAGTACCAAAGAACATTTCCTTGAGTTTAATGCTCTGCCTATTTAGAAATGTAAAAGTTTGAGTTTCTTACAATATAAAATGGAATGTAAACTTGTACTATTAAATATTTGAGGAAGGACGAGAAATGCTATACTTACGTTGGCGCTGACGTCAAATCAGTTGCTCCGTCTATCCAGTGTTTTATTGCAGCCGACTTTTTGCATTTCGGACAACTTGCCATTTCACTGGCTAAAATGGTTAGAGGTCCAAATGGCCACTCAAATTTATTTTTGCTCAAATAATTTTTATCAGCCACCATGCCATGCCAATTTGGCTGGTATCAATTAAGTCAGTAGCCCATTAGGCCAATTACACTGTATCTATGTGGAAACGAGTTACGTGCAATTTAAATTAGTTAGCATCTTATCTGGATATTTAGTTGTTTTGACTAAGTTTATTAATTACAAAATAATCACAATAGTAAAACGAAAATAGTTGAATATTTGAATTGTGAACGACAGACGACAGTTTTTACTCATGTGCCTACATGCCAACGTTATTTATAATGCTCATGATATGTGTGTGATTAGAGCCGAGCGTTAAGCACTTTCAGTGCGTGCAAGGAGAAAGCCGTCTCCTTGACATATTGATTTGTAATTTGGAACTTTATAATAAATTGAATATTAACATTGAATTAAATCAATTAAAGTGATTATTTATGCAATTCCTCGCAATTACAAAGAATAAAGTCATGTAATTAATGAAATGTTTTGATGATCAATCGAAGAACTGTTCCAATAGTTATGGTTAATGTTCAAGCCCGCCTCAAAAGGATTGTAGCAGTGTGTTAGTATTTGAAGTAGTCTATACTATAAGTTTTTCTTTCTTAGCACTGTTAGAATTGGCAAGAGATATAAAATAGTAAATATTGTCTGGTGGTCGTCAATGAGTTCTCAAAATGACGCTCATGTATCCTCCCTTTAGTCAATGTATACATTGACGGAGCGAGTAATGTGACGCCAAAACATTACACTGCAGTAATAGAAAATCCTAATACATTTCTATTAAGTTTATGGCTAGCCACAAGCAATAAATAGGAGAGCGCCGAGTATGAAACAGTAGCTTGCGTTTCAATTCGGATTTTATTAGTCATTAAGCAAATCCTTCAATCTCCTACTCTTGTAAGTATGTGCACTCAAGTCAAAATTCTGTTTTTTCAATCTAGTGTACACACAGTAAGGAAAGAGTGGAGTGTCTATAAATTGAAGGCTCGGTCAGTTAGTCGTGCATATTTTATGTCGCGTATTAAGTTGCTTGCAAAGAATCCGTCTAGTTTCGCAGCAACTCCAATTTTATTATCTTAGTATGATTGGTTAGGTAGAATGGCTTTTACTGGTGGAAGTGTAAAACCTACAGCAAGCCGTAACAGAAGCTCGCCTGAGTAAAGGTTAACGTGTACACATTTTGGTAGAGGAAAAGTCGGTAACACAAAACCGAACGTATGGATTTTGATCAAGCTTTCAGAATTGAGTCTTTATATATGTAGCTACGACATATTAAAAATTCAGACATTGATATTATAAGGAAACGAAACTATATCATTTGAAAAATCAACAGAAAATCAAAATAGATAATTGTTGACTACGAAAATCAACAGAAAATCAAAATTGATTAATGTTGAATATCAAAATCAACAGTAAATCAAATTTGATTAATCTTTACTATCAAAATCAATACAAAATCAAAATCGATGAAACATAAATTCAAAATAAATTTAGTAGAAACGGAGTGAAATATTTTATACTATCAGTCTAACAATTTATAGGAAGCGCAATTGAACTTTTTAATGCCCATTTTTCACTTTGACTATCAAAATGAAGACAATGTGAGCGCACGGCATCTCAGCAACCAATTTTCCCGAAAATCAATAGAGATCGTCACGAGTCCATAGGTATGGTTTTTACCAAGTTTAATCAATATCCGTCATTGCATTCGAAAGTTATCGTGGGTACGGGGACAGACGGACGGACAGACTGTGCGATTCTATAAGCTGCCTTATTCAGAGGCGAGCTAAAATTGATTAATGTTGACTATGAAAATAAACACAAATTCAAAATTGATAATTGTTGACTGTAAAAATCAACATAAATTCAAAATTGAATAATTTTGAATATGAAAACCAACATTAAATTAAAATTGAATAATGTTGACTATGAAAGTCTAAAGAGAATCAAAATCGGTCAATATTAATAATGAAAATCAATAGAAATTGGAATAATGCAAGTTTGACTATAAAATTGAATATAAATGCGAAATAGATTTATTTCCGTCCTCTTATAGTTACTTTCTGGTTTTATTTGCTTTTACTATAAAATCTTAAATTCGGTAGAAGCGGAGTGAAATATTTTATACTATCCCGCTAACAATTTATAGGAAACGCAATTGAACTTTTTAATGCCCATTTTTCACTTTGACTATCAAAATGAAGACAAAGTGAGCGCGCGGTATCTCAGCAACCAATGGACCGATTAGCCCCAAAATCAATAGGGATCGTCAGTGGTCCATAGGCATTGTTTTTGCCAAGTTTGGTCAATATCCGTCATTGCTTTCGAAAGTTATCGTGGGGACGGACGGACGTACGGACGTACGGACGTACGGACGTACGGACGTACGGACGTACGGACGTACGGACAGACTGTGTGGTTCTATAAGCTCCCTTATTCAGGCGAGCTAAAACGAGAGAATAAGAGATTATGATAGGAACTGTTCCTTATTTGGCGGTTCGATGCAGTCCCCGCATACAAACCATAGAATAGGTGAATCTCCTCAGGATCTGCATTCTCTTGTTTCTCTTTGGAGTCGGAGTGAATTATTGTATTGTAAACCAAGTTGTTCAGCTCGGTTCTCTGAGTTAATAAAAGTGAACCGGCGAAAATAAATTCCAAGAGAAATGAGGAAAGTGATTTTGCAGGAGTTGCGTTGTATGTACTTGAGCCTCGTGCAATCCAGTCGAGCAATTGCATTGACAGACTTGTAAGTCTAAGTCTCTATACACACCTAATACCTATATAATGTATATTCTCCTCATTCGTATGTGAACACTTTCAAATCCAAAAAGTCATGCAATTTATATTACTTAGAAAGCATAGCGGGGCAGAGACATGCACACGAGCTTTACATACGAAACAGCAATCTGATGCGATGTGAACGTTTTTCAATGTTAGAATTGACTTTTCTTTACTGCGTTATGTAAAATGTGTAAATGCGTTCGCAGTTATTCACTAGCATGCTAAGCCAGAAGTATTTCCCATTTTAACGCACAAGTATCAGTTAGTGAGGTACATACAGACAGCATTTGTACGACAATCCACTCTGGGCTTCCTACGCACTTTTACAGAATACTAGATTTTCCAGTACAAATGTGATGCAAGAGCCAATTGAAGCTTGGCTAAATTCTTATTCTTGCTTCTATCTGTATCTGCAGTGAGATAGTAGTTTGTCGGCGCTTCTAGTTACGTAGTTCTTTCGAGTATCCATGAAAATAACCACATTAAACGAAATCAAGGCAAGAGAAAGGCGGAAAAGCAATAGAAATCAGTTTGAAAATTTTGTAAATGAGCTTTCTAGTTTCCTGCACATAACGAGGGAAAGAACTGAGAGAAAGCTAACCAAACCCACGTGAGTACTTTCTAATGTCATCCGGGCAGTATACGTTTACTCATCCACTGTTGGCCCTACGCATTTCAAATGTTCTTTTCGTTAACTAAAGAAAAAGAAGAGTCGCTGCGTAGCCACAAGCACAGGTTCGTTAGCTTAGCCATCTACATAAAATACTTACCTCTGTGTCTCCCACACTACCACTCTCTACAGTTACACACATCATCTAGAGTTTCCTTTGGGGAGGGCATGAGAAACGTTGCCAGGAAAAGAATGTTGTCCTTCATTGACATAAAATACTATACGAATCTACTCAAGGAGCAAACTCACCGACTGTAACGACTAACTGTCCAAACTACCACCGATAGAAACTCAATGTAGGGTGACTTCGTTTCTGGAAATTTATAGCCTCCTTTCTCTAGTATTATTTTCAGTTGCAAGGTACCTGAGCCTTCTCTACTCTCATCATTATCTCCCTACTGGAACAAAAACTCTGGCTAACACTGATTTTAAAAACGTTGCTACTAACTGATCACTCTACGTTCAGTAAGTAGGAAGATAGTATAGTAAGTGTAGAAACAAATTTTTTTCTGTTTTCTTATTTACAATTTATTTTGTGTGTAGAATATTATGTTTGTTGTTTAGATGATGTGAGTAATGTGGGAAAGGAGAGGCAACAACCCTTATAGAAGGAATGATGGGCGGCAAAAGAAGAGAATAGCAGGGAGCCCCATTCGGAAATGCCGAAGATTGGGAGAAGAAATAAGGCTGAAAGGTGTATCGTAATGTCAATACATTGTAGTAGTAAGTACAGGCGGAGATTCGTACAATGGTGAGTATAGCATTTCATGTTATGAAGAGTATCGAAAAGTTCAATGGGTGGAACGATGCACACACAATCGCCTTTTTCGAGACGTTTGAAACGGAAGGTTTGTTTTCAATGTCTCTTTTATTCTAATTTATATCCAAAGACAATGATATGTGTACTAGGTGGAGAGTTCTGAGTGTATCTGTCGAGACTCGTAGACCGGAGTTTCTCGTTGTCTTATTTCACGCATTGCGTAGCACCGTACTTTATAGTTGTGTTGTGCCATGCCACAGTGTTTCTTTTAGTGAAACGAGAACTATCTTTGAGTGGCTGAACGAGTTTGAGTGAGTGCCTTGCCTTGTCTAGCCTCTCTGCCTCCTAAAAAACTGTTCAAAGGAACTCAACCAACTTCTATCATCTTTTTTATTCGTTTGACAATAAAAACATTCATTTCCAAACTTTCTTTCTGCTCAATCCTTTTACTCCTCTGTGTTTCGGCTTTTTTTCTACCGTCATTTTCTTTGACACTCCAGATACTACTCTAACAAAGTATTTTGTCAGATACCAGTGCCTGATATTTACGTTTATTTAAGTACATGCACAGAGATAACTAGAGTCGAGTTCTCTTAATTGACAGCTGACAGAAACCAATTTTCATTTTCCATTAGTATGCAATCAAATGATATTCAATCCCTAAACCTGGAAATCTAGGCAACTGAATTTACAATCGATCTGAACTACGTAAAGAATTCGTGGAATAATTTTTTATGACAGTGTATTTTCTGCAGTTTTGTGGCTTTGGAGTACTTTAATACCTTATCATGATAACTACGGGTATTTATGGACTAACATGATACTACTGACAAAATCTATATGAAATTTAATAAAGAATTTAAACAGACAGAATCCTGCCACTTTCACTAATATCTGTACTATAGCACACCCCAGCATCTATGTACGTAGATATGTACATAGTACTTACTCTGTTCTCATTTTCTTGCATTTTTAGTATTAATTTTGCTCCGACTCCCATCTGCATGGAAATTGGTTCTTTTGGACTGAGAATGAGATCGTCTGTACATCTGCATAGCTATTTTAAAAATCATTTCCATTTAATTAGATGGGTGTGCCATAATGTAAATCCTTATTATTCAATTAAGTAAGTCTGGAGATGGGGAGACATTACTGGGAAGGTTAGGGGGTATTAGGAATTCAGGTGACTTGAGTTTCTTTGACATAGCTAACCTAACAAGATATACAAGTGAATTTGATTTTCTTTTTGAATCCATTCTTCTATTATATTGGAATCGCCAGGTCGGTCCATTGCTGAACTCACTCATCGGCACTCTCTCATCTCAGTTCAGCTCGGGTAGGAAGCGGCTTCATTCTATTCTATTATTACTGGAGCCATTGAAGCTCTTCTCAAAGCAGAGATATCTTTTTGCACAAGCCACTCTGCCTATATTGTGAATTCCCAATCCCAAAAGAGAAAACAAGAAAGCCAGGAGGAACAGCACGGTTTGATTTACGTCAGAGTCAGACAGCCATGATCCAATCTTCTTCTGATGAAAGTGAAAGTGAAATGAAGAAAGATCTTGGAAATTCTGTGCAAGGTGTGAGATGTGATCAGCTTAACTTTTACAAAAAGCTCGTCGACTATGCAGGGCTTCTTCCTATTTCCTCAACTTTAATACTACAACTACAACCTAAACCAATGCGATGGATCCCAATTTGATTACTTAGCAGCCCCATTTTCCCTCGCACTCTCACACAACTGTATACACTCTGTCCTCTTCTCCAAAACATTTTGCCCCCTTTCACATCCCTCCGCACTAAAAGTCTCCTTGATCTCATCCGTTATTCTCTGACCATTCTTATAATGGCCACTCACAGTTCACTTTAAATTATCCAGTCGATTCCTACACACACTTCCATTATTCATTTTATTATAATGGCTGCTAAAGTAATCGCCAATTATATGCAAATATTATTTATATTATATATTATAGTAAATATGATCTATTAATTTGTGATGTAATAGTATTATGTAGCGACATAAGATTTTTTTATAAATAACTCCAATAGTAAAGGTATTTAAATCCGAGGAAATACATTTGCAATCAATAACTAACTAATTTTATACGACATGCTTTTGATATTGCATAAAAATGGAAATGCGTCCAGATTACAAAATTTCCATAATAATAAGTAGCTTCATGGGAAAATAAGATTGAGAAACTCACTAAAATGAGGACTATGTGAAGTTGTAATTTGCAAGTAAATTAAATTTACGATTTATATCAAAAAAATGGCAAAATAGATAAATCCGTATTGATTACATATCTTTTTTGAATATAAATAATAGTCATCAAAAAGTGGGGTGACGAAATATTTCATAAGTAATTTGATGTAGGTAAGTACAGCCAACTTCATGGCTGGAGTTTCTCTAAATTTTCATTAGAAACCATATATGAAGACTGAAAGGAAATTCGATGTCGATTACATCAGAACTGGAGGGACATAAATATAATATGTGTGCAGGTATAGGTTATGTAATGTATTTATATACGGCTCTCCAACTATTTCATTTGAATTCGATAAAAGCGACTACTGGTTGGATTTGCAAATAAAGCTATTCTACGTTTAAATTGATTGCTTCCTCTATTTTCACATTTTCTCTGCTCATCCACACGTGCGGTGGATGGGCTCTATGCAGATTCAAATGGCAATAAAAATGCTGGTGTTGGCAATCGGCGTGGCAAGTCCACACTACCAAAGCCCTCAACCTTTCCTCCGAACATTTTATACACTCCCGTGAATTTTTCGGATGCAGACACACACGTGAGTAATATACATAAGTAAGTGCGATACCTACAACAGAAACGTATCTTGTACTTGTTCCAATATATACTCTCAAAACGCTTCGACAGACCCATTCGATCTGACTCTCACCGACATCCCAGTTGTTCTTGTACTACCATCATACTTTCGTCTCGGGATCACCATTCCATTCCAGTACATACTAATACAATACAGATCACAACTATGGCTTTAGAAATGTCTTCCAAGACGCGGGCATTCGGATGTCTGAACCTTGATTCTGATGTATCCAGCATAAAGAAAACTGGGAATTCTTTCACAATGCAGAACAAAAATTGCTTTTATTTTGTATCACATAGGAGTGCATATAAATTGCATGGATCACATTTCATTGCTTACCCACACACTTTATGAGATTAATCAGTCAAAATTACGTACCAAAACTATAAAAATGAGTCCATTACATCAATCAACATATAACGAGTGAAACCGAATTTTTGCTAGTACTTATGCATAATATTTGTAACGGTTAGAGTGAATAATGGATAAAAAGAAGGAATACATTTGTAAACTGAAGGTAGTTGCTTTCACAGCATTTGAGTTTGCTTTAGCGAGTGCAGTTGTTGTAGTATATTTAGCTGCATTTAAATATTCAGTTGTGTAGGGTAGAACTGTTTTGCAATTAATCTTCATTGAGTTGCATTTATGGTGTAACCCTGAGCTTTCCCTTTAATTTTTAATGGGATTTATGATGCACACGACATTTATTATAGTACTCTGAAAGTACATAATGACATTTTGTTGTTAAATAGGACGAACAAAAAGTATGCACATCTGTATCAGCAGATCTAATTAGTATCTTCCGCTTGATATCAAAACTTGTGTACTGTTTGGATAATTATTCCGTTTAAAGTGACCAACTATTTATTCCTAAAAAACAGACAATTGCATTCATAAATTCTTTTTACGGCTCATTTATTGACAAGTACTTATTTGGAAGTTTTATGCCAGTGAAAATGGGACGATGGTAGGGAAAGATAAACCGGGTTTTAAATACAGGGACTGTCCAGACGTTAGTGCATTGTATGCACATTAATATTATTTCTATGTGGAGAATAAGGGGAGTTTTTATTCACCCCTATTAGAAAATACAAATATTTTGCTCCATTTGTGACTGTTGCCACTGCTGCTTCTCTATTCATTTATTCTATAATGCAGGAACACGGTAACTCGGGCTAGATAAGTACATCTGCATGTGAATCTACAGACTATACCTAAATATGGTACTTGTGCATCGTCAGTAATACTTAAAAAGGAAGATCTGCACTGTACTTTTGCAATAAAAAGAATAGGAGTAACAGCAATGTAGGGCGGTGTATATAGTTGATGCTATAGCGATTTAGGAAGAACAGTGAACAGATCAGATAAACAAACACACACATTATTCTGGAATGATACTTTAGTAAGTAATAGCGTATGATAATATGTTTCGTTGTTGGACAGATATATGAGGTCTGAGCCATAGAAATGTATTGTAATACTGGGGACTCAATTGGATAGATAGAGATATCTGTGCGGTACGTAGCAGGATGCATAAACAGATAGTATGTGTGAGAGGGGGAAGGGAAACGAAGGAAACGGTGGGCCATGCGATGCCCGGCACTGCATGCATGGAAGTAGACATAAACATGCACAACGACATAAATTTCAGGCCAAGAGCTGAGCAGACTAGAGAAAAGTAAGAAATCCTGAGAGAGAAAGCAGTGAAAGTCAATTCTGCCTCATGCCATCACCATGCCATTATTGCCATTGCCATTGCCACGCGGGACAATTCTCAATGGATTCTTGCGTATTCTTTAAGCCACTACTATTTCTTGCGTGAATGCCCATTATCCCTGTTTATGAAAATCTAGACTGTCATGCATGGCATGGCACGGCATTTGACTACTACCTATATGGAATACAAGGGTGAATGTACATATTTATGTATGCATATACTAGGTAGGTAGGCTCACACGTACTCCCTCCTCAGCCTCTCTCAGTATTATAAACACTCGAGAGAGTTAGTTGGATGGCGCTTTCCACCGACAGCCCATAAAATGACACTCCTCTTTAAATATTTCACTGTGAGCTAAGAGTGTGTGAAGCTGTCAAATGGACACAGTGCTCCACAAAGATAAAAACCAAATTCCCTACAAAGTCAACAGATCAAATTCACTTTACATTACTCCAATCGCAAATGGCAAAGTTACGTATCGCGAAACATTAGAAAAATAGGATATTCTCCAGATGACCAGCTTAAGCAACAAAGCCACCGCTCCAAAGCGCCGCCACTCACTCTCTTCCAAAGATTAAGTAGAAAACGTGCACATAGGAGTCTGTAGTAAAACCATACGGCGGCGTATACTTAAGCACCTACCTGCAGTTAGGTTATCCCGGAATACAGATAGATTGGATTAAACTCTCTGAGAAAACTCCGTAAGTACTACACAAGTACAAATAAGAAGTCTCTTGTATACTGTAAAAAAAGAGATTTCAACTTCTGAGCTCTACCATTGTACTCCGCTTTACCCATCTAACTCCTATATCTTCATTTCCACAAGCAATACGTAATAGTTAGCTACCTACCTGTTTACTATTTCAGATAGGCCCATACCTTCAGCGATGAACTGTTTGTAGTACCATTTAGAATTACTACTGCAGACTACGGTGTAAAATGTATCCTGTACCTTAGTAGAGAGAGAGTTGGTGAAGAAGATACTACATAATAGGAGAAAAGAAGTGGGACGTTGAGACCTTCATAGACTTAGGACGTACACAATAAACAAGAAAGTAGTGCAAGGATGTAAAGTGTCTGTATAGCGATTCTGTTGTGTTGCCCAGATGGTATAGCATAACTCAAAGGACAAGATCAAGAGCTTTCTGTCCCAACACTTTGTAACATTGGTTTGTTCAATCAGCTCTAATCCATGTGGCACTCCCTTCCTAACAATCGGATTAGATCTCTCTGCCCTTCCTCTCACTCTGACAGAAGACGCCCTCGCCAATGGTCAGATGCTCCGAAGAGCAGTTTGGCTACTTACGTTTTATTTGTCCCCGTATATTGACTCTTTAAACAGCTAACTCACCTCTGCCTGGCTACTTCAAACAGATGTATGGACCACCAAAAGACGGAAAAGAGGCAATAATACTTAGCTGCAGTACACGCCATTCAGTCACATACTCAGCCACTAGGAGCCCTAAACAACCAGTAGGTAGCTACCCTAAACAACTAGTACTAGCTAGCTACCCTAAACAACTAGTACTAGCTAGCTGCCCTAAACAACTAGTAATAGGTAACTACCTTGTCTATAACCTTGAATAACTATACATTATACTCCTACTCATTCCCCTCCTACGCTTAAATACATCCTCATACAATCATTCTGTATTATATTCAGTAGGCACATCTGCAATATCTACATTCATCTTTATTCCTCCGTGACGCTCAACTGTTCTTCTCCTCTGTCAGACATCATTGTCCACCTTCTCGACTCAAACCTACGCACCGGAGAACAAATAGTATGGCTTTTGCTTCATTGAATAAGATTACAACGGGCAGCTCTGTCTGTCCCTTTTCATGTAACGCCAATATGTTCTACTACAACGATGCCCTGCACTACATATTATGCATCTTCTCTCCCGTGTTCTTATACTATCGAAATCGGAGTATCTACTCGCAACTGGCAGAATACGAAATTATCTACATATCTAGCTCTAATTATATTGAAATCCTTTCAAAAAGCCCAAATATTTTTATCATTGCAATTTCTTAATCGTCTTCCTACAAAAATACGAGCCAAAATCGAAAGTGGGGCATGCTAAAATTTCCACAACTACTGTACATCCAATTTAAATTCACTAATGAATATTACTTGAATAGGTATAACCACAGAAAACATTAGTATTTAAGATTTTGAAAAGGTACCTATTCTAATATATAGTATAACCAGGAAACTGAAAGCTTAGAAAATCATGCCCGAATGACACGAGCACCTGGTTCTGTCACTCACAACGAGAATGGAGAGACGGAGACGTAAAAAGCTTTTTATGTATTTACTTTAAATCCGGTTTTGAAGGTCTGGTACAATGAGCAGGCAAGGCAGTTGAATGCGGCGACGACAGAGCAACCTGCTTAAATATAATTTTTTGGTATTATGATATAGCACTGGTAGACTTCAGCCAAGGCTGACAACAAGACCTTCCATTGTTTTTTGTGTTCCAGTCTGAGAAATGCCACAAATGGGATTATAGCTTTTTTTGAAAAATATTAGTTCTCGTGTGAAGCTTATTAGGGAATTGGCGATGAAGTTGAAATAATGGAATTGTAATTCTGGTGGTGTGGCGTAGTGTACAAGGACAAATAATATAATTATAATGATGATGCATTGGCTGCACCTAATGACTATAGGAGTGTGTTCGTCTGACAGACGTACGAATTAGTTTTATCCTTGGTTTCCTTCCACCCTCTGGTCCCTACATAAAAACATTTTGATTTAATCAAACTTGTTCTAGTTGCTGGTTGGTTGAAACAATTCAATTCCTTTGTATGTAATAGAAAAGTCAGGACGGAAATTAAATCAAGCGTTCATTGTGGGAACAGCTTTTTTGACCTCTCTGCTTTCACTTCATTCTCTCCACCAGAGACGATAACGTATTTACGTACCCTGAGAACTATCTAATAAAATAAAATAAAAAAGTTTGCTTCACATACGTTGCTTTTCCCTAGCTTCCATTATGTAAGTAAAGTACCTAAGTAAGCAAGAGGAAAGAGTGACATTAGAAAAGAAAAGAGTCATTATAAGTATCTCCAGTTACAAGAATCCTGGCTTCCTCCAGCTAAACTACCCACACAACAAAATACTGATACTCCATGTGTTTTTTCTCATGCCACTTTCTATACTTTCGTCCAGTCCACATATATCTATTATCTCCACCCCTACTTATACGATATTAGCTTTATACATTTCTGTCTCAACTCCAACCTCAATGCTGCACAGCCCACTGCCAGCACTACTATACACACACAACTAAACTTTCACTTGGCTCTTTTGAACCCCTATGCACATAGTACTAAATATATCCCCTATAATGCCTTATATCATATAGGTATAGCATACTTACCACCAGACAATACTCACTATGCTTAATGCACTAATACTACAGGAAGCATATGAACTTAAGTATAGTGAGACATAGGACTGACTTTCGATCCATTAAAACTTACTAATAATTCATGATTCTTTTGATGCAATTTGGAAAGAACTGTGGGAAAAAATAACTCGAGTGCATCTGAAGCGCATACATTCGGTGGATAATAAATATATCATGTTTCTTTATTCCAGTCCAGCTTAAAAGACTTGCAGAAGCCTTATCAGCAGCATCTCTGTTATCAATAAATGCAACCGACTGTCACATGATTCATTCTAATGGCATATCTGTACAAAACTATCTCCCTTATCCAAGACATGTTTCTTTGAGAGAGCCCTCAATTATCTCTTTGAGATACTTAATACAGTCAGTGCACCCACTTTAATTTATGTCTATTTGTACTGAGGGAGATCTTCGAACATTATTTATACCAAATACTACAGATAAAAAACTTTCCTAAATATAAGGTGCCATTTTATCATCTGCATGTACAGGTACACAAAAGGATGGCCTTCCAAACATTTCCTATCCTTGCGATCTACGAATTCTCCATCTGTTATCCTTAGGTGTTTGAAATTTATGTATAGTATAACCATTATTTTAAGTAATCAGTAGAACCCATTTGAGTTATTGCTATTAGTATTCATGGGCTTAACCTGTGCACATGAACTAGTCCTAGTACTTCCAAATAAAAATGGTAGTTCGACAGACATTCTAATTAATTGCAGAAAATGAGGATTTCATCATTTTGATTCCAGTCGAAGAAACTCGGTTGAAACTTTCTTATGGGGCATCTACTGCAAATTAATCCTTCTGTTCTGAACAAACAATTATTTTTGATTTTGTTTACATTCTTTGAGAGGGAAGATAATTGGGTTAGGAAAATGACAGTAGAGTTTTATCATGATTTGGCACTCACTAATAAAATATATTTAAGCCTGAGATTAGTAAACCAAGGAAATAAATATGCAATTCAATCTCATCTTGTTTAATGAATCCTTCTTCGGATGCTTCCCTTCTTGTTATTCTCCGCACTTAATGCTGGGACTACTAACTATTGGATGTTCCTTTGCAACTGCTACTCGTTTGTTTCATTCTAGCACTAACGAACGGCCCAATTTCCCGTCGCTCATTTTCAACTGTGTCTATTCTATTGAAGAGCTTAAGACATTCACTTTCCACCTACTTACCTCAGTTCTGGAATTCAAAGCCTAATCCATAATTAGTTTACTTTCGACTAAACTTAATTAGTTTGATTATGACGTGCGAATTATTTGAAAGACAGCGTTCAAGAAATTGAATTACACGGATGTGCAACTCAGCAAATGAGACCCTCTCCCATCTAATGTCTGCAGACAAGTTCTAATGCCCTACGTAAGTCTTAGAAATTTATTTCGGTTGAGCGGCCGCTCCAGATATCTTAGTTATTATTATAGCCAACTGAGTTTGAAGAATGGGATGTATATAAAAGAGACGTGCATACGTTACATTTGCTAATGCATAGAAAGAGAAGAAAGACTATCCAATTCTTTTTACATTTAACGAGACTTTTTCTGGCTGTTGTGACTTTATAGCACCACGTACACAGTTATCAGTTTACGTGAATCATTGTTTTCAAAGATGCAACCGATTCACCTACATATTTATTGCTAAATGCGTATAGGTTCTTCCCTGACCATATCGTACTATTAACTTGCTTGTTTATTTATGTGCCTGGTTGGGCCATTGCTCTACATTTCCGTTGCCACTAGCTTTATTTTATGTACAGTGGCTTGCCACTGCACTGGCCGTCGAATCCCATTAGAAAACCATTTGCGTGTAGGACCCTGTCTAATATCATAGCATTTCATAGCTACGTTTGCAATTCGCATTGCGATTAAGAAAACATAAAGAGTTGAGTGTAGACTAATAATAGCACAAGTGCTTTCTCCGTTACAACTTTTCTTGCCCACAGTGAGCATTGGCACAGACATGCACAGAGTATTACACTTAAGGAATCTACGGATGAACGGAAATACAGACATTCCCTCAGTCACTCACAACAACTCTCGCAATGGCAATAGGAGGTAATAGTAATATTATCTGTAGTTAACTGATATTAGGATTGTTGGTCGGTCATTGAAAAGATCGTCCAGTTCAGTACCTTCAAGTGTTCTCCGCCAGCAACCTCTGCTGTTTGTGTAGAAAGGCCAGAGGGAAAGCGAACACAATAGTCCTTTTCTAATCTTCATCCGATAGTAAACGAGATGAGACAGAACGACAGGACAGCATCAGACACGACAAGAAAAGAATACAACACGAAATCTTCCTTGGCTCACACTCTCAAAATGGACTCTCTCTTAGCTCTACACATAATGCTATTTTTTTCCATTATACTACATGCACTTATATATAGCTAAAAACCAGCTATAGATATACTGCATAATGCACTCACCTACCAATAACCTTTGGAATTATTAACGCCACGGCGATTCGACATCCCCAAAAATATCTCCGCCAAGGACCAATTGCATCAAAACAATTCACCTTAAACGAATCCCCCAGAAAGTAGGTCCTACATCAATTCTGAAAATAATTTCTAATTCAGTTTAAATCCGAGTATTTCCAATTTGAAATCCTAACTGCACACCTGTTTTAGTTGTAATTTAGACTTTCTCCTTATAAAAAGAATTTTGATGAGTACATCCAAAGACGAGAAGTCATTCTAGTTCATTTTTCTTTTCAAATAATCCGATTGGCAGCTACATCAATGTACTCTTCTAGCTAAACCCTTTTGGCGGAGTGTTACAGAGAACACTCTAAGTACTATTTTGGCATTTATATAACATTGTCGGTTGTTTTTCAGATTGTCACCAACAGCTACGTATGCTGTCCTTAGTAGAAGTATCAACATTGCTGTAGACATATATTTTCTCCAAGTACTGCTATTTATATGTACAAATAGTGTATAGATAGGTAGGTGGCTAGTACATACATATATCGCTTGTCTTTTCTCGGAGTGTGTGCGCTTTTATTTCATTGACCAAACCAATCATCATCTATTGATGAACTCAAGTCCCGTACAGTAGTACATATAGTCTGATATACAAGTAGGTAGGTGTGTATACCAAAACACACAAAGTTCTGGGTGAAGTAGAGAGAAAGTGAGGATTTCCCACTTTCTCTCTCTTTTTCATGCTCCTCATTCAAACAACTTCGGTAATCTCCTCGATATGTTATTTCTAATATAACTTGCTTTGGTTAGGCATTTCCGTATGTCTGTCTATCCATGCATTGCGTTCTCTTTTGCTTCGTCTTGTGTTACTTATTGCCAGTTCCTTTTCTTTTCTTTCTTCGCACTGGTAAATAGTGAGTGTCGTGCAACTGCTTTGTTCTCCTCTTTCCTGCTAACAACAACGAAATTCCTTTGCTCACGACTGAACTTTTTGTTTGTAGCCAACAGCAAGCTTTTTTAGCACATTTAAGCTTCCAGCTACCAATCCAGCTAGTACATAAGTATCTAACAATAAGCAACTGTAAGTGCATCTTCCATAAAATCTTTGGCTAACGCCTTTCTGCTATGCACATCAATAAGACTTTATATTTTGACAATGTGTTGCTGCTTTTTTTATTTCCCTTTGAGGCAACTGGAAATACATTACTCCCGCATTTTTATCTCATACTTGTCATTAATTTAAACTACCAAACACAGAGTTATTAAAACGAGTGTAATTAAAGAAAGTAGCTGGGCTGTGGTGATCTAAACATGTGGTTCATTTCGTATTTTGCTATCCAGAGAATAGTTTAGCAGCAACAATTTGATAAAATCTAACATATTTATATAGTAAGCATGTTACCCTTAACAAGTGATTGAATTAATCTTAATTTATTGTGAATCTAGAAGCGTCCGCTGGTTAGTTCATTACACTTTAAGATTACACTTTTGGTGTCAATCTTAGTTGTTTGAACTTTTCTGGGATAGGAAGAGAATAAGTAACAACCAAAGTATCCAAATTAATGGTGAATCTTCATGAATGAAGAATCTCAATGGACTTTGCAATCTGTTTCAATGAACTCGTGGCAGGACCCAATACCACGTAGGTTGTTAAATAAATGGACAGCGATAGCTAGCAGAGCATCAAAACAGGTAGATACAATAATTAGTTGACGATAGAAGTCGAAATGCAGTAGTGAAAGGATATTTTTCACTTAGGCGGAGTGTATAAAAATGCAAAGGTAAGTTGGGTATGGATATATCTTGGGTATGCACGTTTTAAGGTCTGCAAACAAGACAGGCTACCTCAGGACATTACCAAATAGTACACATATATTATGTACAAGGAAACCCGGGGAAGAAAATCCAAGATCCAACTGAGCAAACCAAAAGTAAAGCGTCTCATTCCCAATACAAAGCACGTTGCCCTTCTTAGTTCTTTCCCTACAAACGAACTACCCGTTTCCCTATATTCATTTTCATACGGAATGCCAAACTGAGAAAAGTTTCGTGTATAGCTCTTAGAGTCGCCCTTAAAGAGAAGATCACGGAACGCTCTGATCTGAATTGGTCGGTAGCAACATCAACTATACTAAGTATAATATTATATAGGTCCGATATATACAAGTTACAGGCAATAAGAATATTCGGACCACATTTCAGACTAGTCAAAATATTATAGGAAATTTGGAAATGGACCTAAAACCTTGCAGCTCACTCAATATAGGCCAATAAAAATGTTTAGAAAGAATTGAGTGAGTTACAAGGTTTTAGACACACTTCAAACTCTTCATAACTGGACTAGACCACGTATCGTCCGAATACTATCCGACTATACGGCTTCCTGTAACATATACTTTTGGACTGGCCGAAGTTGTCTGTGCATTAGAGAAGCACGAAGCACAGTAACCCCGAGAGAAGAGGACTGGACGGAGATGCGAGAGGCAGGCTGGAGAGTGAAGGAGTCAGTACCTCAGGATAGGCTAGAGAAATCAGGAGGAAAGTCAGAATTGCATAGTACAAACATTTCTTGCTGCTGCAGATCTTCCGTTGCTCTTCCCTGCCTCGCCTGGTGTGAATGTGAAGTGGGAATGTGAATTGGATGTGCTTTTAGGAATTTTTCTAAATCTTCGACTCAAGTACGAAGGAGCTACTCCGGAGGATTTGCCCAAGCTACTACTACTATTACTACTACATAGTACTGCCTTTAACTATGCATTTTGTATACAGCATGAGAGCAGAACAATGTTATGAGTTAAATTCGAATCGAGCTGGTGGAAAACTAGCGCCCGGTATCCCGCTATTTGGAATGGGATGGGAATCCTTCCGGACTATGTACCTCTTCTTCACTTACTTACCGATAGTCCTCACAAACAGAGTTGACGTATACAGCACGAAAAAAGATATAGCTAGTACATAATATTTATATATCTATGTACTAAGTACGACTGCACATCGCTACCATATAATGTTAGAAGCATATACACACTCCACAGAGTCTACAAATACTTACAAAAAAGTGAAACACAAAAGATCCGCTTCTTCAGTCGTTACTACAGACACAACAAAAAGGCAAGATGCACTCTGTTATGACTATTACCCTTGTTGAAGAAACGATTAGGCTTTTTTCTATACATATTGAATGAACAACAGGACTCAAGGTACTTGCCCACTCAACTCCACCTTCCTAAGAAATGTTCAAGGCTTTAGATTGGATTTGGTTCAGCCATGTAGCATTTTAAATGGAAATTAGATAAATAGGTCGTTTGCACTCCTCTTCTAAATGTCACGATTTCAAAACCCTATTTCCTACCGCATATGCATTGGATTTAATGTTTTAGCAACTCAATTTCGCCAGACACACAATCAATACCAAATCAGAAATATAAACGCTGTCTGGGAGTTTCTTCTTTTGATTAATCATGCCACGATAATTCAGAATAAATCCATTACTGGAATCCTTTCCATTTCAATGCGATTGAATCTGCTTAGCAATTGAAAAAAATATATACCTGACTACATTATATGGAACAACCAACCACATACATAAACATTACATCCAGAAGCTAAGAAAGTAAATACTTCCTAACTGTCTCAACACAAAAGCTCTTTTTTAACGGTTTTGGTTATACTTAGATCGGTTTCATTGCAACATAAATTACCGAATTGGCAAAAGAAAAGCTGACCAATGTGTTGACTGGCTTTTGAAAAATATTTTCTGGCAAGCAGTTAGTATAAATTTTAAAGACTGCAGTTTGTAGCAAGAGTTATGTGTATATAGAGATAGAGGGTGCATTATAAGTTGTTTGAGAAATCGTCAAGGTACAAGGTAATTCAAAAACCTCTGCAAAGGATTTGCATAAAGTAATTTTCGTTAAAAAATGAAAGTTACAATCTTACGACGAACATAGGAGTTAGTTTTCTCATCCGCTACCATTTGTCCGCTCATATAATATTGCTGAAGGATAAGAGTAGTCCTTGACTACATAAAATATACAATAGAAAGACTAAGACATTAGGAAACCATTTTTAAGGATGCAATTTAACCTTGAGCCAAATTTTCAGATTTTAAACTGAGAAGTTTTATTTTTTTAAAGGAGTGCATGGTGTGGGGAGTGCATTATACTTGAGAAGCTCGTAAGGAAGAGATGTAAAATAACCTACGGAAAGAGAAATTTGACCTTGCTATGCATAAATATTCAACTACACTAAATAGTAGTGCACGAAACCTTGCATTTTATGTGTACTGTATTACTTTGTCTGTTAACGTTGTATTTACTAAGTGTCTACCTATACTACAATTGTGTAGTTGATAATATATGGCCAGAGACAGAGATACTTCCTTTCCTTTTACTACCACTTAGCTACTTTGTAGGAAATCATATAAAAAACTGAAATTTTTTCAGCCTCCTCATAAAAGAGAGAAGCCTTGTTTGAAGCACTTTCACATGCACCACTTATTGTTAGTTAGTGTCTCGAAATAAGCTTCTCTCGACTTAACTTTAGAGTTTAGACAGCAATGCACCGCCCATATTGCCAACTTTGCTAAATGTCTTCTAGTGAGAAAGAAATGCAACGGAGCTGTGTTTTTTGCAAGTTTTTGACGTGATGCCCGATGTGATTGCGAAAATTTATGCTCTTACTTACATATAGTGAATTTGTCCCTGCAGTTAATAACGTTAAACCCGTTCTGCACCGACAATTTAACCTACATGGCAGTACGACTCGGACATACATAATATATAATACTTAGGTAGCTCCGCTTTTTATGTTGAACTGATGAAAGACAATTTCCTTCGGTTTCCAACATATTCATCCAGCTCTAGTTGACGCCACTTTTGGTTGACTAAGTTGGCCAAATATGGAGCGTTGTACTTAGTTAGTGCTCAAAAAGTGTGTAATTTAATCTTGGCAGCATCAAACAGCATCATATTATTTATTATTTTTATCTGGTCCTACATAGACGCTCATCTCCATGCTTCATCCATATTTTATATTTCAGAAAACACCCTCGGCCGTTACAACAGCAGCCCCATGCACTACAGCTTTCGATGCGCCTTTAGTTTCAACATTTAATCAAACTAGGTCAGTGTTATATGACATATAAACTCGAAAATTAACTACCAAAATTCCACAGAGATGTTTCTTATGTCTCTTATCTTCCTGCGAATCTAAAACACGATTTAGAGAAAAGACTATTTCCGATATAACAAATTCCTTATTTTCCAATTTAAAAATATTTTGGGAAGACAGTCCTGATTTCCAAGAATATTACTTAAAAATGTTCTGGATTTATAGAAATACTTATGCACAAATAAATATTAGCAGCCCATGAAAAATTCTCCAACGTATTTTATGATAAATATCAGATGTGCACAGAATTACAGATATATCATGGGAAGAATTGAATGAACACATTAGGAACTAGTAAAATTCTCGACATTCTTTCGCTTCATCCATCGTTTCAACTCTGTTGGAGAGGAATGTTTCATTTTATCATCAAACTATCTAAAGGAATGTATTTGCAGGCTATTAGATCTGTGTTTGTGTATTAAAATGCATTAATACGCACTCAGAGAAAATATTTGAATCAATTAGTTATACACAATAGAACTCTATTCTGAACTTTCAAGATTTTTAATAAACATCCTTATCTGCAGAGAGGCTGTCAAACTATATTTTAATAAGTTTAAGTAGCACTTACTTAACTTCACTTTACAAACTATACTATTTAATTAGATCAGAAGGAACAAAAACAAGTTTTAAAATGTTTCGCTTTCTATCCTGTAGTGACCTATAAAATATATACCTGACCTTACATAAAATCAATAATAACCTCCTGCTTAAAATATACTCAAAAAGGATTCTTGCTGTGCTAAACTAGGAAATGGAAGCTCCCATCTCGCAAATACTTTCACTATAATATACACAAAAATACCATTTATGGTACATAATCTTCAATAACTTAGGTAAGAACTTGTAACAATACTTCAAAACAAAATATTTAAATGCCTCCAGTTTTCATGATAAATGAAATGGCAACTGTACAATATACGATTGAATTCTGCAGTACATTCGAAATAGTTTAAATAGTTTCAATTTTTCAGCACTTAATTCTTAATGACCATATAAGACACTACTGATATTCTGAAAAGTATTCCCAAAAAGTGTAATGTTGTTAAGGAGTGCTTCCGATTTTGCCGATGTATTTAAAATTCTTCTCACGGCTCCTAGCCGTTTTCAATTACCGAATGCAGAAAGCATGCATATCATGTGCTGCTTGCATTTCTAATCACCATTTCACCTGCACATTAATGGTAAGGATAGGATACCCAGGTGCAAAGTAGATAATTTGCCAATATTATGGTGAAATACAGGAGAGCTGCAGTGATCGTTAACTCTAAAGTAAGAACATAAATACATAGAATAGTTGTGTGTGCATATAATATATAGGTAAGTATTTATGTTAAGTATTTGTATATTGCCCAAGAAGCATATACTACCTGTAATATGGGCATGACGCTTTGTTGGTTTATCTCCCATTATATCTGCATGTAGTGTATATGGAGTGAACTTTAACTGGGTTGGGTAAGTCAACTGTTGTGGCTATATTATTATAGTACTTAGTTGTCCTTCCTCGATATTTGCTTAGAGGGCCTGCACAGCAGTATAGCAGAAGTCGAGTATGAAGTAGACATACGACGGTTTTAGCAGAGGAGAGTGAGCTGACTGAGTAAATTGAAGTAAAGTAGAACTCATGTCGTACTGAATAAAGTAAGAAATCGTATGCTTTCAAATTAATGAACACAAGGCAGAGAAGCAATAAGCTATTGTATAAGAAAGCTGCTCGGGAAATTCTCAAAATCATAAAATATGCATGTTTCATGTCTCAATGGTATATAGTATTCAGTTGTTGTGAAAACCACAAGTGGGAATAGGTAGGATATTACATGGACATATGAGGCACACACAACATGTAATACAAGTAAGTAATATTGGTCTTGGTGAACACTAAAAGCAAATACTTTCCTTAATAACAACTGTAATATTACTTTAGCTCCTTGTCCAAGTAGACTAGAGCTACAGAGTGCTCAAGTGTGCGGGCACAACAGTTCGGATGAGTATAAATAGTAGGAAGAGAGAAAAGTGCGCTCAGATATATTTATTGTGTCTGAGTCCCTAGGTAAGTCTTATTGGTAAAAGCATATGGATTTAATGTAAGTACCTACCTGCAAGTTTATTTCCATTCTATGTCTTGCTCCCCATTTCCAAATTTTCAACCGAAATGCGTACCTTCAATGTATTTGCATGCATTAGCTAATGCTATTCGTGAATTACGGGGAGAGTTGAAATGCCTTTCTCTAGCTAAACACAACGAACGATACGATGCCCTGCACGAAGAGACCTCAAGAAATTCTCCACTATTTTCTTACTCTCTCAAGTACTTAAATGCAAGTTACTAGCTTATGAAGACCCTATAACGGGAGTCTCTTATAAACTCAACCGAAACAAACGACCGGCTTTGCCTGGGAGTTTATACAGTACATAATATGGTAGCTGGCATGTATTATTATTATTACTATGCAAGTAGGTACCGTGAATACTTCATTGGAACCCTGGGACTCCAATAATAGAACCCATATCTATTATCTCCCGAGTGTAATACACTTTTTATTTGGAAACATTATTTTTAAAACCCTTTGCTGATAGTCTCGGGGATAACTAAACACTTTCCATTATTTCCATTGAATAGGTAACCAACTTACTACAGCAGAAAGTTGGCAAATGCTAGAACCCCAAGAGGCGGAAGACGGCATTTACGTCATGTACTGTACAAGTAAATACAAACGGAATGTTTCTGTCTGTTACTTCATGACGGTAGGAAGTCAGCTGGCCATTGCATCGCATCGCTATGATTACAAATGAAACATGAATAAAGAATACCTGGTCGGGCCTGATGGCTCTTCCACTTTGCACTTCCTACAATATTGATGTGAAATTATAATAAAGCTGTCTGCTTGGGCTACGTGCACTGAAGTTCTGAGTCTACAATCCCCCTTTGTATGTCTGACACTTCTGTTACTATTTGTGGCTACATTCATTCAAAGGAAATAATATAACACGTTAATACCTTCGGCTTACTATTTACCTCAGACTCCAACCAATTCTCACCACATTTATAAATAACTCTATAATGTCACTACAGTCACTACACAATGCAAAACTTAATATCTGTGTTTTGAATAAACATTCATTCTGACTTTATTCATGAGCAACTCTGTGGAATACACCAGCAATTTTCCATTATACAGGATTTATTATATAAGTAGGTACATATTAAAATTTAATGCTGCCTTATTCGTATCTCCTCAATAAGAGATGTTCCTATGAGTACAAACAAAGACCAATAGGCACAGAGATATCTTTCTTTACCACAATGAAATTTAATAGGACGGATGTACGATTGTATACATACATACTACATAGAGATGTTAAGGAGACTGGATAGCTTTGAGATGAAATGGCAGTTTGGATAGAGATATCATTGATAAATTCTAAAATTGAGCACATGGTAATACATTTATAGTAGGTACACAGTGCAAGATGTATTCACTCCATAGTAGACGGAGAATGAAAAAGATTTGAAGTCAGGTAGGCAGGGAGATGTGGTGGAATTGATAATCACACGAAGTAGCAAATGTTAGGAGAGAAGACATCGTCAGAAAACGGAGAGCATCTTGTTTATTATTATCAACATTACTATGACAAATGGAAAAGGATGCAAAGACGAGGAAAGCCTTCGGAGGAAGAATAGGTCGACGGAATGAGGACTCGCAAGGAATTCGAAAAGGACACAGGGCGAAGAAAGAAGTCCTATATGTACCTTATAGTGCAAAAATTGGGACGGAGATGTATTTAGTAGGTATATCCCGTTTAGTCTCTGTGAACATCAAAAAGCACAAGAAGATAAGTAAGGCACACACACGAAAGATTCTGCACACATTATGTATGTGCCTACTCACTTTATTTAGTACACACATAGCAGACTGAAGGAAAACTGGGCAAATGTAAGATGCTGTACCTACTGAGGATGAAAGCTCCCGCAAGCCAATTTCGGCTACGAAACTCACTGCCACAGCTTTTATGATGGTATTTATTGGTGGTTGAGTGGAGACAGCAAATGTGGCACAGAAAAGCACAACACACGCCATACTACTAAATCTATACTAACTCTACTAAGAAGGAGAACCATAACTCTATACAACAGTACTTGCATATTATAATAGTAGGTAGATAATAATATATCTATAGTGTGTTATGATAATATATGAATGTATTATTTTATTGTAACATTGTTAGCACTTGGTCGCTCAAGCTCAAACCTGAGACTGGCAAAGACTGATGATCAAACATGCTGCATATTTATGTACACGTGTGTGTGTGTGTGCATGTGTGTGTGTATGTATGTATAGGATGATCATGACAGAGCTGATCAATAAATATCTTCCGTCACATAGTTTATTTCAAAAATAGTAGAGGAAGAAATTACCAAGAGTATAAATGCAGACAGAGTTGTATTTACAATAGAGAAGCTAAAGCTACTAATATTATGCATAACTACATATAATAGTTTGTACATAGGCAAATGTAGTGTGCATAAGTAGGATCTTAGTATTTATATTTATTTATCTACAACATCCTAATGCGAGGCATTATATAAATTACCTTCATATACATAAGTTAAAGTTAACTGACTGCCTGCCTTATACTGGCTCCCTTCGGTTTAGTTCAGTCTTTGTAAACATTCTTTGTAGTGAGTGTACTGAAGTGAGTTACGTTTCCAGTCGACACTCTGCTCTATCTACGTGTGTGCTGAGCACGATAAATGCAGACGCACACTGGAGGACGCATAAATACAGTCTTCTGAGTCAAGTCAGTTCCTAATGCAAGATTCGCAGAATATGTACACCAAATAAGGTTTATAAAGAAACGGAGGAAGTGAGTGAGAGAAGAGAAAGCCAATGCAATTCACTGGAGAAAGCAAAGAAGAACATAAAGTAGGCTGCGAATATGCATGGCTATCTGTGCTACAACAACATAAATTATTTGTACTTTTCAGTGAAATTCGGGTACTCTACTTCCAGGTACTGTGCATACTTACTCACCATGTACTACTAAGATATTTGCAAATACCTGTGTTTGTGTTTGCACATCATACAAATCTACTCAAATATTAATGCAGTGGGTATCTACATGCACTATAAATAGAGGCTGCATACTTATCTAAGTCATATGCATGCAGCTGACGGCTTATATAAAATAAAAATAATAAACATATAGCAACATGCCCCAATGTAAGTAGGTTTATTAATAAATCCATACATCACATGCATAATAGTTTCCTAGCTCCATCAAATCCATTCCATTCAACTAAATACCTTCAGAATTGGTTTTCAGTCTCCGTTCCTATGAACCTCCTTTCACAAGGTAACCTTGTTTTTACTATTATAGTTGCTGTAATTCTAATACCCTGTTCAGCTTGGCGTAGCTCTCGTATACTGTACCTGTGTATTTGTATGAAGCATTGTAGTGCAAAAGTAATAATAAGAGTTTAGTTTGGTTGGATTATCTCTAGTGAAGCTTTATTTAGTACGGTCAATAATGGTGAACAAAAACGACTCGTGTATGCAATGTATATGTAAGTAGAAGTTAGTAAGTTACGTGTTCTGTGTTAAGCTAATAATTGTAAACTGTTGTTAAAGTTTGTGGCTAAACTTGGCTTAGGAAGGTTCTTTGACAATACGGGACTGAGTTTGCATTTGTATTTACGTGTGCACGAGCGAAGGAAGAAGATGGTACTCTTGAATCATGTACTTATTTGCATGGCTTGGCAATCTTCATTGAACACACAATACGATTTCCCTGCTTTCTATTCTAACATTTCCGAGTGTAAGACGGTGCAGAGTGAGAGTCTACAGCAACTAAATTGCGAATATATGTGCATGTTATATAAACATAACTGTGGGCTTTTATTACTTATTTACTCTTATTGAAAATTCTATTTCATAGTCAGGTGAAAATAAAAGTTTTGATTTTTTTAGCAGAGAATAAACAATTTAATCAAAACTTTAGATCACTTTAATTATATTTTTAATAAGTATTACCCATAAAATTCCCTTCTAATATTTTATTATGCTATGTAGTTGGAGAGTACGCATATTTTATATTAAAAGATATTTTATAGAGGTAAGTACCTACTCAAATGATTGTACCTGCCAAATGCTGAAGTTTTGGAGTTAAGCCTATGTAATGTAGTCACTTATTGCCAGTTTATTTCAGGTTGGGTTAGTTTAGGTTTAGGCATGTAGTTTCACAAATCCTTGCATGTCTATCTATTTACTGTAAGCACGTAATTTATATAGGGAGTTATTTAAGTATTGTGTAGGCATATGATAGGAGGCATGTAAATAAATAGGGAGATGTGTATTATGTTGTGAAAGAGGCTTTATGCAGTACACTAGGAGATCAGTAGAGGTTTTAAGCATCTTACCCACTACATTCCATTGCAGTCACATTGTGCTGGCTGCATAATACGAAAATTTATATCACAAAGCCCTTCATTCATATTCATTATGTAATAAATCAAGGTAACATGTTAAAAGGAAAAATATTCATCATCGTCATCACTCATCTAGCGCTTTAATATTTAATGAAACTAGTCTGTTTCTACGCTGGTAGTAATACACACAAGGGAACAGAGAAGCGGGGCACGTTGTTCTCTTCCCAAAATAGTAACACACAAAAGCACTTGTTATACTAATATATACATACACTAAATACTAGATAGCATGCAGAAAACACGCTAATGATTAGCATTACATTTTGTATTCTTGTCTTGTGAGCTTAACTTCGTATTTATGTACTGCTAACCTAAATATTATTTTTAGTAGGCAATATATCTCATGTTCCACGTTTCTACAAACCATGTAATTTACTATTCATGCAGACATGCAATGTGTTGTGCTATGTGCTCGATGATAACGCGAAATCCTTCTTTTCTTTTTATCTAAGTGCTAACAATAAACGTAATACAACGACCAATGGGCCACTGCTAATTTAATATCGATAACGTATAAAACATGTGCTTGTACTTTTGCATAATTAATCTTGGTGAACTATATTTATGACAACTTACGATACTATCATAGTCATGCATTCATATTTAAGCATCTGCACTTTGGCATTCAACAAGAACTAAAATGTTTCGGTGTACACAAAAATGTGAATAAATTTCAGGTTTAAATGCACTAAATTTAAACGGTCATCAAAGAAAGTGAATTCCGAATTTAGTAGATAAAGAAAAGGTTGGAGCATTAATTCTAAGAAGTAAAGATATTAGAGGAAAGGGTGCTGGTGACGCAGTTCATTCGGGCAAAAATTATGACCTTTCTGTATAAAGAAGGAATGTGTCAAGATTGTTTAGTCTTGCCATCTGTCCATTTAATTAGCAACATTAATTATTTCTCGGGTGTAGGTCGTCAGGGGAAAGTTTTTTTGCGGAGGATATCATTCAGAAGGAGGGAGAGATGACAACTTAGAAGCTTCGGCGTAATTCCCTCTCCTCTTGTCTTTGATAAGGATGGTGTGATCGAGTTTTGTGCAAAGGTGGTTGGCATGCTACTTTAATATATGGCTCCTGACGGTAGTTGTGCTAGTCGGAGTAGGCTAATAGAACTAGTCATCGTGAAACGTAACTCGTCTTCCTTTCTCTCGGCCACACACTTTCTGTGGAAAGTATGAGGAGTGAGAGAAAGGCTTGTAAATCGAAAGTTAGCATCGATTAGCTGTCAAATTTTGTTTGAGCCTCTTCCTTCGTGGCCTCCTCACTGAACTTACTTTATTATGGCTACGGCTAATGTAAATCCTCCGCAAATTTCTCCATCCAGGAATTCTGATTCCCATTTAACTCAAGACAATATTTGAAGAACAAAAATAGAGCGTCCATTGTTCCATTAATAGACGGGCGAGGGGTTTTTAGAATGCACTACACATGCAACTTAATCTAAACTACATACATTATATTATGGTGACATTGTGACTAAGGGCATAAGCTTAGTTGGACCTTATCCTTCACTGGCCATGTCTCCAGCACGCGGACAGTTCAGCATTCATGCAAAATGCAGCTACAGAATAAAATATTCATTTGTGACAGTTCACATAAAGTAAAGAAAAGTGAAGTAACTTCACACTCTTGTCTTCAACTCACTGTTCCCAACTCGGAGGGAGAAAGCAAAGTGAAAAGGGGATGCCTGCAGTCGTAGCAGGACAGAATCACCTCATATCAAATTCCATACACACACAGGCACTATCCATACAACATTTATTCTATCATATTTCTGCGATCCTCACTTTTTAACAGTGCTCAGATGGTTCCTTTATGCTAAAGCCCGTTTCTTATCTGGACCTTTTTCTCAGTGACAAAAATCTTGAGCCAAAACTTGAGCAATGCTTCCTTAGGGACTTAGTCTACATGCTTTTTCCTTGAGACTTTTCCCCTTTATTTTCCAGACAGAAAATAAATAAAACGACACAGAAATAGTAGGCGACAATCTATTTCACTTTATCACTATTTTACTGCACTGCTTGCTAAACTACCTAATGACATCTTTGAAGTGAAGGGCACCTACACCTACCTAACACAGATAACATAAATACATACATGCATGTACTATTATTTACTGCCATATGCATTCCACCACCGTCCATGCATAGTCCATTCAGTGCAACGTTTTCTTCGACCTCACTGACCAGAGTCTCATATGATACAGTGCAGTGGTAAAACGTACGTGAGCAAAAGCATCCGTGTGTAGTATAGTTTATATTATTGCATGCATGTTGTAAATAAGTAAATATAATAAATACCCAAAAGTGCTTTTTAATATGCCTACTCATTTAAGTACTAGGATAATAAATAACTCTTGCTATGAAATTTTTTTGCTTTACGAATGGCACATTAATACTCTTCTATCTGGGTATTCAAGAAGGAAACACAAGTACTGGAGCAAACGGTTGGTGAAAATAGTATACTACTGCACTACGGCACGTAACAGAAGTTTTTTCATCTAAAATGATGCTGAAACCAGCACAATAAATATTAATTCCTTATTATCTTAAACGGTTTTATGTTAAAATAGCTGTAATTGTATTAAATGTTTTATAATATGGAGATGTAGTATTCAAACACACAATTCATTCAGACAAGGGAGAGAGGGATAATGGCTACTGTGGAACATAAATTAGAAGAAATACGTTGAACTACATCGAAATGAAAGAAGAGTCACACCTAAAAACAAAAGATAAGCCTAGTACCTACCAGCAACAGAATGTACTAAAAAGCAGTTACTACAATATTAAAGTAAATACATTCGACTGGCACTATCTGCAGCTCAGGCAGTGTAGCATCAACGATACACATTCTACTGCATGCACAACAGCATAATATAGGCTTTTGCGTTACAGAATTTTATGCCTAGTGCCTATCTGTTAGGTACGTCTAGGTTTTTGCTCCATTTGACTAATAGGTACATATTTCATCAGCAGTGCTCCTTCGGATGTATGCCTTCAGAAGAAAAGTCAAAATTTACACTGACTTGCAGATACATTCATTGAGCGCTTAGGATCTGAGAAATTGAAATGAGAGTTGGCTTGGCTGGGATATTCACAAAGGAGCATGATCTTTCTTTAGTAATGATTTGCATAGAATACATAACATTAGATAGCTACACACAATATAGTCTGATAGGAGTGGAGCTAGAATGCCAAGACTTGTCGTAAATATGTATGTAGCAACATGCGGAGAATTAAATACGAAACGTATGGCTAAGAAACGGAAGGAAATTACTGCCACGCCTTTCCTCCTAGCTGAATAAAGTAAAGGTCAGGGAGTCTCTCGTTTATTTTCGTTGGTCTGTCTGTCTTGGCTCTTTGGCTTCGCTCCCCTCAATTCTCAAGACTCCTGGCTATAAAATCAAGTTACGGCTCTTAGTCAGCGATGAATCAATTCTTTAATAACAATACATACCTTCCCAAGCCACCTCTACTAACTACACTACTGAGAACAAATGGAGGGAAGCGGGGTCCCTTCCTTAATTCCCAATTGGACTTCCCATGTACTAATTACTATAAAATGTGATCAGCTTCTTCTGTGAGTCAAGACATCATTTATTTTAATCCAGACTCTTTATGTATATTTAATAATTTGATGTAAATAAGAATGATCATTAATAATCTTGTCAATTTCCACCCGGAAGAGCTGTAATAGAGAAGACAGCTTTCAGCACAATGAACTTCCAAAGAATGCACACCAAGCATTACGGAGCAAAGAGAACCATAACTAGCTCATTCACAATCTTCCGTTCGAAAAAAACACTTTAAAAAAATCCCATTACCAGCGAATGCGAAAGCTACACTAGAGTTGCAATGAACATTAAGGGCGGTAGCAAAATGGTTATGCGAAATAGTGGCAAAAATGGTAAACCAAGAAGAAAAAATAAATCCCTCCTCATTGCTTTGAATTTTGATAAAGAATAAACATCGAAGCAATTTGATGAATGTTTAAATTCTTCTAAACCCAAGATTATTGATAAATATTAAATTACTGAATTATTGAACATTACTATAATGCGATTAAATTGGGACAATTATTTTTTATCTTTTTATAGATATTTCCAAATAACATAATTAACTCAGGCGAGAATGACACTTCAGCATTAAGGGATCTTTGGGGTCCGAGTTAAATGCCAATAAATCTAATTTAAATTTTAAATAAGTTGCTATATGCCCATATATGGATGAAAAATGTTAGCATTCATTTGCCTACAAAGCAATTTTACCAGTGAGAAATTTTAAAATAGCCGTATGAAGCAGGAAGCAGAGTGAAGGAAAGATATGCAAGTGAGACATGCAATATATCGATATAGTTTCACTGAAGAATAGATAGCAGTGACAATGAGTGTTCTTTCTTGAGAGAAATACTGCGGCACTCATGCACTGCATTGAACTGAACTACTATCTATTTCTTTTCTATTACCTTGAAAACATTTCGATTAGGAATTGTATCGTATTGTGTAAGTAGAGAAGAGAATGGTCTTTGTAAAGTATATGGCCTTATGCAGTAATGTGGTATGTGTGTACACATTATGCACAGAGATATGTTTCATGTGAATGAGCATCCTTGGTTGGATAAGATATATAAATATGGGAACAGTGATAGTGAAAGATAGAGTTAGTTTTGCTTTGGCGGATAAGGATTTTCCGTTGTCATTGCAATGGGCCATTCAAATGCAGAGACTACGATAGGAAAGTTTCATAAGTCATGCACCGGTACACATGTGTGTGCTTTCTGTGCTGCTCTTCTCTTCCGTGGAATAGTCTAATGTATGAATCTAATATCCATTTCCCTAAACGCCTTTTATGATAGATGGATTTCTTTTCTTATCTTATTCCATTTCATGGTGACATGTACATGTAGACATGGAAAAGCCCAAATTCATTTTACACACCCATTTCAATCACATTAACCCAGTTAGAAAAAATTCCCTCCACACCATATACCACTTTTGTATTGTATACATTTATGTGTACCATATGTATATATCTCCCAGTATGGTTGCTACTACATGCTGCACTGCTTCCTATAAAGAAGACGACTTGCATCTGTGTAGAGCAGAGCACAGGCATATACAAACTACATGTGTCTACATGTACATAATAAGTAAGAAGATCTATTCAATATTAGTGTACAGTTATGCTTACGAAGTATTAGCAGTTTCTGATTTGTGAGAAGAACTCGAGATTGAAAAAATTGAGCTCCTATCTGAAGGAATCCGTATCATCGCCCCTCATGATATACTAATAGTGGCATTAGTAGACTCATAAAACTTTTTCCTGTCATCAGTCCTTTACTCCTAATCCATTCGTTTTATAGGATCTTTATTTTAAACTACATAATATACATTGTCCTATGCTGCACAATGTCGGAAGATACGAAGAGGATTTCTTTGAAAGCAAGAAATTGTACACCTCACTAATAAATAGAATACCTAATGCCGGTATTATGAATGAGTGTACATATAGATATATTTAGAAATACTAATAATGCATGCACATGCTATATGAATGGGAAAAGCCATCATAACTGTCTGGGATGTATTTAGTTGGACGTCCATGCGAAGTGTATTCAGAGGGAAGAAAAGGATTGAGCCTAATAAAATAATGGAGGAACGTAGGTAATAAGTGGAATAATGGTCTTTCTGTGCCGAGATAGTGTTCCGGAAAAGGGAAAAATAAAGTTCACACAAACGAAAGAGGAAAGTGGGCTACAGATGTGAATTGGAGGAATATAGTAATCGAGTGTTGTGTTGTGTGCAGCATTATAAAACGTAGTTAAGTAGTATGTGTACGTACAGACAGATAATATCAGTATCCATCTACATAGTGACTTCAGTAATGGAACATTAGACTGCCAAACTACTGTTCTCTATTTTTAAATTAAACAGTACCCAAAAGGGATCATTATGCATGCATATCCTAACGTAAATCTAAATCATGACTTGGCTTCTTTGGCTTACATTTAGCCTTTAGCGACCTAAGAGGCAAGTCGATACATATCTTTTGACTCTTTTATGCTCTTCTTCTGACTACATCCAGACTATGTATATTTACGGAGACAAGACAAGACACTCAATTCAGATTCAAATACATAACTACACACGTAGCTATGTATTTCCGTCAATGCTACCTCCTCTAAGCACTATTTTAGTGTACCTATAGAAAGGCGCAGATAAAAATAGAGGCAATATCTAATGTAATGTCTTTGCCATTAAATTACATACGCACGCAGTCAACCTCACTTTCTCTTGCTTTCTCCTCCACAAACTACCCGTCTTAATCCCAATGCTTATATATATGACATGTACTTCCAATGTATCTGCTATTTCCACCTTTGTAACTACATTGTGCCTGACACAGGTTAGGTCTACTCCCATAATATGCATTCAGGAATATTCAGCCGTAGGTACAGTAAAAGAAGTAGTAGAGGTTGCGTCTTGGAACTCTTCCTGCTTCCCAGGAAGAAGAAACGAAAGAGTGCATTATAAATGCTGTGCATATGTACACCTTATGGAGTTCCGCATTTTTGGAAAGCCAGCCACATTAGATTTCCGCTTTCTCCGCGTAGGTGTAGTTACCACAACTTCCTTGCCTTGCTTGCATGGGACTATGACTGAGATGAAAAGCCCCAAGAGCCTAGGAGCTCACTTACATATTTTACTTCAAACTGCTCACTCACAGAACAGAGAGAATGCCATAAGTTCTTTCTTGATGTAGTGCATCAGTAAGCATAAGTAATACATGGAAGAAACAATGACGGGTCCTGTACGTTCCCCGAAAGGCTATGTCCTATCAACTCTCTGCTATACCTCATATATAATGCACACGCTTAAGTGTGTTGCACACTAAAATGTAAGTGTACCTTCTCTATACTATATTCCGTAAATAGTTTATTTTCATATGCATTACCTACCACAGTCATAGCCTCTAATGTCAGTAGAATGCAGTGGTGATATTTTCAGTGGAAGGAAAAGCCATTTTACAACTATAGTATAAATTTCCGTCCCTGACCATGAAGTGAGAAAAAATCGGCGGACCATGTAAATGTGGATTCGTATTCGAAAAGAATAACTCTGAAGAAAGACAAATTCTTTTAGCAAATGTTCAGATAGTTTTGTCGGTTCAAGGCAACGATGTCCGAACTCAGAATTGCCGTGGTCACATTTGCCTTGCCGCTATAGTTCCTATGAATAAGGAGACTCTGGGACTATGCCAGACTCTTATGAGGGCTTTTAAATCTCACATTATTTTCTGGTATTCAACACTCTCGAATCTAGGCTACCACTATGTATGTGTAAGTGAAACTATGCAGTTATTTATAAGTGATATATGTTATGTTTCTGGAAGGGGAGCCCTAAAACTCTTTTTACATCCATCCTAACCATCGCAAGTATACTTTTGAATTTAGTTTCCTACTGTTCCCTTCTGGGCTGCATTATTGCTGGGAAAGCCTTCCTCTATGTCGACTTACACTTTCATGTACGCAGTGGACACATACGTACATATAATTCAAAGTAGGCATTCAAATGGTTAGCCATAAACATTTGTAAAGGTCCATAAATAATTGCACAGTTCTTTCGGAATCTTCAAATGAACATTCATATCAAACGATATTATTTATTTTCCTGTCCACATATCTCTAAGCATCTATCCATAGTATAAAATTATAAAGGTAAGAGTTATTGGTACTTATCGCAAGACGAACTATTACTTAGCAGCCTTTCCTACCACGTGTGGCGGCAAAAATATCCACCATACTTATGTAGATACCTACTTCTACAATTCTACATCGATACTTTCCTTTGTCCATAAATAATTCCTATAACCTTTCATGCACGGTCAATGCTATCTGTGATCATTCAATCCGATTCTGTAGGGGATATCTGCAACTTCCCATTCTCTCAAAATTTCTACAAAGATTTACAATCTGTCTGTGAAAAATACTGGCAATAGTATCAAAATAAACTATTTATTTGATAAACACACAGGTAGAGCCAGAATCGCAGTGAGAGTACGTACACTACTGTCAATTCAGTCAAATTGATTGATGGCCATCACGAGATATTCAACAATAATTGCCGTTTCTAATAGTGTCCACGTATAATTATGAATAGCAAAATCTGTTCATTTTTTGAATATATTTGTATGTAGTTATGAGCTATTTATGACTATTACGTTGGCTTTGAAAAGAAGGCAACCAATCAACCAATGTACCTGTACATCGTAAAAACTATAAAATCTCAACCCACATGACATTTAAGCCGTTCTCTTTCTGCCCATAAATTATATTTTGATGGAATCCTTTCACTTGTCCTCGGCAGAATAATTTCTGCTCTACATAGGGTTAAACGCGGTCAGTTTATAAAATATGAGTGCAAAGCTTACCTGGAAAGCAGACAATCCAAAGGACGAGAATACTTTCCTCCATGGTGGATGAAAAGTGACGAATTCCGCTGCAAGAAATATGAGATATTCTGACGAGTAGAGCACCGAGGCACACTTTGCTATTTTCTGTAGTTGACCAATGCAATAGTAACTTCAACTTTGATCAAGAACAACTGTAACAGAACGAAGGTTTATATGAGGCAATAAGCTGCCTAAATATCCGCTGTTTTTCTCTATTTATCTAGCAAAGGATATTTTGTGCACGGCATTATTTATATGTTCAAAGTTCTGTTCTGTCGACCGTAGTAAGAACAAGCTAATGTACGAGAGAGAGAGTAGTTCTTTATAATCTCCAATAACAAGAAAAAGTTTTGCTAGACGAATGGGCGTTTCTTTCTACTTGTTTTCAGTAACTGCAGACATTTATTCAAGTTAACAACTAACGAGCTGCTCTGTACGAGAACAATTTTATATTGTTGTCCACTCGTCGGTGTGACAGTTGCGTTCTCTCCTATTAAGTTATGATCCAAATAAATGGACTCTTCTTCACTTCTTTCTCTTAAATCCCAATTTGATTCCAAATTGAAGTCAACTAGACAGTATTTATGGATGAAACTATTTTGCTTCCAAGGTCTTTCCGAATATTGTCCATGGTCAACGCACAGTGCCGATAGTGAAAATGCAATTAATAGACCGCTATTTACTTTGCTGTGATTTCTATTCCCTCGATCTTCTCCCCAAGACTTCAGTAATCAAACGATGTTTCCTTTAAAACAGTCGAAACTGGCATCCACTCGTACAATCTGTCAACACATACATTTATACATTAAATAGGTATTTAAGGCAGCTTTTCTAGTATCGACAAGTGGCATAGATAATTCAAAGTACGTACACTACTTAAGTAATGGCCAATATCACTTGAATAATGAATAGTATTTAAGCAAGGTATGGTTAGTTTTGGCTGTTTCGTTGGGTTGGTCACCATTAATAATTCATTTCATGGTCACAATCCAGTTTCGACCATTGAGCACATTATTTGATAAACCGCAGACAGTCGTTTAACAAATACTACCTACCAAACTATTTACTTTAATAACTGCCTTATTTGATGCTTACATTTCTACGACATCTCAATATTATTATTATTAAACATTGTATCATGTTACAATTTAAATAGTGGTGAGCGAGGGAATTGTGCTATGATCTCAATGCTGCAAGAATGCTAAATTATTGCTCTTTTTGTCATGCTTAATAGTAATGTAGTAACTTTATGCGGTGCTTTCAAGTGTTTAATAAGGACGAAAGGGTATCAAGTTAGGGTACCAAAATAAGATGACTTATATCCACATTATAAGTGTATATAACCAATTTTTTCAGTAATGCAGTGCAGTGTAAAGAAAACTAAATAACACACAATGTTAATTCACAGTAATACGATTACATAGCTCACACAATAAGTTAAAATAGTCTTAAAGATATTTAAATGAGTCACTAACTGAAGACTTTCTTAGAAGAGTTTTACATGAGCAGTTTATTCCTAATCCACTTCAGCCGAGTTCAGCTAGTTATTTTATGGGTAGCTTGTGACTTGTGTATATCTTTAATTACCTATGAAGAATTGGTAAAAGAACGCTAGTGATTTGCTGAGTCTCACATTTCTCAAGGACTATGTGCTATTTAAAAATGCAGGGAACAAGCAGGTTTAAATTTTAAAGATATCAATGAAGTACAAAGTTAGATACATTTTAGAGCTTCCAGAAGACATACTAGCTACCAGGGCATTTTAAAACTTGCAGCTATGAATCACAAATGCGATTCATTAAACCATTTTGACTTTGTTACCTTGTCAATAGTGGTGACTAATATTTGTTGTTTTTGTTTTGCAAAAATAAGTCAATTTGGTTTATTATTAGTACTAGCCGGTCACAGGACCTAGGACCTGTTATGAAAAAAGCTAGCGTGTATTCTGGCGCAAATTGCAACATTTTTAGTTTTTTTAAATTAAGCTATTAGGCATAGGCCCTTGCTAATTGAAAAATATAATTGCAAAATTTCAAAGTAAATTTTCAAATTTTTCCGCGCATGAAATAATACTAACTTTAAACGCACTGAAAGTTGGAAATATTTGCATACAGAATGCATGAACTGATTTGTTATGAAATATACGGACTTGTTGAGATTTGCCACATTTAGGTAAAGTTTAGGATTGAATTCTGTTTAGCTGAGTTATCAGAGCGGCAGATTACCACACGATGATATAAACAAACATACCGACCTAAGGAATTTTTCACCGCGCAACTCGAACAACATGATTATACTATAAGTAGTGATTCATTTTGTTTATTGAAAGGGTAGATTGGTTCAATGACGGAACGAAATTAAGAGTACGGTTCAAATTAGATTGTTATCTTAGTAATACTGATTTAAAGCCGGCCACTAAAAGTTATTACCAATGTCGCAAGTGCTGTCAATTAATTTCAAACAAAACCCAAAAAATATTTATGCTTTGATTGAATATAAATGCTGTTTATTTATTACTAGTAGAAGGGATCGCCCAGTCCCCAATCCCGCGGAAATTTCTTCTTGCTGCCATGGTTGATAAATGTTTAATATTTATTACTTGACTTGTGTAAATAATAAAGTGATTTAATTCCACTCCATGATGATATACCAATATTTGCACTTCAATGAGTGCACAATGTACTAAAATAATTACATAGTTACATATAGCATTAATTAATGAAATAAATCCATTGAATGAAAACTATCGAGCAATCAATGTTGATGAACATTGCATAATATTTGTCTGTGTAGTCTATTTCATTTGTTTACCAAGTACCATTAAAATTGTGTTACTAGTATACCATAATGTTTAATGGCGGAACCAACTCTGGCTGCTTCTTCAGCTCCAGATCGGAACAATAGTTGCTATTTTTTTATTTAATTTACAATGTAGGATAAATATCCATGGCCTGTAATTAATCGTAACAACGCACGTATACCAAGTCTAGTGTGCGGCTAAACTTGGATATTTCATGTCCTTGCTGTTCTCCTGCTTCCTAGTTTACATCACACACATACACACATTTTTCAACAGTAGGTAGGTACACACCTCTAGAGCAAATTAATTCGCAGCTGTACACAAACATTATTAATTTTTGCACAGGACTGGCGGAACACTTTGTGTTATACAATCGTCTATGCTAACTCACACAAAGTGTGGCAGAGAAAGCTTTTATTCACGTCGCGTGCTTTATTAAAGTAATTTGTCTTGCAAAGGTGTGACTGGCCATTATTTTCATTAATTATATCCCATTGTATGTAATTTATTCAGTTTCTAATTAAACTCCAATTATAAACCATTCTGCTCTGTCCGAACTTTATTTCTCCCAATTTTATTAAATCGAGAGGTCAGGATAATGATTTCAAATGCATGGTCTATGGTCTGGTCTGTCTGTACCTACTGAAATGGCTACTAACTAATTTTTTCTCACAAGAGTAACAAAGGTAGTCATGATAATTATTATTTAAGTCAATTGTTCCACTTTATCTAATTTATTTCATCTCCTTTCCATAAAGTAGAGAACGGTATAGCTAAAAATTACATTTACGTCACATTATTTATAAAGTCATACCATAACCATCGAAATAATTGTCCACATTTAAATAGTTCGATCTATGTTAAATTAAATATGATATGCGTAATTTGCTTTAGCTCTCTAAATAAATAGATTCACGCAAATAACCAATTAATGGGTTCAATGTCGTTGGAAACTAAGCATCCTACGAAAGCAAAATCCTAATAAAACAGATATTTACATTTTCGATAATAATTTTTGGTATGCAGGGTAAAATATTTTATGCCACAGAAATTGCGAAGCTTTTTCACAACCATTTTGTCATTTTGGTGGAAGCGGTACCAAACATTAGTCGGAACTTTTTAACCCTAAAGCAATGAAATCAAATTATGTGTATCAATAGTTTTACTTCGACAACAATAATACGGCGATGCAGTGATTGTTTAAAATGTTGTTTCATGTAATATTTCGTACTATTTATTAAGCCAATTATATTATTGCAGAACATCACATTTGTACGAATATAACGTAGGTACTCCATGTAATTCTACATGTTAGACGAGCTTAAAAGGATAACATCGCGCAGATAAACTGCTGCGTGTATTCAGTTAATGCCTTAAAATCGCAATTTTCAAAAGATTGAAGCCTAAATCGTTCAATACTGTCTAAAACTACTTTGCTTTTGCCGATAACATGGACTAGTTAAACTGTTTAATACTTTAGGTTGCTAAGGCATGCGTCAGTCGGAATTTCTTGCAACTTATAAGCTAGTGCTCTATAGGACTCGACTGGCCAGAAAAAATATGTAAATTGCATTCGGGAATTACAGATGAATTTTATTTCGAAAAGCAAATAACATTACTATTAGCTTTTACGATAAGGCGTGTGTGAAGCATAAGAGCTAGGACTGAATGGTGTGTTGAGTGTTAACAATTGTTTTCCTGCGCTGTCTATTTTAGCATGGAGTCATATATTTATTATATTGATTATTCAAAATCGTATAGGATAGGACATAGGACATGAAGTCAATATTGGTCTCAAAAATAGGGAAAAGAAATTTACGGGGCATGCAAGGCTTCTGATAGGAAATTTTTATCATTAACTCTCAAAAAATACTGTGAAAGGAAGCCTGAAAACCAAACGATATCTTTTGAAAAACGCATGCCAGCTGAGGCAGCCTTAAGTTTTGCCATTTAACTTAGCAACATTTCGACAAATCTGGCTAGATATTTTTATATGAACTTTGTATATTGTTTGTATTACATATTTCTCTTTTCTAGTAATACCTTTGGACCAGTTACGGCCGGATAATAGTGAAGGGCTCGTACGTATAGTCTAGGCATAGGCGCTAGCGCTACATACATTTTCATGTAACAGAGTCCTAGACGACGTTGCATTTCTCCCACTCCAAAAACTGTTTAATTTTAAAAAGTGCAGGGACTTTTGGGAATAAATGGCCATGGCGATTTTCCTCCTAAAATATATGTATATAGTGTATGTACATGTTTTTAAAAATATGACAATTTTTTACTTCCCACGGGGGAGGTGTTATCAATGTTCTGCGCATTGACCAGATATTCTTATGCCCAATAAGATTGAAAAAAGTACTTCCTACAAGATTGGGAGTTAAAATCATACGTGATTTTTGTGGATGTGACCAACTGACCAGAAGGAAGGATATTAAATCAGATATTTATTTTGTGCAGGATTAATGCTATTCTCCTGATCCAGTAGTTTCTAATTATAGTAGTTGCATTATTTGTTGTGTGTGGAGTGAAAGGCTTGAATAGGGTGGCGGATGTCAGATACGAGAATATAATATAGGTGATTCCATCGAGAGAAGGATAGAGTAGGATGACAGGGAAATACATTTGTACGAGAAAATCTAATTACAGTGTTGACAACAAGTCCACAAATTCACTCAAGTGATTATTAACTTGGAGAGGGTATTTGACAATTTGATCTTGTTGTGACCTTTTCATTAGTCTACAGTTAACAGCATAACGAGTGGGATTTTCGTCTGGGTCGAGTGAGTGCAGTAGTTTGAGTCACTCATCAAGTCTAGCTTTCCCTTCTGTTTTGATTTGATATCGGCTCAAGCAACCGAACTAATTCTCACAAATTTTGTTCGTTTTACAATCAGCACTGTAGTCTGCATTTCTTCCCTTCAATGCTAACACCAAATGCTTCAATGACCTCAAAAATCTATATCCATTGGTAGACATTCGTCTACTGAGACATCATTATGTGGCTATTTATTAGCTGCTTTCTAATTTCTTGTATAAATTAGGTGAATTAGGTACTGTTCAGATTTAATCGCTGTGGAATCGGTATGATTTTCGCGAAAATTTTGCGGTTAGTTTTCTAAGTACTGTATTTATTATCACCATGTGGCTACAGCATGAAATGCATGTGTATAGTACTCAGAAAACTAACCGCAAAATTTGCGCGAAAATCATATCGATTCCACAGCGATTAAATCTCAATAGTAAATCAGTTACGTTCAGCATTTTATAAATGGCAAGATATATATCTATAGCATTAACTAAAATGTATGCACGATTTCTTATCTACGCACTATTATCCTTTTCCGTGTTTATTATTTGTTTGGGCGTAATTTTTTTCGTAAAACAAAACGTGTAAAAGTGAATTTTATACAATATATTCTAAATGGGGTGTCGGATCTTAATAGTATTTTAAATCTAGGTCATTAGACAACTTTTAATCGCTTGTGTTAGTATCATCTCTCTAACTGTAACTGTTTAGTAATTATTAGGTAATTATAACCATAGATGTTCCTCTCTCCGAGTCTAGCTGCCGGGAGCCATGATATCCCTCCCAGACTGGTATCTCTCCCAGTCAACAACATATACACTTTGGCCCGTTGTTTGGCATTTCTGTTGACCACGTTGTAAAAATTTTGAGGTTCTATTTACTAACCACAACTTAGCATTCATAATATCCAGTCAAATCAGGCCAAATTAACTTTGTGCGGTCATGGAGCCACATTCTCCTTTCTCATGTATTTCATAACCGGCTCGTTAATATACTTTACCATAGCATTACTACACACCCATTAGCAATAAATATACCTGCCATAAGTTAGATAGCAATTAGTTACTTTGAATCCACTTTATCTACGTTAAGTTTATGATACATTTTAGCCAAAAATACCATTATAGTAAATGGCGTCCAAACGGTCGATAGTAACGTTTTCTTGCAATTATTCGCTTCTGCTGATACAATTAATTTGTATGAGTTTAGATACTACATAATTTAGATTTCTTTTGGATCTAAAGGTTTCAGATATTGTAAGCCTGTCCCATGTATTCCATAAATGTGTTCTGACATTTATTTTTTATATTGCCCTGGTGGTTTTATATAGATTTCGGTGCCTTAACATAATGATAGTATTTATGATATCACCGGATTATCCTCGCCATGTTTCAAGTGAACACTTCCGTTGTATTCTAAAACTCATTACTTCATGTGTGGCGTGTTAGGCTAGCAAAGCCTTTCCCAGTTATAGTTTTAGATTTTACAAGAAATTAACTTTCTTGCAGCGAATTAATAATATGGCATCTTGATTCATTTTTCGCTAGATCTATTTTCTCTTACAAAAATATCACAATGACAATTTTCTACTGCTTATCCCATTTGTCTAGCAAAGTGGTTTCCATTGAAAGAGAATTCATTTGGCTATATGCACTTATCTAAAAGATGCAAACGCATATACCTAATAAGTAAAATATTATACTTGAGTGAGTATAACGTGGTTTCTTGCCGGCACCTATTTGATTTTCCCATTGTTTTCAGCGAGAAGAAGCCATTGCTATTGCCATCACGTTATATACGCATTTTGTCGATTACAGTTGCATTACATTAGTCTGTGTACTAAAAACGGAAAAGCGGAGGGAAATGAAACGAGAGTCATTGTACATCTGCATTAGGCTGGTAGCTGCTGGGCTGAGTGATTGTGTGACTGAAGATGCCTATTCGGCTCACTGCAGGAGCCAAATAGCATGTGAAACCATCCAAAAGAATTCCCGAAATTTATTTATTAAATTCATTTAATCTTCTTAATTTTTATTTCAGAGAGCGACCGAAGACTTTACTATTACTTAAGCAAAGTAGGTTTAAATTCTAAAAGTGCGTATAACTCACATAATGCATTAGGAGCAATTCTTGTGTTATACCATAATAATATAAGCCAGGACTATAATGTAAATAGTCAAACTTATTTTGTGGGCTTGTGAATATGCATATCCCGAGCTCGTATTTTTCTTGAGAACTCTTCAACTGCAGTGCACAGAAAGATGTAGGAATGTATGTAAATGTGTGAGTGCTCTTTCTTTGTACTACCCGGGTACCCGTGTAACGCATATAGGAAGACAATGCTAGTTTAAAGCACGATTTGGCTACACACATTCTATTCTGAAACTAATCGTGTCGTGAGTGAACTCGAGGAAAGACTACAAAAACTTTTATTTCACTCGTAGTCCTAATTAAAGGCAATGGTTTAGAAACGGCATTGATGTATGTGCAACGGAAAATTACCTCTGAGCAGCTTTTACCTAATTCTTGAGGCTTTCTCAACTACGACTGACATAGGTACCTAAAAATACTCAGCCGCCTCGCAATTTAGACTTGCGAATTCTCCACCTACCTCTTCTTTGTACAATTTTAACTCCAAACCCTTATACTCCCACATACATACATTTCCACATTGGGATACTTTCCACTGAATTCCCTAAATTAATTGTGTCAAACAAATTTTACTCATCAAATTGAAGCAAATTCTACTTTTCTTACCAAAAGGCGCTCCTAATAAAACTGTTTTTGTGCACAACTCAGTTCCTAGCGCGCATAGCTAACGGGCTACATAACTACCGGGCTACTCCATATTATTACAGGCAGTGCTACGTATCCTCATGACTTAAATTAGTAAAAGCCAAGTGGCTTTTATTATTCTGTCAGTCAGTTTTAAATATTTCCTCTTCTTCTTAAGAAATCTAATATCAAAGTTGAGTTTAATGGACACCAAAAGTGAGTGTTTCAAAGACCGTAATGAATTTTGTATACCCGTTATGGATCGTTTTAAACGGTAAATAATGTAGTAAAAGTGCCCGAGGTAAAAACATTTCTAGCTTGGTTTGTCCGTCGTGGTGTAAGCAGGAGGTTAGCCATTGCTTTGTAAAGCCAAGATAGGCGATACGAGTACAATGGGCGTCCATAATATAATATCCACTGCATAGACCATTAGGTATAATTGGAATTCTAAAGGATATGAAAGCTGATTCCTTTCGTCTTTGTTGAAATAGAATAATGCCAATGTCTACTTCAATGTGTCAGCATCTATATCATTTGTCTGTTGCTACTTTATTTGATTCAATCAGAATTGTAACACATAATTTATCACAGATAGTATATTAATGACCCAAATTCCCTCTTAACCTTTTGCATTACTATTTGAAAGAGATGCCGTTCTTCTTCTGCCGGGTTCTTACACCCAATCAGTTCATCCCAACAGTTCTATTCCAATTATCTACTTCGACTCTTTTCCTTCTGAACTTCTCCCATCATCTATCCGTCAAATTAAACTAATAGTCCTATTGCCTGCTTATGAATCCCAAAGTTAAATCTGCATGCATAAGGATATGAAATAAACACTTATATCAATTATCCTTGGAATTTGCTTATCTCCAAATAGTTATAGTCTTATCTTATATAGTTATTAATGTTAACTCATAAATTAGAAATTGAAAAATATTATTTGAGCATTACCCACTCTGAAAAATGTTATGTGAATATTCATTTGCCAGTCCATCTTTCTCACTTCTACATTCAACATATTATACTTAAATTTTAATTTTGTACTCATGTATAATTAATGGTCAGTAGTTAAACACTAACGGCATTATTTTCTACGTCGATATACTTTATATTAACTGACCAAATCGCTTTATAGGATCGTTTCATGAATCTACCTCTAGAGGACATGTAGGATTTCTAGGAAGAAATGCTTCATTATAATGTCTCTCTGTATACTTCAATTGGGCGGACGGAAGGCTGAAACCTTTTTTGCTCTCTCCGACACTCAGGTTAAGGAACTATGCAAAATGCATGTGCTTTCTTACTCCTACGTGCTCCTACTGACAGGGTTAATTCACCTAACTTTGAAAATCTCAAATTTCGATCATAATGTTCTCTGAAATTTTCAAAAAAACAAAAGAGATTGTTGGTGACCATTTTCTACCATTTTGGTCATTTTTGACCATTTTTTGGGTTAATTATTGAGAAGGTAGTAAATTTATTTCTGTAAGTTTTGGAGCCTTCCTTTCTAGTGTATCTGTAAGAATTGAGGACGAGGATACAATATTAATTTTCCCAATAGAGTTATCTTCATGGGGAAATGTTTGAATTTTATTGTACTCAACTCATTGAAATAGTTAATAGCTTATGTAGCTAAACAGGCAAAAGGTCTCGATAAAGGATTGATATTGCTGCAGGCTGACCCTAAGCTATAGGTTGAATGCTGTATTAATTGGGTGGTACATTCCTCCAAAGGCCGACCCCTCTTTTCTAGAACAGTTGGTGGTTTATTTTTTATTGTTTTTCTATTTAAACTACTGTAAGTAGTTCAATGACAGGAATTTAAACACGTATTTCAATACTATTGACTACATGCCGTAAAAACTTACACTCTTTATACCTCTTTAAAATTCGCAATAAACTTTTGTATAGTGGGCAAATTTCAGATGATATACATGTATGAAATTATTTTACAACTTAATCTCTGTATCAACACAATATTGAATAAAACAAAATGTATTTTAATTAAAACATTGAGGATTACACAATTGTTATACTTTTGTAGACGCTTCCAATAATAGATTACTGTTACTATAAAACCAAGACTGCCAACACCTCAAACTTCATTAAAAAGCTTATTCTTTCAATATTTAATGATAATTTTCACCAAAAGTATCCAAATAATTAAATTTCGTATAACAATCAACTCAAATCTCCTATTGAAGAATTGGATTATAGATAATAAGTATAAAGATCATCTTACCGCACTTTCATTATTATACCACATCATAGATAATTAAAATAATGGTCTCAAAGTCTCAATAGTTTATTAGAGTCATAAGTATTGTTAGTGTACCTACTCTATATGTAAATAATGATACTGCAACTTTACGATTTATGACTCCGTAGTCCCCAATCTTCCCATCAAACTATTTGTACATTAAATATCTCAACAGTGTAACTCAATTCTTTGACAACAAAGAATACATTGAATAAATCAAAAATTACTTTATTAGTACCCTTAAAATTATCTCATATTTGATTATTTTGGTTTAAAGTCTTCAAAAATTTGAAAGGAATTTTTAATGTTCTTTTAAAGTATACATTTAAGTTACAACGCAAAAGATAAACACTAATATTGTAAATAGTTATGTAGATTTGCAAAATTGCTAGCCAAGAATAGATGGGAGTAGTTCATATTGATTACAACAGTGATCTGATTGACTCCGCGTACTTGGGTAAATAGCAGTTACTATTTAAACATGACGAATAAAGAATATTGTAATTGTATGCAAAATGCATTCTCGCTTTTCTCTGGTAGTTCAGTAATCTTTCCGTTTACACACAATTGGATTTCGATTTTTTAAAACATGTCTACTCATAATCATATCAAATTGCCCTGAATATGTATTTGTATAACAATATCCCTCTATAAGTGTAGCTCAAACTCGTTTCTTATTTCTTAATTTGGTTGGTACACAGAGCAGATAAATTGATTAACTGGGAAAGGTTTTGCCTGTAGTATAAGTACTTGTATAGATGCACAGTGCCATATCACTAATTGTGTTTGCAAAGAAGTTTTATTTTGTAACATAAAGTAAGATTTGGTAAATTCGAAGTATTACAGTAATTATTAATGACCTCTCATAATTGTAATCCAGTTGAGTGACCTCTGGTTACTCTGATTAGATTGCATGTATCTGTCGAGTTTGTTTACCATTCCCAATCTTTATCATACATCAATGTCCCCTCTGTACGCTTCAGCAGTTTCAGTACGGATATGACGACTAAATAAATAAGCGGAACAGCTTTTAAAAATGCATCACTAGGTATATTACCAACATGTCATCGCTCATCACTGCCGTACCTGTCAATTCGTTTCTGAATACTACTATACCTACCATATCATAAGTTTATGGAATTGAAATCAACTTACCTAAATAACAATAGTGCTTTTTTACTTGCTTCATAATATATAGCAACAAAAAAGATTTAAGTAAAGAGATACAAACCTGTAGAGCATGAAAAGTTTGACAAAAGAAATTGGTTGAAGCAGTAGAGAGTTGAGATTTTTGGAGAAGAATATTTGAAGATAGTGAGAATAAGTAGGTATTTAATCTAGGGCGATGTTCATACGGTCTCAATTTATCACTGTAGAGAAACTTTCACGTATTATGACGGTTGGTGAGTGACAGTTTGGAAATATGTTGGAACTGTTGATGATGGAAGTTGGAAAGAGATGTTTGATTAGCAGTGGAGGTAGTCGTTGAGTCGTGAGAAGCTTGGAGTAATGAAATAATGCTAGGAAATATCAGGTAGTGGCAGATAATTGTTGAAGGTGAAGGAATGACAAAGGAATAAAAGATTGACGAGTGTCTCTTGACGGAGGTGGAGAGGAGAGTCTTAAGTCGGAATTTAAAATTGCTTGTAGGAAAGAAGAACTCAACGGAAGTTGGCTTAGACTTTGTGAAACAGAAGAGAGGAAATTAGTTCGCTGAAGATAGTTTTGTTTAGTTCAGTGAGTTTGTGTATTCATCAAGGAATGTTCTTTTGATATTATTTATAAGTACTTGTACGTACGACAAGCACGGGAGAAAGCACAGTTTGAATGGGAAAGTGATTTAGCCGATTCCGTGCTAAAGGAAAGAGTGAAGTCGTTATTATGATGAGGTACTTTAGCTACTTTCTTTTGACTAAGGAGCTTAGGGTGATTTGCTTTCTCTCCTGTCGATACGTTCGCAAGAGTGACAAGGACTGAACAAGACAACACTCGACGTTGTGAGACTGCCTCAGTTGCTGTGTGGTCTCCGAGAGGTTTCACACCGAAGTGAGCTCGGTGTCAGACCCAACACGCTCTTTCTATCTGCCTGCCAAGCACCGCTTAGCATCGCCTTCTCCTCCTCCGCTCCCTCGCCACAGCTACCTTCATTAGCCCCACTTTCCCCGCTTTCTCTTTCCCACACTCAACACACTGCCACTACACAGTTTCAAATCGCCTCACACCGCTCTTCATGCCTTCAGCTCTAGTGCAAACACTCTTCCAAGTAACTAACATTACTGCCTACTACATTATTGCTTTTTTAACATTTGTTACCTTATCCAGTCACGTACTTAATATTTTCATACTTGTCTTCTTCTCTTATAGTAATACTATTATGCTACTTTTATTTTGGGAGCGTGTAAATAATATTTGCAAGACAATCGCCAAATCATGAGCGAAATTCATGAAATGTACTCTTTATTTGCAAGTCTCACTTCAATTCATATTCTCACTTTTCTCAGTTCAGAATTTAAAAAAATATTTGTTTTAAAACTGTTTAATAAAAATAGATTCTTTTATGAATTTAAAATAGCCACAATAATACTATTTTCATGGTTTTAACTCCAGTGGTGGGTATCTAAAAAAACTACCAGTAAAACACTTGAATGGGTAAAGATGAAGTACAAAGGTATATAATTCCATTGGTATCAATTACATAAAGTCAGGCTATAGCATTAAACAATTCTGCACGCAATGAAGAAAAACGTTTTGATAAAAGACGCTAGCCAAAAACAACAAATAGCTAGAATACATATACAAATAGGTGAGTTTTTAGTCAGAATTGCTAGTCGGATTTTGTAGATAATTAGGCAATTTACCTGCAATTAAAGTGAGGGAAGTAAAAGCGAAAGCCTTACTACGCGAAATTTAATACCATAACTAGTCCAAGACTTATCTTCACGTACACAAGGTATTCAATTATATTTATCATCTGGGTACAACGGTATTAAATCCAAATGTGTATCTGCAAGCCATATTTTGTAGTCCACATATAGATAGGCAATAACATACATAGGTAACTTATGATCAATATTGGGCTTGCATCTGTCTCTGCATTTTAATTAATTCGACTCATGCCTTGTTTTGCACATCACGAAGTTGAATAATCACCAACTTATACAAGTTCTACGATGAATTATTATCACACCAGATACTACTACATACGGATCATACAGTCGTCTACCAATAGCATCAATTTCCAACCTTGTGTTGCTATTGATAATTGTACAAAGTGTGGATAAGCAAGCAATTGTGTACTTAAGCAAAAAAAAACGATAGAAAATTAAGTTGAACATAATCATCTTAGTGAAGTTTTAACAATAACATTAATTTCCACTAAAACTTCATTCGAAAAGTGTCTATCTCTTCTATAGCGTTAAAAGTATACATAATACATAATTATTGGTCAAACTGGTGCTCAAACAATAAAAAACCTTAATAAACTTTAAATTATCTGCCTCTAAACTTTATAATGATTACATGGATAGAGGTTGGTAATTTTATTTACAACTGGTCAGTATATATAAATACTTATAGCTATTATACCAATATGATGACATTGATAATAATACAATAGTATATACCTAAAAGTCTGTAATATTACATCCATTCTCTATTTTGTGCTTGCATAGTGTAGTAAAACTGTCAGTCAATAACCGGACGATAACTCTCACTACCCATAATATATTGATTTACATGTACAGGTTAATTGCACCCAAATCTAATTTAAAAGAGTCAAAAGCTTGCCTATCCGAGATTTAAAGAAATCATGCTTTATTTAGTAGAAGAGTGTGGATTACAAGATCTTTTGCTAATCTCATAAGTATCAAATAACAATTATAGAGTTGTCATTTTATTCAAGTCCATTCTATAAGCGACAATGCGGTTATAGCCGTCTAACGACAATTCAACTGACTTGTTTGTGAAAATTGCAAATGAGGACTCCTTGAACATCATGAAATGCCTACTGAAAGTAGAACCTCAGCTGGGAATTAAATTATTGAAGCTGACAGAATTCTGTGATTAAAAGGAAAAAGGTTGATGAGTTGTCAGGCAGTATTGATCATTATTGCCTTATAATTGCATTGCATGCGAGCTGCTTAGAATTAAAGTACACCAATTACAGTGTAATAAAGGTGTGGTAACTGGTGAATTGCCCATAATAGTAATCAATGAGACGGTTATTCGCCTCCACAACACACACTTCTGGCCAGGTGGACTGTGCTTGATAGCAAGCATTTTTGCTGAAGTTAGCAATTGCTTTAATTACAGCTTTAGCAATCAGAAATAATTTGGGGGAAATGAATGATTTCTTTGGCTCCACGAATAGCGGCGAGCCAAGTAGTCAGGATTTAATTCAAGTAATAGTTATTGTAGATTAATGCGACTACGCTAGGCAGAATGATATACAAGTCAATTGCATAGATTGAAATCAATAATGATTTCCATGAACAAACTGCGATGCTCCAATATTGAATGAGATCTCTACACATCACAACAAGGCAATAATGAAGTTGGGACATTTTTCTCGAAATGATTTCAAATTGTATTCAGGTTACCACATTACAGTAGCTCATATCAGGAGATCTAAGCCATTATGCAGTATTGACAGATATATAATATCATGTTGTTAGTGCCATCCACCATTAGGACAAGCGCACAGACATGCCATGTACACGTTTGAAATTAAGACTCTGTTTGTTTTGTTGTCGATGAAGTCATTCATGGCTGTGGACATTATATTAATGAGTTTTGTACCTAACCACTAATAGCACGAACAAACCAAATCACTAAACAGTAGGCTATTCTACAGACACAGAGTAATAATATCAATGCTATAAGTACTGTAAAGCAAGCGTACTAACAATTAAATTGTCCCTTTACTAAAGAACAACTTAAGTACTGTAAGTTGGCGCATATAAGCTAAATTGGACTGTTGTTCACTAAGGGTTTCTCTCATAGGCTTTCTGGTAAATCCTTATCTTTGTTTGCACCCTTTTTTACATGAATAGGGAAGATGTCATACCAACTACTTGAAAATCATTTTGGCAAATCAGCTTCAACCCTAAATGACATTATTACCTTTTACTTATTCAATAATCACATTAATGCCATACAAACTTTCAATTACTACATACGTATACATAAAATACCCAAGTATTTAAATCCATACTAATTGATGTGATAGTTTCATTATACATCTACATGCCCAAATAATATGTTTTGAAAGTATCAATGAATACCATAGACCATATAATATAATTGATATGTGTGAAATATAAATAAATGCGATTTTACAGCCTAAAAACAGAATTGCCGAAATGCGCTCCTGACATGTATTTATCTCGGATGGAATAAAATGTGAACATTTGAGAACCCTGAGTTAACCCAACCATAAGTGTGTATAAGTAAATAGATCTGAAAGTTGATAATATGTAATAGCCAAAACATGATCAAATGTAGCATAAGTGATAATTCCAATCGTTGCTTTATATGGGAGTGTCACGTCAATGTTTATTTTCTGGTCTTGCAAGTTTTTTTATTCAGTACTCATCACATTAACATATACACAGAAAATGAATTGCATTGCACCACGATACTCCTACTACAGAACGGGACACCTGTGTGTGTGATGTAGCGTCAGTTTAACATTGCATGTTCTTGCAGTGGTTTCTTGACTTGACTACGACGAATCTTATGAGATGAGTGAATTCATTCTTACAATTCTTATTATTAATTCTATTCCATGCATGGAGTTCATTCCACCACACACAGACGGACTTACTTGATCTTCTGCTCTTTGACATTATTTGTTTCTCTCCAGCAGTCCCAAACTTGTCTCCCAGAGCACAGCTACAGATAAATCCATTTCCTCCCGATACAAGTCCAGCAGCACTCTCCACTTTTATTTACCTCTGCCTATCTACTTTTTGACTCTAATTTGTGTGATCTTTGTTCGTGTTCATTCCCAGTTATGAATATTAACTAAAATTCTTTGTTAGCGACTGGACTATTTAGGATTAAAATGAGATAATTATTGGATTGGTGCAAAAGAGATCTCCATGAGATCCTTCCCACATCACAAAGAGCGTACATATTTTATGCATGAGAACAATGAGTGAAAATAGAGACTGTAATGTGGCACAATGTCCGGAAGAAGAGGTAGGGTTTCTGGAGTGTGGGGACTCTTCCAGCAGCAGGCAGACAAACGACAAAATATCTAATGTGGCCGGGATAGAAGAGAATTTAAGTGCTGATGAAGAAAAGTGTGAGAATAGAAATCTTGACAGAGAAGTCGTAAATGGCGATCCCGTGCTACTCGAACTGCAGAAAGTTGAGGAAGGAGACATAAAACAACCAAATAAAACAAGATGTGTGTGGTGTCGTAAATACGTAGGTTTGTTGTTAATTCTCCTATCTGGAGTTATGTTAACTTTGAGTTCAATAGTCGTTAAAAAACTCAGAGACTATCACCCGTTTGCACAGGCAGTGTACAGATTTCTGGGAATTTTCTTGCCATCTATACCTGTTCTAATCTGGACGACGAGGACACAGACAGATAATGTGTTCAGAGCTATTTGGCCCCTCACCGACAGCCGAAAACGGAAAAGAGTTATATTGCTAATCGTAAGTTCCATTATTTTTAGCTGTCGACACTCTACAGCTATGACGACATAATTTATAGGTACATATAAGTGCCATTTAGTACTACGTACTACGTTCCTGTCACATCCTTCAGATATACACACGCTTCTCAACTTAAATTTTTTACTTGGTTCTTAATTAAATTCCTCAGCCAGATCCTCGCTGTTTATGGTATCCACCACGTGCTATTAATCTTGTATCCGTTTATAATTACCATTTTGAATATTTTATTGATTTGCAACCGTAGCTCCGTGGAGCAGTGGGATGCACAGCCTTGTTGTCATTTTTCTTTTCGCTGAAATATTTAACTGTGGCGGATGCACTTGCCATCGGATCCTGTAATCCTGTCTTTGTCGCTTTTGTGGCGCATACCTTTATGAATGAAAAATGTAGAATATTCCCAGTTGTAGTCGTTTTGATTACCATCACCGGAATATGCATCTTAGCCCGACCTTCCGTTTTTAATACTGACAGCAATTACAGCACAGACACATTGGTGAGTCCTTCTTTTCTACTAATATCTAATCCATTTTAACACAACTCCTCTAATTCCGTTGCAACTAATTAATTAATTCCAATAACCCTGCTACTACGAGCCTATATAGGTAGTACTTAGTTATTGACACAAGACAGGTAGGAACCTACCTATGTCGTTTGGATTAGAGGTCATTTTATGAATGAGATGGATGAAATGTGATTTTAATAAATGGGTTTAGATCGGAGTTTCATTCGCATCTGCAAGTATGCTGATGGCTACATTTTCCATTCTGATTGTTCGTTTCTTAAAGCGAGTTCACGTTGCCCTCATCACGACGGCCTCGGGAGCCATAGGCACGTTGACAAATGTCGCAGGAACTCTCACAATCGGAGCCACTCTCATTCCTGAAAGTATGACACACTTTCTTCTAGCTCTGGCTCTAGCCACTTTGACTTTCCTCGGACAACTGTGCTTCACGGCAGCCCTTAAGTGCCAGCAGTCTGGACCTGTTTCACTGATTCGAAGTTCCAATTTCTTATTTGCATTTTTATGGCAGTTTTTACTTCTCGGGACATCGCCGGATTTGTACAGGTAAGCGGGCTGCTGTTTTCAGAGTCATTTTTACCAACTGTTAGATTGCCTTTGAGTTCTTTATTGTTTAATTACAGTATTGTTGGAGCGAGTATTATTATGGTAGCACTTGGTATGACAGCATTTCATAAATGGATAGCAACTTTACCAATGGACAATTCTTGCAGAAAAACATTCTCTTTCGTGCTCAGGTAATTATAGATTTACACTCTGTATGTGGAGTAAAATATGTATGTGGAGTAAAATATAATATCAAGTAGAATGAAATTAATCTTTTGTGCTTAACCGACCTGTATAAAGATAAATTACTTTTGTAAGCATGTACTTTGTATTTACTGCAATAAAAACTTTTGTTATAATATATGATCATTCTAGGCCATTAATCAATATTATTAACATTGTAATGGAAATTAGATTCTAGAATCGTGAATGTTGGAGAATGAATAGATGCAGGTGATATGTGGCTTAATCAAAAAGCCAACCTCTGCTGGTTTTACTCTATAACTCCTTCCATACTCTGAAAGCACAAAAACAATCAAACAAGTTGACATTTCCACCAAACTTTCTCAAAACCATCCTTCCAAGTCTTCATTCCAAATGTACTTTGTTTCCAGCAGGATAAAATCAATAGAAAATCAGGATTTAAAAATTCCACATATACCACTAATGTATAATATGCATTAGGATAACATAATATTATGCAAATGCTCTCAAAGACATTAAATTGGTTTTCCGTCTTCGGTCCTACACGACGCGGGTGCATTAATCCAATCGAAACTTCCACAGCCTGCAAACTCCTTCCGATGAACTCCCACTGCTTCTAATTTCGTAAGTTTGGGCTGTGTACATATGTACCATATCTACTGCACACATTGAATCATAATCATTATATACCATGCACAGCATTGCCGCACGAACTACTTCTGCTTACAGCTACGTACCTACTACAGAAAACACGTAATTCTTTCTTGAAGACATGCCATTAGTATTATAATCAGAACTGACCGCACTCAAACTAAACTTCACTCAATTTACGATTGACACTTAATTGCTCCGTGATGTTGTCCTTGTCTTTTTCGTCTTATCATCCAACACGAAGACATGTAATTTAGTAACAATATACCAACCAAACTGATTGGAAAACTAATTCATTCATTAACAACGTAAATTAAAGTAACAAAGTCGCCCAGTTTATCAAAAGAAAATCAAAAAACGGAAGAAGTACATTGAAAGTAATTATTAGGTAAGCTATTTCTTTATTGTCATTCAGTCTTATCTAAAAAGTGAACTTGAGATATTTGCCGTAAAGGGACATGTTTTAGGAGCATTAGGAGCAACCAGACACGTTATTAATTGCAAAAGGGGGTTATGCGCTACAGCTAGTAAAATACAAACATCATTCATCCTGTTTCTGAACATCGAGCTGCCAAGTGAAACTCCAAACTGGCTAAAAACTGAATAAGTTGCTGTGTATGCCATCTATACAATCCTATAACTAAAATGCAGAACAACGATTTTGCTTTAGGTGGACTTTCCTTTCCAAGTATGCTTTCCAAGAGAAAGCAGCACCTTTCTGTCTGTCCAACTCTTATCTAGTACATACAAAATAATTTCTTGAGGTAGATGAATAAGATTGACGCGAAACGGATTATGGAATTAAAAGACTGCCTGAATGACGAAAAATTTAATTAGCTTGCAGAAGAAAGAAGATCCAAATTGCCACTTTTGCCGACAGATTGCAGAAAATTGCTAGTATGTTTACATTTCAGACATTTGGTGCTGAGTTATTTTAGCCACTAAAACAGTTATAAAATTGCCTCATTGCTTTAATGTGGTTTTAGTAAGTCTCTAAGCCATTTTAATCGCTTGGTTGGCTACTAGTAAAAAACTGACAATAGACTTTTGTTTTTCTGCGTAGGATAAGTTGGAATGTGAAAAGGAAATACATTTCCTGCAATATGTGAATACATTATTTGAATTTTTCTATTGTAGCAGTCTTCGTAGACACATTACTTAATTAATTAATATGCAAGAATAAATGATGAATAAAAGACACGTAATTTTCACCAAACTGACGACCAAGTAATACATTTTATTTTCAATTTGGAAATATGACATCAATGTACCTAATTATTATACAATGGTTAGAAGATGCTTAGCAAGTATTCCAGGTATATTATTCTGTAATTAAACTCAAATACTTTACAGCTATATAATATTCGCTGTTGATTTAGACATAACTAAACATTAATGAAAACTTGTAAGGACATTATATTGTAAGGTTAACTACTAACTATATATTCGCGTTTATTTTTGAATTCATAGACATTGAATAGTAAATGTGTCTATGTATACATTTCCACTACTTTCCATAAATTCGTACTTTTCACATTCGATTATACCTATAATACTATTTACTTATCTAATATTAATGGCTTAGTCACCAATCATAAAAGTGTTAATGTTTGGGTGGTATTCATCTGTCATAGTCACTTATAGATTCATGGACACATTGACTTCTATTCCAATTTCAAAACTCCTCTCCGTAAATACTTTCTACTATAGAGTCAAATTAATTTAGACACTAACTCTGAATTCAAACAATCGTTAAGAATTTTTCATCACACTTAGATTACGCTTGACATCGTTTTATCATAAGGGAAAACAATCTGTAAAGTAGTGAAAATAACGAGCCTTTCTTCGAGTGATTCGTTAGAAATTAAGAACAAATTTTATATAAGAAACTGCAAAAACATTTTCTGGGCCAAATAAGTAAAAGAATGACCAACAGTTTTCAATATATACCTTTTTACTATGAAAAATTTACACCGCTACAAGTTAAATAAAACTAGATCCTCGGCACAATCATACATCTCGAGATTTTCTTAGCTTAGGAAAATATCAGGACAATAAAACCGATTTTAGATGCACAATTTAATAAATAACTTTATAAATTCAAGAAAAAATATTTTTTCATATATTGTAAATTTCACTAGTATTTATTATTTTAGAATTATTTGATACTAAAATTTATTACGTGGAGGAAATGATAATATTAATCTCACATCATATTGAACAGATTTATCCTGTACCTACGCACCTTTTCTATTTGCTTTCTATTCAAAATCATTGTATGTTTTGATAATGAAATGTCACAGGTCCAATGTACTTCTTCTGTATGAAAAATTGTACTGATGTAACTGAAGTAAAACATAATGGGTTTCCATATACATATTTGCCGTCTAAATAAAAGTTCCGTCAAAATAGAAAAATGTTTCTGGTATGCGTATGCAAATTCATAAATTTAAATCATAATCTCTGAAATATTCAAGCCAATTATCCGAATTTCCTACAACACAAAATAACATTAAATTCTTTAATCCATTAGCATAGAAAACTTCTGCAGTTGTACAGAAAGAAATTAGATTAATTATTACCTGCTAAAAGTTACTTTTGGAATCGAAATAACATACATTTGCTGGGATGGATCCTTTCATCATTACATACAAAAAAACTTACAAAACTTAAAAACTTACGTATTTTTAAGATTGGTTATTTCCGATTAACAGAATATGAAGCTGTATTGTATTTCAGTATTTATGTCGCTTAAAATGGATGAACTGAGTGTTCTAGTTCATCAATACTTTTCCTAAACGATACAAAATGTTTTAAAGTGCATAAATTACTGTACCAAGTAAATGTTGTCAAAATCTAAAACAATTCCTGATAATTAGTACAGTATTTTTAGATTTTAAAACGCTAAAATTAGTTTTCATATCCAGTTTCAGACATTGGTCCAGATTCAGACATTAAACACCTACTGATGCAATAATCAAGACAACATTCTAAATTGGAATTAATTTTGAAAATCGTATGAGATTTGCATACTCTCATGCATCATCATAAAAAATGCTATGAGCATGCTTGTTAACAACCAGATCTACCTAGTGAATTGTTATCTACCTAGTATTAAAAGTATGGAAACAAAGAAAAGGATTCCGACCAAGTCCCTTGCGCATTCTTGATTATGTTTAAAGTTTCTGTATAACAGTTTTCTTGTAGGTACTTACCTACTATTACAAGACATCACATAATTCCATGATGATAATTTGACTCCATACAGATAAAAACTAAGTCAATCAAATCAAAGCAACACATAAATACATTTATTTATTACATCATACATAATGCTCATATTTTATGGTGCATTAAATTCACTCTATCCACTAATCAATTCATGAGATGTATTTACATATCGCATATCGTAATGTTGAAAAAGCAGAATATAAATGCAACTTAAGGAAACGTAAAACTTTGTGATTATGAAAAGAAACAAAAAGGATTAAGAAATCAAATACTAAACCTTTTAGAATTTAAATATTAATTACACGAGATATTTTGTATAAATTCACAGCCTCGCATCTCTGCTTATATGTAATGTAACACTGTTAGATGATTCATTATGCTTACAATTAATATTTAATAATTACATCCGTACATTAATACTTTAAATTAATAGTTAAGTGTGTAGACTGTAGACATACTTACTAATCTTTACCATCTACCCTAATTACAATCTATAATCTCAACTTTCAACAAAATTTTTTAGAGCTTTTATAATTTTGTTATTGTTTTTGGAGTATCTCCTAACATTAGCACTTAGTTTAACAATCTTAGATGGTTTTATATAAGTACAACTATATATCAAGTAATTTTGATTCACGTAATGATTTACCAATCAATATTTTCCAATTATCTTAGTAGTCCTATTTAAAGGGAAATTTATATACCACAACACAGATTAGGGGATTGTAATAGCTTAGTAAGTGATTACACAATATTATAAGGTGTAGACACATTTACTCTCATGGGTGCATAATAAATAATTAAACACTATGCATACCAACAATCATACAACACAGAACGTCCGATTACTTGCCTTAAATAGAGCAACCAATAGCAATACACACAGTAACATATTTCTTCTTATCTTGATTTAAAATAACACGTAACTGGGGAAGATTATTATTATGATAATGGTGACACTTAGCATAGGACAATCTAGTAGTGGCAACCTAGAAATTGGTTTCATAAGTCTGATAATTTTGGCACAAATGTTTCAAGTAATATTAAATGTTGAGATTACCACTTAATTTCTGTCAACTCGCTTGCCAATTCTCAAGATTAGGATAAATGTTATTAGTATTGACATTCTAATGTTCAATTTGGTTAGAGGAGCGAAATGGTGGATTTGATGGTACATGTCTGATGAGGAGTGAAATTTCATCAAGAAGCTTTTACATGTTCAACTCAGTATTGTTGTAGCAGCTACTTCTTTGGCCTAATTCTTTTAGCAGTTATTTATAAATGAAATACAAAGATTTTACCAGGAGGAAGATTTTATGTGAATCTCTTGACTAGTACTAAAGATAGCACAGAGAGTGCGGTAGATATAAGATTTTGTAGTTTTCGAGTCTGTTTGTAAGTGTATTGTCAACGTTCATAGCAGAAGTTTGAGTCAATTTATAGTCAAGTTGCAGTTGAAGATGAAATTCCAAACTTATTAATTTAGATTTCCATTTCTTATCTCAGAAGATATATAATTCCTATTTTGATTAAACAGTCAATATTATTTCTTAAATCGACGTTACTCGAATTAGTTAATTAGTGTCAGTAGTTCTTATTTTTAACTACAGAATAGGATAGGTATTATTTTAATTTAGATAAGTAGTTCAGTTTTGGTACATACATAGAATTCAGATAGTTTTCGGATTTTATCAACTGATAATAATAATTATAATTTCGTCGCATTAAAAATGTCCTTCTATCCGTCAAGCAACGTACCTTAGCCAGAATAAGTTAAACCGTCGTCGAGTATAGATTAGATAGAGTTAGACTGAGATTAGTACTACCTAATAAGTATAGGTAGGTTCCTAGTATAGATTTATTACATCCAGTTAAATAGTTGCAATCTGATCAATCTGATTATGAATGGTATCGTGTTTCAAGTTGTGAGTGTCCTTCATTGAGTACTATTATTGTCGTCAAAGGCCATTCAGCAATTTATCAGGAATTTCACAATTTTCAGAATTTTCGCAGTTATGAGGTATGGAATGGAACGAGTTACAATTTTCAATATTGTCAATGAGTTTCTTTTAGATTGTTCCTCTTCAATTACTCCAGATCACCTAAAGTGGTTTGTAGGATTTTACCTCTTGCACTGCAATCTACAATAGTAAAAGTTTACAAAGAATATTTGATCTATGCTAGTCGTAGGTATACTAATTATAGTATTCACATACGTTTTCTTGTCAATTGTTATCCTCGGACACGGACTACGCTTGTTACATACAATAGAGTGATTCCAAGTTACGTACCAGTGCCAAGATACAAACAAAACGAATCGCACCGTTGTCAGTAATATACTGCTATATCATATTAGTTTAAATAGTTTGTTTAGGTACCACCGTATTTTATTTATAATTTCATAGAGTACCCAAAGTTCATTTGGCTGAGATTGAGTAAAGTCGCCCGACAGGGAGCCACAAATGTATGTGCTTCTTTCATGTACTTTCTCCTGTTTAATGACATTACTGCTTAACAAGGTACGACACGACTAACTGTAATTTTTCGGATTTTTCAAATTTATATCACAACTGTCTAGTTTCTTTCAACAATTTTAACTGCATGACAAAGTCAAGCTTTTCTGCCCTGACACTGAATATATCCAACACTAACTAACGGTAACCAGACGGGTTTTTTAATCGACTGTGTCCCTGTCACGTCTATATACTATTTATATCTTAGACTTAACACTGAATAAGAATACCATCTAGAACATTTAATAATTAACAATTATGTTTAATAGCATAGATTACCTACCTTCCATCAGAGGTACCGTACTTCCATCCCACAATTCAATCTTTTCAGTTATACGAGCAACTGCCTATCCATCATCACCCGAGTGTTCGATCTCAGAAGAAAATACAATTACTTACACTAGCTATTGCAATGCTCAATAGACAGCATTGTCTGTAGGTGTGAAAAAGAAAGTACATTATAGTTTAGTAGGTAGGTAAATAGTTCGAGTACAGTTAGCTATCGTAGATATACGAATATTATGTAACACGAAGTTTGGGATTTCGATAAATCCGTCGTTAACTAACTATAAATTAATATTTTGTTTAGTGGTTGTGCTTGGTGTAATTATAAGTAGATATTGTACTCATTAGGAGGAAACATTAAAAGCAATTAATTTACTTAAGGTATGGTTTAGTTACTTTATCTTCCTGTTACTCCTTCCCACTCAAGTCAGCATAGCTATGCTATTTACATTCCCTCGAACAAAGTCAACATATTAAATATTAGATGACCGTGATTTTGTTCCTTTCTGTTTCACTCTTTACTTACTCTAGAGATTCTTCAGCCCCAATTAGATTGAGGAAGCAGCACGATGTTATGATCTGCTTAGTTGGCTTTTCCTTCAGGAATATCGCGTTTTTGGCCATTGTTGTTGAAATTAATGGCGTCCTCCCATTTTCCAAGTTGAGAAGATGGTAGGGGCTCGGAGTGCCACATTGAGGCTGACGGTAAGTCTCCACTGCTCTCATCGCTACGAACTGAAATCAAATAACAATTTTTGCTTTCTCTCATATACGTTGACATTCCATTTTCTCATCCGTGCATTAACTATATACTTACGTTTATAAAAAATTCCTTTCAACAAATACCATCCGGATTACTGTGACTGTAATTCTTGATTCATATGACCAAAATGACAAAATTGTATGCATTAAAATTGCGTGTCTACAGTACAAATTGGGCCTGCTACTTACAAAGATCCTGTCATTAACATTAATGCGCCACTTTAGAGAGAGTAAATAACGTTATCAGTTGTTTATGAACGTACAATAAAATTACGGACAATAAATTACTAGTTCTGTATCTATTTCTATCTTGAGCAGGTGCAATAAAACTGCAGTCATTATTTAAGGACACCTAATAGATAGATTCTATATTTCTTAAGTGTCCATAAAGAGATTTGCGATTTCTTATGATGGCAATTGCAATTTATTGAGATAATGTGAGTTAAATTGAATTGAGAGGCTTTGAGGGATTTAGATTAGATAATTGACACGCATTCATGGTTTATAATATATTGTTCTTGTCCACTCATAGCTTGAAAATGTTTTAGTAGCTTTTGCAATTTACGTATAACATTTGGATTACTGTCATGTTTGAAATAATCAATTTTCTGTGTGGGTCGACCAAGCGTGCAGTCTTTAAGGCTGATGTAGACAAAACAAAATTATTCTAGGAACAGGTAAACAAAGTGCCTAACCTAATTGGGTACGGTTACAATGCAGTAGTGATACTGTTTGTTATTCTTCTGAATGTGATTTTGGTTTAGGAGAAAGTAGTAAAAAGCTCTTGAATGGTCTTTGTTGTAATAATATATTTGTTCTATCTAGGTTCGGAATACGCAGCTGTATTTTAATCCTTGTTTTAAGCTGGAGATAACCTAGATAGGAATCATTTATACTATAGCAGTTGTTTGAGTGAAAAATGAGGCAAGCTTTATATTATCATTATTGTGAAAGAGCTACTAATAATATATGGCATGAGCTACTGGTGTTCTATAAAAGGGGAGCAATTCTTTTCCGAGAAAATCTATTGAGGATCTTTGCAGGCATTTAAACAAATCGAAAGAACTGTTTTCGAAAAACGGTAATGTATTTGTAATAGGTACTTCATAGAGGGAAGCTAATCTTCTTATCTTATGTGGCAACCCTAAGCTTTCCTAAATGATGGGAACAAGAGAAGTTTGACAAGCAAACAGCGACTTAAGGGGGCTATGATAGAATAAGACGTAAGACTTTATTCCCACGCCTCATTTACTAATACACAGTGCAGAAGTGATACAACAGAGTGTCTGCAGCTATGCTCCCTATATTGGATCAGTTTGTGGGTATGCCACTAAACAGTTCTTTGTTTGCCAGACTCCTACACAATCTCACTACTGGGATTACAGCTCCAGGCTGGAGGGACGCAGAAAAACTTTTGTCTTGCTGAATGAGTGTGCTGAGACTTCATGTAGAAGAAATCGCTAAGACAAGTTTTAGTTAATTACGTACAAGTCAATAATAAACTGCGGCAATAAAAAACTAACTTTGAATCGCAATAATCTATATGGCACAGATGCTGAAAATGTATACATGCATCACAAGTCAGGTAACTTACAGTTTTCAGAAAACCTTCTCTCAATCTCCGCGGATACTTCCAGAGAAATGGGATCTGATGGAACACATCATATCAGCCCACTAGAATTACCTTGCATCACTACTACTGCAGCCCTACCTTGCAGAAACTTTAGCCTTTCCACTTGCACAAAACTGCGTGTGCTCCACATACTTTCACTTGAAAGAAATAGCAAAATACCTAACTACGAACAGTATTAAATTTTTGGAGCAGATACTTTTCTTGACATAGCCTGCCGGCTCCGTAACTCTTGCTGTTACTGCTACACCGAAACATAATACCATACTTGTTTCCTTCCTACAACCAAGCATCCTAAAATTTATGTTCTCAAATTGCATCCTTATCTTGGAATTGGTAACATTGCAAATTTCTTGCATTTCTTTCCAAAGTTCTCGTCTCATAGCGAAATAAAACTGTACTTATTTGGAATATGCACAGGACCTCGGTGTGCACTCCGTATTATTATCCACTCAGGATACACCATCATTGACATTGACTGAAGGATAGACACTTGCAAAATCAACAATTGCCAAGGTAAAAGGTGAATTCTTGTCAAGGCTGCTTACCTGCAGAAAAGAATGAGAGGACTTGGCATTGACCAAAATTGCATCTATACAAGCCGAAACCAACACAGAAGCAATCCGAATTCGCGTTACACAGCTGGCCCTCTACAGCGCTGCAGGATGACAAATCCAGCTAAAAAAGTAATCAGAACATATCATTTACATCATATTATAGAAGTAAGTCAACTTAGAAACTGCCAAAGTCGACCAGAAATGGATTATTTAGACGTTCAGAATTACAGTGATGAATTATTGCATCTATTGGGCTCATGTGTTTGTACTTGTAGTTATTACATGCAGCATTATTAGCTGCATTATTTAGCTCTAGCTGGCTGCATTATTTAAAATATTCTGTAAAGATGGATAGAAAGGGCCTGGTGCTCGTCACTGCCTGAATTAGCTATTGCCACAATCAACATTTTGTGCTCTTGTTTTATACAATCTAATTTGCAAACGAGCTTTTGTTCATTGAAAGGGAAATAAGTGGCTCCTCCAATTTTATTTAGTTTGAAATTTATGAATGGGATCGCATTTTGATAAGAACCGAGTGTGCCTTCGTTTGGGCGGAGATAATAATAATAGTATTATGAACGAGCAATATTGTGACCACAATAGTAAGCCTTCGGAGCCCATTAGGTTTCCAGTCACTTCATCCTCTTCAATGTCCACCTCAACAGAACAATATAATATAGTTAATCTCCCGACTGCCTAACCTTGTGATGTAAGGAAATAGTTTTAGTACCTACAGAAAGCAAGTTTGGTAGGCAGCAGTAATTATATTGCAAGTTAATTGATAGCTTCTACCTATCCGCCTCCAAACTTTTAATACTATGGGATGTGTGGGTGGGTTGGCTATTGGCTATAGCTGCCCAAAAACATTGTATGGATCCTTTCATAAACAGAAGCTTTGTCGGCAGAGTGTATGGTCGGTTTTTGGTATCGTTAGAGCTATCCTCATCTAATATTGGCTTTTGAAGACCTATGCTCCTGTTATGCTCACACAAACCACATACTACTATTATCTCCAATCTCCACTTCTCGGAATTACCGAATTTACTGGAATCCAGCCCGAAAAATTACATGATCCGGAGCAAACCAGCATTGGAAATAAGCAAAGCTGTATGAATTGTGTATCTTTGTCACATTATTGCACTGGCTATCTAATCAAATATTTACGGTGTGTGGACGTGCAAACAAGAGTCGAAAACGGTACAGGTATCTAACTCGGTATTTCAACATACATGCATTACGTTTTCTGCTAGCCGAGTAGCCCGTCTAGTTATGTACCATAAGTGTTATCTTTTGAATCCATTCTACTTACAGAGTGGCGAACCACACAGTTTACATGACTCTAACTGTGTAAATGAGATTTCACTTTTGAAACTTAATCTCCATATAAAACTAAAGTCTTATGACATTCAAGGGTTAAAGGTTTATATCGGACTTTCTGTGTCAGTACTATGCCCATGTTGAATCTTTCGGAACTATAGCCGTATGTTATATTTGGGTATTTAATGAAATTTGTGAATATTTCATTAAGTCTAAGTGGTTTATTATCTACGGTGTTGAGTTAATTTTGAGCTTCAGCTTGAAAAGTCCAGAGACCTGCTCGTCGTATACTTGACTATATTCAAAAGATTTGTTAAAGAAAATAAGATATTTATTACAGGTTAACGAAGAAAGAACAAGTAAATAGGGGACCAACCTGATTTTGATTATTTTGACCGAGGGCTTCATCTGGTCTGTCAATAAAGTCGTTGGTTTCGGGGGCATCGTTGAGTTCAGAACTGAAGAAATTTCCGAAGGGTTCGGGGTCAGAGTCGCTTTGAATGATCATGTCGTCAATGTTGTCACGTATCCGCATATTGTTGTTGTTCCAGAGAGAATGAGTTGGCGGGGAGCGTAGGAAGGCATCCGAGATGTCAGTTTGTTGATTTCTTCTTCTCTGTTTGGTTAGCGGTCGGAGTTTGAGCATGGAGACAGGAAGAACTCGTCTCTTGCTGAGATCCAGATTCGGACGTATCCCTTCGTCGAGAATGTCATCAACATGTCCGAACCGTATTTTCTCGAAAGGAGTCATGAGTTCTTTGGGCTTGTTGGCCACTCTTCCGTCATGTCCTTCCGGAGGGGACAGAACAACTTTCCCAAACTCCTTGTTGGTGTTTTTGTCGGCTCCTTTCTCCTTAATCCGTTCCTCGCGGAATATATCTTTGATTTTCTGGAGACTGGTCTCTTTGGTGGGTTGTGCAGGTGGCGAGAAGTGTACAATGGGCTCCAACGGAGCAGAAGCTTCTTCTCCGCCGACACCCTTCCTCATCGAATTGGCATTAGCCCCCAGTTTGGCGTTCTTCCTGTTGGACATTGCGAAACTTCGAACTTCCTCAAAAGGTCCTCCTTTGCGTCCGTTGTTACGACCCTGCTGACGTGGTGTGGTCAAAACATGTCCGTACGGATATTGTTTCCGGTTCTTCCCACGCAGCCGGTTGCTAGAAAGTCCTTTAAACAATCCGAAGCTGAACATGGATGGATAGTTGCCCAAGAAAATGTCCGTTCCGAACTGAGGGATTTCATTATTGACCTCGGCGCGAGATTGACGTTTGTAATATCTCCACATGGCCCGCAGTTCTTCGCATGTCGGCTCTCCAGGAATTGCATTACTCATCGCAGGAATCACTTCGCGTCCTTGCAATTTGAACAATCTGCGTGGCAGGTTGCCCTTCCCTCCCGACGACGAAGTGTAAGTAGGCTGGGTATCCCCCAGGTTCAAGCCTTTTATGTTTCTGCCGGCTGTAACGGCCGCTACGCTCACGGCCGCCATTATCATTAGCGTGTCAAAAAATATCATCGATGACCATCGTCGGTTCTGCATTTTTGCCAATACGAATCGGATTTCTCACCAATAGACTGCCTTTGTGTTCCGCAAGTTCACTATATGATCTGTCTCAACTGAAATGTCTGCACTATAGGTAGATCCTTGTCTTTAGACTAAGAATTTTCTCGAGTTCATCTACAACTGTTGATACTTGATAAAAGTTATTTTCATTGAGCTTTGCCTGTTGTGGCCCTGGCTCATTTTAATCTAACAAATTCGTAGAAACTAAGTGAGTTTTTCTATTGAGCTTTGAAATGTAATTACCAATCAGCCGTTGTACTTTTTTGGTCTGTGACGTCGTTACCTATTGTAAGTATTGTAAGTGTGTTTACGTATTGTCGAGATTGGACTGCAATCTGAGTTATCAAGTCTATTCTATTTTACTTGGAGTCATTTTAGTTGATATTTTATATTTCCTTACGATGTCTACAAAAGCGAACTTTTCTTATTGTTGAAATTTTGATTTCCGCAGAAAGTTTTTCGGATTGGTTCTTCTCTAAATATTTTGTAAAAGTTTATTGCATTATTGTCTGAAAGTAAGTTTCCGATTGAAAGTATTCGTACTTTTATTTTTGAGGAAGACTCGTTATCTTCTATAGGTCAATACAGTATGTATATAGGTTATAATTAATTTAGAAATGTTTTTCAGAAATTTGAGTCTTCTTTGTATTTTCCACACAATTTTCATCAACGAAGCCAAAGTTTTGATAAAGTATGCGATATGATTTAGTAGTTGTGATCTGATATTCAGTTAACTGCATTCATTAATTGTAAATGATATAGAAGTTGATTATGTTTCTGTCAGGAGTGATGTGCAACGTGAATGATGTGTATGGAAATTATCTTTTCTTCCTCTCCTTCTCGATATGCGTCTCCAAAGCCTGCGAATAAAATCAAGTAATCATGTCTACATGAATACAAGTTGTTTATCAGAGATTTTAAGCAGCAAAGCACTCGTAATTTATTTAAATGAATGGAAGCAAACCTATCAAAATGAATGCACATTATATAATGTGATTAAATAGAAACGAGAAGCTTGATTATACTTAATAGTTTCATCATATAGCTCATTAGCATGCAAATAAACTACATCTGATTTCTTAACAATTTGGCTACAATTAATAGATGGGCATCATTAGCAACGAGGATCTCTTCTCCGTAGAATGGGACAGCCGTCGGAATCAATTAATGAATCATAATGCGGCGTGGTTAGCATTAATTTGGAGAGGAATAAAGTCAAAGGGCTACAGGGAGATTGTTATGGCTCTAGCCACTGCTCTCTCAATGTACGAACGTCAGTGGTCACGTTCTTTATTTCTAAAAGCCCCGAGGATGAAACTGTCTGAATGCGAAATTCCAAGATTAAACCTTGCAATTTTTTCTCCTTTGCTCCTATCCTATTGTGGCGCTGTGAGTCGAAGAATGTGTACTAGTCAAATATGTCGGCAGACATGCATTCGTTTTTTCTTCTTGAAGACATAATAAATTGACCTGTAGCGTTTCACTACTTGCATTTTTCGTAATACAAAACGCGTTACATAACAGACAGCTTTTGGACACAAGATTTATATCTTGCTTTCTTCCTTATTTTACTTTTCTGCTATTCTTTGTAGTCAGTAAAATGCCAAAGGGGAAGTCTACTTCTTGGCAAGAAGAGAATGAACGCGGAAAATGAATTACACCAATTGTGCACAATGACGCTTTTACACAGCCACCTTATAGCTATCGTATATCTACCAGGCACCGTTATACTATTTCTCAATACACAACTCTCCGCTATACGTAAAAGCAATGTATTGTGTTATTAAGGTCTTTTAACTATCAAAATGGTAAAAATAGCATTTCTACGGCACTTATTGTTACCATTTTCTATTCAATTAGGTCAGATGCGGGTTTGTTCCGAACAAATAGTCCACTGTCCTCTGGCCATACTCCTAGCTGAACATTCTCCTCAAAATTAAAATAATAATCCGTCTGGGAGCCATAACCATATAATTTTGTACTGTTATACGGTTCACAGTTGACAACTTGTCGCTTACCTCATTTAAACTGATATACAGGGTGCTCACGAATGAGTGATACACATTTTGCCCCTAAATAACTTTCAACCGGATTGACAAGCTCAAACATGGTACAAACCAAACAAAAGACCAAGCGACTACTTAGAATATTATTACTTCAAAAAAACTAGAACCAGGTAAAATCAGGTAAAAGGTTGAGCAATGGAAATAGCGTGCGATTTTGAGAAAAACTGAAATGCTATTAAATGTAAAAGACATCACACCCTCTTCTCGAAAGTGACCTCAAAAACAGTAACATGGAATGTGGAATTTTTGCAAATGACAAAGCAAGACCCCGAAAAAAGGTAATTCGGATAATTCAAAGTATTTTTTGACTATTATTTAAGACCGTTATTGCATGTTGCATGTGGTCTGAATCATTATGAATCATCATAAATTTAAAATTAAGAATTACCGTGAAACTTTTTCGTTAGGTCAACTGTTTACCTAGTTCTAGTTTTTTATAAGTAATATAATTTAGCCCATTTCTAAGTAATCGTTTGGTCTTTTGATTGTTTAATAACAAGTTTGAGTATGTTAACCCTTTTAGATGTTATCTAGGGCCAAAATATGTATCATTCATTCGTGGCCACCCTGTATAGAAGTATATAAAATCACCTTCTCTATGCTAATAGTCCCGAGTCTCTGCTGAATTGACAAGTTTGCGGTTTTATAAATAAGAGTTTTATGCTTGGTGCGTCACGTTTCTCCCTTCATGGGATTCCCCAAATAAATCTCATGCCCAGTATGTAATAACATGTTATACTATCCCTAAAATGGACTGATACAAAAAGGTCAGCTATATATTATAATATTTAACTAGGAATCAAAAGCCTACAAAATTTGTCTCCGGATTGTGGAGGTGGATATGTTGGAATGATGAGTTTTTGCATGACGTTAGCACAGTAACCTTTGTTTGACTAGTTATACAGTTTTTCTTTTTGTTTGAATATGAAAGTGAGCCTACAGTAAATGTTTAAGTTTGTGTTTCATGGTTCAAGGCAGTTCCGCAGCAGGAAAAGGGGCGTTAAAACTTAGGTAAGATTGAAGGTGACACATACGAACACATAAGAGTATAGATGCAGAGATATATTCAAATTAAAAAAGTTGCATAGTGCATAGTAGAAGATCAGTCAGTCCAAGGGAAGTGTCTGTCACTCTCTGCACTCTATGAACCACACACGCCATACATCCCATGAGGAGTGCATCTCAAGACACAGACCTCAATGTAACGTATTACAAAGCAAACTGAATTCTTACAGAAGAACAACTTGAGAGATTCATGTTCGAAGCGCTATCGGCAAGTGAAAGCTTTCTAAAAACAACTTTAGCAACATTTTTGTATTCATATGCAAAATTGTGTTTACTTTACATTATGTCACATTGCCGTAAAAGTTTAAAAAAAATGTCCCCTATTAATCCAAAACATTTTAATCTAATAATGCAATGATTTGAAATCTGGCCTTTTTTGAATATTTAGAGAACTTTCTTTTACACTTGTAACTTTTTAGATTTACACATTATTATGGATAATGGGAGCAATTTTGTTGAGCGTAAAATGTTTTGTGAATAATAGGTAACTGTATTATAGGCTTTACGGTATTTTCTTATGAAATTCATGAAGATATGGAAACTTGATTTGAACCCCCATAGGTACTTCTGTTTGGGCCCATTACTAGCATCCTAGACGTTTTATTAAATGTATGTATATTATAACTGACGTGTATACAATTTTAAATTCAGCCATGTGTGTCCAAATGCTCAGATGACGTAGGAATTCTAATGATATAGCATAGCGACACTTTGTACTACTTGTTATGCATTGCATAGCGAAGTATTAAGGGAAGAAATGTTAAAAGTAGTAAACAGTAAATCAATTGGGCTGAAAGTAGGAGGAAAATCTAATTCTCTATTTGTTGCTAGAGATGACGAACATATACTAGAGATACACACGTGCCATTTAAAATCAATAAGTGTTACAGTTACGATCACACTACAAGGAATATATATATCTCCATTTAATTCAAGCTTTCACAGACTGCATATTAGCTTTTGTTTCGTCCCATTATAAGGCGATGTATTTATTTACGAGAAACAAAAGAAAATTGTTATTATATGTACATCAGCTAGTGCCTAATTAATTGGTCAGTTATTATATTTCGCTTAATAATAAGTAGAGCAGACATTCTTGACATTGCTGTTAACATACAATAAGATATTGTATAGGTAGAATGATCAGGATTGCAGAGACAAACTCTTCAAAACAACGATGAAAATTTTATCATTAGATGATGATATTATTATGTATTATCTGTAGTGTAGGAATAGAAAGCCAAAAGCAGCTAAATGATTCAGAGTTGCAAAGTAGATTTGAGCACAAAATATCTGGAAAGGAAATCTGACGAGTTGTTGAAGTAATCAGATTATTGGTGTTATAAGACTTTAGTGACCTAATAATTCGTGGAAGCTGATTGCAGATAAAATCTCCGAAGGATATGAAGATGTGGCGGGGAGACGGGGAGGGACGGGTAAATTGTTAAAGTACACTATTTGTTCACGGCCGTGGTACTTGTAATCAAAGAAATGGAGAATGAGGATACAGGACGTTAAACACGATACTAGAATATGATATCCCCGTGGAACACAAATCTATAATCTTACTTATGTTACTTTCACCAAAGCAAACATTTAACTGAATACCTTTGTATAGCGAGAGGGTTGGGCTAGAATATGCATAGACAGAGTCGTTTCGTTTTATCTGGAAGAGTTGATTTGAGTAAGCTAGACAAGATGAGATACTCTTTCTTCGGAAATGAAGCATTCACTTCTAAAATGCAAGCTCTCCTAATGTAATTTGTTTTTATTCCACTCAGTCCTCACGAATTCATTTTACTCTCGTCGTTCTTTTCCATTCGTGGTTGTTTGACGGTGCCCTCGCAGTCGACTGGAACTCTGAATTCAAAGTGTTCTTTATTCACCTATGCCACTTATAATATTATAGCATTCGTATAAGCCAAGCATACAAATCTGCCCTTTGCTTCCTCTCCCACTCTCTACACTACAGTTGTACACTTTTTAGTCGAATGGGTATATTCAAGTAACAAGGTGGGTTATTATAATGTCTATTCCACACAAATGCTTTTCTTTTACGGCTATCCCTACAAAACTCAAAAGAAAAATGCCATATGCATGTAAGCAATAGTGCATATAATGCAAAGACATATATACCCAAAAGAGAAGAAATAAAATGGATTACAAAGGTATACTAACACAAACGCCTTGTCATTTTCCTTCTTTTTGTTGTTTTCCCTTCATCTGGTGAAATGAAATGAAACTCCATTGCACTGGATTGTGTCAGAAGCACTACATGTTCCCAGCCTACGTATCTCTGTTTGCCAATATTTCCAGACCATGTTCTGCTTCACACTGCCCCACAATTCTACAGCAGTCTAGTATACACTACTATATTAAATCCCTCTACATCTCGTTTCCTTTAAATATCTATTGCTCACAGTGAATAATATATTATAGTAGCAGAGTTAAGACAAGGATATAATTAAAACCGAATTTCTCATCAGATTAATCTCATCTTCTTTATTATAATATGCAATTAATTTTTCCAATTTCATTTTAGTCATTTATTAATATATATTATCTCTTTAATTTCACCAATTTTGGATTGTGTAGCCATACCTCTTGATACTAAGAATCGTGTTATATCTTGTATTCTACGGATCTTTGCATTTCACCTCACAATGAACAAAACTTTATGATGTAGATATTTCAATTCGAGTAACTGCAGTTACTTATATTGCTAACAATAAAACGTGTGTACCTCCATAAAGGACCCCAACCACATCTAAAGTGCAAATTGATGGGTATTATGTGAATAAAACTGCCCAATGCTCTGAAATCGTATCAGAAAAGATTATTCTTGGAAATCAAACTATTTTTTCAAGACGGTCATAAATCTCTAACGTCGGTATTGAATTGCTTGATAGATAATCTTCCTTTTGTCTCCACTGACTGTGAGTATGGATGTTATAAAAGACCGAAATCGTTACACACCATGTCTAATAATATACTTCCTAGATCACAAATTGGGAATTTGAGAATTGTTCTCATCGTGATAATACTATCACTCGTATAAATGACGTATCAGCGTTGGTATGTAATTTGATTCCCAACAGAATATTTTGTGATCAGTGGTGGATGTCCACTTAATTATAAGCATCATTAGTTATAGTCTGGCCATGTTATAAAAATCCATAGATTTATGTGTGGTGGAAATTTGAGACAGGAAAAACAAGAGCTTTTGTATTGTGTAACTCGTAGTATTGGTAGAAAATATTAAATCAGGAATCAAATTACATGTAAGCAACACTCATCTTCATAATCACTTATGATCAGTCGTTTTCAACGCTGCTCATAGAAATACTATTGTACACGTGTGAAATAGCCTGTCTCACTTGCTGTCGTGTTACACAATTAAATCAACCCAACTACTTCCAATTCAAACAGCTACAAAGGTACTTTAATTGCATTACGCATTACTTACTTTAAGAGGGAAAGTCAGCTTTCTACTTTGTCACTTCGAGGAGAATACAGAATTTATTAGTCTGCTGACACTCAACGGTTTTATTATGCTGCCTATCCTGTATACTATTATGTCTTAAATAGTTTACTCATACAATGTCACCATTGATTCTATACCAAACAGATTTAGCTATTTATAGAATATATAATTTTCGGAATTTTACTATGTTAATATATCTGTCAGATTCAGTTTATGAAAACCAACCAGATCTCCGTTTAAGCCCAACATCCCATTTAGTAGCAATTTCGTATTTATTTAGCTGTAAAATAAGAAAAATTAGGACGTTAAAAAAGTTGTTAGATGGGGTAAACTGATTTATCTGTTCCTCTGATTATTTACTACTGGTTTCGTGTTTAAAATAATTATGGAGTCGCATTACTTCGCCTCGGTACTTTATAGCAGTAAATGATCAACTGGATATTAAAAGCGGAGTACAGTTTTACAATTTAATCGTATTATGTTTGAAGAGTTGAGCAGTTGGGGAAATGTAGTTAAATTTTCACAACCGTCGTAACATGTTCATTAATTAGCCGTTGTATTTACTAATTAAATAGTGCAGTGTACCACTGTGCAGTTAAGTCCGTTCTTTGGCACAATATTACTAAATGGTATAGTGGGCCTACTCGTCTTACTGGTACCACTAGAGTTGTAAACCCTGTCTGCCTTGCCCTACTTGACGTTATAAACTCTACTGTGCAATTGTGACTCACTTTTCATGAGCAACCTAATCAAAACAGTTTTTCCACAATCAGAGCAGAGGCTGAGGAGATATATAAAATGAAAGTGAATGGAAAGAGAAACTCCATAAGAAGTGTACATGTTCAACCGTAATGTGCATGCAACACTCCCGGTCCTCATTTAACTTGCCCAGAATCCGTAACAAACAATGAGTTAAATTAAGCTACTACATAATACATGTAGTGAATTTGCTAACGAGTGTGAATTTCAGCCTTCAAGCTTTCAATTATTGTCGTACATAGAAAAGCTTGGCCGTTGACATTTTGCATGAAGCTTGGGAAGGACGCGGCGGATTTTGTTGAGCGAGGAAAGCAAGTTGGTTTGCTCCCTTGCTTCTGCAACTTGATCGTCAGCAAGCAAGTAAAATGTCTCTCCACGTAGTAATATAATAGGAGCGTACATACATAATGCAGCACAGTGAATGTTAGTCCGTGTGCAGTGATTATTTACTACAATATAGTAGAGATACTTGAGATTCATTCATCCATGTCCTATTCAGTAACACAATCTTTAGCCCTCTTATAATCTGCCGAACCGAGGAAAGTTCTCTGTCGGTTAGTGCACATGTTTAGATCCTTCTCCATCCAACTCAATTTCGTTTACCACTACCATCTTCCTCCGACCTAATCGTCTCCTTCTCTAAACCCCATTCAACAAAGTTCCAACACGACGACAATAACCATTTTTTCTCTTTCTTCCTTGCATACTGATTGACAAAATATCATAGTTAAAAATCTTAATGAATCACTTTACTAATCACATCTACTTGATGAAATTACAGTCTTCGACAAACAACCTATTCAGTCAGTAACAACCTATTGATCCATATGCAACATTTTGTATTCGTGTGATTGTACTGAAAGAATTAAATTGGCCTGCATGAAACGTCCTATTTGGATTTTCAGAAAGGACGCTTAGGGCCTACGCTTACTGCTTGATATTGCCTACGTATCACATGAAGTTAACATATGTACTTCATTTCAAACGAAATGTATTTCCGTACCTAAATTTGAAGGAATTTCAAAGAAATAAAATGAAATACTGGCTTTAATCTAGTTGACATTATTGGAGAAACCTTTTTGATGGAAATACAATGTACAATGCATTTAGCGTGGGAAATTTTGTAGAAAATCCGTTAAAATGTACTCTATTCAATATAAATAAAAAGTCGACTTTCAAGAACCGCCCACGTATGCCCGTCTGGGCTGAACAATATTTAAATGGAGCCACATTAGATGCTCGTGCAATGTAGATGTACGTTTAAAGGCTTTTTATTTGCTCACCTCCGCTCATCTAATCTTCTCTGTGTCTCAAAACTGCGATGTATAGAAGAAGAATCATAGGATTAAGATGAAAGTCAAACTAGGCCAGGGGTCATCACCCATTTCTCACTTCTCTATTGACATAGGATGTGTGTCTAGCACGAAGCAAAGTAACATTTTAAATGCGTGTTTTCTCCTATCCCATCTAGTTTGTAGGTAATGGAATTATTTGTGGGGAATTGTAATACGATATCCCATTTAGATAGATCATAATGTACAGGGAAATGCGAGGAAAGCCCGAGGGCAAAGCAAGTGCCCTCACAAAGTTTCTCGTTGGAATTGATATTTCTTGAGTACAGTAGAGCATGCAGACCACTTTGTGCTATTACTCTGAGTGAGGATGCTACCAGTAGGGAAGCATTCGGTAGTAGTATGGTAGGATGAGGAGAAAGGAAATTTGACTGGAATATCGCATTATCCTACCAAAAGAGTGACTATCACAAATTAACGTGGATTTACTTAAATTTATGCCTGAAATGTCTGTTTAGCATCAGAACAATTACATCGTATATAACAACATGGAAAACCAGCAATTTGGATGACGGGGAACTGAGGGAGTCTGTTCTGATCCAGTGTCGGTATAAAATGAATAAAGTAGAACTTTGTGCCTTGCTATATTGGCATACACCCACACAAATACAATTTCATTTCATGGGTTCGTTTAGGCAGAGGGAACATTCTTTAGTTATGTACGAATATACGAGTTGGAAGAACCTTCAGCATTTCACTGATCAAATGGCCCCGCTCTGACTTGGAGAATGAGCCATGATTTAATTTTATGTTGTTTTATCTCCAGTCAAGTCACTTTGAGTATGTTACCGTTTCTGTGCAGAATAAATTTCCAGCTTATCTTCTCTAGCTCACTGCCTAGTCCTCCTACCTACCTACATTATTACGGTATAGAGCTAATGTACCTTAAGGAGTTTACTTATGAGGGATGTAATACACTGTAATAATATATTTCGCAAGCCTTCCTTTTGTAGCGTAGGTGTGAGACAACCTGAGACTATAGAACTTAGCTAAGTCATCACATAATGTTATAGCCTCTATATAGATTAACTCAGCTCCCACAGACAGAGAGAGGGAGTAGTGTCTGGTAGGGCATTCTTCACACTAACAACTATGCCGGGGGCAAGTGTGCAATCAATTAAATCTATTATATGGAAAGGGCCGTCTGTATAGAGATCATCTTTGAAGACCCACATAAAGTGCATGAAATGTATGTACACATAATCCTTATGCTTCGGGCGTTTTCATTCAGCATTAACCACTATTTAACACAAAAAATATACCTTACTCTGTACGTTTCGGACGGAACTGTCTCTGGCAGTCGCAGACTTTTACATTTGAAAAGCAGCTTCCTGTTCTGCAAGGAAGTCTGACACTAAAAGGAGCTCCTGCTATATCATCGGGTTGGACTCGATGTTTTTCCTCTCAATGGCCTTTTCCACCTACATTTATATACGCTTCAGTATCCATGCACAAGCTTCTACAGCTAAGCTGTAAATGCAGTAATAATATGCTCGGGAAAGTCAGAAAGTGCCTAAGTGCATGTTCATATAAAGATATCCCTGTAATATACCATCATACGAGAACTAAGACCGACCGAACTTATATTTACACACTGACGAGTGAAAGCAGACTTTCTTTTTCGTTTGCTGCACACAACGCTCAACTCCACCAAGCCAAAAAATTAACATTCAACCGGCTCTGTACTTTAATAAATAAACTATTTCAACACATACGAAGCTACAAGGCACATACTTTGTAAATATTTAATTAATGAATGAAATTTCTCGGTTTGGCAAGACATCACTGCCATTTTGTACGTACTGCTTCTTCATTCGGGCTGTTCTACATAATACTCTGTGTACTAAAATTAATTTATTTTATTGCACTCGCTTAGGTAAAGTGCCCAAATGTAAACTGCACTAGACTACAATGTTGTACATTATACCAGTTAGAAACTTCATTCAAGAGTTCTCAAGTGAAAAGAAACAGAGGGCTTCGCTTTGGTGATTCATTCTCTACATTCTAAACATCAAGCAGCATCAATTGTAATTTTAACTTGTCTCACGTCTATTAACTGAACGCTTATTACTTTCGTAGCATTCGTTATTGAAACGATGTCAAAATGCGATAGTAATAAAGATGTCATCCTAACTTGTTTGTATTTGTGCTGATTATTTGCAGTCAATTGCATTTAGTTCTATTTGTTAGAATATTTTAGCCACATATTATGATGTATTAATATATATAGTAATGATTTATAGACAAAGTTCGAATAAAATATCCAAATGTCATTAATACTATGTAAAATGTAGAAATAAAGGTTGAAAATGCTATGAAGCGAAGCGCACATGACTTCATTTGTTATAGATAATAGTAGCGGACAATAAACCGAAATCAACGAAGAATGACATCTCACACTTGGGGACATCAATGAAAGACATAAAGATGAAGATTGGCCAACTACAGACGCTCAGCGCTGTCAATCCAATTGGAGCATTCGCTAGACTTCACTATATGACTCCACAATATGCAGTCTCGTATACACTAATGCCAACAAGAACACTCGAATTTCTTTTCTTACAAAACCCCTCAGAGAAAATTGTATACTAATGCCAAGAAGACCACTTGAGCTCCTTTTCTTAGAAAACCCCTACTAACATTTTCCTCAACAAACAATATCTCAGATGCTCCTTCTGCGCTCAACTCCATCAGATATTTTATGTCATTTGCTTTCCATCTCTTTCCTGAATAGTCCAATGATATTCTTTACTCTCTAATGTCTCTTTTGCAACTTGTTTCAAACACAACTTGAGCGCTAGGGAAGATGTTCAGGTGACGCTCTTTGTAGAATTTTTACACAAAAACCAATGTAACTGTTTCCTTGCAAATTTTAACTCCAATAATGGCAGTATGCTTACATCCACTAGTTATACTAGTTTTACTTCCAAAATAACTTTCTATATGTTTGAATAGATGGATGTCTGGTGTAAATATTTATAGCATTTCTCTCAGTTCATTTTGCTTAACAACTTATAAAATCAATTTTAGGGTTTTACGATTCTATAACAAGCCAATAAGTAGGCACATTATAACAAATTAATTTAATTCGATGCCATAGTTTCACCAGGTGAATGCTAATCCAATTTTTTAATCATCTTCATAAAAGGAGGTAGCGGAATATCCTTACTACTGCAAAGTTAGAACTCTGAGGATTTTATCTCAAACGGAAGGAAATGCGGGGAAAAGTGAGTCGCTATCTTATCCACTTACATCTAAATTGGATAACAGAGTAAAATTGACAGTCGTAAATTGAATTTATAAACTTGGCAATCGCATCTAGAGAATATTTCGGTTACATGGTTCCTAATGCACTTGGCAGACAAATGAAGAGAGGACGCCATAGAAAAAGCATAAGAACGGATTATTGAAAGGGAAAAGCCTCTCCTTGTGCAACAGTCAATTCGCCAGCTCTCACCGTCGTTTTTCCCAAGAGTGAAATTAGGACACCTCTCGCCTTGCCTGCTACGCACAGTGTCTTAAATGTCAAAGTATCTAAACAAATGACATTTCCAATAAGCCAGATGGAATATCATTAGCATGTTACACGACACTCAAAATGATTTAATCTTTAAGCGAATCCTCTCCTGCTATGCTCCTTTGTGGCGTCCATGGACGTAGTAGTTAAGAAGTAATATGACACGCTGCTCGAAATTCTATCTTAACCTTCTCAATTACCACCATCAAATTATATCCATACTCACTAACCTTCAGTGCAACATTTCTTATAGTATACCAGAATATGAAACATTGTCCTTTCTCGGCTTTTACCCCAATTACAATTGACAAACGCTTTCATACTCTTGACTGGATTTATAAATGTATATAAATAGACACCCCAACGTTCCTTGCATTAACAATTCAGCACGAAGATTGAAGTCATTTTCTAAAACTTCCTTTATTCCCATTATTGAAATGGCCTTTCAATGCAAGCACTTCAAAACGATACTTCCCCAGCACGTGCTTTTCAACTAGGATTTAATGCATTTCCAGAATAATTTGACCCGAAAGACTTACAACATTTTACTCCAGCTAAATATTATACCTTTTGACCATGTGTATTCATTTATTTCTAAGCTACTTCCCTTTGTAGGTGAATTCGCCAATAAAACCTAGCTGACGTTTAATTTTTGAATCCAATATAAAATATGAACATACAAAGCCAATTGCTTGCGATGTAATGACATTACATCGCATAATATATTCCTTGTGCTTGTGCTCTTTGAAAACATTTTAACAGGCAACAACATGACAAGTACTATAGCAATCTAGCAATAGTAAAAATGAATTGGTGCAAATGAGTAGCTCCGAATGGTGCAAACATTTTGCTATAGTGCACAAAATACTGATTCAAGGGGCAAGGAAAGAATCTCAATTCTGTTCCAATGAGTTGAATACAATTGAGAAATCATAGAGGCATTAAACTTTTATAATGATAGAACAACTTAGTAGAGACATACTTATGCAGATACAACTAAAGTAATGAGTGTTGGCCATAAAAAGCGTGTGGACATAGAATGAAAGTTGAATTGAATGAAAGGGAGTCAATGCAGTGAAATAGTGAAGTGGTTATTGGGGATATTGGTGCATTGACTAAAAAGGCAATAAAAATAGAGAAGGATGATGAGAGTGCGGAGAGAAATGGGAGAAAGTGGATCGTTGGCCAAGTATCTCTGTACGAAAGAATAAGAGCTAATTTTGCAAACTTGTTGATTTCGTGGCTCTTGCTCCTTCTCACAGTCCAAGTCTATATCTAATGCCAAGTGATTGACTCAGAAATGAAAGAGAGGAAGATGATATCAAGATGAATTCAAGTAACACTGTCCCGATATCTCCCAGACTCATCCCTATCTTTCCTTCCATTTATTTCCGACTACAGCAATCGCACGCAAAGCAAAAGTACTTACTTAACTCTCGTATCTGAGAATTTTGTAGCCGAGTAGCTTTTTGCCTGCCATCTCATCTGTTCGAATGAATGCATAAAATATCTTAATGTATGTACATAGGTACTTTCTCCATAAAATCTCGCTTTGATTCACTCAAGTGAACTGAATGTGGTATTTCTCATTTTTGTATTCCAAAAAATTGTTGTATCCGAAAGCTATACTTCTTTCTAGGTAATGGCGTGTACGTAAGCTTGAGCTCAGCAAATTCTTTGGTATCCTTCTATGGAATAATATTATAACTGAGCATTCGAGTTTTGCTCTACATGTGTAACTCCAACTCTGTTTCTGCTACTTTCTATGCTACCAATATTGGATCGAATTTATTTTGTTGCACATAGATTTGTATACTCCACAGATGTGTACTAGAATTGGAATTGCTTGAAATAGCGTATTTCCCATCGCTCTGCATTCTACATGTTCATTTCATTCCGAATACACATATATTACAGTTATTGTTAGAATGGAAAGCACTAGGGCAAAATATTTTCAATATTGCATACATGGGTTATTGTGTTGGAGGATGGAGAATAGGGAATGGAACGTTCCAATGTTCATTCCAATGCACAACTACCTATGTTTATATATTATGCTCTATGTGTAACTACTATGTGTACGTAACTTCATGATACAACTTTTTGAATATTTTTGAATGAAATGAAACCAATAACGAATGATTGCTATATAGATGCATAATATGCTAGCACCCCTCTCATTGCAAAGAATATCCGTATGCTAAAGATAGAAATACATACTGAAGCTGATAACACAATGCATGCAATTGTACCTACCGATAAAGAAAATTTGGCCATTTCACACTACAGTTGCCTAATAATAAGTAGGATGCATGTAAGCAGGGAAATAGCTTAGGCTTAATAGTATTATTTGAAAGAGTGTTAATTAGGAATGCACGACTTACTTTATTTTGTCTCGTGTTGACAGTCCAGTCTATGACTCTGTCTTCTAAGATATCTCACAATGAGGAGGAAGGAGAATGTAGTTTGATAAGTTTTCGATCTGGAAATTATTGGTGATAATTAAGTCTCTTGTGTCATTCAAATAAAATATGCAGGATTGCAAGAATTGTTCCGTCCCTGTTTCAGGCAAGTGTAGAAAACAAGCGTGTCTTGTCGTGTCTTTTGTGTGCAGAATGCGTGCCCAGACTAAAGAGGGAAAATAAGATATTCACTTTTCACAGAATTGTGTCAGAGTCAACTGAGTGTTGTTTGGGAGAAAGAAAGTCAGATAGTATAATCGTATCACTTAATATGACGAATGAGTGGAGAAGGCTGGATTAGTAGTTGGAATTTGTGTGGTGAAAGGAGTGAAAGTAGAACTGATGAGTGATGAGATGGATTGACTGGGGAGAACTGACAACTCAAGTCCAGGTACGTGGTTCTTTGTAACAGAACTGAAGTGGAATGAAAGCAGGGTGAGTTGAGTAGTGCAAGTATGTAGCTGTTGTGAAAATGTTGTACAGGTAGGTAGGAGAGATATGATGAGTGCTGTTGGAATCACCGCGAGGGAATGAGACAGCGCGCTCCGCTCAGATTTGGACTTTGTGTGTCTGGTATGTGTGTCTACGTAAGTACGTATGTATGATATGCTTTGGCTGAGGTTGAGTTGAGTCTCGGGCAGAGTGCGAGTCCTGGCTCACTGTGTTGACTCTCTGAGTGGCGGAACTTGTATGTTTCGTTTCGGGTGACTCTGGAATGATTTTATATACAATAGTGATACTAGAAGTAGAAGAGCTGAGAGGGCTCGTCCGAATTATCGGAGAATCGGGGAGTTTGTGAGCCCTTTTCACTGGGAAAACTTTTATAGTGGCCAAAGAAAGTTTGGAGCGAGTGACTAAGGATTGGCTGCTACTTCCACCCACGCAATCATCACAGTCGAGAATGCCTCATGGAAGAGATCGATCGACCCCCTGCGGCTTTTCCCGCCCCTCTCGCCCGCCTGTATCTTCCCCGCCTAGGACTCTCCAAGTCTCACATACTCACTAATACGTTCTACTAATGTATACTGTAAACTTTTCCTGCCTTCACTCACACCGGCACAATATCCATGCATTAACTCGGCATCTTTCTGGACTCTCTCTATTTTCTATGGACTCGGAAGACTTTCCCACACTCTCAGCCACATTCCGAGCCACTACTTACTTCCCTGTCCGTCAATCTTCTCAACTCCATCGGCATCAACCTCACTTCATTTCACTCACTCCACTTACTTGACTTTACTTGACTTACTACACTTATCATCATCAGCATTATTACACTCTTAACTACTTACCTATTATACACTACATTATTATTATTATGTACCCATATATATATATATATATATATATATAAATATAATATATAGCAGTGCATATACTATGTATGACAACAGCCCGGTCATTTCCGTTGGTGAGATGCGTTCGCACTAACACAAGCCAAACACTTAAATGCATTCACACAAACATACACACAAGTAAATAATCAGAGCACAGCTTTCTCTTCCGCTTTCTCCACTCTCTCCCCGCACAATCCTCTACAGTCGCCAATTTCCCACACTCGCTTTCTCCATCCATTCACTACCACGCCACTGGACACTTTCATTCATGCCTTCTTCCCTAACTACTGCATTCTGCCGCTTAGAGGCCTTTCTGTTTAGTAGTATATCCATTCCTTCCTAGTAACTACTTGTTTATACTCACCACTTTCAATATCCTACATGTGGACTCCGCCAGGACATTTATTAATTCCCATTATAAGTAACCACAAAGTAATTATTTGTTAAATACCTACCATCATTATGCTAATTGGCATTTATATCTTGTTTTTCGTTGCCACAATATCTAACCAGAAACTATGCCGTGACTTATGCCATGCCATTGACTACTCCTATGAAACAATATATGCTTAACACATACATGCACTACCACAATAAGCCTCTGCTATTTACTGAGGAAGCCTTATATATGAAAAATAATGAAAATAAATTTTATGTGCTGCTTTCTTTTTGATTGGGTAAACACTTAATAATAATTTACTGCCAAGGTAGGCCCTAGGACAATACTGCAAAAGAAAGGATTCCTATTGCATAAACTAAACACATTCTTGTAATGCATGTGATGAAAGAAGGCATTACTTACTAGTTATTGCTACTAACTCATAATTAAGCTGTACATTGTTTCTAATTTTTATTGTAAATGTTACATTACTTTAACGTGTTATACCTTTAAAAGATTGTTAATTATATTAGTATAGATATTATGGAACTGATTAGTGTACTATGATTAATGTTGACAGATGGGGCAATTTATATCTCGTAGGTAGGCATCTATTTTAATGCGATGACTTTATTGTTTTTATTATAGGGGATGTATGTAAGTAGAACGCTCTCAGACAACAATTGAAGGCCTGAATCAAATAGCAGATGCATAGTTCAGATTTGAAAATTTATAATTCTGCTGAACGCTTTGTTTATCATGATCTTCATTCTGTGTTGGTTATTAGTGTACGTGTCCATAGTAAATTAGTCCAAATTGGAATGTGGTGTTGGTACGTAGGGGGAAAGGAGGGCTCGGGGACTTTAATCATTTCATTCACAGATTCACATAATGTCTCCCACCACAGCCTCGCGTACATTGTCCTGGGAGCTGTGCGGAAACGATATGGAAGATACATACTCGACTCTCTTGTCTTGTCTTCCTTGTCGCTCTTCATGAATTATACCACATTGTTAACGGGATGACAAAATGATAGGAAAACACATCCATCACATGAAAATTGACTCGACTTGACTTGAGTGAGGCACATACACACTATATGTAATAATAATAATCGTATATGTGTATAGAGAGCAGGGAGTGGAGAAAGTCTTTCTCAGCTAAGTGACGTATGTACGTACATGTAGCAAGTGACTGCCTGGCTGCACCAGAAAATCTAAACTCGACACTGTAATGGAAATGGCTGGGGGAGACGAGTACAAAGAAGGAACAAATAAGCGCGGCTTCTATCTGTATTCTGCATTGTACATTGACAGAGGAGAATTCATTCTTGAATCCCCAAAAATCTCCATTAGCTCACACTCGAGTCGAGAGTCTCACAGAACTAAATTTGCATTATTAATGCATCTTTGGCAGAGAATGGGATGGGGGTCGCATCATTTGCTTATGATGAGCAGCTCAATATTTCACAGCCCCAAACTCGGCATTTGAATAGACACTCTTCCACAGATTGGAAGCCAGCCTCGCCAAAGTTTATACTAGTCTCAAACAGCAGGAGCTATGTATCTAGTATCTACAATTCATAGTCTTCCTATTACTTTGTTGTTGTTAATGTATGTATCTGAAAACAGGTCACTCACAGCATAATAAGTTCAGTCTCATGAAAATAACAAATATTTCCAAGCACTAAATAAACACTCGTATTTCAATGAAGCAGCTGAAACATTCTTTGAAAGAACATATTATACACTTTCTTCATTATAGTCATTAGCACAATACCTCCTTATTCTGCATCTGTTTCTTTAGACTCCAGTCTAAACTCTAACAACCGCAATGCCATTCTCTATCAATTCAAGGAACTCCACAAATGAAAATTAACGCTTTCAAAATATTTACAATTATGCACTCATCGTATAACTAATGAAAACTTCCGTTTTTGTGTAATTATTCCCAAAGGATAGACAACATGTGCTAACCTATTCCTGTACAATAGACGGCAGTAATAGTTACTATAACTTCATGTTATGTTATATAACCGAGCGAGTATCGTATCTACATTTCATTTAACTGTTGTTGAAACGAATCCCCTTCAAGGACAAGCAAGCATAAAGGGAAATTATCCGATGCATCAGAAAATGTAATTAGTTTTGTGTAAATTACTTGTAAAGAATTTCTGTGCATTGGGGCAATCAAAACACTACTTATTCAAACTTTGATGCTACTATATTAAAACATTATAGAAATATAAATAATTTGCCTTGTAAATTTTGACTTTGGGTCCTGAGTAGTTTACACTTACTATTTTCAGCGTTGTAATAATAAACCGAAACCGGAATGAAATGAGCAGCATTCCAAAGGCAGTCTTTGTCAATCATTCAAATTAGTGATTATTGTGCGGCATGGTCCATATAAACTGTAGAGATGTCAATATTTTAAATTATTAAATCCTTAGTTTACTTCACCTGTTTGCCTTTAAAAGAAAATGTACTTTTACAGACAAATATACTTTAGGATAAAGTATTGGGTGTACAAGGTGGTCTACAGTACACACTAAAAAGTAACCAGTTTAAGTTATTGAAACAGATGAAGTGTCTAACTGAATATTTCTTGTTTAGAAACAAGTTAGTGCTTTTTCTCCAGGGATCTTAATATTTTAGAAGAATGTTTGTAGTATATTCCACTAGAAATAACAAGCACCTCGAATCTCTTATCACCATTGAATCATCTTTAATATTTTTGTTCTGGTGCGTTTTGAAATTTTTGCGATTTTTAATTTTATTTGGTATGATGATATAAAACGCTATAAAAGAAAAGTGAAATTGGAGAACAACAACGACATTAAATTAGACATTTTTCACAGATTAGTGCTCAAATATGCATATTAAGAGTACGATTATAATACAAGAGGAATGGTCTACTCACAAATTACAAAATTCATTAAAACATATCTTATAGTTTTTGTTCGTATGATTTAAATTTACTATTTGCGCGTTGAAAAAAGACGATTTGTGTAGAAAGCAGTCAAAGCGGACAAATTGAAAGATTTTGTAGGATTACGTAGGAGTCATAATTACATGTTTTAAAGGGAAATGTCTAATGAGATCACTTTGTGCATATCTTGAAATGCTAGCATTGTGGTAAAATCAAAGAGTTGAGGTGCTCCCTAAATAGTAGTAGGGGGACGACGGAGTAGCCCTCACCCCATCGCCATCTTGGATTCTGAGGCTCGCACACTTATCCTCATAGCCTACGGCACTCATGGAAGTACAGACACTAACCTTACTCTTATGCTTGCATAGTATTCCTCACCCCAAATTATATTAACTTCTTACGCTCGCATACTTATCCTCATAGCCTACGGCCCTCATGGAAGTACAGACACTAACCTTACTCTTATGCTTGCATAGTAATCCTCACCCCAAATTATATTGACTTCTTACGCTCGCATACTTATCCTCATAGCCTACGGCATTCATAAAAGTACAGGCACTAACCTAACTGTTACACTTGGATAGTAGCAACCATACTCTGTGGCAATTTATTAATACATCATTCACAATTTAGTGCTTACATATAATTAACGTGATGCAATATAGGTATATCGTATTCATGTATTATGTATATCTATAAGGGTGATTGATGTCTAATTACTGTAAAATATAATAATGACAATGTAAATTGGATCTTTTGAATACTCAATGATAATGAAGACTAATGTGTAGACACCACCTTCGATAATACTATTAATTTTATAATTTTAATTAAATAGACACAAAGTGACACTCCCATGCTATATTATTATTACATCATTTACAACTTAAATGCATGTGTACTATCACATTATGTATATATCATATTCATATATATATCTATAAGAATAAAAGGTCTATAACAATAACATACATTAAATAATATGATCAGGTACATGTAAATACTTGTTTGATGAGGACGAACGTGTAGACACAACCACGTAATGATCTACGCGCAAGTAAGGTAAGCACAATCGATGAATGTAAATGGGTGAGTATTAACGATTAATGGCATGCAATGACCATCTAAGTATTTAAGGATACTTGATACGTTCAAGTATAAAGTATAAACAAGTCAATTTTAGGGACACATACGAAAATACACACTTTTTGATACTTTTCAATATCAGTGCAATGGAAATAAGTTATTTCTGAAAGTGCAGCATACTTCTGAAACAAAGAGATGATGTGACATTTAGTCAGATAATCCTTTCTCAGAAGTACCTTTACATGAAAGGTTGTCTTTTTATGCTTGTTACAACTTGCATATTTTTTTAAATTACACGAAGAATTGTACTTAACAATAAATTCGTTTTAAAAGTTTATTCAACCAAATATAATCATTCATACCAATTTATTACTTCACAACCGCAACCATCTAACTCTCAAAAGTTCTGTTCCTGTTACACATTTTCAAAATGGAAAATTGTCCTTTTGTGAGGTGTTTGGCTGGAAATTTGAACAGCATTTTTTAAAGCAGATTCACCAGTGTTCATCTTGTTTGAAAGTTTAAAGAAGTTTTGTCACTGCATTGGTAAATACTAAACATAATATACCACATAATCTTCAATATTTAAATATTTTTAAACGTTTGACTAAACTATAGACTTAATAAAATGACTTATTTATTTTCAGCGTGTCTAAAGTGTCCCAAACTATTCAAGACACTTGATTTAATGGAAGACCATCTCCTTACGGACCACATCTGCATTATTCTAGACGACGACCAATTATTATGCATCTGCGTTCAATCACTGGAGTCCCAAGGTTTGGATACAAGGAAACGTGGAAGAGAAGATGAAGAAATCTCCTGCAAGAGGCCGAAAATTTCAAATGTTGCCGGACATTCTGACCCTTGTTCCTGTGTCAGCACAGTTGAGATATTCAAGACTAGCGACATTTGTGACAAAATCCTTGAAATTGTCAATGTGTTTATAAGATCTAAGTATTGTCCTGCTTGTGACATTGTTTTCATCAGCCATAGTCTACAATTACATTTAGTTGAACTCCATCCAGACTTTTTCAAAATGTTGATTTTAATCAAGTAGGAATGGGTGGGGAGCACTTAGAATTAAACTTAGTTCAAAGTGCATTTGACATTTACCATGAATTCAATTGTAGTTTGGATCATGTAGTTGTCAAGTGATATTCGTGGGATATTTCATAGTTTAAGAAATCAAATTTATCAATATTTGGACATCATTTTAGAGGAGTGGACATTTAAGGTCCATTTTGATATAGTGGTTGGATTTAAAAACAACAGGATGATACATTAATACACGACTCTAGACATTTCCAGGCTTTCATGTTTCCTGTTTTAAATATTGAAAATGCAAAATGTCCTATTAAAGTTACAATGATCATTTTGCTGAAAGACTTCAAGAACATGTAAGAAATGGATCAGGTGGAACATAGATAATATTAAGGAGTTTAAAATGACTATTGTTATATATACTTTGGTGGGGAGAAACATAATTTTACCAGATATCTAAAAAGCAAAAACAAAACATTTGTTAATATAGTTGTTGATGATAACTTATGTTTTAAACGTAATATATGCTCATGAGAGTGTACACGCAAGCAGGTGCATCCTAACAATGTAAATCGTACTTTAGAAGCGTGAAATTTTATGAAGACATATTAGATAATGGAAAAGTAAACTGATTGGAATTGATTTTCCATTCTCATTAAAATAAATACAAAAATTTGAAAGGCAGAACCTGAGATTGCACTTTACAGTGATTAGGTTTCATGAATTTTTAGAAAAACGTAAAAATTAAAAGCAAAATTGACGAAGAAAATAATTATGATGCCATAATTGATGCAGTGGCAATTGGTGTAGGTAGTAATGGAGATTCTGATGATGATGTAACAGAAAAGGAGAAAGTCATATGAGCAAAAACAAGGAGAGATCATTGACTACGTGTTCCGTTGCATGTGTGCAAGGATATTAGGCCAATTAAAAATAGATTTACTATTAATAATGGATGACAATACAGAAGATCATTTTGTTTTCATTAAAAGTCTACCTAAATTGATCTATATAATATTTCCAAACATGTATGTAGATATTGTTCAGGGTTTTTAATGACGATTATGACGAACATGAAATCAGTTCTTCACTGATAGATAAAACAGTACTTCAAAGCATAATTTTTTGAAATTTGAAAGTTTGCCGTACCAAATGTCTCCATTCACTGTTACCGCAGATTTTGAATCTTTCCTTAAATTTCACTGGAAAATTTTAGAAATCAAAATAAGTGACAAAAAGAAGAAAACGCCAAACACTGCAAAAGTACACTTCATAAAGCTAGTGGTTTTAGTGGCGATGTTTTAATTGAAAGGTAAAAAAATGTAGCAGCCATATAGGTAGAAAACGAAACAGATGATGTTTCCAAAACGATTTCGACAGAAATTTTAGCACTCAATGAAGAATTAGCAAAATTGAAATGAGAGAGTATGAAAAGGAAGCTAAGAAAATATGATAATTAGTGAAGAAGATAACCACAGTTTAGAAATCTGCACAAGCTGTGTATAGTACTAAATGTTATTTTTGTCACAAAGCCTTTACGTTCAAAGATTTTAAGGAAAAGAAAATAGTTAGACATCATGAACATTTACACACCTATAATTTTATTGGTTTTGCACACAAATCGTGCATATGTTCTACACCTAAAACATTAACCGTAGCGCTTCCATAATTTTACAGGGGCTATGATGGGCACTACGGCAGCTTCTGAGGATCTTGTTAAAAGAGGTTGTAGCATTCCGCAAACATCGGAAAAGTTTATGAGCATTATAATTAACAGCAGATCAAATTTATTGACACTGCACTTTATGCCTGAAAGTTTAGAGATTTAGTCAAGGATCTAAAGGAATTTCCTATAACAAGAGATTTATTTTCAATATAGCAAAGAACAGGTAGATTTTCTTTTAAATAAAGGTGCATATCCATATTCTTATATGGATTCTGTAGAAAAGTTCAAGGAAACAGAATTACCGCCAAAATCAACTTTTAAAAATGATCTAACCGGTAAAGATATAGACGATGATGTGTACTGCAATGCTCAGAAAGTTTTGGAAGGAGTTTGGCATTCGTAATATGGGTGAATGGCATGATTTGTATTGTCAGCTAGATACGCGCTTTTTAGCAGATGTTTGGTTTACACTTCGTAATATAATGTACGACAAGTATATGGTCTAGATGTATGTCACTATTTCTCATTACCAATGTTAAGAATTTATTAAAGATCCTACAATGTATGTATGGCTAGAAGGTGCAATACGTGGAGGGCTAGTAGCGGGGGACTTAAGAGTTGCAAAGCAAACAATGAATATATTGTCCTGATTATGACAATAAGAAGCCATCATCTTATATTATGTACTGGGATGCAAACAATTTATATGGTCATGCATTAAGTGAATATTTACCCATAATGGGTATAGATGGGCAACTGATGAAGAGTTAGAAGAAATAAGAAAAGATCCGAAAGTCTATATCTTGAAAATGAAAGATAATCAGAAAACATGTATGTTTTTTGAGGTTGACATGATTATCCCAGAAGATAAACATTTTTTTTAAATGCTTATCCACCCGCGCCGACCTCAAGCGGTAGTAATGACGAGGAAATATCATATATGCAACATGAGTTGGCTGATATGTTAGGAGTAGAGTTGATGGTACAAAACATTGATTGCAGACTTGAAAGGAAGGATATGTCTGTCATTACAGGGTTTTTAAGAACTTACTTGAAATTAGGCGCTGAAATTAAATATGTTAGAAAGTTATGGTATGTAACCAGTCCATGGATGAGTTTTGTCGCCGAAAATACCAAAATGTACATTACTACTAGCGAAATCGAAAAAGGGTTCTGAAACTTTTAAATAACACAGGTTACGGCAAGCTGATTGAACAAAAAAGACAAAGAACTAAAATGCATGTAGTTCTCAATAAAAAAAGGCCTTAGATTAAATAGTAGACCAAACGTTGCCCATTCATCAATTATAGACGATAAAATTGTCTTATTAACCATGAAGAAAATGCAGTTACTCTTGACGACAATAGCAGGTGTTGCAGTCCTAGACATTAGTAAGACTACAATGTTCAATTTTTCATTATGATTTTATTGCCAACAATATATCCTGGCAAACACAACTTGTTATATACTGACACAGACAGTTTATTTTATTTAATTGAGACAAAAAATGCTTATGATGACTGTCAAAGTTTCGAAAAGGACTTTTGATATGTCTGATTACAAACCAAATGATGACATTTTAACACAATCCTTTGAACAAAAAACGATTAGATTCTTTACTGATGAATCACAAATGCTGTTATTACTGAATTTGTTTGTAAATTCAAACCAAAAGTCATATTGTTGTCGTAGTATAAAAACAGTTGATATTTTCAATAATACAGGCGAATATGGTACAAGAAAAAGATTAAAGGAGCAGTAGAAGTGCGGTTGAAAACGATATAGTTTTTGATCATTTTGTGGATGCAATGTGTCCAGACAATTTTTGTAAGTAAATCTCGCGTAGTTTCTTGCATCAAATGTATACAATTGAGAGTAGAAAAGGCTATAAATGGCCTAGATGTAAAAGATACTCTTCCTGATGGAATTGTTACTCTAGCATATGGTCACAAAGACATTAAATTGTATGAAGAAAATGTGTATAATGTTAATATTAATGTAAATACTTGTGAAAAAGGATGCGCCAATTTGCTGCAGATTTTGTTGATTCGTTTTTACTTAGTTATGTAACTTAAGCTAACCTAATGTAACCTAATTTAGTCTAATGTAAATAAAAAATGAAAATAAATAGAGTAGTAGTAGTATTGTTGATTCGTTTTACTAGTTATAACCTAACCTAACCTAATGTAACCTAATTTAGTTTAATTTAAATGTTATAAAATAAAAATGAATAGACAATATAAGTTGATGTAATCCATCATTCTTTAATGTAATTTATCGCACTGGAATTGTATTCTGAATATATTATGGTGATGATTGAAAATAAAATAAAATTTTCCACATGTCCTGTTTGGTATGCATATTATTTATTTTAAATTAAGAAAAATTACTTTCATTTACAAATAAAGATTCTGAAACGTTAAAAGATTTGCAAAATTGTACAAATAATCAAGCTAATAAAAATACATTGCGATTTTCAAAATATCAACATTATTACGCATATAAATATCTACTTTGCCATTGACTCAGTGTTATCTCAGTTACATGTTGCATAATTAATGTAATAAATCATTCATTTCATGCATAAACCTTGGGAAATAATAAAGTCACACTGTTACATATACACATGCACGTAGACAACCGTAGTAACCGCAGTATAAACCGCAGTAACCGCAGCACAACCGTAGTAACCGCAGTATAAACCGCAGTAACCGCATTATCAACCGCAGTACCGTAACAATCGTAAATAACCGCACTATTAACCGCAATATTATTGATTATTTCACACTCTTTAATATAAATTTCACGTATGTAAACTCAACAATTATTTACGTAAAACTTACTGATGGAATGATCTTTATGGACAATTTATCTCTCAATAAACGTAATGATTCAATTATCAGGCTCGTAATTTCTAACGTAAAACCTTAATAACGTAATTCCTATGGTGGGACTTCATTCACACAGTATCATACATACATAACCTATTACTCATATTAAATCTTATCTAAGTCTGCAGAGACTAACTTTTGAAACAGAGGACCAAGAGAGCTTGTGAGACACAGAAAATTTCGAAGAAACTTCTCCGACATTTTCTGTTAGCTCTCTTGGTCCTCTGTTTCAAAAGTTAGTCTCTGCAGACTTAGATAAGATTTAATATGAGTAATAGGTTATGTATGTATGATACTGTGTGAATGAAGTCCCACCATAGGAATTACGTTATTAAGGTTTTACGTTAGAAATTACGAGCCTGACCTATTGAATCATTACGTTTGTTGAGAGGATAAATTGTCCATAAAGATCATTCCATCAGTAAGTTTTACGTAAATAATTGTTGAGACACATACGTGAAATTTATATTAAGAGTGTGAAATAATCAATAATATTGCGGTTAATAGTGCGGTTGACGCGATTGTTATTGCGGTTGATACTGCGGTTACTGCGGTTGATAATGCGGTTACTGCGGTTTATACTGCGGTTACTGCGGTTGATGCTGCGGTTACTGCGGTTTATACTGCGGTTACTGCGGTTGATACTGCGATACGTGTGTATATGTAGCAGTGTGACTTTTATTGTAATTTCCCAAGGTTTATGCATGAAATGAATGATTTATTACATTAATTATGCAACATGTAACTGAGATAACACTGAGTCAATGGCTTTAAGTAGATATTTATATGCGTAATAATGTTGATATTTTGAAAATCGCAGTATTTTTGTTCATAGCAGCTTGATTATTTGTACAATTTTGCAAATCTTTTAACGTTTCAGAATCTTTTATTTGTAAATGAAAGTAATTTTTTCTTAATTTAAAATAAATATATGCATACCAAACAGGTTTATGTGGAAAAATTTTTATTTTATTTTCAATCATCACCATAATATATATTCAGAATACAATTCCAGTGCATTAAATTACATTAAAGAATGATGGATTACATCAACTTATATTGTCTATTCATTTTTATTTTATAACATTTAAATTAAACTAAATTAGGTTACATTAGGTTAGGTTAGGTTACATAACTAGTAAAACGAATCAACAATACTACTACTACTCTATTTATTTTCATTTTTTATTTACATTAGACTAAATTAGGTTACATTAGGTTAGCTTAAGTTACATAACTAGTAAAACGAATCAACAAAATCTGCAGCAAATTGGCGAGCATCCTTTTCACAAGTATTTACATTAATATTAACATTATACACATTTTCTTCATACAATTTAATGTCTTTGTGACCATATGCTAGAGTAACAATTCCATCAGGAGAGTATCTTTTTACATCTAGGCCATTTATAGCCTTTTTTCTACTCTCAATTGTATACATTTGATGCAAGAAACTACGCAGAGATTTACTTACAAAAATTGTCTGGACACATTGCATCCACAAAATGATCAAAAACTATATCGTTTTCAACCGCACTTCTACTAACTCCTTTTAATCTTTTCTTTGTACCATATTCGCCTGTATTATTGAAAATATCAGCTGTTTTTATACTACGACAACAATATGACTTTGGTTTAGTACAAACAAATTCAGTAATAACAGCATTTGGTGATTCATCAGTAAAGAATCCTAATCGTTTTTTGTTCAAAGGATTGTGATATTTCCCTAAAATGTCATCATTTGGTTTGTAATCAGACATATCAAAAAAGTCCTTTTCGAACTTTTGACAGTCATCATAAGCATTTTTTGTCTCAATTAAATAAATAAGACTGTCTGTGTCAGTATATAACAAGTTGTGTTTGCCAGGATATGTGTTGGCAATAAAATCATAATGAAAATTGAACATTGTAGTCTTACTAATGTCTAGGACTGCAACACCAGCTGCTATTGGTCGATCAAGAGTAACTTGCATTTTCTTCATGGTTAATAAGACAATTTTATCGTCTATAATTGATGAATGGGCAACGTTTGGTCTACTATTTAATCTAAGGCCTTTTTCTTTATTGAGAACTACATGCATTTTAGTTCTTTGTCTTTTTTGTTCAATCAGCTTGCCGTAACCTGTGTTATTTAAAAGTTTCCAGAACCTTTTTTCGATTTCGCTAGTAGCCAATGTACGCATTTTGGTATTTTCGGCGACAAAAGGCTTCATCCATGGACTTTGGTTACATACCATAACTTTCCTAACATATTTAATTTCAGCGCCTAATTTCAAGTAAGTTCTTAAAGCCCTGTAATGACAGACATATCCTTCCTTGTCTTTCAAGTCTGCAATCAGCCGTTTTTGTTTACCATCAACTTCTACTCCTAACATATCAGCCAACTCATGTTGCATATATGATATTTCCTCGTCATTTACTACCCTTGAGGTCGGCGCGGGTGGATAAGCATTTAAAAAATCATGTTTATCTTCTGGGATAATCATGTCAACCTCAAAAAACATACATGTTTTCTGATTATCTTTCATTTTCAAGATATAGGCTTTCGGATCTTTTCTTATTTCTTCTAACTCTTCATCAGTTGCCCATCTATACCCATTATGAGGTAAATATTCACTTAATGCATGACCGTATAAATTGTTTGCATCCCAGTACATAATATAAGATGATGGCTTCTTATTGTCATAATCAGGACAATATTCATTGTTTGCTTTTGCAACTCTTAAATCCCCCGCACTTACTAGCCCTCCACGTATTGCACCTTCTAGCCATACATGCATTGTAGGATCTTTAATAAATTCTTAACATTGGTAATGAGAAATAGTGACATACATCTAGACCATACTTGTCGTACATTGTATTACGAAGTGTAAACCAAACATCTGCTAAAAGCGCGGTATCTAGCTGACAATACAAATCATGCCATTCACCCATATTACGAATGCCAAACTCCTTCCAAACTTTCTGAGCATTGCAGTACACATCATCGTCTATATCTTTACCGGTTAGATCATTTTTAAAAGTTGATTTTGGCGGTAATTCTGTTTCCTTGAACTTTTCTACAGAATCCATATAAGAATATGGATATGCACCTTTATTTAAAAGAAAATCTACCTGTTCTTTGCTATATTGGGAAAATGCGTCTCTTGTTATAGGAAATTCCTTTAGATCCTTGACTAAATCTCCTAAACTTTCAGGCATAAAGAGTGCAGTGTCAATAAATTTGATCTGCTTGTTAATTATAATGCTCATAAACTTTTCCGATGTTTGCGGAATAACTACAACCTCTTTAACAAGATCCTCAGAAGCTGCCTGTATAAGGTAGTGCCCATCATAGCCCCGTAAATTATGGAAGCATACAGTTAATGTTTTAGGTGTAGAGGCCGCTATATTGCACGATTTGTGTGCAAAACCAATAAAATTATAAGGTGGTAAATGTTCATGATGTCTAACTATTTTCTTTTCCTTAAAATCTTTGAACGTAAAGGCTTTGTGACAAAAATAACATTTAGTACTACACAGCTTGTGCGGATTTCTAAACTTGTGGTTATCTTCTTCACTAATTATCATATTTTTCTTAGCTTCCTTTTCATACTCTCTCATTTCAATTTGTAATTCTTCATTGAGTGCTAAAATTTCTGTCAGAAATCGTTTTGGAGCATCATCTGTTTCGTTTTCTACCCTATATGAACTGCTACATTTTTGTTTACCTTTCCAATTAAAACATCGCCAACTAAAACCACTAGCTTTATGAAGTTGTACTTTTACAGTGTTTGGCGTTTTCTTCTTTTTGTCACTTATTTTGATTTCTAAAAATTTTCCAGTGGGCTTAAGGAAAGATTCAAAATCTGCGGTAACAGTGAATGGAGACATTTGAGTACGAGCAAACTTTTCAAATTTCAAAAAATTATGCTTTGGGAATACTGTTTTTATCCTATCAAGTGAAGAACAATATTTCACATGTTCGTCATAATCGTCATTAAAACCCTGAAGACAATATCTACATACATGTTTGGAATGTGCCTTATAGATCAATTTAGGTAGGTCTTTAATGAAAACAAAATGATCTTCTGTATTGTCATCCATTATTAATAGTAAATCTATTTTAATTGGCCTAATGTCCTTGCACACATGCAACGGAACACAGTAGTCAATGATCTCTCCTTGTTTTTGCTCATATGACTTCTCCTTTTCTGTTACATCATCATCAGAATCTCCATTACTACCTACACCAATTGCCACTGCATCAATTATGGCATCATAATTATTTTCTTCGTCAATTTTTGCTTTTGAATTTTTACGTTTTTCTAAAAATTCATGAGAGAACCCTATCACTGTAAGTGCAATCTCAGGATTCTGCCTTTCAAATTTTTGTATTTGTTTTAATGAGAATGGAAAATCAATTCCAATCCAGTTTACTTTTCCATTATCTAATATGTCTTCATAAAATTTCACGCTTTCTAAAGTACGATTTACATTGTTAGGATGCACCTGCTTGCCGTGTACACTCTCATGAGCATATATTGCACGTTTAAAACATAAGTTATCATCAACAGCTATATTAACAAATGTTTTGTTTTTGCTTTTTAGGATATCTGGTAAAGGTATGTTTTTTCTCCCCCCACCAAAGGGTATATACTTAACAATAGTCATTTTAAACTCCTTAATATTATCTATGTTCCACCCTGATCCATTTCTTACATGTTCTTGAAGTCTTTCAGCAAAATGATCATTAGTAACAAAATTTAATAGACATTTTTGCATTTTCAATATTTAAAACAGGAAACATGAAGCCTGGAAATGGTCTAGAGTCGTGTATTAATGTATCATCCTGTTGTTTTTTACTAAATCCAACCACTATATCAAAATGGACCTTAAATGTACTCCACTCCTCTAAATGATGTCCAAATATTGATAAAATTTGATTTCTTAAACTATGAAATATCCCACGAATATCCTTGACAACTACATGATCCAAACTACAATTGAATTCATGGTAAATGTCAAATGCACTTTGAACTAAGTTTAATTCTAAGTGCTCCCCACCCATTCCTACTTGATTAAAATCAACATTTGAGTAAAAGTCTGGATGGGTTTCAACTAAATGTAATTGTAGACTATGGCTTGATGAAAAAACAATGTCACAAGCAGGACAATACTTAGATCTTATAAGACTTACATTGACAATTTCAGGATTTTTGTCTAAATGTCGCTGGTCTTGAATATCGTCAACTTGTGCTGACACAGGAACCAAGTCAGAATGTCCGGCAACATTTGAAATTTTCGGCCGCTTGCTTGTAGAGGAGATTTCTTCATCTTCTCTTCCACGTTTCCTTGTATCCAAACCTTGGGACTCCAGTTGTTGAACGCAGATGCATAATAATTGGTCGTCGTCACAGATAGTACAGATGTGGTCCGTAAGGAGATGGTCTTCCATTAAATCAAGTGTCTTGAATAGTTTGGGACACTTTGGACACGCTGAAAATAAATAAGTCATTTTATTAAGTCTATAGTTTAGTCAAACGTTTTAAAAATATTTAAATATTGAAGATTATTGTGGTATATTATGTTTAGTATTTACCAATGCAGTGACAAGCTTCTTTAAACTTCAAACAAGATGAACACTGGTGAATCTGCTTAAAATGCTGTTCAAAATTTCCAGCCAAAGCCACCTCGCAGAAAGGACAATTTTCCATTTTGAGAATGTATGTAGTAACAGGAACAGAACTTTTGAAGTTAGATGGTTGCGGTTGTGGGTAGTAAATTGGTATGAATGATTATATTTGGTTGAATGCCTTTTTAAACGAATTTATTGTTAGTACAATTCTTCGTGTAAGTTTAAAAATAAGTCATGCAAGTTGTAACAAGCATAAAAGAGACAACCTTTCATGTAAAGGTACTTCTGAGAAAGGATTATCTGACTAAATGTCACATCATCTCTTTTGTTTCAAGTATGCTGCACTTTCAGAAATAACTTATTTCCATTGCACTGATATTGAAAAGTATCAAAAGGGTGTATTTTCGTATGTGTCCCTAAAATTGACTTGTTTATACTTTATACTTGAACGTATCAAGTATCCTTAAATACTTAGATGGTCATTGCATGCCATTGTCGTTAATACTCACCCATTTACATTCATCGATTGTGCTTACCCTTACTTGAGACGCGTAGATCATTACAGTGGTTGTGTCTACACACGTTCGTCCTCATCAAACAAGTATTTACATGTACCTGATCATATTATTTAATGTATGTTATTGTTATAGACCTTTTATTCTTATAGATATACTTATATGAATATGATATATACATAATGTGATAGTACACATGCATTTAAGTTGTAAATGATGTAATAATAATATAGCATGGGAGTGTCACTTTGTGTCTATTTAATTAAAATTATAAAATTAATAGTATTATCAGGTGGTGTCTACACACATTGGTCTTCATTATCATTGAGTATTCAAAAAGATCCAATTTGCATTGTCATTTATTATATTTTACAGTAATTAGACATCAATCACCCTTATAGATATACATAATACATGAATACGATATACCTATATTGCATCACGTTAATTATATGTAAGCACTAAATTGTGAATGATGTATTAATAAATTGCCACAGAGTATGGTTGCTACTATCCAAGTGTAACAGTTAGGTTAGTGCCTGTACTTTCATGAATGCCGTAGGCTATGAGGATAAGTATGCGAGCGTAAGAAGTCAATATAATTTGGGGTGAGGATTACTATGCAAGCATAAGAGTAAGGTTAGTGTCTGTACTTCCATGAGGGCCGTAGGCTATGAGGATAAGTATGCGAGCGTAAGAAGTTAATATAATTTGGGGTGAGGAATACTATGCAAGCATAAGAGTAAGGTTAGTGTCTGTACTTCCATGAGTGCCGTAGGCTATGAGGATAAGTGTGCGAGCCTCAGAATCCAAGATGGCGATGGGGTGAGGGCTACTCCGTCGTCCCCCTACTACTCTAAATATTTAAGCTTATTATGTAACAGGCTTGTGTTACATTTAATTAGGAGGATTGTAAGATGCCCAGGAGTAACGCCATTTCAGGTACATCGGGAAAGGAGCATAATAATTTATAAAGATAAACGTCTAAATGGTACAAAGACAAAGTGGAGTTGTTTTGTAGCAAAGCAAAGGTAAAATTGCTTAGAATCTTGAACAGATATTAAAGAGCAAAGAGGATAGTTGGTTTACTTAATCAGTTTTCATTGCTTTGTACTTTTGTAGCTCGGAAATTAACTTTGTGGACATGATGATGAAATGTAGTTTTCCTATAGATTGCTACTGGAAATTTCCTGACTCTTGAGTGTAAAATAGAATTGTGTCAGGAAAACTAACTAATTGTTTTTAGCCATTTAATTACGGAGTAGTTGTATGTGGAGAAAGGAAAGCCTAGGTAGAATTTGGAGTAAAGAATGCGTCAAACCTTTATTATTATCTATATAATTATATAATCTTTACGATGATATATTACCTGAGTTTGAATATTGTAGTATCAAGGATTCCCTAAAATGAGCCTATATAGCTAATGCATATACAAAAGAGCATCTGCTAATAATAGCTAATGTTCCCTAGCAATGTACAAGGTTAGATCATTGTACATGAAACACTGCAGAGCGAATTGAGATTGTGGAGAACTCGCGGAAGGTCTTATGTTCATGACAATGCTTTAGTTAAAGAAGCTAGGGTCTGATGAGTGAGCCAAGAATTTTCAAGGGATCATCCTCTTTGAGTGCGTCCGTCGTGTAGTAAAATGAAATCAGAATTCATTCAGCTTTAGGAAAGCGGAGATATTTCCAGATATGCACATCTCCCACATCTACAACATAAAAGTACTAGATATCTAGTATCTTTTGGGGATGTTTATAGGAAGCACTAACTGCTTCTATAAAAGTTGGAATATCAAAATCCAGACGTCGCAAGAAACGGATATCAGTAATAGATATTAGAGAAAAACAGAGAAAGCCGTATTTGACGCTTGGAACTAATTTCTTAGGATATTGTGGTTCCAGAACAGCTCAGATAGAGGAGGGAAGGGATTCTAAAAATAGTTAAATGGACGAAAGAAACTTTGCAAGTTCCATTCACTAAAGTCGAGGAAACAACCATTCCTGCCAAAAGAGGAAATACTCGTGCAGTAAAAATAGACCGACATGGTGATAGGGCTTATTGTTAGCCTTACACACGTAGGTATCATCCAGCCATGTATATATCTCCCTTCATGGTGTAGGCGCACTTACAAACAATCCGAATGGGCAGACTAGACAAGAGCACTCGTCCTTCAGCCCCGTGTCTTCAATTTTTCTCTTCTTGCCAGATATCTTCCTCGCTATCTCCTTCACGCTAAAATTATTACCTTGTCCAAAACCTAAAATTGTAAAAGGGAGGACACCGCGAGTTCTTCCTGTCCACTATACTGTAGTAGGACACACACTGCATGCACACTCTCCTATCTCACAGGTTATAAAAATATACCACAGAATATAATATGTATGTACTATAGAAGACGCAGCATGAAACGTTCCGTTCTACCGACTCCTGATACATACTTAAGTATTCGCAGAGAATCATAAAAAATGGACAGTAGCTAGGCACTATACATACAACGTAAATACAGATATTAAATGGGTTAAGGCATCTTGGGATGATGTATACCTACTTAGCACTTTTAGTGGATAGTCCGTGCTTGCCAAGTGAAGGCAGGCCCCCTCAATCCTAAATATCATTTAATTTAACTTAAACTCACATTGTCAACTAGGCTACTACCAGGGATGAAGACACACATTGTTATAGTGTGTCTCGACAACCAGCAAGGCCAACATACGTGTATAGAGAAGAATTCTAACTGTGATTTAGGACGAGAGAGGGGAAAGTGAAAACCCACATAGTACTACAATTGTGTACAGGACTCTCTAGTAGTATTCTATGCGGGTTTCCGTATAGCATCATCCATGGGTGACAAGTGTGTGAGCAGTATAGTGAGTCGGGTGACTGTGTGTAAGGAGCATAGTTGGGAGCCACAACACATAGTATCATTTGTGTAAAAGACATATAGCAAGTGGCAGCGTAAATAGTAGGAGGAGAGTCTCACATGGAAAGATTTTGTTCACAAAGTTTCTGGCTCACAGTTTCTTCTCTTTAGTGTCTAGTCTAGTTATCAGACCTTATTATAAGACGCCTCTAGAAAACGCTGTATGTTGTGCAGGATCAAGGCTTCGGTATGCCTATCAGTATTTACCGTTAGTAATGTACTTAGGCTATATGGTTGCGTTGCATCCAGCCAGCCTATCTCTGACTCAAGTGTTATAACTTTTTACTCCACTTTCTCCACTCAACTCTTGTCAGCTTTTTATCTCTCCCTTCCCATCATTCTGTCTCTTTTCCTTTTCGGCTGGTTGGGGAGTCGCTCGTGGTAAAGAGCTTAGGTAAGTTAGCCTTACTAGTTGGTTCTTCCTATTCCTACCTATGTACTTACTACAGTCTTCTTACACCCGACGACTTCCCGCAACTCACTCACTCACTAGGTTAGCAAAAAATCCTTTGAAATGAAAGTTGAGACAGAAACAGAAACCGCTCTGACTCATTAGTAGGCAGCTAAGCTATATACTTTGTGCTGGCATTCCACATATCCACTCCTATACAATATCATTACAGCCTTCTCGCTTTAACATTAATAGACATCACTGAAACAGGACACAACAGAAGCAACAAGAATGCTGTATCATGCTCCCTAAATTAATATTTAATTCACTATAGTACAGCAGCGCTGTACCAGTTGAAATATAATTCGGTAGGAAAGAATTTCCATATTAACCATAGAGGTGCTTCTAGCGAAATATAATGATATTTGAGATACCCTAGGCGGATAGTACACTAAATAAACCAAAATAAGTAATATCAACCTAATAACAGCCAATAGTCTTACTTTGATAAACATCTGAACGATTTCTTAAGCAAAATCAGCATAAACTTGAGCAGTATACTCAGCTCTAAGGGTGTGGGCTCTAAACTATATTAATTACCTTCGGCTTTCTCGACTTTGTTCAACAACAAAGAGAAAGCGAAACCTGAGATTCTGATGCATTTATTGGATTTCCATGGATTCCTCAAAGAAATCACCATCGCCCCTTTTGACTTCTAAAATTCGAACCGTTAATAAAATAAAGGCACACGCATACGCTTACAGCTTAAATTTATTTATGCCGAAACCAGGGAAAATCAATTTTCTCAATATTATTTTAAATAAATTATTATTTATTGAAATTTGTTTATAATACTTTACTTTTTAATAGAGTTCATGCATCACGATTCTGTTATGGACAAGTACTGCTGAAGTAAAATGCTTCCTATGTCAGCTCCAAACCAAATAAACATAAATTTGGGAAAACACTGTTGAAAGTTTGAAAATCTAAGAACTGCAGTAGGTAATTTATATTCATCGAATAAAAAGCCCATTTCGCTTGTTTGATTTGCAGAAAATGCACAGTAACAGCTTATCAAAACCTTAGGGCGACTGAAATCCTCTATCCTCCCAATCGAGTGCAATAATTATCACCTTCAGTTGATCATGTAAATAAAGCCATTAGCAAAAATGCCAGCAGCTACAAAAGTCATCCCGCCAGGTGTATTCCGAGACAAGATTATTTCTCTACGTGATATCTTTAGTAAGCGTTACAAACTTAAGTACTTTGGAAATTGCTTCTCTAGATTGTACATGAGTCAGTACGGAATATATTCTCTAGACAAAGTCGATGAGATCAATTCGCACTTACCTAGCTCTACGTAATGAATTTTCAAGTTCCACTGTTACGTGATATGATTTTACAAGTGTAAACAAACAATTTTTACCTGTCCAGTTAGTTACCTTTCTTTGTTTCCGGCGACAGCAACGTCAGCACCTATTAAAGCCATAAATGCTTAAATGCGTAAATGTAGTATTAGCTCATTAATTGCATCGTGGATCCAGTGCAGTGTTTTAAAAGTGACTGTTTTAGTGACATCATATACTAATAATAATAATATAGTGTAGGTACCCGTGAAGGGCACATCTATAGCACATTGCACTATAAGAATGTAAGGCTTACCAGAAAATAATTTTATCAATTCGTAAGATTTGCTAAATTTTTGGCGTTCTTACTTAGTTAGCGGGTACACTATTGGTCAATATTGTTTTTGACCTATTGACATATAAATTTCAATGTATACAATATCATCTTTAGTAAGTATATATTAAGTTCAATATTTAAGGCCAGGACTATTCTGTGCTATCCATGAAGTGTTACACAAACAGGTTACATTAGAAGGCATCTCCGGCACACCCCGTACAGGATTGCTTAAAACATGAGGTAATTAAACCAGTTGTATATTTTCTACCACCCTGTGCGGGGGTGCGATGGGTGCTAGAGGTTCAGGGGATGCCCTTTAGAATGTCCGTACTCTGTCATTTGAGAATTGTGTAACAGCTCAAAAAATTTTATATGCAGGCCATAATTGTGAATGATTCTATAATTGTTAGTTTCAAAGTTAGACGAGGACCACTATTATGTCGTAGTCAACCCAGCGTATAAACCAACATAATACTCGGTAATCAGAAGTTTCCATCCCGCATACTTCTGGCTAAACAATTTGTCTGTAGATATTACATCATCATGAGATACCACTGTTATAGACATTCAAGCAAAATTTTGGGATGATATTTGCTTAGATTCAGTGTATCTTGAATGGTGAACGTTAAATGAGCCAAGCCAATTGTGAAATAAACTGGTGGCTGAAGGATGGAAAAACTTTTCCTCTACTTGATAGACCGAAGGCAAATTTTACTTGTCCTTTTGATGCATAATTAGGTCTCGAAGTAGTAGAAAGAAAGAAATAGAAACTAATCTGTTTCTTTAAATAAATAACAATAGTTTACTCAACTGTGACACTTATCTATATTTAGAAATTAGTACATGGTCGTACCTAATTAATACTAGGATTAAAATTTAAGGGGGGAGTTTATATATATTTTAATACCAACAATAACTGGCATGGGATAAATATTAATAGGATACCATAATAATAAGATTTTAATTGAAAATAATTACTATAATAACATACTTATATACCTGAATATTTTTGCACTGCTAACTGTATTCAGAACGACCTACCCCCAATTTGTCAACAGTAAAATGTCAACAGGGCAAAAAAAACCGAAAACACCTTTTGTCAACACCATTTTATTTTTTGTCAACAGCAATTATCTTTTTTGTCAACAGCTGTTATTGATGCTATACCTTAAAAATTAATTCTGACTTTAATGGTAAAAATAAGTAATGGCTATTAGTACTTGTGCTAGATTAAACCAAACAATTAAATAAGCCAAATAATCAGTGCTAAGAAAACTATCCCGAATATATATATAGCTTTTATAGTTTAATGATATAAATCCACTCAGAGAGTTATTTTGGTTAACTTTCGAATATTTTTTAAGTTTTAGAATAGCCTGAGAATCTTTTTTGTTTGCTTAGGTTTGCTTCACAATTATCCGTTCGTGGACACAATTACAAATCATGTTTTGCATACATATTATACATATGCACCATACAACTTACATGTGCATGTGTTGACAAAAAGCTTACTATGTGTTGACAAAAAGTGATTTCTAAAAATAATTTGTTGACAAAATGGTGTTGAAAAAAAGGTGTTGACAATAAGGGGTAGGCCCTTCAGAACATAATTATACAGTTCGTAAACACGTAATTTACTATAAATTTTTGTTAGCACATTGTATGCATCTTAATAATGGAGACCTCTACCCAACACTTTTGAAATTGTGAGTGATTGAAAAAAGTTATTAATTTAAGCTTCTCTTATACTGTTGTACAGTAAAATCAATTCTTAAATTCAAACGCTACAATTGAGCAAACAAGTCTTAAAGTAAGAGATTTGAGTTCGTGCATAAAGTTCAATGCTGCATTGGAAGTATATAAAGTGGATGCAATCCATAAGCCTTAAATACGTAGCGAAATAAATTGAGATTTATTTTAATTTTATTGCCACTGCTTGCTCAATTTTTCATTAGAGTGGATGGACATAAAAGTAAGGATAACGAAAAATGGAAGCGAAGCAGTTTTGATGGCAATGTATTTGAGCAGGGTTGTGTGATGGAGTGGAATATGGAGTAGTAAAGATCATAAATTGGGTATGGCATATATTTGGATTTAAGTATCTAGGCCAAGAACTAAAGCAGCAGTAAGTGCTAGTAAAGCAAAGCTCATGAAACATAAATATGTGATGAATGAGATCTGACATGCAGGGAGGAATTTGCATGGTGACAGAATAGAATTGTAAAGTCCATGCTTACTGAGAATGTATTAAATGAGCAATAGAGACAACAGCAAAGTTGACCGTAAAAGCTGAAGGAGATACTGAGGCATCCTTAACGATACATTCCAGAAAGGGGAATTGCAAACAAACGAACGCTATGTTTAATGAGTTCCTTTTGTTGCACCACTTCTCACTTTTATTAGAATTTCTTCTTTGTTTTCCCCGACTCCGGTGTGCATCAATGGTTTTAATGCTTTCATTAATTCCAGCTGTAGGCTTAAATAGAATATTATGACTATCACATAAAAATGTCTCACGACACATGTTATTAACAAACTGGGTATATTTATACTCTTCATTCTATAGCCGATATGACAACCAGATGAAATGGGAACCAAACCCACTCTGAAGGCACTTACAATTTTATCTGTCATAACTCCATGTTACAAAGCTTAGAACACTATTATGTCGCTTTCAATGAGGAGGCAGAGGAAAATGTTTGTCAGCTATGCATACTTCTTATCTCCTACCTTTAGACTGATGCCCAGACAACGCTAAATTGTTATTCTCCACTTACATTTTAATGCAAAATACTGATCTACCTATATAGCCATACATGTTCTTATTTAGACATTAGTTTCAGTCATTTCATTCAATCCGTTTATTGTATTACTTCACTATTGCTTACTAATTTCCTTTGCTTGGGTGCCTCATAAATATTTACACCCACGTGCAACTTGCCATTCAATCCCGTTTCAATGTTAATTGTTTCAACATTGCTTGACTAATGAAAATGGCACATAGTGACTAATATATTATTAAATATGTTGATTGGATTTTTTGATGAGTAGATGTCTTACAAGTCAATGCATAAACAAAATTTATTCTCCATTTCCCATTCAATTTATAAACGAAGAAGCAGCCTGATTTTATACTACGCAAAGGAATTATTTTCAACATACTGTTAAGGATTTATTTTCATGGCATAACCATTTACAACAGTCCAAAGAAATAGCTGCTTAATGTCCGGCTATTGCGTGCCTTTAATACCCGTGTGGAGGTATACAATGCCATATTATGTGGATTCTCCGTAGCACGTTTTGGCCGTGTAAAACCTCAGAACTTTTACATTCCTTAACAACTATTTAAAATGTTCCAATTGATTTTTGATGCATGTCAAACAGGATCAGACGATTCATATAGTTCTCATTAGAATCGTTTTGGTCAACTAAATAATAATATATATCATGTAACTTATAAGGACCGACCGTGTTCGAAGCTCCAGTCATAATTATAAGATTTGAATTCGTATATTTAACATTAATGAGAAGAAATTTCATATACAAGCCAAAAACCTTTAAACTTTTCATCGAACAATCATATTACGTCTAAAGATATGCTTTGCCTGTCCTTTTTGCCTGCTCTGTTTGTCCTTTGCCGACTATGTGAAACCTATGATACGACGGAGCAACAAACCCGTATTTCTCACAACACAACCCAAGTACTTTTGAACATTTTCCCTGTAAATAAGTAAGGCAAAGTCAATTTTTCCATTAAAGCTATCAACTTTCTCAGTTTCTATGGAGTGCTAAAGAGTTAAATGACATTGCAATGGATAAAATCAGCATTATGAGTTACAGACCCAATTAGAAAATTTATATGAAGGTACATAATTTTTCGTCTCTTTTTTCAGTAGTTCTAATTAGCTGTGTACCTTACAAACAATGTAAATAAATACCACTTTATGGGTATTTTATTACTAGGGCAGTGGTAAAAATAAAAATAATTTAAATTATAGAAAGGTAAAAATTGTGAATTAGATCTATTATTTCATGCTATGCCGTATGGTAAGATCAGTGAACATGTAAAAAGCTATTTTCCATAGTACCCTTAAGGTAATTAATTAAGGAAAGCATCTATCATTATAATAATAGCTGCACAAATGTCCTTTATCATCAACTTACGACTTTCAAATTTTTACTGCATAGGCAGATCATAGTCAGAACCCCAAATTTCGAGTTTCAAAACGATATCTTTCATATAAATCGTTTTATGATTTTTTGAATTTCGAATTTTAACATAGTAATATGGGCTCATGGCTTATTATTATCGGAATTTTCATTACAAAATTTCCTTAAATTTGTTTATTTTTGTGTTTTGTAGAGTAGCTGGGCTTAATTTGTATTGTTTAGTTACTGTAAGCTGTGGCGTGCAGTTGTAGATGTCTTGTCGCTCGTTGAGTATGGCTTGCCATATTTAATATTTATGTTACAGGAAATTTGTACAGACCGGATGTCTGCATAGGTCCGGCCGGATCTATGCAAACGTCCAGTCTGTACAAATTTCCTGTAACATTTACACCCTTAGTTGACAAGTCAAAGAAAACATGAGCTAAAAAATATCATAATTCATCTATTGGAAGGTAGTATTCCTAACATCGAGTTTATTTCGAAATGCAGCCCTAGATTTTTCTGGAAGAGCGAATGCAAATGTGTTGTCAATCTAGTCAATTATTACCAAATCTAAAATGGATAGTTGGGCTATGTATTTATAGTAGAGCAATCTGGAGATTCATGCAAGATAATATCATAGAAAATTGTAACTTAGGTTCATAAAGATTCTTTTAAAACTTCCAATGAACACTCTTGACTATGCTTGACGTAGAAACTAGTAGACAAAAGGTAGTCTCACCTCACAAGTATTTAAATACGTCATCAGAATGTAGATAGAAATTATCAACATGGATCATTTCACTCACACCATTGTGAAGCGAGTGTGGTGAATAGTTATTACTATTTTGCTAGAATTTTAAAATTACGCATTGGTAAGAAACGAATAAGTTATAAATGCAGGTGAAAAATTGCCAACCCACTGCTATAATAAATAGAATAATATCAATTATAAAATGATACATGTATTCAGAAAATTTTCTCCAATATTGATATAATTGAAAGTTAAACATAATTTGGTACCTATAAAGTTTAAATTACATTGCAATAATTAGAAAATTATATGTAGCTAAACGTAGACAAACGTATTTGTGTAATGAATGTTTATTCGAGAAGCACAAATAACTACTTACCTACCCTTAGTTGACATGGCTGATAAATCAAGAGCTAAATAGTAGTTGTTCGTAGAAGCCCCTAAAAGAGTATCTGTAGTGTACGTATATGGGTCGTATATGGTTTTTGACTTTATAAGTGTGGCGAACAAACAGACAGAGTGGAGGACCCAAAAAAACTTTCATTCATGAAATATTCTGGCGCACACTCAAGTCGGAATTGTCTAGAATGGGGAAAGTCGTTGAGATTTCCATCGGAGACTTCTGTAGTAGTATTCGACGTAAGAATTATGGTGTGCAAGCACATGCACTTATATACGACATGGAAAGGAAACAGCGAGAAGATCAAGTAAATAATATTATATTGATACGATGCAGTAGTAAAGTAGGTAATAGTAGATTGGTAGGTGGTTGAATATTGGATTACTACAGCCTGAGTCACATTAAAGCGCATATATAGTATTGTCTCTCTCCCTAAGCCACATGAAAGATTTTTTAATTTTTACAAACATGAAATTTAACGTGTACCTATATGTATATCTATGGTATGGTATGGATACTAGTAATGCAGTTACTCAAAAAAGTGTGTGTTAACGACACTACTCCAATATAATTATGACGCATTTTATAATTTGCAATTTTACAACAAGCTACATTACAGTTACGTTTTCAATTGATTCTATTATGGTGTGTTGAAAGTGACGTTACTAGAGTAATAATGCGTGCATGAATAGTTAAGTCACATCATTCCCCCTAAAGATTTGACTTCAGTGGAAATCTATATGTTTAAATGTCACTTATAAAAATTCCAGTAAAAAAGGAAGCCATAAAATGCTTGTACAAAATTTGAAATAGTCAATGACGTAATAATGCAAAATGAATTAAATAAAATTTAGTAAAATTAAGGAAATTCTTGTTGAGCAGATTGCATATCCGATGAGTTCATTCATTTAATTCAGAAAGGGGCATTAAGGTACACTCCCGCAGCTTTCTTTTGCCGCAGGCCAAACCATATTGACTGAGAGAAATCGTGAGAGGCTGGGTGATTACGCGGAGGAAGCTCTGTAGGCTTTGTGGCCTGATTGTTGACTTGCTTGGGTTTGGTTTACGTTTGCTTAGTGAAAGCAAAGAAAAGCTGAAAGTAGTTCATATTCTTTAGAGGGAACGATAAGATGTGTTACGTACGTTACACTACATCACATTAAGATTACATTGGAAGGAGAAAGAGAAAAAGGAAAGCACCAAGACGTGAATGCGAATTGGCGTGGAGGAGAAAGTCGAGTACTTCCAAGTCAACAATAACATAACGTACTAATACTCATAGGCATAGCCACTAAGCATATGGTCCTACTATTGCTTTTTCTCGCGCCATCCTTTCTACTCCACTTTCCATCATTTCGTGTCATCTAGCCCCACGGTATCCATTCTCATTGCACACACACACAATGTACAGACCATGGATCATGTTTTGTGATTCTATTGTTATAATCATCCATTGGTTTTCCACTGGACAATAAACTTCTCAATACATAGCTTAGGTTGCGTAATATCAGTAGGCAGCATGGCGTATTAGCACCATTTCTTTCATTGCTAACCTGGTTATGCAATGCGATGCAATGAAAAGCAATCTTTTATCAGAGCTACAGCATAGACTACATTATATACATTTAACTCACTCTCGTCATTAGCATATTGTAGCATAATTGAGTGTTAATTTCTGCTAAATGGATGATAATACGAAATGCCACAGTTCCGACCAAAATCAAATGACACGACAACTTACATAATTAATCCGGAGTGCAGTAAATGCTGAATAATAGCTTATATTAATTATATGTAGATATTTAGTCGGCAGCTAAGTAAATTAGCCGTATCAACGAGTGGTGCCAATCTTAATTTATAAAATTAGTTACAAATCTCTGTGTGGTACGATAATATTCGGGGAAGGTAGGTCTGTTGTCAGTTTTCCAAGGAAGTAAATTTTGGCCACGGCACTTTCACCAGTTGAATAAAAAGTGGCGTTTAAAAGAGGAGAGAGAGAGTATTTGCTCATTCTGTATTGCTACTGTAGTTTCCATCGGCTGAATTCGTTTGGATCTTTAATTCCATTTACACTACCCAATGTGATAGGATACATATAAGCAGATAATGTGTAACCATTCTCAAGCATTGGTGGCTATTAATGTTGGACTCCGTTTGATAGTCTTCCGGATTGACAGGATTCAGCGGCTTTGTGGATGGAGAGAGAGTGTCTAGGGACTTAGGGAGAGTTACAAGGAAATTATGGATTCCTGATATGTGAATTAATGTGTGGTACATAGTCCTGGAGTGACAAGGTCAAAGATGTTTATATTTCGAGAACAAAGTGGTTGGGTGGCAGGAAGTGGTGCTGGAGAAGTAAACTAGTGTAAGGAGGCGAGGACAGGTCCCAGTAACAAAGGGTTAAAAGCTTTTTTGGAGAAATGATACGTTTGTTAGACTGCTGACTCGCATTAGCGTAGTATTGTGTTTTTGAAGTGGAATACTCCATGAAGCACGTATGTGTTCATATGATGTTATTAACATAAACCATTGGTATTCGTGACATAGGTTGACTCGCAAGTATTTAGAGTAGATAAAATATAAACTACTTCTATTATAGAATAATAGAAATAATACTATAAAGCATAACATATACTCTGTCATAGCATTTTCGTTGTGTCTTGTCTTCCGATGGAGCTAGGCCAGGTCTCGGTTGCTTCTGCTAGCTCTGTAAAACGTTCCTCGTAGACGGTCGGTCGGTTGGGTTGGGGTGGTGTGCAGCTGAGGGTGACAGATGATAAAACTGGTCGGCTGAGAAATCTGGATCCGTGCCAAAAAAGCAGCTGCGTGGGAGGAAGGAATACATACATATATTCAAAGTCTGCAGATATAGGAGTCAACCACCTACCCTACATTCATACTACTTTCCTTACACTTTCCCTCTACCTCAAAAGAGAAAGTAAGTAGTATGGTACACTACAGACGAAGAAAGTCGTGGTGGGACAGGGCCCTTACCGTATATATGTACTTATAGCCCTGACAATAGCATTAACCTACGGAATGCCTATAGGCATGAGTCGTAACGTACAGAATGAATATATCTGCTTTAGATACACTTTAGTACTAAGTATATATTTAAATGACTAGGTATACGAAGATATATATATATTATATCTGTAACTATTTAATGTGGACTGACAACGACAACGTAGTGAAAGCACATTGAGTATTTGACTTGACTTGCCAGCAATACCACGACGTCTTCCATTCATTCCGATTTCGGGTTTCTACTCTGTTCTCGAAACGGATCCTATCCCCTTATCAAATGCCATTCTTTACGTCTGGCTATGACTATGACTCACTTCGGCTTAACTATCGTAGTAGTAGTACTAACATACATTATCAACGTGCTGTGCTGGATATATTTTGCTAGGTACAAATGGGTATAGGTACTTACAGTTCCAGTAGTCTACTTCCAGTCTCTTGTAAGTACTGCTGCCTACCTACAAGTGAACTGAAAGGGGAAAAGAAGAATGAAACGGTCTTCTAAGGATTTACCGCGCCAAACAAAAGGAAATATGTGCAGTCAGTCTGTAAAGTCTTTCCATGTTCGACTACTACTTGGTATATGATATGGTAGGTTGCAAGAGTTGCAGTCGTAGTGAGTGTAGTAGTACTTACACAGTAGGTATTTTTAATGCATTAGTAGGCAACAAAGTTTTGTAGTATTACCTAGTTACTACTTTACAGTGTTTACAGAGTGTATTTTTTGTATAGGGGAAAGAATCGACATACTCGTGTCAGAAATCCTTAATTTTTGGAACATTTTAACCCACTTATTGGGATGATGGTAATATGAGTCTGCAAGTGATTATAATTAGTTTAATTAGAACAGGAGAAAACTATATATTAATGATCACTGTCGAGTTCACGTATCGTTTTGTCATTCCAAGTAACATGAATTGAGTCAGGACGGCATGCAAAGCATTTCGCAGGGCGAAAGTCAAAGCTTAGAAACTTTCCTTTCTGGCTTTCTTTGCTTGCGTAGGGACTCTTATATCATGCTTTCACTTTCAACTCCACGTCTAAATCTTTATGCCACGCTACTTTTTTCTTTGAGTTTTTAAATGTAACACGAGGACCAGATCTGTATAGTCTAGTCATACTTTATTACTCTAGTAGATATATTTATCATTCAGCTTTGATGTACTACAATCCTGTCAATTTCTTCGCTCCCTTTAAAACTAAAGTTCACTGCAGAATTTCCATAAAAACCATTTAATCCCAACTAGTCATTTTTTACGCTGCAAAAGGATGACTTTATATTGGAAATAGTTGTTTTGCTACTGAGATTTCATAATGCCCCGTTAAGATATGCTGGAGAAATAAATGGGTGATATGGATACACAGAATGTATTTACAGACCGATAGATTTGTCCTATTTCGCCCACGCTAAGCTTGAACTTGTATTTTTGTGTATTGGGTAGCTGTCATAATGTCGTTTCAAATGTCGAAAGTTACTCAGGAATGTCTCATTAGAATTACAACTGTCACTCTTATTGTCTAATCATTCAAACCATCGAATTCTCATTTATTCTCGTGTCAAAAATACTCTCGTATCACTACTGGTAAATTGACTACGCAAAGTGGGACATTCTCTCGCCAACAAGAGAAAGTGCACAAAATAAGGCTTAAAAACAATGAAAACGCTTTTAGTCAACACCTTTGCAGTGTTTCTCTATTTCCTCTTTCCATTTCAAAATTGTAATTATTGTTTTATTCAGCGCCATACATCAATACGGAAAGAGAATATCCAAAATAGTATTTTCTTCAATTCACAAACCGTAGCAACGTGTTCGCTTTTATTACATCCGTAGATGAGAAAATACGAGCAAATAAGCCTCAATTTCAAAGCCACTTTCCCGTAATTTATAGAACAGAAATCTTTCAAACTTCTCTCTTGCGTGTATCAATGTTGGGAGTATGCAAAAATATTTCGTGCTATATTTCAATACTTCAATAGTATTGGACGAATTAAATTAACATTAGCGGCCGAGTTGGATCTAGATCCAAACACACTGGGTAACCCTAGAAGCAATAACTTCGTCAACCAACAGCAAAAAATGACTTAATCCCACCGTCATGCTATCTCGCCTCTTGAGACTACGGTGACTTCTACGGTTAATTTAACAAGTGAACCAGCTGCCAGCCATTTTAACCAAGTTAATTTTAGCCATTAACCGGTTTTACATCGAACTGGAATATAAAAGCAATATTTACATAGCGAAATACTTATATCCTATATACTATAAATTAATATTCTGATAACGCAATGTTAATTGATAATTAATAGGAATATTTAATGTAAGTTTTAGTCTCAGCTTAACTGCCTTCTAACGAAGGAAGTTGATACTTATGTAAACAAATAAATAAATAAATTCGATTGATTGCATATTACTAGAGACATTCGTGATATTCAAAGGCTAACAGCCTTAAACGTAAACCATAATAAAGCAATAAATTATATTGTTTAAAGTTTTCTAGCAGATACCATAAATTATTTCATGAATGGATGAATAGACCACACAGTATCACAATATTTCATTTTTGTCTGAAGCAACCTTTGACTAAACCAAGAAATTGTCCAAAAAGTCAAAATAAACCAAGTAAACTATTTGAAGTACAATTAGTACGGTTAAATGCCCTTTTCAGAAAGAGCAATTTAGAAAATTTAAGGTTTAATAAATCTTTTATGTCAGATGGAGTTAAAAATTCAAGCAAAGTAATAAGGATTAAATTAATTTTCAGCAATGACCGTCGTCTACCTATTTGAATTGCGTATATGTTGGCAAAAAAATCAGTCTACACATTTGAGAATTAAAGAAATGAGGATTTTATCGAGCTACAAAGGGTGACTGGCTAAAGTAAGAAAATCAATCGGAACCTACCTTTCTACTTCAAGAATATATTTCCTTGGATAATTTGTGGCTTTTTTACAATGTAATTACTGTATATCATCGTAATAAATGGTTGTACCTATAATGCAAGTATGCACATGATCTTTATCTATCTATCTATCGAAATTAAACCAAATGTTGACGACTAAGCATTTTAAAATTGAGCAGCAGGTGGCATATTAATATATTTAAATACAAATATTTGCCCCTGTCTCATGTGGTTAACTATGTATGCTTTATGCCACGGACGTTGCTGCTTTTTGTTGAAATGCGCAAGATTCCTATGTGCGTTGGTTTACTCACTCTTTTGCAAAATTCAATAGAAGTACTAGGAATCTAACAGTAATGGGGACCTCAAGCAATTAAAAATAGACATAACTTATCTATATAAAATCCAAATAGTACCTCCTTTACCGATTCTTAAGAATAGTCTCTCAGATTTACTCTCTAAAAGCTTAAGCCATACCTATATAAAAAAGTAGATTTTTCCCATTTAAGGGTCCCATTTTTGTCTATTGTCCTCAAATACCAATTAAACAGTTAAACCATTTCCATCTGAAATTGTTTGGTGAAGTATGTCGGATAGATATACAGAATATGTATAGCTACCTTAGTATTAGCAGTAATTACAGTAAGTAGTTAGGTGTACATCATGAGTGTTTCTCGTCCTGCAATGTAAGTAACCCATCGAGTCAGTCCCAGAAAGTTAGCAGATACGAACAATGCGATCTAAACTCCATATCAGTCAACAGGAGAGCTATTCTTGTGAAATGGAAGAAATAAGTTTCCAAAAATAGTTTCCTTGCACAGGGTTTTATTGTCAAAATATATATGGATTTTCCACTGGATACAGATTTTGAATTGACATCGAATAAAGGTGAAAGCAGAAGATAAGAAACGTTACCCGGAGCTATTTCAAATGACAATAGTACCATCCATTGTGCCCAATGCTACTACCTATTTACTTGCAGTACTAGCTATAAGTATGGAAAGCACAGAAAGAAGTACATCGATTAGAATTAAATCTCTGTGTGGAAAATAGGATTGATAAATAATAATACATAATAAATATACTATCATAATCATATCGTGTGGCTGGATATAACTGGAAGACAGGAAAAAATAATAAGTTGCCCGACGATCCTCTAAAGTCATTTAGGAGGTAATTAGAATTTACTTTAGCGCTCAAGATCAAGTTCATGTAAATCGTGGGACAGGGTGTTGGTAGGTACTATAGGTAAATGTATCAATTTATTTCAATTATAATAATATAAATACTAAAATGTAGCATAATATAAAATGTGATATATTATGACATTTTATTTATATTCTAAAATTCTCTCCTATCATTGATTTAATTATGAAATGAGTGATAATTATATATTTCTTAACAGTGAGGACTGACATAGCCCTGAAATGTTGACGTTTTTAGCTAGTTTCGATTATCATTTTAGTTTAGGGGTATATCCCAATACCATCCGAGTAGTCACTATTTGTCACAGCCAAAGAGCACGTTCCGACGTCCCTCGACCCCGAAATCGCAAAATATGACTCTCTCCTGCTCCGTATATGGTAAACGCAAATTATTCTGCATGTGGCGTTGTCGGGCAACTACTGCTATCAATAATCGTGCATGGAAATGCGTAAATGTCGATGAAAATATTTGAATGAAATCCAAAATTCTTCAACACAATGTGGATGGATGATTTCTACCAGTTCTCCACTAATATTAACAATGTCTGTCCTCTGGGATATGCCATTTTTGGGTACACTGATACTTGTATACAAATGTAAGTTCATTTCCCTTACTTATTATTATTATCTGAACCTGTAAAACGAGAAGATGCTGCTGGAACATGATTTCTTTCCTTTGTGTGCCGTGGAAAACCATTTAGCTAACCGACTTCTACTTCAGTATATTATAAAATATGTTGTGGCCAACTATCAATTTTGCTTGAAGCGTGGGCATAAATGATACTATAATGTCGTGAAATGTATTTGAGTGCAATTATAATATTTCTTAGTAGATTTTACGATACAGTGGTTTTCTAAATAATAATTCTAGTTGGAAATATATCTTCGGCTTTTTATCTATTTTCAGAATAGCTCATTGTCACATTTGAATTTTAAATGACAACCTGCATAAAATCTGACTTTTCAAGCATAATGCACCACCAAAATAATTTTCCATATAAATTGCATGCCTTTTCTTGAAACTTCAAATGCAGCTGAGTTTATTTGATTAAACGTCATATTATGGCACAACATCTTTTCCAATTTCGTGTTTATCGGGCATAATACTTACTAGGAGGTAATAGTATGTCTCTTTACTTGTAGAACATGAAACTATAAATTTCTATTCGTGGAACCCAATTTTTATTCCTCTACCTAAGTAGTTTTTGATTTGGTAATCCTTGTATAGAGGTATTGGTGTTAAATATACAATAAAACTGCCAACTACTAATGAAACATTTCATAACGTCTAATGTATAAATTTGTCATCGAAGAACACGGGTCCATTTTTTATTTTAAATATTTGTATTCCTAAACCTGATCTCAAGAAATATTTAATCTTCTTAATTAGTAATAATAATAAAAAGATACTGGACGTTCAACAATGCTAGAACATTTTATTTGCAACTTTATTTAAACGACTCGTTAATTGTGTACATAACCACAGCGAATGTCAAATTGTTTTAAGTGTGTGAGAATATTGAAATGAAATGAGAGATTTTATAGTAAAATCATTTTATAGTAAACATTGTTAAAAATGTGCATTTTAAAGACAGAATCTGAATAAGTATGGAAGACTAAAAGACTCAAAAGAAAGATCCCTCATCATTGTTTCTTGTGCACCTTTAAATTTACAGAAAACCAAAATAAACAAATTGGAATCGTATGTTGTTTGCATCATTTGGGATTGTATATGCACACATTAGTAAAATAATTTCATTTAATCAGGACGGTGTTTAGGAAGGAGCATAATATGTGATCTTGATGATATTTGATCAATAATTTACTTACTTCATATGGCTTTCTTGACAGATTTGATCATTATCAACTTGTCAGAATTGCAAATTTAGTCATCAGAGATGCAGATGGGTTCGTCTATACGACAACATTAAAAAAGAAAGCACAAAATCATAAAATTAGTAAACTTTAGGCATTACTACTTGCTATGAGTTGTATTTAACGAAAGTGGATACACCTAACAGGCTATGGCTTACATGTACATAAAGGTAGCTTGGTAGCTATTGTTGTCTATTTATCGTATACTTTTACTTTGGCAGTATTCTATAATATAATCGCACTAATACCTGACTATCTATGTCTTGGTACGACCGCCTAGGAAACCTGCATATATTACGTAACGTAAAACCCCCTTTCTCAAGTGTAGCGCAAGTGCTAGCTGTAACTCTTTTGGGCATCGCTTCCTCCCATCAACTATCAACGTAATATATGCACGTTCCTTGAAAGCACAAAAGTAAAATGCGCATGCCCCTCCCTCTAAACCAACGAATTGAGTTGTTTCATATTATTATAACATCAGAACAATAATACGAATTCACATAAGATGATTATTGGTGATTGAATGGAAATAATTAGCTAAAGAAGGCAATTCGTTTTCCAAAATCCCGGAAAGGGGAACATTCTGGGGTGTTTAATAAAAATAATGTTTTATTATTCCCCATTTGAACCGGAATTGTTTTTATTACTGTGATGGGTTGCCTGCTTAATTTCTCTTGAGTGCCAGGTTCGCCCCTTAGCTGGGTTCAACTAGTAAATATAATAAAAGGATAAATACGGTTATCTTGTCGAATTTAAATTTTTAAGCGGAGTAGATTTCGCACATTGATATAATATTGTACCAAATAGGTTTGTTACTGTGACTTAGACGTTACTCAATACTCAATACTACGCTGTAATAAATCTTTTAAGGGTAGTAGATTGTTTTCTACTCCCTGCTCAAGAATCCGTGCATGTGTCTATTGCTTATGAGAAAATTATTCTTATTGCTCATACAGGTCACATACTGTTCAGTAAATGAAGACGGTATCTTGGATAATAATATCAATATATGTATATTGGAAGCTTCGTGCACACTTTCCCTATAAACTGCATGAAAAGCCATGATAGCCTAAAGTATAATATTGCCTACTTCTCTTTTTATCCTTCACGCAAGTAGTTCGAGCTAAAAATAGTTTATTTGGAGATTATCCTGGGTATGACGATTTTCCCTGCTATTCAATATCTGTATTCAGCGGATAGTTTGGGAATCCGTTGTGCCTTATGCACCCAGTAACAATACAGTCAGAGCTCTACATCTTTAACGCTAGGAAACAAGGCTAATTTTTGTATTTTTTCCGTACTTGTCGATCATATAGACATAAGTCAAGATATTTCTAATTTTATTCTTACCACTTTCCTTCCATCCTACGGTTTCATTATGCTTGTCGTTATCCTCCTTCAGCCAGTCGTACAATGGTTTAAAATATTCCATTAGAGGAGAAGCATCCATATAACGTTGGCCTGTGATTTGTTCCATAGCATCGATCCAGGGGCGAGATGCTCCTAACTTCAGCATCGCACTATCAACAAAAAATAATTATAGTAGTAGGTATATATTTCACAGAATAAGAGGACTGACTGTCACTATTATGTGTAAGTGTCAGGTTTCGCAATTAAATTGAACTTCGAGGCACGAGTCAACTTTCTTCATCACTTCCGAATATCATTCTGATAGATGCAGTAAGCGGTTATTTTATTTCAAATATTATAGTACATGTAGGTCCACGGAAGTACATACTTCTTGCATTATGTCAGAACACACAAATTGCATAGGAAAATTAAAACTGACAAAAATAATAATTCGTAATTTCGCACCCATCTGATATAATTAAGATTAGAGTCGTTATACTCTAAAGCTATTATACCATACTAGAATTTTCTCATAGCAACCTGCACTCTTTGTTAAATAGAGAGAAGCCGCTTTATGGGAATGCACAATATGCATGTCTGTCTGGTAACACGATAACGCAAGAACGAGACGGTAAAACGTTTGTCACGCAATATTAGGGATCAAAAGTGCTCCCTAACCCAAAGTTTGTGAAACTCTAGCATAGCTTCAAGTGCTTGACAGTTTTTCTATGACGGGCCCGAGACAATTCGTAACTTCGGTCCATGTAACGAAAGTAGACTATTACCATGGTAATAGTCTACGCTCCTTCGGACCATGTAGTTGAGCATGTGACTGATAATAAATTGTGTCCAGTAATTTCCGCTAACATTCTCAAAAGCTTTGACTTGGCAAAAATAGGCAAATCAAACATACTTCTCCCTCTCTTTGCCTGTGAGCGTCAATATGTCCGGCAATCGCTAATCCCCTAATTAGCATAGCCTGGTACTGATGGACGCTAAATGTTAATATTTTTTTTAACATGTTTAGACTACGTTAGGTTATATAAATCAGGGGATTAGCCATTACCGTATGGAAATATGGGACCCTCTGACTGGGGAATGGGTAAAACTAGAAATCGATGCCATCTCCGCTAATTTTGTAACATCCATTTGAACATAGACTTAGGGTTACCATAGTACTAGAATTTAATTTACCAAACTACATCTATTGTTACACATTTATTTTAAAACTGCATTATAATTCATTTTCCTTCCGCCCTTAAAATTAATCAACATGGTTTAGTTCAGTATTCCGTTAACCCAAATGTTTATTTATAATAGTGTCGACTTGGCAAAGATCTAAGAGTCAGTGAAGTGGGAATAAACGTCAAGTAATGTAATGAAAGTAGAAACGCGAAGCGAAGTAATCAATAAGACAGCCACACAAAATAAATCCAGCCCCTATCATACCGCAAAAAAACTCTGACTTGAGCAGTGTACAAAATTTACCACTTTTTAGCCTTTTTTACCATCACAGTGGTAAAAATGCACTTAATGGTAAAAATGCATTTAATGGTAAAAATGGTAAATTTTAGCCATTGAGTAGACAGCTGAGTACAGATATACTAGACTTCCTAAAATACAAGTTTTAAAATTTTACTTTCTATGAAATATTTCCAATTAGCCCTTTAATCATTCAAACTAATCATATTTATTTGATTGTACACCAAAAGTTATTAAAAAAATGAAGAAAGAAAGATTGTATTTGGTATCGCCCATTTAAAATTAGTGCTAATTTAATTGCAATTAATTTCTCAATCAGCAAGAGTTGTTAGCGCCCCCATTGGTTGAATCCTACTCTGATTGATGAACACTTATCAATTTGTGGCAACAATGATCATCTGCTAAGCTATTTCATACTTTGGCACCGAATTTTATTCAAAATTCAAACACGAAATTTAAATGAAACTATTTTTTACCATTTTTACCATTTATACCACTTACCACTACTTTGTAGGTAGTGGTATTTAACGTTAAATACCATTAAAAACCACTTACCACTGGTAAGTGGTAAATGGTATTTTGTACACTGGACTTGAGACGCAATGAAAAAAATGATTGCTGCTAAGAATCTTCAATCAAGATATTATGAAGACACGAACTGTTGTTGGCCTGAAATTAGTGAATAATCTTAAGACTTTTGCTTTTTAAGACGATTCTTGATTTAAAATGAGGATTGGATCGGCCTACTTATGTATTTTTATCCAGTTGCACTTCGCACTCAACCCAAATACAGAAAATTGATTCAATGTATAAAAGCATTTCTCATTGTGCCATTTTGCTTCCACAATTGGAATCTCTCATGTATGCAAAAAGGAAAAAAATGTTCATAGAAAAATAAGAAAGCATAAATAGGGATGCCTATACCACGAACGACACAAATCTACATTTGGTTGACTTGATAGGAGAAGCTTTAACGACGTGAAGTCATAGATATTCTCACTACGCCCCAGGAGTGCCAACTAGTATACGGGAAAACATTATAATGGTGAGAAGATGACGCCTACACAACGGACTAAACGTGTTCTACAGGAAATTGGTAGGCATGGCATGGCATGAGTATAGCCCAAATAATAATGCAAAGTGAGAAAAATGTACAAAAGGAAAAGAAGAAAAGAATTAAAAATGAACAAAGACGAGTTTGGTAATCTTGTTACTGATGTACGCCTTGAGACAACTACACTTTTATGCTAATGTGTGCTTTGGTGTATAAAAAAGATATCTTTGAAATTCTGCTTCAGAACTCCACCTACGCAATATTCATGAAATAATATAACGTCTTAATTGTCCGACATACATAGTCTACTCATAGTACAGTCTAGTGTTTTAAAACCCGTCAGAACTGCATTTACATTGACAAAACCTTGAATGCACGTTATAGGTTGTAATGTAAATTGAAATGATGGTTGCAGGCAGGATGCATAAGGTAAGTAAGATATATAGCGACAGGTATATAATATAAATGTGCATCTGTACCCGCATAATGTTTTAACCCAATTTGAAGTGGGTTGTAAGGAAAAATCATTAGTAAACATTCTAGTCTCCTAAATAAATAATGCTCTGTAATTATAGAGGCAAGTGAAGAAACGGAGCCAACTTAATGAGTTTTCCCAACTGATAACCCAAAATGAGAAATGACACATGGTGTGCTGTGCTTTATCATTCTCCTTTTCCTACAGGCTCATCCCTTTATTCTCCATTACCTATTTTCACAATTCCACGTCACAGCTAAAAGAGTCCCAATTCAACATCACTACTATTCTTAGCCATTTCCCCTTCAGCATTTACCTCGACACAAAACAAAATATTAAATTTTCACAACAATGCGCTGTGCTACACAGATCCCTTGTCCTGCTTTCCCTTCAATTCTCTATTGTCATCTTTCTCTTTCTCCTCCTACTCCCGCTAACTGCAATACTCGATGGAATAGTTATCTTTTCTAATAATAAACTCAAAAAGTGTCATTAAAACTCTATGTTTAATTTGCCCTATGGAAACCTTCACGTTTTATGTTATAGTATCTGCACCATATACATGTCCCATGATTATGAATTATAACTGACAGTTAACAAATAGCATACACACATGATGCTTAAGTAAAGAAAACCCTGTGTTATGTTAACTCGGTGCTACCCTACGCACCAGGCGATGTCTGAATTTCTAAGGAGATATTGTTTTAAACATTAAAAAAATCACAAGTATCAGAAATGCTCATAAAAAACTCCTAAGCTTACGTCCCATAAAAATTATTGGTGTTTAAAAACAAAGACCTACCCGTGTCGATATATTACATCTACCACAACCCTAATTTGCATTATAACTTGGAGAAAGCTCAATGACATGACTTGGGGAAAGCATATTGGATTTTCACTGTTGTGATAAGATACTTACATCTTTACTTCAATACGCATGTTTGACATTTTTTGTAGCAAAGGAGTGATATTACTTGAACATCACTACAACAGATTTTAGAGTTCTTTTCAAAATGGTAAGGATGACTAACAGGAGATTGAGTAGGTATATTAATTCCTTTCGTAGAAAACCTTTTTACATATCTTTGTTTCTTTGGAGAATGAGATTTCAACTTCAGCCAAAATGTGCTTTCCACAATTTCCGAATGCTTCCTACAAACGAACTCGCAGAAATATAATACATTTCTCTTGCTATACTAACAGTATAGTCTATACAAAAGAATCCACTTCCTTTGGCATTGCGAAATTATTTAACACACTGAGCTGGAGTTAGAGAGGGTTGGATTGTGCTCACCTTAGCTTATTTCCGGCAGCAGCGCTACGGTAAATATCGCATTTGTGTAGAGGCTTGGCATCAGCATTTTGTGGATCATATTCTCCAGCAGCAATGCACAAGGCTTTGTGGAATTGGTACTGTACAATGTGACTGACAAAATACCTATAAAACCCAGTTTTATACCAATTAAAATAAGTACATCAAGGAAATTCATAATAATTGAGTATGTACCAAATATTTTATATCGCAGATACACCAAATTTTTATGGTTTCTTTAATTATATTTTCCTTTTATTGTAAATAATATGATTTACCTAATATAAGGAGTATTAGACGGCACATGATATTTTGCTCCGGCATCGAAATCAGAAGATTTTCTTGTTTTCGGAGGACGTACACCTTGAATATCTGACCTGAAAAGAAAACATCATCAGAGAAACGGAAAATATATATCGTATTCAGAATGTTGTTGGTATAAACAGATGGCCAATCAAAGGCCTTCCCACATCCATCCTACATATTAATTAACTTCTCCGTTCTAAGAAACAACAAGAGTGAATTAATCACTCTTTTAGCATTTATTCATAAGATATCAAGTCAAATACCTTTGACATTTTGTCTAAAATATTTGTTGGAAGGAACCTTTGACATTCATTTATTTTAATTCAAATCTCCTTTAGACCCCTATCCAAATTTTGTTCTACCTAAATAGTTGTCCCACACAAACTAAACAATGTTTTACCTTAGCTTCCACCAATGGCAATTGTATTCGGTTTTATTAATCTTTCCTTGGAATACATCCCATCTCCATTGGTCAATGACTAAAGCAGAAGGAATAAAACCCACCTATAAAAATAAAGACAAAAATAAAATGCAATAACATGAGCAGTAAAAGGTACGCGTCTTTAATTTAATGACTTAATCTATTCAGCTTCACGAGGTTTGTAAGCAAAAACATCCGTCGTTGTAAATATATGATAGTTCTGAAGAATAGACAGTTAATCGGATTAGCATACATGCCCTGTCTGCCTACAAAGAAATGTTTTCTTTCTCTACTCATTAGCGACTAGTATTTCGTAAGAAAAGAACCATTTCTTGAAAACTACGTTAAGTAGCAAATGTTTTCATAGAAATTCTGAGAATATAGAAAAGTGTTATAGAAAAGTTTAACATTTTGCGACATCAAATGTTTGTCTATATGCATATTTTTTGTTTTGCATTAACAATGAAAATGAAACAAGGAGCGTTTTGTTGTGAGTGCACAGAGACGATAGTTGTGTAACTGCGGGGAGGAAGTCAAACGGAAGGCAATTTCTGGAAAATATTAAGGAGCGCAAGCCAAAGACGGGAAAGCAGAGATAATTGAGATAACCGTATTGCACAGTTTTCCGTCTAAATATAGTAGGTACGTAGTAGGCCGTTTAGGGTGGAATACTTCTCGGTAAGCCAATTTAAATATATAATATGCGCAGCTAACAGGGAATAGTACTTAAGACATACGGCTCTATCAGGATATTTCTCTAATAATCTCAGGCTTATGTGCGTCCCGACAATTTCTTTACTTTCGAGGCAGGAAAGGATTTGCCAAAAAGCTTCCGAGGAATTAAAATATTGTTTATACAGTTGGTTCATGCATTCCTGCTGTTGCATAAATTCCTTTAATGTCCTAAGTAGATTATTTACGGGAAGATACACTTATTTTTTCTTTAAAATACAGCGGAATAGTATCAAGATGTTGTTTCTGCCAGGAAGAGCACGTATTAGTTTACTGGGCAGAATAATGAGGAAGAAAAACCGAACCTTATCCAAAGCCTGAGAATACAGGTAGTTGATGTTGGAAGCCTTATCATCGTCATATTCATCCAATAGGCCCACTTCCTTCAAATGTTTAGGAGTTGACACGGACAATGCCAGCAAGTCGCCCACAGCCTCGTGGAAACCTGACGCCCACAATAAATCAATCTCAGTTAAGAAAACTTTATTTCACTTTACAGTTGATAGGATTCGTCATTATGCTACTTTTGTGAGTTCACCATTGAGAAACCTGCTTGTGCACCTTTCACCATGTGCAAATTAGGACACTGTGGCCTTTCACACATTTACTTTCCCTTCTACGAAAAATTATTCCATGTCGCAAGATTCCTTTCTATTTATACTATTTACTCATTAATGGAAAATTGAACAATAGCCTAGCATCCATCCTAACCAAATTAATGGGTTCAAATTTTTATGGTCGCTCCACTTTCACTGTTGACATTTAAATATAGTAACAGTAGTTTTCGAAAACTTTAAGCAGCCACCCAAATATTGTACCAAATAGGATACGTATTGTAGTCATAATAGAAAACTTCTATCTGTCTACACACTCTTTTCATCGGTCATAATAGCCGTCCAGAAATTTTCCTCCACTATTTTGTCCTCTAACTTGGAACATTAAGGAGTCTCATTGCCATTTGTCATGGCAAATTTTGCTTTCTCCAACATGTATAACGGAGCTGTATTTCTATTGCTATTAGAAGCTATCATGCTCTACATGCATTACTATTCATTTAAAATAACTCCCATGCAGTACTCAAGGGCCGAACCGCCTTTTAGTCTGGACGGTCCGTCCAGACTAAAAGGTCCAGGTCCCTGTCAGGTCTTAGGACGGGGTCGCCCCAACATACAAACCTAACATAATTTAGCATAACCTAATTTATTCTAAGCGTGGGTCGGGGTGAGGGTCTTCTAAGGAATGAGGAATTTATTTTGGGTGGGGTCCAATAAGCTTTCCTAATTATCTAGTCTCTTTTCTAAAATTTCGGGCATAGGGTCCACCCCAGTGGACCCTCCACTCTACAAAAGTAGTTACTATTTTCGCAATCAAAGCAAAAATAATTTTATATAGCTACAAATTAAAATGTAATATGATATGCTAAAATTAAGGTACATGACGTGATGAAGTTCCTATGTTATGGCGAGAGGGATGACTAGATGGATGATAAAAGTAAGAACTTAGGTAGGTAGTCTAAACAGCCCAAAGTGCTTCTTGGCAGGAGTTTGAAACGCAATGAATAGCATATAGCTACAAGGTATTTCCTATTTTAAGAAGCATTGTTCATTCCTCATTTCGCCACATTCTGTATTGTATACGGACGGACTGCAAAATATTGACAAAAATATGACAATATCCTCGTGCCAGGAATCAGTAAAAATGACTTTGAAACCAGAAAGTTCTACTAAAAGTTTTATACCAGTCTAAACTGAGAATCCTTAGATGCTTAGGTACCCTAAACAAAAACTGTAGGCAATCAACAATCGTTTCAGGAAGAACTACAATGCATTTATTTATAAAAAGTATAAAAACCTTGCAAAATGAAACCTCGTGGTAATATGCATTTGGTACATAATTCTTGTTCTGTTCAAAATTTTTTTTATAATCAAATTTTTGCACTCATTAAAGAGAATTCTTTCACTTGATTTCTTTAGTGAGTAGAAATTACTAATTTTGATATAAATAAAGTAAATCTGTTTTGACCGTGCATACTTGATCTAAACACGCAAATCGACCAATATTTAATACAAAAATGCAATAGATGACTAGGGACGAGTCGTCGCTAGTCAACTAGTCGTTTCAGTCGTCCCCAACGACTGCTCAAGTCGGGTGATTAAAACTCCTTTAAGCCAGATGACGTTTTGCTCACTGAATATTATACAAATTGACGTGCAGTGAGTGGTACCTGAAATTGAAATTGTTAATAGCTTCAGCTACTTATTACTGTTACTCTGTTAGGCTAAGGAATGAATCTCGTTTCCCTTTTTAAAAATGTAAATGAGTGTAAGCAATTTAGTAGGCAATGTGAATCTGCACAATGAACTCAACTGTTGCGTTGTAATACGCAGAATATATTATTATTACATAACAAAGAAAAAGTAAATACTTACCTGGGTTAGCTCCTTCACGGAATGGAATTGGCTGGTCCTTATATTGAATGAAGTATTCAATATGTCCCATTTCATGATGTACAACAATGAAATCTTGCATGTTTACTTTTGTGCACTGCTTAATCCTGGACAAATTGAAAAAAAACTTGAATACCAACACAGCATTTCATTACGATATATCTATATTCTCCAGATATTTAGACGCTTTGCAAATATTAAATATTACTGAAAAGCAATTCTATTTTTATCATAGCAATACGTCATCTGCGGGGGAGACAACTTAATTATAAGCCCTGAAATGTTGGAATTTTACTTTGAAGAATTACTTACTCCACTTTCAAGTTTCCTCCTACGATAATTGAACAGGAAAAAGAGACTCTGCGCTTTTATAAATCATAATGCAAGTATATCTATTTCTACGTACTTTAAGCAGAAAAAAGTTTCAACCTATTTGTCTCTACTTTCTGTAGTAAAAATAGAGAACTTTAACAAGAGAAAATCCAAATTTTATGGATACAAATACGTTAATGAATAAGCAAAAATAATTTCTGTTAAACATTTTTGTAGATTTGCAGACTATGGCATCATAACTCCAAGATTTGTAATTTTGGGGGTGACTGAATGAAAGACCAATATTTGTACAGTTTATTTGTACATTATGGGTTTTATTTGTTGGCATTCATATTATTAGAGAACAAAAGTTCTAAACTAATAGATAGTTGGTAGGCGATGAAAGTAGTGTGTACAATATCTGTAATCCGATATGATGCATTATGAATGAATGCAATCAACGTTTCAGTCAGTATTTTATTTTAGCCGGCTTTTTTACATTTTAGTCAATTGGTAGATCATTTAGCTTACTTAATGGCCAAACTCAATTTTTTTGGTTTTAACTTTAGCCACAGAATAAAAATTATCTTAGCCAAATTAAAAACCATTTTAACCACTACCATTTTAGCCATAGCCGGAAATCGGACATAATAATTTAAAGAAATAAATCCATAGCAAAGTTTAGTGTTGTAAGTAATTATAGCATAATCGGTAGCTGTAGAAGGCAGTTGATTCATGTGTATATGTATTGGATTGATGAAATTGAATTCATTTGAAATTCGATGGTTGTCTGAATTATTATTACAATTAGGACGGAAGAAGGTTTCACATCTCACTTTTCCCTCATCCATAGCCCTAGCCTTGCAGCACTCAATAGTAGGGATATATAGAATGGCAGAGAAAGAACTTTAGCTGAGTAGTTTCTTGTAAAATCATTATTATTACTCTCTGAACAACCAAGACAGCAGCGATGATTCTTTTGCATGTATTGGGTTAGATAGGAGACTTGAAATATTGTGTCAGTCAAATTGACGTATGTGAGTGCTACGCGCTACATACATTTATTTGTGGTTTTACAGTTGTGTATTGAGCTTGACATTTCCGCTCTCCTAAAATATAATGTCAGCCAACTGTTCTGGAGTAAAAATTGGCTGACAATAAGTGTTTGGTCAAGTGAACGGAAGGCAAGGAAAAAAGAGTCTGAAAGCTACTGATTAGAAATACTATTCCGTTTCTTTTACAAATTGAATCAGTTTTCAGCTCTTAAAGCTGACCTTTTCCCTCATTTTTTGCTGGGAAGACGTCAAAGCGATTTTAACTTTGTCAGTCATGCTCTTTTATAGACATTTTTCTTGTTCGTATAGTCACCTAGCATTAAATTGTACATTACTGTTCGAAATGCATATTTGTCATCACTTTGCGATGGCGAATAATACAAAGATACGTAAATCAAATCACTTGTCGGACACAATTGAGTGAAAAAGCTTTCCAAATAAGAAGAGTTCTGTACCTAAACTTGGGGAAGCATAGCTGTGTGGTTTAACCTAATTTGAAGTCATATCTGCTAAACGTAAAGAAATTCTTATTACCTTTAAATATGTTATACCTCGATTTTTAAGATGAGTATAAATTTTCAAGAAATACTTTCCAAAGCATAAAAAATTCAATCTGAAGTGCTTGATTTGGTTTAAGGAAACACGTGCAATGCAAGAAACCTATTTCTGGATTTTTTGTTTAAGTTCCTCAACCCAAATTCCAGAAAATTCGCTACGCAGTCGATTGACATTTTTGCGATACTTTTTCTGTCCATGATTTTCAGATCTGGAAATCATGTTATTTTAAGTATAAAAATTTAACTTTTAAGTAACAAGAACAAAAATTTACGAAGGACAGAAACAAATATTTATAAAAAGACTTTTGTACCTAACATTTGGTTTAATTTCGAAGGATTCCTACTACAAATATTAACGCTGTTTAGTTTAGGTACGCACTTTGCCGTATCACAATATCCATTTCTTCGCGTCTCAATATATCACATTTCATTAATGCTGTTCCTTTATGTGCAGAACTACAATTCAATACAAGCATTTGCATAATACAATAATTTCATATGAGCTAGTAGCAGGAGTCAACATTGGAAATTGGAAACCACTACTGCAGAGCGAGCAGTACTAATGTACCTTAGTAGTAGACATTAGTAGCACAACCCAAAGATCTCCTATCGCCCCTTTGATAGTGAAAGTCTTCTTCCACTTCATAATACCAAATGTAATAGGAGTGACAAAAATAGTACAATTTAAGCATCGAAGTAATCCGATCTTTTATGATAAAACTTTTGATACATATCATTCTCATTCAGTTAGTTCTTCTTACTTATATCTCCACAATGAATACAATACTCTGTTTTTGGTCTTAAATACACTTGAATTAAACGCTCTTACTTGCTACCTTTGTTTGCTCTCCAAATAAATGCATTGTCACCAAGCAGAGCACGATGAACAGAAAATTATAAAACACACACAAACCATAAGTAATCATGGCTTGCCTACCATATGTTTATAGCTAACGAAATATTCCACAGAGCAACAAAATCTTGGCTAAAATATGTAATCGACAGCTTGCAGTCATAAAAATTGTAAACGGTAAAATGATTGCAGGCCCTATTGTAAACCCATCCATAAATGTAATTACTTAGTCATTAAATGTATTAGATTTTGTGATTTCTTCATTTATCCTGATTACTAAACATGCAGAGCAGATTATATTGTACTTGCTGCCTTGTTGTACGTCCGTTTGCAGAAATCGAAGTAATTGCATAGATATCTATGGAAGCACCTTGGCATAATGATTGTAAATGTACTTGACTCTTGCAAAGAATTAGAGGTTCACAAGCTGTGGCGTGCACGACTCCACTTTATATCGAACTAGCAAAAGTAAATCCATCAAGACTCTTCTGAATGAGTGGTCAACTCAATTATCTCCAGATGAGAGCAAGTATTTGGTGTGAGCACTGAGGAAGAAGAACTGGAAACAGGAAATAATGAGATTGTCAGGAATTGAAGGGCTCTCCGAGTGTCAAATCCGAATGCCTTCTTTTCAACACAATCTTTACTAAACTTTGGCTCCTAAAGTATTACTTGAAAATGCATTTTTCTTCAAAAATTAAACTGATGTGGAATAGTTTGCTAGTATACTTAGATCATCCTGCAGTAATCATCATTGTATAATACTTATGCTTTTTTGACTATGATGTAGGTACCTATCATTCCATTACTCGCCTCTCATCTCGTTCAATTATTATTTCTAATAATAATGTTTAGGAGCACTGGGGACATTTTTTGAATGACAGATGTGAATACTAATTTGCCGCCTTATTACGTTTCTGATAAATGCTCTGATAAATCTTACCTTATTTCTTGTCAGTTAATTTTACACCTACTTAAATTGCATCTCATGTGAAACCATGTGTATCCTAGTGAAGATAGAGGGGTTTTCCCAGAATATTACTGCAAGGAATGTGCTCCTTTTTGCAGGGATGACTTGAACCACTTGTCCAATTAGGTATGCGGGAAACAAATATGAATTTAACTTTTCAAAGACAGTTACATAAAGTAAATGACTTGTTAATGTACTCATTTTATCATTCCTTATAGTTTGGCACAGATTTTTATTCTTTGGAGAAAGAGCATTAGCATCTCAGACGTGGGCTGACTTTCTCCTGGTAGCATTACGATTTCTATTAGTGAAATGAAACAGAAAGAAACTTGGGGCATTAAAGATGTTGTTCGATTGATGGATTATTATACCAGGATAGAATTTGTGCATAAGATATTGGACTTTGATTGATTTATGGCGCCTATAGAGTGAGTAGAGAATCCAACCTAGCATGTACTACTAATATTATATTGACAGATATATAGATATAGCCATGTGCAGACAGAAATAGAAGAAATGATGAAATAAAAGAGGAAGGTGTTGGGTATAGATAGCATTTAGGAAATATTGGTATTGGATGCATGCATCTCGGTGAAGTTCACCACGCAATTGTCCAGCAATGGATTTTACAGAGAAGCAATTCGTTTACTGTAATAATACAGGAAAATCTATTTCATTCTGAGGTTCTCGTTGTGGACTAATAATGCGCTAAACCAACACATCTGGGAAATAAATCCATGGGAAGAGGACACGGCGAGTGGAAAAGACGAAAGAAAGTCTCTTCAGATGAGTAGACTTGACTTCTCCCCTCTTTCCAGATAGATAATCCTAATCGGCTTTCACTCTTTCTTACAATAATCCAGTTCAGTCTGGTCAGGCAACTAATTCGAAGTAACTGGCTGGACTAGCTATTTCAATTTAACTCCCCTTTCTCAGAGACAACAAGAATACATTCTATGTATGTGCATAATGCAGACGGAGAAGTCCTAAATAACAGACACAATAAAACAAAATATAGAGATTCGTACGGACTGGAGGTTGGCAGAGTTGGCACATTGAATTTCCTTTTACAAAGGCATTAGTCGTATTGTTATTTTTATTATCCTCTTTTCCCCTTTCTCTGCTACTCACTGCGTACTCTTAAACGGCATTACATTTATGTCTATTGATGGACTACCAAGACTCCAATGCTACTCTTCGAACTCTGAACTGAATCAATGTTAATGCGAAAATAAGCGAGACATAAGCCCAACTCCCCCTCAACGTTGTACAGATTCAATGTAGACTTGGCTATATATTTATGTATAAACCCATCAACTGGACTTGTACACATCCATCTATATCATCTTTTTACTTTGCAGTCGCACAAAAATGTGTCTAGCGATAAAGTAAACGATTTTTCCCTCAATGTCTGCAGAAAATAGCATTTTAGAGTTGTCATACAATAGGTTCACTAAAGGTCAATATTTTCCTCTGACTTCACAACATGGTTTCCACTAGGAAATAAAGAAGTGGAGACCTTCCAATCTCAATGGAGAAATATCCTACCAGAATTGACAAAACGGAAAATGTTGGATGCGATGTTCACTCAATCATTCCGATTAAGAAATACACCAAGATACGTGAGATAGTTTGTCCTGCTCTCTTCTCCACTCTGTTCTACATACATTTTTAACTTGTGGAAGCTAGTTTATTATTATGTTATATAATATCTTCCTATAATTATCATGTTAGCCTAATCATTTCATACTTATTATTATGGAAGTATATTTTTTCTCTGCATTGAGTTAGTCATATATTGAGAAAAATATTCATTAGGCATTAGGCGAAAAGGTACACAAATAATTCGTACGATATTTATTTGCGTTGGCTATCTCTCAGTGTCTACTTCTTTCCAAAACAACAATGTTTACCACGAGCCTATGAAACATGATAAGGTCACATCTCTAACAGCATAGAAATATGATATACCTTTTACTGATTTCCTATAATTGCGTTTCATAACTCCTTTTATTATGAGGGGTCTAAATCTCAGATTATCACTTACACAGGTAAATACTTCACACCTTTTAGTACAGAATGTATTGCGAAACAAAAGTGTATGCTTAATAATAGAAAAATAAGTGGGCGAACAGCGAACACACAAGAAAACAAAGAATACTATATATGGACTCAACTACGCACTAGATGGTCAAAATACAGACAAAAGTAAGGATTTATCATTTGAGTTATCAGTGTATCAATTTCCAATCTGAGACAATGACGCAAATTCATATACAATTATAGTAACAGTAGGTAGGGATATTTTTGTTTTTACCTGTAATGTCTCAAAAAATCGGAGTTTATATAAGTCTAACCTGATTTTCTAGAGATTTCTACTGTTCCTTCAGGAACATTCTGGAACTATTGTCAGTACTACTGTTATAGGCATTGCTTTGATAATCACCAAACTGAAGCGAAAGAGATTGACCGCTTGGGTGGAAAAATGATATTCGAGGACAAATATGAAATTGCATACTGTCATCCCATATCCGTACAGTAGACAGACAAACAACTACAAACAAGTAGGCCCAGAGCCTGTACTGTATTTCTCGCTTCGGAAATAGTTTACCACCAAAGGTGGGTAGATAGACGTTATCTAAGTTATGTTCTATTATTAAGACAGACTCGTAGACAGATTTGTGATTTAATAGGCAACTATGGTCATCCTATAGACTACAGACATCGCTCAAGCATCCATCTTTCACCCAGAGAAATTTCTCTAGCATGCAAGGAATTCTATGGAAAGAGGATGCTGACATGTTCTTTCTCCTTGGATAGTAAACAAATAAAATTGTTGAGTAGCTGTTGATCTAAAAGGTATAATCGTATAAGTGGCCATGAATGATTTTAAAGTCGGAATGCGATTTGATGCAAGTAATACAATATCCCCGTTTGTTTTGTAATGTAACTGTATAAAGAATTGTGTATGAATGAGTCTGTCTAGGCTGAAGTGTTTGCAAAGACGCCAAACAAAGAATAGACAAACTCTCTGACAAGAAGAGTCACATTGTCAAGTATTTGAAGAAGGGCACGGTTTCGGATTTTCCTACTTCTCTTCCCATTTCGATAGCCATCTGAGAAAAGTAGGAAAGGCGGGAGGAGGACAAGATTGTGTGCAGAAATAAAAATAAATATTTGCTATTATTTTCCCTAGTCGAAGATAAATATTAATACTAGCATTTATGTTCAATGTCAAAATTACACCCTTTTAGTTGATACATATGTGCATTGATTTCATTTGTTATGAACCTATTTATTTGACAGTAGGAAGTTACTTCCTTTGATTTACTACGTAGTGCGTTTCTGTATGTAAGTTCTTTGGTTAAATTTTCCATTTATCCAGTAATAGGCAACTTAACCTTTTGGGAGATTGTGAAGCTGCTATTTTTGCACTCGAAACCATGAAGAAAGGGATAGGAGGAAAATCAATTTAAGGCACTGTGTATTTCGCACTGCTGTGCTGGGTGCCAGGGTTATGCCACATCACCTCAGTCACCTTTTTGCAGTAGTTCAAACAATTTTTTATCAAACTTTCTATTGATAGCTTAGTATGATATAGTTTAACTGTGGCACGTCGCAAAATAAGTTTGGTTCAAAATAAAGGCTCGTGGGAACCTTATATTTACGTTCAACAAATGAAACTTGGTTTAGATCAGGCAAAGACATCGGCCACAAATAAATGGTGGTTAGAAAAAGGATTTAGGCTATGTAAGTGTTGCTACGTCATGGATGAAGACTACATCAGGGCACTACTTTCAGACAGGCTAGACCATATTATTTGTTACACAAAACAGTGATATGTATCAATGACTTGGTTTATGGTATACAGAAGTATTGTATTACCAGGCAGACAGACTGCATTATTAGTAACAGACTGCTGACGTCTATATTCACTGTAATTGTATCTGTATCCACTGGACAGTTGTGAACCAAAAGGCGAAAAGACTGTTGTGGCTGCCTTAATTCGCTATATTACTATATGCAAGAAAGTGTAGCGTAAAGCAAAAGAGAAAGTACATGAAAACTTAATTTACCGGAAATCAATTCCATTACAAAAGTCCCAAGCGGAAGCGTGGCACACAATATCTCGATCAATAGGTTTCTCGATGATTGACTCCTTCCAGAATTCTTTGGGCATTCCAGTGAGATTGACAGACTTGAAGAATTCTTCAGACGCTTCAAACATTTTCAAGGCGGTGTAATTCTGTTTAACAATTCAGTCAGTTAAAATTTTACTCAAAACTTAGTGTTTACTTCAGTAGCTAAATGCTTAGAGCATTGTATATTAGAATCTCTTTGTCATATTTAGCATGCCCTTATTATGGGATTTAGGAATACCATGAAGATCCACGTTACCCCTAAATTCACTTCATAACGTTGTATGAAAACACAAGCGGTATACTCGCGCAAAGCGTTGAATACATCAGCGTACGTGCATGTTCATTGAAATGTAGTTTGCTCCATGCAATTTGCTTACAATTTCCATTCTGCGAGAACTATTTCCGCCAATCTTTGCGTCGGTAAATACTTAGGTCGTAGTTTTCATAGAAAAGTAGATAAGTTCATTTTATTCTGTAGGTCTTTTAGTACTTTCTCCAATGTTGCTACCTCCTCAAAGCGACAAGGCCAGACGGAGAGACATTCATTAGCAATAATAATGTAGCGGTTATAGGTCTACGGGTTTCGAGTCCTTAGTGCTGATCAAGTACAAAGCATATAGGAATTATTATATTGTCGGCACCTGTTTGATCATAGCAGGAGTGACATCAACGCTGGTTTTCTCAGGAAACGGAGCAGTAAAATCGAGGATATTTCCCCAATATTGCGCCCACATATTTCCAAGAAGATGAGCAGGAATGGCTCCATTCTTTGATATTTTGTCCTCTCCGTACTGGCCACGAAGCTGTCTTCTCACATAAGCATGCAATTGTTCATATAAAGGTTTCACTTGTTTCCAGAGTGTGTAAACCTCCTTTGGGAAGTCTTCTGATTCGTACATCATCAGCCATAATTCCGTAGCATCTTTAAATCCTTTAATTAAAATGACAATTGACTATAGCCCCATTCAGTTGGCCAAATAAAAGCAAAATTAATTACGTATTTAGAAGTGGGTCTATCTCTCCAGACATATCATATTACTACTTCCTGATATTATGTATATATCCGTCGTGTGTGTCGAGGAAACAAATTATGGGGTTTACTATTATTATTATATTCGCTGGCTACCGTTCGTATCACATGAACCGCAGACATAGGTATAATAGTGTAGTGTTATTACTTTTAGCTAGAATAGGAAATGCCATATTTATAAGCGCATAAATAAGACAGAGAATGCTGTAGACAGAGAATATAGTACATTTTCTCACTTTCTCTGAAAGAGCCTAGCGTTTCCTTTGAGGTTGTGAATTATAAAATGCTACTGATATTTGTGTTTGTGCAATGGTTAATAAATGTAGAGACTCCATTTCTATACCTTATATTTGAGTAGGTGTATATCTGGGAGAAACCGCAAACGTCAGCACATTCAAGCCAACACTACTACGACCAACAATAAAGTTTAAAAATGGGGCATTTTATTTTTGACTATAGCCATGGTGAGCCCTAGTAAAATTTCATGGTAGAAAACATGCCGTTTCCAGTTTTCAATTGAATAGAGCAATTGAAAATGTGTGCGTGGGAGTATTCGTTTACTATGCATTCCTTCCTCCCCAAATCCGACATCTACACTGACATCTCTCAAGAAAACAGAGTCGTACATAAATGACACTGAAAATATTTATTGTCCTTTCCTTCTAGATACGTACCTATGTATTCGTATACGGTCCGACAGTTGAAATGTCGACTCCACTGCTATGCCCTATATTATGTTATTCAGAAAATAAATGTCTCTGCTCCCTTGTGCACTGAGAAAACGGTTACACCCAATAGAAGGTCACTTACCGAAATCAATCTCAACAAATTCTTTCTTTTCCCCAGACTTTCAGATGATCTTGTTACCACTAGCTGGCCACAATAATATTAAGCCCTGTGTGAATCACGGGCAACTAGCAGATCATTGACCAACTGGATTCAATGGCATGGCATTATTATTTGCTATATTTTGTACATACTCTTTTATTATTATAGAATAGTGTAATAAATAGTAGCCCCGAAAATTCAGTGCTACATTGTCATGTACTTTCGTAATGAGGGGAGTAAATCAGTAAATCGGAAGATTGGTATCTGGCATAGTACGTATGTAGCTCCAAAGCAGAATCTTGAATGGACTACAATGTTCGGTGCTTTACTTCTGTTTTCAGTGTTATGTGGTTATGTTAAGCATCTAGTAACCTTGATTTTTATTAGAGACTGGGGAATGTGCTATGCCATACTTCTCTGTTTGAATGGCAAGCTAAAGGAAATAAATGCATGTGATGTGGAAAGATTTTTGTGTTTAAGTACAGTAGTTTGTGTGTAGGAAGGACTTGGTATACTTAAATAGTAGTAGGCAGGAGTTCTGACATGTCGTAGCTAAGACCGGTCTTCTTACATCAACATCGACAGAGCAGAAAGTCACAAAAGTCCGAGTCACATGTAGCTGGTTTGAAATTGTTGCTGAGGTCGTAGAGGAGGTAGCTGTATGCATTAGATAGTTTGATATAGTATGTAGCAAGTGTAATTACCATTCATTTTAGCAGCCTCATTGAGCAGGTCGACATACTGAGAGTAGAGGGTGGGCATTTGCTTGCCAGTCGCATCCCGCCAACTGAGCCAGACATGTTCCAACTCCTCGTAATTACGGCTCTTGGACAATATTTCCTTCAGTTCTGTCAACAACACACGACATTGTATTAAGACCTTCCATTACATTAAATTGCCAAACAAACAGCCAAAATAACAGACTTTTCCCGTCACAGACGAAACCACCGAAATGTTATTTGGTTGTTATATGCACTACATGCAGTACCGTGTACACAGTGGTGGGCCACTCTCTCTCACATTTATACAGTCAAAGCATCTCTATGACACCACTCGTCCCTATGACTTCCAACCCACGTAATACTGACTACTTGCTGACTCTGCCTTTCTCATTCTCAACTTGATGGGATAATATGTGTTCTTGGAACCAGAAACCATGAATGAGATTCCAAACCAGCGACAAATAAATGATATTTGCTTTCTGCCCAACTTCCACTTGGGGACTTCTTTATTATCCTACCTCTAATTTAACTATCTGTAGCTAATATTTGAGAACCATTATGCAACCAATCAGCCTAATTTTGATTACATTTACCTCACTAAACATTTTCATCAGTTTCCTTCTGGCTGAAGTAGGCATTATCTAATAATGTCCCCTAAAAATTAACCTTATCTCACTCAATATATAGAAATGAATGTAACATGTCTGGCAAATAGCACATTATTATAAGTTGCTTATTTACATTAGTATTTAAATATATTTTAGTAAAATCTGACCACAGTAATAGTTGGCATTCGAGTTATTCGTGTCGAATTACAGACTTTCTCTTCACTGCTGTTTGCATAGAAATACATAAACTGTGTCACAGTAGTTGTGGTTGGCAAACATTGGGCATAATACTCAAAATATGGGCAGAACTAACTAAATAAATATGGGTCGACTGAACCATTATAATATAGAAAACGAAATCGTATCATAAAAATATAAGCAGTTGGAAGAGTAGGATTTTTATTGTTGAGCACATTTACCAAATGATTCTTAGTCATTAGAGGAAACTGAAACAATTAAGTAGACATGAATAGCCGTCATTAAAGTAGAAATGTATAAAAATGGTAGTAGTAGTGCTGAGTACTACTTAGTGCTGAAGTTTATTAATATGGGACCATGACAAAAGATGCATTTTGACACTGTGACCTCTCACTAATGTTTGTTGATAATATTTCAGTAAGTAGTTAAGCAGTAGAAGGTAAGAAGTGCAAGACAGAGAAAGTGTGGTGTAAATCCGGATTTCGTTGCATGCTGGATGCATTAGAAGGGAGATAAATCTCGTTTCGAGTTGTGAATGCTTAGTTAAATCTCGGTACTTCCTGATCCTTGGTGTGTAACGCTGCCACTAACCAAGTATACAGACAGACTAAGTAGCAATAATAATTGAGTGCTATATAGTTACATAGCTGGAGAGAATTAGAGATCGTCATTACTTGATATAATTCATTCATTTCTAGCTTCTAAAATTAGATCTCTCAAGTGAAAGTAAATATAAATTCTATTTGTGTCACAGACCGATGAGAGATGCTTCGAGCGAGAGAAATGAAAACCGAAGTTGTGTCACAACAAGCAGTTCTAGTATTAGTAGAGGCTAATTATAGAAATTCTCTGAAATGAAATTAGAAATGAATATATCACCCACCCACTATAAGAAGTGTACACACAAACGGATGGATACTATGTAGATGACTATAGTTTGTCCACAGAATTCCGCTGTTACTGACAATGGAGAAGGAAGGATGGAGGGAGATGTAGTAGAGTGTATCTATATAAGTTTGACTTGCTAAATAGTAGACGAAACTGAAAGCAAGCAAAGACTTGCAGAATTCTATAATTCTACATACTTTATCCGTCTAATTCTAATTATAAATTGCAAAATCAAAGGAGGAAGAAAGCAGTTCAAATTCGAACTATATCTTACTTAGCCGGATTCCCATATAATAGCATAGTTTGTTGGGAGCGAGTCTTTCAATTGAATCCTCTTGTCCTCTTTCAACAGAGCAGACATAGTAGCTGAACTTATATACAATGATATTATTATGTCTGCCTATAAGTACCTACCTAGTATAAAGAATGCTTACATGCATGAGATGCAGGGAGTAGTAAATAGTAGTATCTGTCTGTAGTAGTCTTGGTAGTAAAAGTAGTAGTAGTGGAAGTTGGGCTGAATAGGAAGGAGAATCAGATCCGAGACAGAATTCGTCACTGAAATGAAAATGAGAAAGCTGTGCAACAATAACCAAAGGAAACGACGTCGAATTCAAGCCAGAAAGTGAATTCCTGGAACAAGAGCTAACTGGAAAATCAAATTAACTTGCTCTAAGATACCGCGACTGTTATATGTTCGTTTGTTATCGAGCTAACCGCCTGAATCCTTCGTCTGGAATAGGATACACTACACCCCAGAAAAGCATATGTTTCTGTCACTAAATATAGTCAATTATTGGAACTGAGTTTACATTAGGTACATATACAACCGCTACTTCAAATACTAAAATCACATTTATTTTGCAATGACTACTACCGAACTATTTATAAAGTACTCACAGTCAAGTTTCCTTCCGCGACCACTTTGACAGACTTAACAGTATCAAGTGTTACTGTTCCAACGATAACATTCCATCGCCGTGTCAAATCCAAAGAATTCCCTTACTTCTATTACTTCAATTGTTTTAATTCAACCTATAGGTACTCTCCTTTCTCCAAAATAGCCAGTTTCCTTTATGAAAGCTTGATCAAAGTCAATCATGCATGCTAACGTGTATTGAAAACAGTTCCAAATCATATGAATTTTTAAAGACCTAAATCTAATTAGTTATTCAGTACCAACAAACACAAAAATTAAGGCCTGCTTTTTGTAATTATTGACCAAACAAGTATTAGGCTTAGAGATCCTAGTCCCAATTTGGCTAGAATTCTATTTGGCTTAAATTAACTTAGTTTAATACTTATTAGGATCGAAGCTTTGCTTAGTATCCTTATGAATTTGTCGCCGTCACTCTGGCGATCGTCTGGTCGTCTGGTCGTCTGTACGTCTGTACGTCCACTAATTTTATGGGTGTTTTATTGGCACGTATATCTTTGCAACGACATAACTTATTCCAAATCTGTTTTTTGCATATGGTAGCATATATATTCAGGATCAACCAGTTATCATTAAAATTCAAATTCGACGCATCCCCTGCTTTGTGGAAATTATAAAAGTGCAGCAGGTGAGGCAGACAGTAATAGTACGGCAGGTGAGACAGACAGCGTATAACATAGAGGACTGTGAATGAGCTGAGCTATCTAAGAGACTACACACCGCGCTGGTATTAACATGCTCTGAAACTGCGGGAGACAAATGCAATATAAAATAGCTTCTCTAGAGCAACGATTAGTTGAATACAATTTTCGTTTCATTGCAACAATATTGTCACTGCATTGTAACCCAAAAGTGAAAATTGGCTAAAGAATAGGATTTTTGTCCATTGTGATTAGTTAAATACAGTTTGAAACATTTTATCGTAAAACTTGTCAAAATATAAGAGTTTGAAAGATTTTAACGTGAAAATTGTCAAAATATAATGGAAATGGTTGTCCGTCTTCACTTCATTATGAATACATGTGTGGGATTCATCAGTGGTGAGTGCAGTTAACTACAATTATCTCAAATCACTATTTAGGTATTGTTTAAATCACAATACTACATTCAATTTGTATTGCAATCCAAAAAATTATTAAACGGCTATAATCCTAATCGTGACACTCGATTCTTTCCAGCTTTACAGTCACCTGGTGCGGAATTGATTGGGTTGTGATTAGTTTGAAACATTTTATCGTAAAAATTGTCAAAATATAATGGAAATGGTTGTCCATCGTCACTTCATTATAAATACACGTGTGGGATTCATCAGTGCTGAGTGCAGTTAACTACAGTTGTCACAAATCATTATTTAGGTATTGTTTAAATCACAATACTATATTCAATTTGTATTGAAATCCAAAAAATTATTAATCGGGTATAATCCTAATCGTGATACTCGATTCTTTCCAGCTTTACAGTCACCTGGTGCGGAATTGATTGAGTTCTGCATGTTGACTCCAAACTTATATGAATACTCTAATACCAATACCATCAACTCCCGCCCAGACTGTTGGACCAAAGACTCCAACTATAACCCTACATTTTAGATGGCGTAGTGAGTGGAATCTACAAAATCAACAAGATATTACTATTTAGGTATTGTTTAAGTCACGTTACTATATTGAATTTGTATTTCCAGCTGACTTGCCGAATGCATCCCTACTCATTATTAAATGACATATTCCATTCTTTCCAGCTTTACAGTCTACTAGGAATTGATTTAGTTCTGCATGTTGACACATGGTGAAGAATTGAAGTTAACTATTTGGAATAAACATTTTATCGTGGAATCTACAAAATCGACAAGATATCACTATTTAGCTTGGTGTTAATTGACTCCTGAAGGGTGGATATTCATGACTACCAGCAGTTTGATCTGGGACAGGAATGGGATTCCGGAATGGGACTAATTCAAAAGAAAGTCCCATATAAAATTTCAAACTATTTTATAGGACTTTCTCTACAGAACCCACCTGATACGGGCAGGGGATGGGGGGAGGAAGAGACAGGAATCTGTCTATTTGCCTTGATTCTAATGATAACTGATTGTGGCTGTATACATGTGCTACCATATGCAAAAAGCAGATTTGAAACAAGTTATGTCGTTCCAAAATATGCGTGCATTTTATTATCGAAGGACAACCAGACCATCAGAATTTTTTTTTAAATCTCCCGCTTCGATCCTGCGTATACGCCTGTTTGCCAACAGTTTATTTTCATATGGTACCTACTATACTTTCAATTGATTACATGGAAACACAGGCGGTGTGACTAGAGAAGTGAATTACCGAAGCTTCCAAAAGTCGTACAAGGAAAATACAAGGACTCCAAACGCGTATTTAAGAGCCTAATATATGGTTTTCTTAATACATTTTAATGCGGTTAAACTTAATTTAGTTCTAATAGAAAATTTACATATTATATTAAAACATGTTGGTAATAACCAATTTTTGAAGTCCAAAACGACTAAAAGTTGGCTTAATGATTGAATTATATATATAATAATGTAATTAACAAATGTTAACGTACAATTGATACTTGTAATTATTAAATTTAAAGCAATAGTTGTATTAGATGCTTGTATCCCAGCATTATAGTTAAGCTACTCAAGCGTAATGCCATACCACTGCAAGCGGCGATAGTTCCGTAGTTCAGGTGATGCCTATCTCTGGGACATCTCAATTTCGAGTATTAATAAGTTTGATAAAAAGTAAAATCAAATCGCTGATAAGTCAAAAGTCACTATTGCTACTACATCAATTGCAACTCAAACTATTGTCTTTACTATACTAGACTCCCAGTAAAATTTGGCAAATTTAGAAAGGTAGGCGTCCAGCAACCATTAGCAGAATCACTCTTCACTCTATAATATAATCGTATTGTTCGAGTTGCGCAGTGAAAAATTCCGTAGGGATGCTTGTTTATATCATCGTGTGTTGATGTGGTAAATCCCAACAAGTCTGTATATTTCATAACAAAGCAGTTCATGCGTTCTGCACGCAAATATTTCCAGCTTTCGGTTCGCTTAAGGTTTCTATTATTTCTTGTGCGGGAAAATTTAAAATTTGGTGATTTACATTGTTAAATTATGATACAAGACAATACACTTGACAAGCACCTCCTCCCTGTCCGGTGATACGGACAGTTTTCTAAAACAAAAGTCCCTATACCTATCAATGTAAAATCTCTACCTCCGACGCCGACCCACAAAATGAGAAACCATGAAAAGTTCAATTAGAAAAAGCTATACATCTGAAATACTTTTTTCTCATCGTACAATATTACCCCTGGAATACACACTAGCTTTATTTACAACAAGGCCTAGGTCCTGTGACCGGCTAGTTTATAAATAATTGCGAAAATTCCACCACTTGTCAAATAATAGAACACTTTTCACGCAGATGAGATTGTTGACAATTAGAGTCAATTAGAAGTAACTCATTTCAATGGAAGGGGGCATGCGCATTTTGTTCTTTTGCCTTTAAGGAACGTGCACATATTACGTGTGCAGTTGATGGGAGGAGGAGCAGTGTACAAAATACCATTTACCACTTACCAGTGATAAGTGGTTTTTAATGGTATTTAACGTTAAATACCACTACCTAAAAAGTAGTGGTAAAAATGGTAAAAAATAGTTTCATTTAAATTTCGCGTTTGAATTTTGAATAAAATTCGGTGCCAAAGTATGAAATAGCTTAGCAGATGATCATTGTTGTCACAAATTGATAAGTGTTCATCAATCAGAGTAGGATTCAACCAATGGGGGGCGCTAACAACCCTTGCTGATTGAGAAATTAATTGCAATTAAATTAGCATCAATTTTAAATGGGCGATGCCATATACAATCTTTCTTTCTAATTTTTTTATAACTTTGGTGTACAATCAAATAAATATGATTAATTAAATTGATTGGCTAATTGAGAATATTTCATAGAAAATGAGGTTTTAAAACTTATATTTTAGGAAGTCTAGTGTATCTGTACTCAGCTGTCTAATCAATCGCTAAAATTTACCATTTTTACCATTAAGTGCATTTTTACCACTGTGATGGTAAAAAAGGCTAAAAAGTGGTAAAGATGGGTAACTGGAATAGGACTCACTTGGCCCCATTTTTTCTATGTGAGGGCATAAACTTAGGACCCTTAAACTTTTTGCCCACGTAGAAAAAAATTTTTAAAAATGTTATTGGGATTAGAATTAGCCAAAAATTAACTGTATGCAACCTCTGGTTTAGAAGATATAGTAATCTAAACGGAGAACACATCACCATTTGATTTGTATGGGAATGAAATACAATTGGAAAAAAAGACTTGAGGGCAGTACATTAATGCTTTCATAATTACAGCACAAGTGAATTAAGTATTCCTTAACTTAATTTTTCAACTCCCAGATGTACGCAATTTCCCGTTTAGGAGCATCGTAATTTCTAAAAAAAAAATTCGTTTTGTGCACCTTAAAGTGGCAAAAATCAGACTAAGTAAAGGGCAGTTCATCTCAATATATAGCGCAATAGTGTTGTCATGTGCATTATAGGTTGTAATACGGTGTGTTTGCATCAACTCAACAAAAGCTAAACAAACATTTCTTATTATTGTTTTATCTTCGAAACCTTTTTGTACAGGACTGCATCTAATGCAAGTGTGCCGTAAATGCCGCAAATAAAAATAGTGCCGTCCAAAGTGATTTGAATGTTTCCAGGGCTCCACCCTCAGGGACAAAGTGACGCCATGCTCCAGAAAACTGGTTTCCCCCAAACCAGTTCTCCGACTCAAAATCGGGGGAAAAGTGGTTGGAAAGAACTGGTTGGGGGAAACCAGTTTTCTGGAGCATGTCGTCACCTTGCCCCTGAGAGGCGTAGCCATGGCACCAATCAAGGCATCTTGGTACCGTCCATAACAAGGACGTTTGAGGGATGGGCTTTACAAGCTGAAACCCCCACTCCCCCTCCCGACATCCAAGCAAAATCCAAGCATTTTCTCAAAATAGCAAAATATTTTGCTCCCCGCGCGATTATTTGCCTACTTTAGGCCATTTTTGACTCATTTTCGTCAAAATAAGCCAAAAATTTCGCCAAATATGTATTGGAAATCCCTCACCGAAACTCAGTTCTGTATACGTGCTTGGTCCATAAAATAGTGGCGTAGTCAAGGCTAGTAGAAGTAAAATAGGTTTGGAATTCCCAGGCGCTTCAGAATTTTTTGTATGTAAAGCAATTTATGACGTCACACGACGAGCTTCCTATACATTTGCATGTGGCATCACAATGAAAAAATTGCTTGTCAAAAAATTAAACTAATTTTTTCCAAAATATTTTCCTGTTCCATGGGGACGTATAGAAAATGTCGCCGTGTGACGTCATAAATAGCTTACATTTCAAAAAATCGAATGAAGCCCGAAATACCGAAAGTTGTGTGGGTGGTAGTCAGTCCTGTGGAAACCTGGCCATAAAGGTTTCGATACTAAAACAATATCTATGGCAGTTGGCAGTAGTAAGTTCAAAAGGTGACTGACAATGTGACAAAAGAATTTGAAAGTAACTACGGCAATCATATTATCGCATCTTTATGTTTTGAAACCACTCGAAATGCTAGGGCCCACCCAATTTCATAAAAAATAGCCTCTCCGGGCCCAAGTCCCCCTGGCCACCAGATACCCACCTTTGAGGAGGAGGTACCTAAAAGTGTTACAGTCAGTATTTACGTTACAGATGGAGAAGATATTTTGCGTTACACAATAAACAGTGTTGTACTGTTGACCACTTTTTTGCATTTTGACCGGGCCACTGGTCAAAATGGTCAAAATGGCTAAAATGGACAAAATATCAGTATACAGTTACTTAGGCTAGCAAATGAAATTTAAAATATTTAGAGAATGAAATATGGCCTAAAACCAATGGAACACTATTCTACTAACATCAGACTACAGAATGACACTCTCTAATCATTTTTAACTGCAATCTTTAGAAAGTTGTATTTGTTGTTTACTGTTGCAGTAAAAGCTACCTTGGGGTCTCAATTAACCCCAAACAGGCATTTTGTCCATTTTGACCACTTTTTAATTTTTTTTGACCGGGCCATTTTGACCATTATGACCATTATGACCACTAGTGGTTTTAACCACTGCACAACACTGACAATAAATGCTGGTCACCCAGGCTCTCCTACCAGATATACATAGATCCATAGATATATAGTTAGGTTGGTAAATTTATTGGTTTATCTCAGTCTGTGGTTTTAATATAGAGAATCGTAGACTGCAACACTTTTGAGTACCTCCTCCTCCCATCCCTCTGCACACGTAATATGTGCACGCTCCTTAAAGGCAAAATAACAAAATGCGCATGCCCAATTCCTCTAAACCACCGAAATGAATCGTTTCATATTATCACTATATAATAAAAATATTTATTTCTATGTCGCATGTATCCATTTCTCTTAGACTTTGCGACTTTTTGTTGCAATGCGCAATCGCATAACAACAAGCCCACCACGGTTTAAAACTATTTCGAAATTAACCAATACACATGGTTATGCTGAATGTCTATCTTTCAAAATCGAATCACTCATGCTGGGGGCTACTAGTTATAACATCAAAATAATAATAGAAAACGTAAGAAGGTTGAATGGAAATGATTAGCGAAAGGGGACATTTCGTAATGATCGTAATGAGCGTGTTAAATAGCATTTCAAAACTTCTAGTCCAAATTGGTTCTGCTATTTCGACAAACTTATTCAACCTTTTTTGTGTAAATATGAATATTAATATTTACAGTATTCTTCCCTATGTGTCTAAACGATGGCCACAATCAATGGAAACATTAAAGATAGCCAGCGCAAACAAATTATCACACCATTACTATCGATTCATTATAGACATCAACTATCAACAAAATTTGACTATCAAATCAGGATTTTTTGCTTCAAAAATAGTTAAAAACTACATATATGTACTTAAGTATGGAGCCGGTACCTCTGAAAACGCTCCTTTACACTAGCCAATGACCACTCCAAAGAATATTGTACTGAGACGATAAACATAGGTAATTACCAATTGAGTATTGAGATTATGTAATTGTTACATAAGTGGCATAAAGGACAAAATAGTAATCATGCCACTCAAATGATTATGTGAGGAACACTTTGTGCAAACTATATCATTTACCTAACTACTATATACTATTCGTAACACAAAGTGTAATAGTAAAATATTAAAGGTCAGTGGTAATTATAATTTTACAATTTCGGATTTAAAGCTCACGTTTTGACTGCATCACTTGCTTACATGCTTACTGGATTCAAAGAGACAGAAGGCTTTTGGCTATTGTCATGCAAAAAATGTTATAGCTTTGAAGAATAAATATAATGGAGTTTAGGTAGGAAGTAGTGCAGATATGAAAATAAGTACGTAGCAGAGAATGGTTAGTGTGGGTGGTTTACAGCAGTAAATCCAGTAGGACAATAATAAATTGAAAGTGAAATGAAGGAGAAATCAAAGAAAGGAAAGAAAAGGAAATAGTTCACTCGGATCGCGACTTGGGATAGTCGGAAAGGCAAATAGAATCTTTGTAACACTGATAGTGTATAGTGGTGCTAGGAAAAATGATAGCGTGCTATAAGAAGGAATAAATCTCGTAAATGAATGGTACGGGAGAAGAAGAGGCTAATAGTCTCTATTCTGTACTGTACTGATCAAAGTAGTAGAGCAGACAGGCCAAAGAAATGCTAAATTCACATATAACTTTGCACAATGTGCACATTTTATATGTATCTCAGAAATGTGACTGTAGATCTGTATATTAGATATCAGTACGAAGTAGGCAGTTTAAATATAAGTGTACTTAGAAAGGAGCTCAGTCAGATAGATGACTGTACACTACAAACACTACAAAGTGCGGTATTATGGTAAGGACTTAGCAAAGAATCTTGCCAATGGAGAAAGTAACAAAATCTACAGTGCGGCAATTATATTAGACGGCATGTGAGGATATTATCCCTCTCTATATCTCCATTCTATTTCACAGGTGGAGAATGTCATTTAATTTTAATCATTTATTCATTAATACTCGCTAAATTACAAATTTTGGTTCATTTCTTTAACATATTTCATTATACAACCATTTGAGACAAACCTGACGACTTAAAACATTATACATATTCTTCGAGGTGTTTTTGCTAAATCTCACCGATTGAAATAAACTTATTCTAATTTGGGAAAATGGGGTTCCTTTAAAAAAGACTCACTCATATCTGTGGAATTAGTTTAAATAAATACTACGGAGCACATTTCAAAGTTAGGTATTGTTTGCATCAGTTTCGGATCCATTTGAATACAACGGTTATAACCATGGCGTATTTAATATACCAAATGATATGGGTAATACTACTACGTACAGAATGCGTGTACTTATTTCAGCAGTAGGGGAATGGTACTTATACTTATAAGTACCATTCCAGAGCGAGCCATTCTTATAAGGGTAGGAAATGTGTGCATTTACTTACTTATAGTAAATGATGTATATACCTAAGTGTAGGTGAGGATAGTGAATGTGGAGTACAAAAGAGGCTAGTGATGATACTGATTGAGATGTAAGAAATAGGACGCGTATCCGTCGAGAGGAAAGAATAGAGAAAGCATAATAGTGTTTTATGTCGTGTGGGTGATACATTTGCCACGACGACATGAGCCTCCGTCACACCTACACAGTGACTCTGATAGAGCCTTCGAATGCCGGAGGAGGAGGTCACAGTGGAAGTATAGACAAGGGCAGTTCACATTATGCCACCGCATCAACTAGTCGACCATATCCAAGTCTTTGGTTTACTTTCATCAGTTCCTTATGGGTAAAGCGGAATCAAATCAGCTTCTCTAAAAGGCGGAAACGCACACAGAGAATGCTGCCGAGAGGAGGAAGTTACTACATGAAACCGAAATCAGTCCTAACAATTGACAATGGCTTTGCCTCGTTCCTCCGTCTCTGCCCTTTGCTTTATTTTACTTCCAGGATCCATCGTATCTGACTTATAGGCGCCTACGTTCTAAAGAACCAAGCAATGATTACATCACAAGAATTCGTTACATTACAAGGAGTCTGCAGCTCCTTCCGACCAACCCAAACTTCTATCGACCTCTCACTTTCAATTCAGCCCAACATCCTAGGACTACATACTGTCCATAATGACCACCTAGTCCCATATACCTCCTGCCCTATCCTACTGCATCTCAACATTATGCCCTACATATAAACGCGTGGGCGGATTAAAAATTGCACACTCTGTCTTAATCTTCCGGACTTTCAAAAAAAATGTCAACTTTTGAACATCTCGACTCTGATGAATGCCCAAACCAATGGTTTGGAAGTCTGTATTCAAAATAATAGCATGGCTTCTTCAATTTATCAGAATCCTACAATGAATAGGCGCTTACCTGGCTCAAGACTTAATGTGCACTTCTGTTTATCCTTGAAATCGCACACTTTTGCCTTACTGTAGATCGTGGTCATGTTATTCACTGCCGTAGTAAACTGAAATTCGCACAATTCCAAGAAAAGAACTTTTAATTGCATTATCACTTTAAGCCTTTTCCCATGAAATTGAAGAGACAGCATTAAGTGCCAGTAATTCTCTAATTACCGTTTCCAACTTGTCATCAGGCAAAGCGTCAGTACCAAGAACAGATAGCATCCTAAATTGTCTTTTAAGATTTTCATCTGTAAACCTTTTCCATGGAAATGATGTCGTATTCTTCCATTGATTTTTTCTATATTGGGCCAGCTCAAGTGATGCAATTACCTGCAATATGTAATTAAGTTTAATTAAGATAGGTTAATAATAATAGTAATAGCATAAACAACATTATTAATTTTGTACTCATTCAGGAAGGTTACTGTAGTAGAAAAAAATTTGTAGAATCAATTTTTAAAATGTTCGTTGCATTTAACTTAAATTGCTTTAGATGCAGTGTAAGTGTATTAGTTTTCCACTCCATTTATTTTGACCAAAGATGTCAAATAAGACGTTAGTGATTCACCCTAGCCAATATTAAATGGAACACTTAATTTACATTGTAGTACTATTGTCAAAATCTTTGGGTGATATGGAAGTAGGCGTAGGAAACACTCATTGTATCTTACAGAATGTTAATAAATGCATGATGAAAAACTCCAATGTACGACGCCGTATATATATTACTATGTTTCATATATTTAGGGACGAATGAATGTAGCAATTTCCAACGCAATTTAACTTCAACCTCGCGTCTACCGGCGGTCAACGTTGATATTATGCTCAGCTCTGTGTGACTTATTTCTAAAGCTTATAGATTTAAAAATCATAATTTGATTTACTAGTAAGTCCCATAACCCCAAGTTAGTTTTAACCAGCTAAAATGCAATTTAGAGACCTACCTCTGCAAAAGGGGAATAAGGAGCCAGAAAATATAATATTGTAGTAATATAGTTGGCATTACTTAAGCTGAACAAATAAGCTGTGCTAATTTTCATTTACTGCTTCTGGGCAATATGTTGCTTAAAAATGTTGATGTAACTACAGTCTACAAGAGTCACCAGTTTCAAACAAATAATGAGGTTGTAAAATCATAATGAGGGCTTATGTTGTTATGGACCATGGTTACTGCATCTGCATAATGAAAATTAACATACTGTTTTGCATGAAAATTCTATTATATAATCGTAGACTGATAAAAAATTAAAAAATTACCCATATATATATATATATATGTATGTAGGGCAGATTTGAATTTTACCGCGTTGATCCAAAGGGGCATTATTATTACTATAATAATATCTTTCAAAATCGAGTCGGCAATACTGGGGGCTACTAGTAAATAAATATTTCGAAATTTACTTTTGGATCCAGAATCTTAATATTCAATGGTGAAGCAAAATATTATGTTAGACTCGTAGATTCTATTGAATTTGAATTATTTCATTATAATTATCTTGGAATGTTTGTTATAATTAAATTTGGAATGTTTGTTGTAATTATATTGGAATTTTCATTATAATTACATTGGAATGTTCATGTATTTCAAACGAAATATTTAATAAATAGATTTCCTTTGATGAATTCTGGAGGAAATGATGAAACCTCAGACTCTGGCGGACTAACGAAAAGAAATTATTAGAAATCAAAGCAAGTAATTTTGACTTATCCGTGTACATATTTCTCTGTGTGTAAGGACATATATGATCGGTATTATAAGTTTGCTGATTTGTTATATTTAGTTCAAAAAAACTTGATATGATACAATAATAGCATTTCCATTATTCCACAGCGCTGTTATGCAAACCAATAATACATTTAACATGCCGTGGAGTTGAAGCCATAAGCCAATAGTACAAACCAGTTTGTTATTTAAGTACCAAGAGTCCCAAGAACGCAATCGCTTATCATCATTTACCCAATAAAATAAACTTTCCCCCGTATGAACTGATTTTTGTCCTGTTTTAGCCTTCTGTGAATTATCTGAATAGTAGCATAGAATAATTAAAGTTATTTATAAACATTCTTGCAACGGACCCAGTTCACATTGGTCGTTTATTAATAATAATATCAGTACAACCCAAATTGATACTGAAAATATTGCTATTGCTATTGGTCCATCCCTAAATAGAATTTTAGCTTCTCTAGTGATTCAGGGCAGGGATACAAAGACGTATATATCAAGTGTGCCCATCTAATATATAACAACAGTCTGAGATAAAGCAATAAATTTACCAACCTATCTATGTCTTTATATATGTCTGGTAGGAGAGCCTAGGAAACCTGCACATATTGCGTAAAGCAAAACCACCCTCTCCCCCATGTGTAACGCAAGTGATGACTATAACACTTTTTGGGTACCTCCTCCTCCTATAAACTGCACACGTAATATATGTGTTACAGGAAATTTGTACAGACCGGACATTTGAAAATGCCTAGGACATATGTAAAATGGAAAACCAAAATTTTGATTTTTAACGAACCTAACCTAATCTAAATCAATCAAAATTACATGAAAGAACATTTGACAGTCACAAAGTTGTTTTAAATTAGGTTAGGTTCGTTAAAAATCAAAATTTTGGTTTTCCATTTTACATATGTCCTAGGCATTTTGCATATGTCCGGTCTGTACAAATTTCCTGTAACATATGCACGTTCCTTAAAAGCAAAATGCCCACTCCCTCTAAACCATCGAAATGAGTTGTTTCACAATCATTATAACAACCATAACAATAATACTTCACACATAAGTTGATTATTGATGATTGAATGAAAATGATTAGCGAAAGGGGACATTTCGTAATGATCGTATTAATTGGCATTCCAAAACTTCTAATACAAATTGGTTCTGCTATATCGACAAACTTATTTACCATATTTTAGTAGAGCTTTTACTACTTTTTACTGCCCTCTTGATTTCTTTGTGCCAGTTTGCACACCTTTTTTGTAGAAGTCAATAACAGTATGTAGTACTGGTTAACATAATAACTTTAGTGAAGTGCCGATGATTTTTTGGAATTGTTTTTGTTACTGTGGTGGGTAGCCTGCTGAAATTCCCTTGAGTGCTAGGTTCCCCCTTAGCTGGGTTCACTAGTATTTATACATATATATTTTATATACACATAAATGCATTATAGTAAATGTAATTATTATAAAAATAGTCATTTTTCTCAGTAAAAGATTATTCTATCCTAAAAGATATCTTTTATGGAAAGATACGTAAAACCTCCTTCAAAAGACCTTGAAAAATTATTAATATGTAAATTAAAATTATTGAGACGTCTGTAGATGTCCAGGCAGTAATAAATTCTTTGGAGACAGCCATGGGTGTTAAATCAAAAAGGATTGCTTCTTATACCTAGTGGAGAGGTCAGTTAATAGAAAAGCTAAAATGTATACCTAGTCATGATATTCTCGACAGTTACCTCTCCAAAAGTTCATTACTCTAAATGAAGGTCGTGGGATTAATGATTTCCACGACATCTCATTTATATTCATTGTGCTGACAAAGAGAAGGGTAGAGGTAACACATGCTGCTACAATGTACATACAGGTAAAATATATTAGTGTAAAGGTTCATGTGGTACCAATCTGCATTCCAGCCAAGCAGGGTAGCTAACCAATTTGCAAAACGTGTACTTAAGCTTGTTTGAGTAAGCCGTAAGAAAGAAACTTATAAAGATCTTAGTACACAATACAAAGGCATGGGACATTGTACTTAAGACCTCTATCTGTGCACATCTACATGTTATGTAATTAATTATGTATGCCTCCAGCTATTTCTCGGGTCCCACCGAATGTTGGTTTGATATTCTATAAGATACTCATTATTATGAATCTGTTTTAATCCTATACTCGTCAAGGGGCCCATCTCTTGAAAAGGTCCAAAAATTCTATTGCCAAACCAGTATTTTCGAAAAACATAGAGGCTTGGGATTTAAAAGCTATTCTTTACATTAATAGTCTCCCTATATTATTAAGCGCGGTTAATTGTTCTGCCATTTAATGTTAAGTTAATTGTGATATGTAGTACAATTTGGCAAGTGTAATTAGAATCAAATCCAGGTAGATAAGTATCCTGAGTCAGTGGCTCCCTGATCGTAGTTTTGATTTAACTCATCTATTGTTTAAAATATTGTGTAATGCTCTTACCGAATTTTTCTGGTTCTCGTCGGTAATATTAGATGCAAAAATCCATTCCGCGTTTACAGCTTTATTGCATTCATTGGATGCTGTTGTCTGTAACTGTTTGACAAATTCTCTGGCCCTTTCTTCTATAGCTGGCAAGTCCTCTGACTGTAATCGATAACAAAACTATTAGATATAGGCTACATAACTAAGAAACAATGCCAGGGTAAACAGCAAAGATTGATAGTTATTGCAGATTAAACCTTATCTGTATTATACTCTTAATAAATGTCCTTACCGATGATTCCGTCGTAAAAATTTCAGAGCTACTAGGTTCATCGTTAGGGCCTTCTTCACTGCTAGTACCTTTAGAGTGTACCGCAGTAAGTGAAAATATCGCAATTAGTAACACAAAATGATTAAAACACCGCATTTTGAGACTGTATGACTATAGCGAGACGGAGAAGATCTGGAGGAAGACTGAGAACAAAGTGGGATGTGTAGTTGATAAGCGAGCGATAATTAATAAAGTCCTTGAATGAAGCAAGTTTTCCAAGTTTCCAAGTACTGGATATGTGTTTATGTAGTAGTCGTGGTACTTTCTGCAGCTGCAGGTACCAAGAATTCACCTTAGATACTTACCTATAGCTGAAGCTACGTACAATGCATATTATTATTATGCATTCATCTCTCGTCTTATTCTCATTGCATGGTAAACATCGAAAACAAATTGGAAAAATACAGACCTACGAAACGAATGCAACGTATGCAGCGGAAATCGCACAAAAGTAAGAGCAGAGGGGATAATACCCTACCACCTACTATCGTTGCATATTTGGTGCTCATTATAACTTTGAATGGACAATTGTCAAGCTGGCTACAGTGGTCAATTCATTTCAAACTACCAAGTACAAGACAGGTATAGAAATATTATAACATCCATGGACAACGATATGAAGATTGTTATTATCAGAATCTCAATACTCAATGCAGAGGCAAGTACTCAATATGTTTACAATATACACCCATTTACCATTTATAGTGAGTAGTGTATTCAAATGTGTACAGCAGTAAATACGACAATTGGAAAAGGTCCATGTAATTTTGTATGTAATGTCCATTGTTATTGCAAAGCGCTTTCTCATGCCCTGTGGAACTATGAGAAAATTTAAATAATAAGTTACAGTGCGTGATTTGCTTGTTTTATTTTATCATGTCCATTTGCATGAGATGAAATAAATATAATCCAGCGTCGGCTACTCTTTCTTGTACCTGCACATATCCAAATCTAATGTTTAACTGAAAAGTATGAACTTTTGTGTATGGAGGGATGTCTCCAATCTACTATGGAGATCAAAGGCACTACTTGTTGGGTGTAATAGTGGTAGATAAATTGCTAAGGTTGATTCAAAGACATGCTTCAGGCGACAATTGTTTTTCTAAACGAGAGTATTTAATTACAGGGTCGTTTTGAGTCAATGGAAGACTTTGTTCAACCATTCACCGCATTTAACATGCGAAGGCTTCAAATCCTCCAAGTCTAACATCGTAATCTAACAATTTCACACAGTTTAATACAGTTCAGAACCCTCGTTATTTGTTTTGTCAATATTAGGGTTTACAAAAGTGAGTACATACATAATTCGCTTTGTATTGTCCAATTTTGGGTCACCAATATACCAGTGTTTCATATTTTGAGTGAAAATTAATAGCGAACCATTAAAAACGTCATTGCCTCTTAGTTTGATTACTTTACTAGTCAAATCCAACATTACCTACCTAATATTGTGTGTGTGGCATGGATGTGGTATTATAAAACAAAATAGTGGTGGTCCTTGTGGATGGCAGATATAGTTTGGTTCCTTAGGCGTTGTATGATTGTTTAGTTTGCTGTATTATTTAAGGTGCCTTCAAATTTTGCTTCTGTACATCTACTTTTAACATCTATGACACCGAAAATATGATCAAAGCATGTCAATAGTACCATAGGTATGCAATTTTATAGCTTTGGTTCTAAATATTTGTCTTTTTGACTATAGTTTGCCTAAATGAGACTTATTTTATGAGATGAAATCAGAAATAACGTGTTAGACAAATATCTTCAAATTATCCAAATATATATTTGTGCCATTGATGATATTTGTGTGATTAGCTGTGGCCTGCTAAAAACGCAATAAATATTCTATTCTTCTAAAGATTTGTCATAAATTCGTCCCAATTTTAATATTCCTCTGGTGGGCGTGATTTCATTTGTATTAAAATTCCTTTCAAACTCAGCAATGTCTGCAATTAATGTATACATATTCTTTGGATAGGAAAAAGATATGTATAATATTTCCTTTTGGTTGTTTGACATATTTTAATGTTAGGCAAGTATAATTAAAGTGACAGTAAATTTCTGATTTAAGAAATTTGCAGATTTGCGGATGTGCGACAAGAAATTATTCAAAAACCCACACATGAATTACTAATAAGATTTGTCACTTACACACTTTCCAAGAACTTTGAATTCACTTTTGTAGGTTTGCAAATACCTAGTCTTAATTTATGAAACGTTAAATATATCGTTAAACGTGAAATTGGTAAGTATGTGGTAAAAGTGATTAAATAACTAAAAAAATCAATACATGGGGTCAAAATTAATTCGTTGCACATAATAATCATATTCTATGCTTAAGCTCATTATTCTATAATCTATGTTTTGTAACCATGAGAATAGAATTAAGCACTTAACTGACTCCAAAGTCTTGTTAATTTTCAATATTTGTACAGTAAATCTGTCATCAGTATATTTTTATACCTGTAGCAGAATTTGTAGTGAAGGAATATGACAACTGGCTTTTTTGTTTGTTCAGCTTGCTATATTTAATAGAAAACGTTGGTAATCATTGAAGTTTTTTTTATTAATTAGATGTTTCTCTCAGTAATGGCATTGGTATGTCCTAGGATAATCATAATTAGGAATTTGCTACAAAAATATTATAAAAATCAGTGATATTAAAACAAGGTTGCAATACTTACGGCATACAATTCTAATACTTGTATTTTGTATCCATAAAATACTTCAACTGTGGTGGTGACAAGTTTTGACAGATAACAACATAATTCAGCAAGTCATAGGAGACAGTACAGCAATTTGTAATTCACTTCTGAGAATAGTACTTACTTAATTTAGAAATTCCTATGAAGCATTAATACTAAAACGTAAATAGAAATGTCTTTTAAACGCAAATAGGAACAAAATAGTTTAGAAAATCGAGAAAATAGGACTAAAATTAGTAAGCTTGCAATTCTTTGCCATATGAACCGATTTATTTATTGATGACTGAAATAATTATAAATGACTGAAATGATAGAACGGTAGAAGGCTATTGAAACGTCTTGATAGGAGACACAATCTTGTCGTAAGTACAGTAACCTTGCATCAATCAAAACTAAAACATTTTCAGTACCTGACTCATTTAGCATAATGATCATTAGATCAAATGGCCAGTTTTGTTTTTGTTTTGATATCATAGAAATAATTTGGTATTTCTTTTTCGAGCATATTGGACATAGTGCCGGCATTGACATCATGAACTTCCACTGTGGGAACATCGTCCTTGACTGTCTTTCCAAACACGATAATAAATGGTATGCCTAGCTTCTTGGCATCCATCAATCTTTTGCCAATAGTGAGATTAATTCGATCATCCATGATAACATCATTTGAAAGAAACCCATGAAGAGTACTGAATGTTTTCTCAGCCAATGCTTTTCCGTACGGTTCTTCTTTACTTCCCGCCTGTAAAGTTAAAATTCCACCCTTAACAGTAGTAGATTTGCATCAAAAACCATTAAAAATAGACAATTCATGTTTTTAAACCATAGACTATAACTCTTGGATGATTTTTAAATTACCTTTGGTGGTATTAATATCGCCAAATAAGGAGCTAAGATTCTCGGCCAACGAATTTCATTAGGTGTTGATAAGACCTCAATTACAGCAGATAATATTCTGGACACTCCCAATCCATAGCATCCCATTTCCATTAATGTAGACTGCCCTTGGTCGTTAAAAAAAGTGGCATTCATAGGTTTTGTATACTTTTTTCCAAGCAGGAACGTATGTCCGACCTGTAAAGATAAGTTCATGATACACACTTAAGCATTGAAGAGTACCAAATATACAAATTTAAGTTTCCATTCAGATACATCAATGTCTAAATAATAGAAATCAAATTAT